>JAODJU010000002.1:23763606-23797803 GCA_026776725.1 Gnathonemus echidnorhynchus | reverse complement strand
AATCCGACTCGGAATACGAGTTCCCAGGGCAAATGGAACGCACCAAAACTGCCCGAAATGGGTTGACAGAGACATTTAATTTTGAGTCATTCTGCGCTGCAGGTGGGTTAATTGCGTTAAAAAATTTTATCAGATAAATCATGATGATGGATTAATCCGCGTTAACCCGTTTTTTTTCTTTTTGACAGCCCTAAAAAACATTAAAAAATTTAAAAACCCCAATACTGTGTAATAGTCTAATAATTTCAGAACACAGCCTATCCACATCTATCAATCATGCTAACTTCCCCGGGGGGCCCCAGGCTGACATGGGTAGGGAGCCTCCTAAGTGGGCCACTTCAGCAATATTTTTGGAACCAAAAGATAAACATGAAGGATTTAAAAATGATAGAACATCAATAATGTTGTAATCAAAGCCAGCAGTGAAACTTCAGGGTGGGGGCAAGAGTGCCATTGGTAAAATTCAGGAATTAAGGGAAGGGGGGGATCACGCCATTGGATCGATGTGCCAAATTTATTAAGTTTCACTGTTCCCTCTTTTGCCGTGGCCCTAGGCTGTAGCCTAGGATAGCCTCTGCATCACTCTGTCCTCAGGCTATGGTTAGTCTAGAATTTTTAGATACATTAGTTTAATTATGTTCTCTCCATGTCCGTTTATAATTTGTCTACCACTCTAGCGGGATAGTATCTAAGACAAGGGAGGTGTAAACTTTGTGCTGTTTTGTCCTTCTGTTAGGCAACTTTGTGCCAGTTCGCAGTGAAACAACAAGCCTACCACAAGACTCCAGCGTGAACAGAAAGCTGGGCAGTACCAAGTCAAAGCAGGAATAGTCCATTACAGCTCAGATGGGGGAAACTTCGTCTATCCTGAAAACTGTCTCTGAAAATGCAAATAACAGACGTGTTGTTATGATTCAAATTATCATATTATGTTAAATCTATAAATCTAACCTCTGGAAATTCTGTCTTCATTGGGCCCCTAGTTTTTGAAAGTCTGCCTGTACATGCCTTGCGGTAAATCCACCCCTGATTATCATGCTAATTGATTATCTAAGAGGACAATGGCAAAAGCAATGGCTTGTAAATGGCTAGCTGGCCAATTCAATGGCAATTCATGTATTTGTTGTTCAAATCCACCCATCCATGCATCCATATTCTGCGTCACTCCGCCAGTGTAGGGTCAGAGTAAACATATAGCTTATTCCAAAGAGCGAGGACATGTGACACTCTGGATGGAATGTCGCGCAAATACAAGCTACACAATCTCAAACTAGAGACAATGTAGAAAAAAAAAATCAGAATCATCTAAACATTTATTTTCAGCCTGTGGTAAAACCAGTAAATGAATAAAATGCAATATAATTTTGAATATAGAGAATTAAATAGATCAGAATTTTAAAAAAATGCTTTACTGCTAGTTTTACAGTACAAATAACTGATAGAGAAAAGCTTTATTGATTGTATGTCTTTCTTTAAATTCATGATATTCGGCTCAGTTTAAACAACTAATTGTTGTTTAAAAACAACATACAGTAACAATTACGGTGGTCACGTGTCATCCACATTTAAAGGAGAATGATAATCTTCATTTTAAATGTATTCCTTTCATTAAATAAGGTATCAAAGAAAAGACCGCAGTGAAGCAAAACAAGGTGATGAGGAAACCAGACACCAGGAACAAAGTAAACTAGAATGAAAATTTCATATTTGTTCTCTCTACCCACCCTAGGCAACTTCAGGCTATAAAAAATTATTCCTGTCGCATAATATTTTTTCCCCCCATGCATGCTATGCCTCTTTACGCAATTGATAAATTAGATATTCATGGATGAATGAAAAGCATTTTCTGTTCTGAACAGCCTATACATTCTGTCCTGCAGTACATACATTTTTTTCAATTTCTCTCCCATTTATAATGCCCTTTTAAGACCTCTAAGAGGTGGATTAGACAGACAGACAGATAGATAGATAGATAGATAGATAGATAGATAGATAGATAGATAAACATATATTTGGCCATTGGCAACATGTATATGGACTGCAAATAGCAGACTTTCTGCATCAGATAATTTGAATAATTGTTGGGTTACCACCTGACTGATTATGTTTACGCCTTTGTCTTTCTCTTTGTTGAAGAAAGGCAGCAGTTTCAAATCATTTTACATGTAGATCAATAACTGCAATTGATTCTTTATTCAAGCCAAAATCATTTCCAGAGAACAATCTTCAGGGGAGTGAAAGAGTAAGTTGAGGAATAAAAAGAAGCTTTTATCTACGGACTGCACAATTTGCTTCACTGTAACTAGGAGACGTGCAATCTATCTGTCTTTTACCTTTTAGCACAGACGACTGGTAATTGCCAAAGGACAATATTTGAGCATGTACATCATTTATTAAAAATAACTTCCGTAACAACTTAATATCCTATCGTTTCCAGGGGGGAAAAAAATCAACAAATTAAAGGTTTTATTTCATAACATTTTTTCTGATTAAAAATCATGACTCTGGCTTTGTTGGCTGGACTGTTTCCTTGCATTCCCTGGCTTGAGGGTGAATGTCATCTCCACTCCGCTTGTGTGAGGAGTTTGTACATTCTCACTGTGTTTATGCTGGTTTCCTCTTGGAGTCCAACCATAAGCAGTTTATTGATGTCTCTGAATTACCCATATTATAAGTTTGTGAGTAGGCCCTGCATTGACAAGATATATACTCTTACTTTTAGGCCTAGTCTGCCTGGTCTCTCCATTTAACCCTGACTGGGAGAAGTGGTCGGATGTAAGTGGTGGGGGTGTTGTTGGTGAGGGAGGGGGCTTGAATATCTTAATATTTGTGCATTTCATATTCAGTCACAAAGTATAACAACTATATTGCCATGCTAATATTTTAGATAGGTATGGTATTGTCATTTGGACAAGTCAATGAACCCCATCTTGGAAAATCAGTTGACGTGGTTTATCTTATACTGACATGCACTACCACTCCGATGTCCTCAGAGATTTGTATAGTTCAGAGAGTCATAGTCTGCATTGCTCCCCAGATACTAGACAAAATGTCAAATAATTCTTGCCATATTAAGATGTAAAATATTGCAATTTAAGTGTATGTCATCTATGTTGGAGTATATAAGTATATTAATTGTAAATAAACATGCACGTTAATATATGTTCTCTAATATTCAACTGTATTCAATATTTTGAAATTCACATCTTGAATATTTCAGTAGGTAGAAGGTTCTTGGTTTTATTTTAAGAAACTAAAGAAGAGTGCAGTACATCCCATATCCCAAGTACAGTTGTTGCCATAAACACAGTGCAGGCCACATGGGAGACTGGAACGATGCATTTTTGCTTATATATACTTTCCTAGAGAGTGGCGAAGCTTGTACAATTCAGGATGAACAAAGCTAGTCCAGGCTGTGCGACTGAATCTGCAAAAGCAGTTGTCAGTTAGTCAGTGCTGCCTGAGGCTTCACTGGTCTGCCAACACTCTCTGTCTCATAAGTTGTTTCACATGCATATGTATGTATGCGTGTGTGAGTGTTTGTGTGTAGTCTGTAACACTAGCTACTAACACTAACACTAACTGTAACACTGCTTATTTATGCTTATTATGAATGACTGCTAAGAAACTAATCACTTGATTGCAAGCTACCCTATGTCACTGCATCATGTTTACTGCCTGGGACATTAGGCTCCCCTGTTTTCTGAAAGAAACTTCTCTGTAGGTGCCTGTCCTCTTATAACTTCCCCTCTCGCTCCCCGCTCTCCTTGTGATCCCGATTTTAGTTTCGATTTCATTTTGGATTCAGAAATATCGATACATCAGCGATACTGTACATAGATATATGATAGCACCGGAGGATCAAACCACTTTTACTTTTGAGGCGGCAGAGGGGGACAGGCGTGGGGGGACAGGCGTGGGGGGACAGGAAGCTGGCAGATAAGCAGATAACGGAAGCAAGAGACAGATAAGCATAATTTATCATATTTTTTTTTTTTATGATAGCAGAAAGTATTACATTTAGAAACCAAAATCAAATAATTTCTAAAGCTTTTTTGAGGGCCCCCCCATCCAGGCAGGGCCACCATTACTCACAGTCCGACGCCCCCGTTTACCAGTTAGCCTGAACAATAACACAAGTCTGCTTATTATCAATTTATGAGCCAACAGTACTGTATTGTACACTTTGCATGTCAAATTACTTTTGTCATTTCTTGTCAAGACCTTTTTATATAATATTCAAACCATCTAAATTATGCCCCTGAATGTGGAAAGTTACTAGGCTACCATACGCACTGGGACCACTGTGTTTTGGACTCTCTGTTAAAAGTGCAAAATTAATGACAATGAAAAGTTTACAAGTTACTGCGAGAAATGTGAGATTCTGCAGTCACAAAGACAGCTGACACGTGAGTGAGACTGGTTGCCAAGACAAAGGTGTGTGGCATACCCAATCCAAGACTTTTACGATTAAAGATACAGTATGCGCTTACGCTAACAAATTGTATGTATTATTAATATTTTATATACTATCTGATTTTATGTGATTCAAATAATTTCCAGTGTTGTTTTTGGCGTGCGCATGTTCTGCGAGTTTCTGCAATCTTTCGGAAAGCTCTAAAAATATATATATAAAAAAAGTGTGATTATAATTGTAAATAAATGTATTAATGCTGAAACATGGACTGACAGCTGTCACATATAAAAGACTGAATATGAAATGTTTCAAAGCATGTTTACTTAATGTCAGGCCATACATTCAGTTCTGCAGGGAAGAAATTAGAAAATGTTCTGCATCATCATTTAAAATGCAGTAATTTCGATTACAAACAAGTGCGGATTCATGAATTACCACTCTTAAATCAGTTCTATGTACATAGCAACTGTGTTTCTACCAAGTTATAAACTGTTTATACATATAATTAAGTAGCTTGGTAATCAAATGCATTAATATACAACATCTGTCTTTCTGATGACATACAGTACAGAAGAGTAAGGTTTATTCCCTGCATTCATTGTGTTGTTCAAATGGTATAACCTAATAAAATATTCATTATTTTTAAGACAGACATCCGAATCCATTTAAAACAAAATTAGAACCAAGTTGATAAAACAATTTCTTTCTATCTTCTAAAGCGGAATAGTGACTTTCTCCTCTCTGACCATTTCTTAATTATTAAAACAACATAAATTAATTTTTGATGGCCACACCAATCTTTGAGTTTATGAGGACTGACAGTAAGATCTAGTCAAATTTAATTATTCTTTCTGTAATATTTTGCCATCATAATCCTGCTCTGTGCCCAAATAATTGTACCATAAAACAAAAACAAACATACACATACACACACACACACACACACACACTTCTCTATCTCAAAAATTGTCACAAGCTTTTGTTTCAACATCCATTGCCTCAAGCATGTGTTAATGAATTTAGCACTTTTGACATTTGAAAGAAGGATGAAGAAAAAATACTTCAGTAATATATTTATTTGGTTGCTCTAACTTATCTGTCTTTTGGACTTAGCCAACAGGCCCGTGCAGAGGGGGCTGCTAGGGGCGTTTCAGCCCCTTTCGCTTTTGCCCCCCCCACAGCCGGCACAATATACCAGTCGGCCATGCCCCCTGTTTCAGCATTTGCCCCTGAAAAATCTCTGTATGTCACTCCCAGTCATGGTTAAGTGGGAAGGCTCCCAATACTAAATGTACAAAATAGATAGATAGATAGATAGATAGATAGATAGATAGATAGATAATGATGATACTACTACTACTACTAATAATAATAATAATAATAATAATAATAATAATAAATCTGCAGCTCCCTTCCTAGGATGATAACATAACAACCATGAGTGTATTACATCTCCCGGTTATGTATTACATTCCATAGCAGGCCCTTCTCTGATGGGCACAAGAGACAAATCTCTAAAGTTTCTGAGTACTGGTGTGGATTTTAATGGTGTTCATCATATAAATATAGTTCTAAACTCCAATAAAGACACTAAAGCCTTTGTACATCTTTAAAAAAGAAAGCACTTTCAGCTTCTACTAATTAGCATTAAGCAGACGTAGTGCTGTCTCCTCAGAATACCCAGAATTTTTTGAAAAAATATTCCTTAAAAAATACATTTTATTTCTTGCTATGTATATAATGTTAAGGAAGATTCAAGGATGTTAACTGCCAGTCCTGACAGATGGAGAAATGTTAGATTGTGACACATGAAAGTACAGTGACTGCAATATATATGCTTAATTAATGGCCTGCAATTTAAAAATCCCATAATTCTGAGATTTCAGAAAATATATTAGCGCTTAGTCATGCAATGTGCTTGCAAATATTTCTCATGTAAACTTAAACCAAGCATGTAAACCATGTGCTCTACACACTTAAAAATATATTTAATATCCATCCATCCATCCATAAATCCATCCATCCATCCATCCATCCTTTCTCTAAGTGCTTATCTCGGTCAGTGTTGCAAGGAGCCCAGGGTCTATCCCTTGATAACACATCAGTCTATCAATAAAGAACATTCACACACAATCATACTCTATCTGTAATTTAAAGACACCAGTAAGCCTAACTGCACGTATTACAACTGCAAGTGGAAATCTAAGTAACACAGGGAGAATTAATATTTAATCCACTATATGGACAGAAGCATTGGGACACACCTCTTAATAATTGAATTCAGATGTTTCATTCAGACCTATTGCCATAGGTACATAAAATCAAACACCTAGCAACTGAATTTGGTTTCCAAACATTTGTGAAATGGGTCATTCTGAAGAGCTCAGTGAATGTAAGTGTGGTGATGTCATAGGATGCCACCTTACAATAAGTCAATTTGTCAGATTTCTTCCTTGCTGGATATTGCATGATCAACTAACTGCATGTGGCATTGTTGCAAAGTGGACGTGTTTAGGAACAACGAAAACTCAGCCGTGAAGCTGCAGACCACGTGAAGTAGCAGAGTGGGGTCACCGAGTCCTGAGGCACATAGTCTGCAAAAGTCGCCAACGCTCTGTTAACCTATTAACTGCAGGGTTCCAAACTTCCTCTGGCATTAACTCCAGCACAAAAACGCCGGGAGCTTCATGGAATGGGCTTCCATGGCTGAGCAGCTGCATGCAAGCCTCACATCACCAAGCGCAATGCCAGGCGTCGGATGGAGTGGTGTAAAGCACACCGCCACTGGACTCTACAGCACTGGAAATGTGTTCTGTGGAGTGACAAATCGTGCTTCTCTGTCTGGGAGTCTGATGGACAACTCTGGGTTTGGTGGATGCCAGGAGAACGTTACCTGACTGACTGCATTGTGCCAACTGTAAAGTTTGGTGGAGGAGGGATAATGGTATGGGGGTGTTTTTCAGGGGCTCGTCTAGGCCCCTTAGTTCCAGTGAAGGGAACTCTTAATGCTTCAACATACCAAGACATGCTGGACAATTCTCTGCTTCCATCTTTGTGGGAACAGTTTGGGGAAGGCCCTTTTCTGTTCCAGCATGACTGTGCCACAGTGCACAAAGCAAGGTCCATGAAGACATGGTTGGCTGAGTTTAGTGTGGAACAACTTGACTGGATACCAAAGCCCTGATCACAACCCTATCAAACACCATTGGGATAAAGTAGAACGGAGATTGTGAGCCAGGCCTTTACGTCCAACACCAGCGCCTGACCTGACAAATGGTATTCTGGATGAATAGCCAAGAATTCCCACAGACACTCTCCAAAATCTTGTGGAAAGCCTTCCCAGAAGAGACACAGCTATTATAGCTCTAATGGGGGAACCAACTCCATACTGATGCCTATGGATTTAGAATGAGATGTCATGAAAACTACTGCAGGTGTAATGGCCAGGTGTCCCAATGCTTTTGTTCACATAGTGTAAGCCCTATGTTTTATACAGTGAAAAATCAAATCATTGCAGTGCTTCATAAACTGTCATACTGACATTCAGTACTGTTTCTATGTATAAGGCCATAATGTAGAAATTATGTGGATCTGCTCAATAAATAGGCCGTGTCTAAATACTGTTGCCAATATTACATTACTTTCATTGGTAACACTTCCCTTAG
Source organism: Gnathonemus echidnorhynchus (assembly GCA_026776725.1). NCBI lineage: Eukaryota > Metazoa > Chordata > Actinopteri > Osteoglossiformes > Mormyridae > Gnathonemus > Gnathonemus echidnorhynchus. The sequence goes on along the minus strand of JAODJU010000002.1, from coordinate 23,789,721 downwards.
TAGGGAACAAATAATATAGTATTATGCTATTACTTAGGTATTAATTATCCCCAAGTCTTAGTTACATACTGATCTCATGTTAATAGATCATTACTGAATTGTGATGCCTGTTTCAGCTCAAGCAGTTACTGTATTTCTTACTAAATCCATTAATTCTGTAAACCTTTGTGAACTACTGAAGGAGCTATTAAGGAACCAGTGATCGAACAAGTAATGAATAACACAAGTGAAATACTGATCTTATGTTTGTTCACCATTAATGAATTGTGATGCATCTTTTATCTCAAGTAGTGACTATATTTGTTCATGATTTGTACTTCACTAGTAATTGAGTTATTACTAAGTATCTGTGCACCGTCAAGTAGTCATCTACATTACTATAAAAAAATGTCATTATATTGTTAGGTATTAGGGTTAAAAATGTATTACACGCCTCCTTGCAAATAAAGAAGCATGTTTTCCGAATCTGTAATGGGTAGAAGTTCTGCCCTGAAAACCATCATGGTCCAAAGGAAGCTTGATGTCACATTAGCACACGGGACATGTGCTCCTAATTACAAAGGCATTTAACTTTCAAGTCTTTATAATTAAATATTAATTGCATAACTTATAGGTTCAGATGTGAAATTAACTGTAGAGCACAGACTGACATTCTAACAAACGCTCTTTCCGAGACCTTTACAGTATCGCGTCGCAGCAATATCAGCGAAATGTTGCAGCATTTTAGTCTATGCCTCAGTCACATGTTACTGTTGACCTTCACTAATCAACAACAACGAATATGGGTTCTGGTCTTAATGGGGAGCCATGACATCAGATTGCAGAATGTGACACAGGAGGCTGAGTTGTCTCTTGTATTGTCACCAGAGATCAAAAAGGGCAGAATAATATGAGTTTTTAGATGGCATCCCAGTCATCAGTCACCAGGGTCAGTAGATACAGGACAGAGAAATGTCACTGATGCTGTGTATCATTTTCAGTAAGGGCTTTAGGAGGTCAGCGTGAACACAGGCGACGTCCTGAGCCAATGTCTTACTCTGAACATTGATAAGACCTTAGCAAGCAGTTTGTTGACTAACCACAGACAACCTGTCTTATGAACAACATAAATATTCCCTGATGGTATTCAGTGATGACTAAGTTGCAGTGGTGAAGCAAGCCTTTCTCTCTATAGCTCTGCCTGTTAATATAATGATTTTTTTTTCTCCCAAATTTAAGTCTTACACTAATTGCAACAGTTATGAGTTATTAATAAAGGATTATTTATATTGTATTTACTCTCTTGTGCTGATTGCAAGGGTGCAGATGTAAAAAAGCACAATTATATGTAACATCTGAAATCATCATGAGCATCATATATTTAACCCTCATTGTTGCAAAAATTTTACAAAATTCCCTTTGCTGTGGACTGCAGGACCAATTAGACTCATATTTGTATTCATAGAAGTCAGTGGCACAAAGAAAAGGAATGGATAGACATTCGCCACAGGAGAAGGAATCTCACCATCAAGGCTATAATTTTAGCCCATGACCTCTGCCCTACTATACTTTCCTGCTTTCACAGTGCAAATCTCAGTGCTGCTAAATGCATTGTAATTGTCTGAAACTTTCCATCCCTTTCAATCTCTTCCATCCTCTCAACTCAACTGAATATTTAAACTCAACACAATCTGTCTGGTAGCTTCAACAATTCAACACTCAGAATGGCAGTCTTGCTCCATTTAACTATTTAATGTCTTGTGAGATGTAGCAGAATAAAAACTAAACTTCTAAAATGCTTTACTCAAATAAAAGTTAGTTACCCAGTTTTTGGTTCTTATCTTCTATTGTCTATTGTAATTATTTCATTATAAATTCCTTTGTATTACTTGACCTGCCATGAAAATTTGATTAGTCATACAACATTGTAGATTTTGGTATCTGTCGTTTAGTAGATAACTCAATTAGTGTGTTCTTATCTGTCTAGCACTCCTATAATATACTGACAGTGCTGGGGAGATTAAATTACAGCTACTAATCAAAATATTGATGATTACAAAGGGGTTACATCTGAATATATTGTTTTTGGTTAAAAAAGGCTTATATGTGGAATATAACATTCATTTTGCTGCTTTGCATTTACATTTTACTATGCAGAAATACCTTTTTTGGGGCATATTTCCAGACAACACGGGTCAGCAAGCCAGTGAGCATTTTCAGCTGTATTGCACAGTTTACAACATTTGTTAGAAAAGTAAAATACTAATTAAATGTTATAAGTTACATTACTTTGATGAAGTAATCAAAATAGTTCCATTACTTATTGCATTTTTAACAGGGTAACTAGTAATTTGTAACCTATTATTTTCCAACAGTAACTTTCCCAGCACTGTAGACTGTAGGCTGACATCCTTGTCTTGGCTTCTTACTTGAAAGGTTGGACTTTAGTAAACAGTGTGCAGAATTGGGGCCTTTCTGATATTTCTGTGAAGGGATTAAGTCCATTTATTTAAATCTTATATAAGAACAAGTATGCTTTAAATCATTTACCAGCAAATGATAATTATCACTCATTATGACTGTCATTGCAACCACATCTGCAAATGCATGCAAATAATTATAGATGTCATTCTAATCATTTTTCTGTAATTGCATTATTAACCTTTTGCTTTAGTATTATATTATTACTAATCTTTCATCTTACTCTTATTTCAAGATGAATCATATTTATTTCCATTTAAAAGAGAGACAGTTCACCTGGAGTGCATTTATCTCACTTTGTCATCAACAATCATTTTTAAACAAGAACAAAGAAAAGCAACATCATCTATAACAAAAGATTGGCTTGACTGATGACTGAAATTCTAAGGCACTTCTTTAAACTGCTTCTTATAAGTATGAACATCTTCCTACAACCCAATCATAAATTCAAACTCACAGCTAGACGTTCCACTAGACAAATCAGGTGTTGCATATATGCCTTAAGCATTTTGGAACACGTGGTACTTGTGTAGTACCTGGTCGCAATGAGCCTGGACTCCCAGGATCCACAGAACACAAGACAGGGGACAATGAATGAGACACTAGCCCATCCTTGGGCACACGCTCACATAAAGCGTCAGGCAGCAATTTAGAGACACCGGTTTGCTGAGCTGAATATTTTTTGACTGGTAGCAAGCAGAACTACCCATATATATCGGGCCTGGAATCAAAGAGCAACCATGGAAACATGATGCTACCATGCTAAAAGAATCAACATGCTGCTAAGATAACACTGTCATGGTGCTCAGAAGATGGATGGATGGATGGATGGATGAAAGTTTGCTAAAATATTTAATAAAACAAGAAGGATGAAATGACATATTAAAAAGTGCTTATATTACTTTTTAGCATATTAAATGCACATACAGTTGCAGAGTTTCTTCTTATCTTTTTACTTCACCTTGATCATGATTATATCTTTTATTCTTGTCAAGCTGGCTAAAATAGCTTCTTTGCTCAATGGATTTACATTCATTTGCAGTTTATTTTTAGCTGAGACGGCAGCAGAGACATACACACGAAGTGATAATGTGAGGATGATTTGTAGGCCAGACTTGGAGTGACCACCTGCAATCAGTCTGCAGTCGACTGCATAGCTTTGCACGCTGCGGCATTTGACTAAAACAGTTTTAGGTTGATCATCGTATTTCTGACACAAATACTGAGTCTCAAATTGGTAATTCTGGTTGCCTCCTTTCCTTTATCACCACAGAAATTTAGAAGAGAAAACAAAAGATGTACTTGTGAAATCTCTGTAACACATAGACGGCATTTTGTGGGAGACACTGAGTGCACAGACTTAATATCAAACATTGCTCAAATTTCCCACTAAGTTATTCTTTACAAATAATCTGTAATAATGTAATATACAGAATAGCAGAAGTTGTATTACCATCAACCTAGAACAAGAAATGGTTTTGAGTATTTTTTGTTGTAAGATGCAAAAAAAAAAAAAAAACACACTTAGCATTGAGGCTCATCCATCCATTAAATTTTAATAACCGCTTCTCTAATTAGGTTTGTAATTATCAAGCCCATCCCAGAAATCATAGTGCACTAGTCCATCATAAAGCAGTCACTCACACAGACACACACACACACGTCGGGTATACCTATCCTTATGGGGACCGCTCATTCATTTCTATGGGAAAAATGCTAATGCTAACTATGACAACCTTAACCCCTACCCAGCCCTAACCATAACCATAAGTAACCAAACAGAATACAAGAATTTTTGCAGTCACAGATTTTTATGAAATTGAAAAAAAAAATTCATATTTTTCACATTGTGGAGATATTGTGTACTCATAAGGTAAGGTATAGCTGCTCACACACACACACACACACACACACACACACTTATATTCATATCTCTGTGGGGACTCTCCATTCATTTCTATGGGCAAACCCTTAATTCCGACAATGACAACCATAACCCCTACCCAGCTCTAACCTTAACCATAAGTAACCAAACAAAATAGAATACATTTGTCATTTTTAGTTCTTGGATTGCAGTCATAGATTTTTATAAAATTGAGGTTTATTTTGTGGGTACCTGAATATTGACCCCACAAGTAGCAAGTTTTAAAAGACTTTGGAGAGATTTGGTCTCTGTAGTGTAATATGTACGTTCCCACATCGACATACACACAACCTTACATTCAAAACGCACTTTACAGCCCCGATTTACCTGGACGTAGGAGGAAACCCACACAGGGAGCACAAGCAGGCAACTGCAGGAAATTGAGCTATATTTGGATGAGGGCCACACCACTCATTTCAGTGTTTTACATGGCCGAACTAAAAACTGAGGTAAATGATGAATCAGGCGAACACTTAACATTTGGAAAAAGAAGGAGTCTGTCAGAGATGGCTGCACCAAAACAATCTCAGAGAAACACAACATCTGGATTTGGAAAATTGCTGGTCCCATGCATACACAACACTGCTCTCTTCAAATGATTTAAAAGTCAGCACTCCATGGGTTTTGCTCCTCGAAGGAACATGAGGTGTCTGAGGCACGGTGATTAGCACCCCGGCCAGTTAATTTTAGCAGTATTGGAACGGGACTAATCTGGAATTAGGAGTCAACATCCACTCCAAACCTCTTGCTTTACGCACTGGTAGGGGATAGTTTTAGGATGAGAGAAAAGGCAATTGTCTGGTGCCTCCGATTATCCCCGAGAAAGCCTATAATCTGACTGAAAGCACTTAAGAAGTCAAGCAGCAAAATAAACAACATTTATCATCATCCACTGTTCTTTTCCACCCCTCCCTTGTAGATAGATTAAGAAGTTCTGCTATTTCTGCCCCCCTTCTGCCATCTGCCTCAGCAAATGTCAGGACAGGATAAATACCCCTGAGTCTTCTGTCTCAACCAGATTACCGGCTATTCCAAAACGGGCCAGGTTCTTATCGTCCCTCAATCTCTTTTGCAAAAGTAAAGCATGAATTCTGTACAAGATTACCGGGATTAGGATGGCAGCCGGTGCAGCTCTGTGCAAAGCGCAGTCGGATTTCTGTCACACCCCTCTCCTGGGTTTGCACTGCTCAAGACCTACTCTGTACACACTCACAAACACCCAGAGCCCCCTTATTTGCTTAAAAGACACATCCAAACATTATGTGCAACAAATCATCATGGATACAATTAACTGTTAGACATTTGTCTTTTGCTGCTTTTACATTTCATTTTCAAATATGACACCTATGTTCCTGCTATAGTGTCAGGTACTATTAAAATAAACAGTTAATTAAACAGTTATATTTGAAATAGAGGCAATTTTATTTCTTGTCTATCTTGTCAGCATGCACTATTTTTAAGTCCACATAGTGCATTAGAGTCTCACATTACAAATTTTGAGATGGTGCTTTTTTACTTACAGTACTGTTCGTACATTTGGAGAATGGTATCTGTCTTCCTAAAATTAAGTGTGTGCTGTTTTAATATTATATCTTTTTGCTAGATAGCTTCTATGTGCATATTTGATTCTATGAGCAGAATTATTTTGCATTGTAATACTGAATGTTTTTGTTTGGCCAAGGGGGTCTTTTGTTTTGTTGTTTACTAAAGTAACCTACTGTAGTAGTTTTCATTATAAAGAGAACAATCTGAGACTCGAAAAGCATAATTTCACTAATCTTTCTTCAGAAATAAAGGGAAAAAAGCGTTACCATTGGAAGGTAAAGCCAGAGCATCTTATTCAAACTCAATTGTTTGCCTTTCTCTCTTTTGGCTGTTTTTTTGTATTTGACCTACAGTATGCCATGCTATAATATACTATAATAACACAACTTATTGTCTTTTTCTTCTTAAATTCTTTGGTTTTTGAAAATTGACAATGATATAATTTATATTAACTTCCAGAGCTTCATAATAACTGACCAAATTAAATAAATCCCAAAAATAATATATGCCTTGTCAGAAAAATATACCTTACCTCTAGCACTGGGAAAGTATGACTTGCACTGTAAGACAAATATTTAAAGTACTCCTTAAAAATCCAGAGTTTATAAACTACAGTAGGATGTAAGTACACAGAATAAGCATGCCACAATAGAAGAGCGCCTGAATAATTCAGCTTGCTGTGAGGATTGTTGTGGGTGCAGTGCTGGGTTAGGATGGGCTGGGGGCTTTTTTTTGCAGTGCTGTCCAAATTATGCACCCCCCGAGTATGACCCCTTACTGTACATGTGCCCGCATTGTTTTAAGACCTTTGGAGCCTCTAACTGTGTCCTTTCTCAAGCTGCACCCGGGACCATGGAGCCATTCCCTGTAAAATCACATCTACCCCAAAGACTCAGGCAGAGTAATATGTGTTAAAGTCTGATATGTTTTGTCACCAGCCCACTTTAACTGTTTAACATTTAAAGAAAAATGATCTCAGTTCACTTTAGCACTGGGTCCCGCACCTTTAAAATGGTATTATAGTCACAGGATGGCATATAAAAATGTCAAATCAAGAAACCTGAAAGTAATAAGATGCATTTTTAGGTTTTAGAACCGGCTTTAACAGTCTCATCCATGTTATTGGGGGATGAAACAAAAGGAGCTCATGGACTGCAGCCTCAGGAGGGACAAATTAAAGCAAATTAAGCCCAATGATTGTGATTTCCTGGTTCCCCTACTGTCACACTGTCACCCTCATCTTTATCTGTGACAAGGAGCCCTTTATTTATATTCAACCTGTCTGTTTGTTTTGGAAACATCAATAGGGTTAAACTCTCAAATTTAGTGGCCCCCCCAAGCCCCCCCCCCCACCAGTTATTTCCTTTCTAAATAAATGATTTGTTGATGTTTGCAATAGCAGTATATTTGGTATAAAATTAAACATTTCTGTTATTGCTACCATTCTGAAATCTACTACACTGCATTAATCAGCATGCAGTTAAACAGAGACGAATAGATCATATGCAGTCTTGTTCCCCGGCTGTTAGCTGAAAAGCTACACAGGGGAGCAGATAAATTATGGATCAATATACTGAGAATATAATGTTGAAAAGACTGTCACTGTCACAAGCTTCCCTCCATTGTCAGCTGACCTTTGAATATCAGGTCTAAGATGAAGAAAGACTTTATACTTAATGCAGGAGAATTACTGAAAATTATCAGCACAGCACACTTCAAAGCATAATGTCTGAAAAGTAATCAATGCTCAGGTGAAATTCGGTCTGGTTATACAAACTCTTGTCTTCTAATGTCAAAGCGCTTTGATCCCACATTGCCCCGTTACATTTCACACAATCCACAGAGATGTCAGTGCAGATTGTAAGGAATATAAGGATTTTAGAGTTATTCTGTGACCGCAACTACAATATGTTCAATAAAACGGTACGAATAAAGCCACTTCAGCCGTTCAAGAATATTCATTCTTATGCATGATAATTGATGTCTGCCTTCCTATATATATATCCATACATACACACTCACACACATACGTTTACACACACACACACATATATATATATATATATAAATGACTGGAATTAATATTCAAAAACTCTTCCATGAATGCACGCTATTGAGGTATTGAAAAACATGGCAGTTTAGTCATTGCTGTTTGCTGCAAGAGAGAAGAAGAAAAGGTCAGTAAGTAATCTCAGGACGATAAGAAAAATAGGCGTATTCTCAGCACAACACACTGATGATAAAAGAAAAAATCTTTAGCTCTTTTTCTCATGAAATGACTTACGTCATCTTGCTGAGATATTGTTAGGTTGTTTGAAATTATAAATAAAATAATTTTAGGCTGTTTTGCAGTGTATAAATGGCTTTCGTCAGAGCAAAGTCTATAATATGAGTAGCTCTTAAAAAATAGCAATTACCATGGATACTTTGTGTTATATCATGAATATAACCACAATTAAAAGGGTTATTGTGATTATACAGTATATTGTTTAGAACTGCAGTACCATGTTTTACTTTCCTTGAGCCTATCATGCACATTCCTTCTCACTTTCTCAAGTTATCAAGGTTTGATATTTTTCACATAGCTGCAAAGTGTCTTTGAGATCACTTATCAAATTGTATTTTAGAAGGACTATATTCGTTAGCAGAAGCTTTTGTAAAACAAGAGAGAATTCTCCTCTTTGTGTGTTACATGCATGTTTAAATTAAACAATACTGTTTTATTATAACTGTGCAAAATCCAATAATGTTTGGAGTAAATGGCACAACAAAATGATCTACTGAATAATATAAGGGTTCTAAGCAATAATATGAGTACTAAAAAAGAAAATCAAAAATTTTAATTTAGATGATATTTTTTTTTTACTTCAGATATCCAGTGCCTCTGACAATGCAGGGTACTGTCAAGTAGCCTAGATTTCAGTTCCTTCCTTAGTTCCTGGTGCTTGAGATTTAGTGACGAATGGTGCACAACTGAGAAATGCAAATAAGCCCCTTAACAGATTGCTCTCATTACTGCATTTTGAACTTGTGACAACAACATCATTCCCTAAATATTTTACCAATGGCCCGCCAACAAAGGCATCGTGGAGCATTTGTTGCGGAAGACCATGTCACTGCCAAGGATGGAGAAAAATACAACCGCATGAAGAATACTAAGCCATGAGACAGAATACTCATGAATAAGAAAGAGTCATGGAAAGACATCATACAATGCAAAAGACTTTAATCAACTTCAGAAGCCCAAACATACATAAACAAAACTATATGTACATTTCATATGATTTTTATACATTGGCAAATCAAATAAAAATACAAAAATTCCTTAAGGTGCATAATGTACTTCACATTGAACAAAAGTCATGATGGGTTTATTGTTCTCCCTTTGCACAACAACGAAAAAAAGCATTTGATTGTTTGTTTTTTTTTTCCCACGCAAATTTCATTTACAGTGACAGACCCCTTAATGGGACATATTTTTACTCCTATGCAAAGCTATATACTTCATAATCTATTAATTGGAAGGTGTTGATTTCCACCCACAACTATTCTGAAGCTGTATCACTGAGCCTCTCTACAAAAGCAATCGCTGAGCCACAGTAAACTTACTACTAACAGCAGAACAATGTAGCCCCAACACCTAAATAAGGTCCCTGTGTATTTGTCCAGGCACACACTGTACATTTCGGGGCCCAGAAGGACAAGTCCCTCACAGGTGAAGGATTTCATTGTTGTTGTTGTTGTTTTTTCTTTTTAGTTACCCTAATATACATTATACTTTCCAGATTTTTTTTTACATGAAATTCTTACATTTTTATGAAAGTCAAAAGTCACAGATTTTAAACTGAGGTTCGAATATTGTAATAAGTGCATCAGATTCTTTGATTTCGAGTTCGTTCACATCATTTATTGCTGTCAATATAAAGCCTGCTTTTAAATTCTCTTTTGGTAATAAACATAATTTGTATATTTTTGTCAAAATACATAAATAATACATTAATATAAATAAATGCATAAATAAGTGCACAAAATCCAGTCCTTTTTCTAGAGTCATCTTCTTATGCACCGCTGAGGAAGTCAGTGCTTTACACTTGAACTCATTAAATATATCCCATTGGTTGAATCGGCTCATTTTGGTGATCTGCAGCTACAACATACAAACATGAAGCACCTTTTTGACATTACAAAGACACAATAAACTAGGTGTTCTGCTTTACTCTCTTACTAGAACATCTGCTGTCCAAGACCTAAGCTTTTAGTTCTTAGTGACTCTGGCATGGTTCAATGGATCAAACTACTTTTATAGCTACATGTCCCCATGACATCCTGCGCAAGTTAGTGGCACAGCTGTGTGGAACTGCGGCGTGGAGGTACCTCCTACAGAGGGTCATGCATACTAATGTTAGCCGGGCGCTACATTAGCATTACAATAACCTTCTCGAGTGCAGGAGAGAGGATCGACTGGAGATGACGGCTACACAGTGACATCAGACTCCCACAGGCCAGGTGGTGGCAGGACCTACAGCTTCAAATTTCCTGATGTATGAGCAAACTTAGAGTCTAAGCCGTGACGATGGATAATTACAAATCAAGCGACTGTATGGTTAGCGAAAGATCAAATTTTCAACTAAAAAAAACCAATCAATAGAGATGTTTTACTATGGCTGTGGAAAATATACATACATACACATAAACATACTTCACATCATCTTCTATTGTATTGGTTTTCTTTTTTTGGGAGGGTGGGGGGGGGGGTTAAGATACCCCCTAAGACCCAGAAAACTAACACATGAGGAAATAATAATAGGAAAATATGAAACAATGGCTTTCAAGCATTCTCATAAATCACTCAGAAATTTAAATGCACCAAGAAGGCATTAAGACGTGTGTAACTGCAAGTCGTTCATTTTCTTAATCCTTTCTCTTCTGCAAAAAAAAAGGGGAAAAAAAGAAAAGAAAATGTCTCTCTAGGTCTTGTTTGAGGCTGTAGAAGCTGTATAGTGTGTTTGTCACCTCTTCAGTCTGTGCCTTCCTCTCTCTCTAGGTATTGGCAGCTAGAGATTGATTTTTATCCTGTGGGCTCGAGCTGTACCTGGGCCACAGAGTGTGCCATAGAATGGTGGTTTCAGTGCCGTCTCCTGTAATATAGAGAGACAGACATATAGGAAGATTGAAATTACATTTTCACCGAGCTCTAGGTATTAACCAAGCTGCAGTGTGTATAGTTAACTTTAAGTGCACAAAAGAACCACATCAGTGAATACATATTTTAAAGATAGGCACAGGAATGACGGAAAGAGCATTCTTCAAGGCACTCTGCTTGTGATGTATGAGTGATTTCCTCCTCTGATTTCCTTGAAGGATACTGTATTTGTGGTCAGATGTTACCCTTGGCTACTGTCAACATGCAGGCCTGATTCCATAGCTTTTATTCCTTCGGAACTGACACCCACCACGCTACTGCGGCACCTGCCATCCTCTAAAGCAGCCGCGTTTAAGCGGAATTCCACCGGGGGCAGCGCATGTAAAATATGACAGGGGCTAACTAGCTAGATTTGCATGTAATATACATACAAATAAATAATAAATAAAATAAAAGATTTTGATGACACAAAAAGAATGACTTATTCAAAATGGCAAGTAATTTATTTAAAAATATTAAAATTTGTTAATTTACGAGCAAAATTCATTTCCAATATCCAGAAGAAAAATGTCACCAACCCTTCTATTGCTTGGGACAAAAAAAAAAAACAACAAAAAAAACAAAAAACAAAATTTATGTACTTAGGAAACACAGTTGCTAAGACAGAGCAGAATTTCTAACGGAAAACAAATAAATAAATAAGTCAGAACTACAGAAGTGCCAAATAGATGAATTCCTTACAAGAGCCACGCAGAAAAGAAAAGATGGAAACAGAAAGAGAGAAGCACTGAGCTGGGTGAAATGCAAAGGCTCCAGCGAAAGCATCTTTTCATGGTGGAACTGGACCAGGAAATACGATGACTGCTGCTTAAAATATGGATTTACTTCAGAGTTTTGATCGGCTCAGAAAATGTCCACCCGGCAACAAGCTAGGGCTGTCTGCTCATAAAGCATGATCTTTTTTAAGTCCATCCTGGGTTCTAACTCATATTAAAGAAGCAAAGTCATACGATTTAAAATGACTAGCAATAACAACTAAATCAGCATATATGCAAACTATATATCAAATGAAGTTGTTTTTTATATATAAGAAAGAAAAACATCTAAAAGCAACCAGAATATTAAACTGTTACCTGTAAAGCCTTCTCAGTTTATGCGTAACTTAACTTTTTATTATCGCAATTCCTGTCAATGTGTTTACGATGTGTGCTGCTTTGTGTAAATATGGCTGCTGTCATTTTAAGAGATTTGTGCTGGGATTTAGCTTTTATTAAAAAAAGTTATGTTACATAGAGGAAAAAGGAAAATTCAAAACAGTACGGCCATAAATGAAAGGAACGTCTAAGAACTACTGCCTGCCAATGCCAGTCTGGGTCCTGGGCATTGGGAATTGTAACAGAGGAAAATAATTCTAGTTACTCTTGGCAACACTTGCTATGACTACAGTTTATCATGATCATCTGAGAACCAGCAGTTTGTAGTAGAAAAAGGATCTGCAAGGACCTGATCTACACATTTATTTTTCAATGCAATAATTATTGCATTAATTTCATGAACTGTTTTGTTAAACGTTTATGTGCTGCGTTTAAAATATGTAATTTTGCATCCCTTTTATAACAAAATGTCTGAATATTAAACCATTGTGGTATCTAGACATTAATGTACAGCCTCTCAGAGTGACACAGATTCTGACCTTTAAAAGACTTGAGCCACAGTAACATGGTACAAACAAAGGAGCTCATCCCTAAGCCCTAAGCTGAATGAGTGTGCCCAGACCACAGCTGCATTTGCTCATTTGAATAATGAAACATCATTCTCTTTTGTGGGCCACCTTAAATGGCATTCTGGGGCTGATGTGGACTGCAAATCATTCAGGAAATAACTGCTTTTTTCAGTGCTCATGTAAGCCGTCGTATGTGATGACGGCTCTTAATTTCTAATTGCCTACATGTTTTGCAGCGATATAAGGAGAGTACCGCACAAAATAATAATAATAATTTTAAGTGATCAGGAATTATGTTGTCCTGCTATTTTACTGTACAATGCCCTTTGTTGCAATAATAATAAACAAAACAGGGCAACCGTGAATTTACCCAGCATCCTGTGCAGAAGTTGACTCAGAGCAGCTCTCTGTAACTGCACAAAACCATTCAAAGTTCACCAAAAAAATATATATATAGTATCTGAAACCTAAAACTTGACCTGCTGACACTATAGCTAAAGTACAGAAATAATATAGATCTTTTAAAAAATCGACAATGGAAATCTCAGACATTATAGATATTAAAAATCGCTTTACAGGGGAAACAACAGGGAGAACTTCATAGAAGGAAAGAGAGGAAAATTGCTCTCTAATGACTCCTTTAATCTATCCCCATATGGTGCTGCAAACATTGAATCCCTAGTCTTTGGTCGTGTGCCCCATTTTAACCTCATATATGTTGGCTACACCAGACATATAGCTGACTCTGTAATGCATGCATTTCTTAGTAAACAAAATATATACAGTATGTGTATGTTCCTATGCATGATTTTCCCACTAGTAAGATCTACCACTCCTCGATTGTCTGACAATTTTTGGATGCACATTTTTATTTGTGTAAATCTTAATGAATAACCTTACATGAATATTACAGCTTACAACTGTGGCTTTAAACCTTGTTTGTCAATAAATGTCCAAATGCTGTTGATTGTTTTCCTAAAATTGCATGGTAAGCACCATATCCACTTCATATCTATCATTCAGCATTCACTTTCTAAAAACATCTATAGCTATAATCTATCTAAACAGAATTACATCAAACTTTTACTGTTTATACAACAAGCCAAACTTAAAAAAATCTGAACATTTTAATTAAAAAATATTGAGTATATTCACAAATATTCATTGATTAGCAGCAGATAGCGCACATTTATTGACAATGTAATCTCGAGTGTTTGACTTGCTGTTTCCGATGCACCAGTACATGTTTGATGAAACCAGGTGGTTCCTCTATCACACATGGTAAATCATTAACCCTAACCCTAACCCAATGTTCATCTTAAGCAGCTGCAGCCTTTCTAGCCAGCTGCAAATGAACTGGACTATAGTTGTGTTTTGATAGATGTACATGTTAAATGTTATCAGCTGAGTAAAATAAATGAATATTGCTTCTGTATTACACAGTCCGAGTTTTACTGACCACGCTGGGGAGTGTGGCTGCATCAAAACAATCCTCTACGAAGCAAGCAGCATTACTATCTGTTCATAGATTATTTTCATACTAGGCTAAACTCTGGTACTCTGTTTTGACATATGATGGATTATAATGCATTACTAACTACTAGAAAGTATTATAGAAAGTTGAATAAAATTGAATAGGTAAATATAGTGATTATGATCAAACTGAGTGCACAAGAAGTTTACATTCTGGGTTTGTGGATGGGAGGGGGGCGATGGGGGGGGGAGAGAAAACCAAACTATTCACTTTGAGTGTTTCCCTTCTGGAAAAAGCCCATCACAAATATTGCTACACTGCAAGAAAAGGTAAGAAGACCCTGACAAACACAGTTATCATTGTGGGAAAACTTTTTTGTCAGAATTAGATGGCGTCATAGCATAGAATAGAGCTTCGTTAAAAGACACACACCTATTAATTATCTCTTTTGTCTTTGACACCTATTGACATCCATGTCCTGGTTCCTTTTCTTGGTTGGAGCTTCAAAGGGCCTAGAGGCACAGGACACAAGGCAGGGGAGACCTTGGATGGCACGCCAGTCCATTTCAGGACACACACACAAGCATATGCTACAGGCAATTTAAAGACAATCTCCAGGCATGTCTTTAAGGAGCAGGATCACATTGAACACATCTGCTTTGTTAGCATGACTCGTTGGTTCATATGAGTTCAGATATAGCAGCTATACGAGTAAAGCATTTAACAAGAACAAAACAAGTATCAGCTGCTTTTATTTTGCTAATCTGTTTTGAAGTAAATCACAATGAATGTGAGATATTACAGTGATTTGAAGAGGTCGGTGAAGCTTACAAGTGCTGTATTGACTGAAATGGTCCACCTTATTTCACAGTGAACATGAAAGAAGCCCCAAGACACTCAACCTTAAAAGCAGGCAATTTAACAGCCACTGCACTGGAGATCATCTGAGTTAAGACATTAACAAAGATATCCACTTCAGGCTAGAATTAAACTCTTTTTTTTCTCAGAAGCAAAATGAAGCAAAGAACATCTTTGAAAAGTAAAATGCTAAAAATGTTAAATTAAGTGTTAGGAAACGAGTAGTACGAACATATTCATTTATATGTTAAAAAATGAGTTGCAGTGCAACCTGAAAAATACAGACACGTAATCGATGAGTGTAATGCAACGCTAAACATTGATTAAAATGCATACAGTATTTCAAGGACACATTGATTTGCCTTTTTTCTGAATAGATAACCAACAATGTACCTTTAAGCCAGATCTCTTACTGTATACCACAGTACTGCAGTGATAGGGAAAAGTAAGCTGATATTTGCTCCTAAATAATAAACTTGTTGCCATTGGGCCAACCCTCCATGGACTGGTAGTTACAAAGGTGCATCTAAATAAATCGGTTGTGTGCTCATCATCAATGCCTCAGCCTAGGGTCTTGAGGAAAAACACAGGGCCTTGTTTTCAGAAGTAACAAGTGATTCATCTACAAAGGACATAGTCCAGAATCCACCACTGCATCACATCACTGGGTCTCTTCTGCTCCTGACCATTTTGCAAATGTACATTTTGGTGTGTGGAGGACAAAGGGATTTCAATAGATATTAAAGTACCAATGTTACTCTAGTGACCCAAAGCATGCTTAATCAGCCCCTTTCGAGACATTCCAAACCACAACAGGATAAAGTGCAGGTATCTGTTTTTAAGCAAAATCCGAGTCAAATTGTTACTTTACTTTTTTCTGAAACAATAGCATCTAAAGTGTTTACATCACTGCAGCATTTCAATTTGAGTATCGATTGCTGCAGGGTGGATATAAAAAATGTTATTCGGGAGAATATGAATTGCCTTTACAAAACCTGGTCAAAAGAACATCTATCAAGTAATAATACAAATCATCAATCAAGCTTAAAATATTCACATACTTAGTGATATGGGAAGGACTCATTGCCATGGGGTGTTAAATACCAACATGCTAAACAATTCAAGATTATTATATATATTAAAAAAAAATCAGAAATCATAATGGTTAAGAGGGAGTTTGTAACCATTATCCCCTTGGGAAGAGTTTTTTATAAAACTCTACAGTGTTGGCATACATGATGTCTGGCTAACAGCAGTACAAATCAAAAAAGCAATAAAACAGTTTTAGGTCTTCCTCCTTAAGGCTTAACACAGACACACAATGGCTTTACCTTTAAGATTGTGGCATACATTACATTACTAAAATATATCCTTGTAGGGCAGCAAATGTTATGATTTCATTTTTTTTTCCTTCCTTGAGAACTGTGTGTGTCCCAAGCGTGGTTTAGCTTATTTTTCTAAAATAATAGGTAAGATTTCCTCCTCCCTTACATTTTGAAACAAGCAATATTAATGTACAAGAGTTTGACAAAGTGAGTGGGAAAAAAAATGGACCAAATTACATGTTCTTCCAAAAATTGACTTTGTAAAACTGTATAGCTAATACATGTTGGCAGATACATGTGTTCAGCTGGGTTTATAAATTAAAGGTGCTTATAGGAAACAAGTATTAACTGCATGCGAGTGTCACTTTAAATTATTGTCTAAACAATATTTGTCTATAATGTAATTTATAGGCAGTGAGCATAGCATGTTTTATATTAAAAGCTTGCAGTAATGGCATGCAAAAGGAAAGGTTTAAAGAGAAACAGATTGTTAGGCTTTTGGTTCACTTATAAATATCGGCTATAACTCTTCTGCCTCAAATTACAAAGACATTTGCAGAATTTTCCAGACAAAACTCTAAGAAAGTTATCAAGGAATCAATTATATATGTTTGAGACAAATTTTAGGTACAACGATGCTTGTATTTTCTATTCACTTTAAAGTACAGGAAAAAGTTCTGAAATTGAATATTCTAGAATATATATTCTATAACATATTTAAGTTTGCTTTAGTGCAAAAAAAAGAAAAACACTACTAAATCAATAATGTATGTCAAATAATGTTGACTATTACATTGTCTTAAGGCAATTTGAGAATGTAAAGATGCTGTTATGAAACATCAATGCTTATATTGATTTATTACAAATATAAATTCCAGCAATAGCAATAAGATGTATTCTCTGTCACTTTGTGAACCTATGCATTTGTAGACATCAAGCAATATTTTTCTTAGCCTCCCGAAGTTGAGCTTCAACATCAAAATACATTGTGAAGCTGCTATCCACAAACTCCAGGCAAAGGTTCCAGGTAATACACACACACACACACACACACACACACATTTGTATTCATGTCTTTCTGGGGACCCTCCATTCAGTTCTAAGGGAAAAACCTTCTTCCCAAAGACAACCCTAACCCTACACAACACTAACCTTAACTACAGGAATCAAGCAAAGTACAAGACTCTTAGCTTTTGTAGTTTTTAAATTGCAGTCACAGATTTTTATAAATTTGAGTTTCCCCTTATGAGGACTGAAAAGATCATCCCCACAAAATAAAATAACAGGTTTTTATCACATTGTGGGGACATTTCGTAGGGACATGTAATATATACATGACCCACACACACACACACACAAATTACATTATCTATTTCTGGTAACGTTTAACATTGACTGCACCTTCATAAATGTATACATTATGCATTTATAGAACATTCAGTGCACCCTCATAATACATTCATAACGCATTAATATACATTAAAAACAAACATTGTATGATAATAACGAAATGTTAATTAAGGTATACTACAGTTGTCAAAGTATACTTACATGCTGCTTATGTATGTTCTATGAATGTTTTATGAAGGTGCACTGAATGTTCTATGAATGTATTATGAAGGCATTATGGAAGTGAAAGGTATGCAAAGTGTTAGCTTACTGTATATCTTAATGATGACTCTCCATTCATTTCAATGGACACGACACTTATCCCAAGAAAGCCAATCTTAACTCCTACTCAGCCCTAACTTTAACTGTAAGTGTTCAAACAAAATACCAGGCTTCTTTTAGGTTTTTGACTGCATTCACAGATTTTGAAAAAATTCCCCGAGACCCCCCCCCCCACACACACACACACACACACAGGAATCCGCAGCATTATAAGTGTTTATAAGTGAGTTATAATCATGTTGTGGTATTTAGGTTTACAGCAATTCCTTGCACCACATTTGTGATTTTTCTAGCATGACACATACAGCAGCTGAGTTGTATCTGTACTACTTACTAGTAATCTGACAGAAAGATACAGTTTAATGCTATCTGTTAAATGCTGTAACTCCATGTTTGAGGCTGGCAGAAAACATGCATACAGCTGTTTGAGAACACATTCACGGGCTAAAGTAGAATAACAAATTCTATGTTTAGTAATTAAACACAGAATCCCATTAACCCAATCACTGACCTCATTTCAACTCATATTCATTATGAACTGTGAACCAAAGAATGCTTGCAAGCCATACGACTACCAAAGTAACAAGTACTGCAAGCCATACGACTACCAAAGTAACAAGTACTGCAAGCCATACGACTACCAAAGGAACAAGTACTGCAAGCCATACGACTACCAAAGTAACAAGTACTGCAAGCCATACGACTACCAAAGTAACAAGTACTGCAAGCCTAGTAATACAAACTAAACTCCTTAAGCTCAATGTTGCATGTGAACACATAATATATTATGTTATCAGTATCCTCTGTCAGCACTCATGATACAAGAACACATGGCCTATGTACTGGACTACATAACAGATTCTCCATTTTACCACCAGAAAAATTAAGCGGCTTGGTCTTGTGAACTGTCACCTTTATTTTGAGAATGTGAAATTCCTCACTGTCTGCCATGTGAGGAACCGCCAGTTTTCACGTGTTTCCCTTTGTTGCTTTCGTACTTATTACCCACTTTACATTTGACGCCTCTCTATGGACGGCACAGGCTGCATGGTCAGGTCACAGGTCACCAAAACACAACCCTCCCCGCACATCTCTCATTGCTGAATGTATGCAGACCTTATGTCAGTCCTGTTTAATTGTACAAGAAAAGAAAGAAAGAAAAAAAAAAACTATGAGAACAGTTATGTACATCAGTTACAACTTGTATTCAATCAAAACTTTGTTCAATTTCCTTAGACTCGGGCAGGAATGTCTGATTCTAAAGTGTCAATCAAGAGCTTCTTAAAAGCCTAAACACTGCTGTAATCTTCCTGTCATGCTGCAACCCTCCTGTTCCTTTGTAAGCCCTCCTTGTCTGCCTGCATTAGACCTTGAGGTTGAACTCCCTCTTTGGCAAATGCAGCTATACCAGCCTCTATTAGCATCACAACCAGTCTAATGCATCCTGAAAGGTGTTATTACTCTGTATACTGCCAACACTATTTAAGATTTGTGCGCACACATACTGCAACATCTACAGTTGTTATATGCTATTTATTCATTTATTTAAATAGATTTAAAACTGAGTAAAATGACAATAAAGATGCACTTTATTTTTTCATATATTCAGCTGTATGGATTCGGTTCGCTATAAATATTAATATGGTTTTCTTTATGTCACTAACACAAACATCAGCAAATACCAGAATTCATTTCTTATTTTTATTTTTAATGGTAAAAACCCTCATATAGCACTGAGCAGAGAGAGGCTGCTCTCACTGCCCCTATCCACCAGCGCAATAACAGAAGGCCTTGTATAGGGAGTGAGGCTGTATCAGGGTAGTGAGCGGGACTTATAAAGTGATGGATTTAAAACAAAACAAAAAAAAAAGATTTACCTGGCGGGTGTGGATCTGCCCAGGATTCTTGAAACTTCCCTGACAGCTGCACTCTGAAACGCTGTAAGGGTCAGAGCTGTTGGAGGAACACTTTGAGAGGGAGTCACAGCCCACTACAAAGGTGTTGTCCAGCGGGAGATCCTGAATGACGTGATGTTTCTTGGGAGCGACGGGGGTCTCTGGTTTAATTTGGAAGGTTGGTTGAGGGGATGCAGACTTGTAGTGCTTCGCCAAGTCCGGGCTGTCAGGTTTAAAGGTGGTTGGTGTGGTGGCCCAATTGTATTTTCCCATGGTCTGCTCTTCCAGCTCTACTGGGAGGTCCAAGGTTCCATTTATGTGCTCATGGGAAGGATCATCTGGCTTTGATTCTTCAATTGTGACAAAGTTCAGCAGGAGGCTCTTTGGAGACCTCTTCTTTTTCTTCTTCTTCTTTTTCGTTTGACGATTCTCTTGATTAGGTGACACCCACTCGCCGCTCTGCTTGGCCTTCTGAACCACCTTGTGTCTTGGCGTCTGACGGCAGCGCACCAGAGCAGTGACAAAAATGACCAAGATGACCGTCATCGTGCCTGCAATGATAGCGATGACGACAATAATGTAGCTGTTAGCATGAGGTGTAACCTCATTGTCACCGACATTGCGATCTAAAGGGGTCTCAAGACTCTTGCGCAGTTGCTCTTGAATGAAGGTGGCATTGGACACTGTTTCATTCACAAATAAATGGACCAGGGCAATGGCATACAAGGACTCTGGCTGCCCCAGGTCCTTGACCTTAACCACCAGTCTGTGAAGGCCCTGATCAGCCGGGACAATCTTTTCTTGCAAAGTAATGTTTCCAGTTGTTTTGTCAATGGCAAACAGGCCCTTTGGAGATCCCCCAATAATACTGTACTGAAGCTCTGCATTCATTCCAGTGTCATTGTCTATGGCAAAGACTCTTGTCACCACAGAGCCAGGGCTGGTTGTAGACTGAACGAGGTCATATGAGTAGTTTGATGAGGGGATAACAAAAACTGGCCGGTTGTCATTTACATCTACAACATTGATGGTGACTTTAGCAAACGAGACACATTGTGGTCGACCTCCGTCCACTGCCTTCACCACAAAGCTGTAGGAGCTTTGCTGTTCCCTGTCGAATGTAATGTTTGGTTTGATTACACCAGTTTTTGGGTCAATGATAAAGTTATCCTTGCCATTCAATATGGACAGTGTGACCACAGCATTATCACCAGCGTCTGCATCTGTGACTGTGATCAAGCCTACTGTTCCATGTAAGGGCAGGTTTTCAGGCACATAAAAATTATACTCTGGGTGCGTGAAGGCTGGACTATTGTCATTAACGTCTTGCACTATGACTTTCACGGTGACATTGTTCTGAAGAGGTGGAGAGCCGCTGTCCCTGGCCACAACAGTGAAGGAGTACTTGTCCTGCTTTTCCCTATCCAGTCTTTTCCCAACGGACAGGATACCTGATCGTCGATCAATGTTAAAAGCCTCAGGTGGATTGGGACCCAGTGTATAAGTAATCTCTGCATTGCGGCCACTGTCTGCGTCGGTTGCACTGATTTTTATGAGCTGCGTAGAGGGGTCATTGTTTTCTGGAATGGAGAGCTGGATTTCAGGCTGAGGAAAGATGGGCGAATTGTCATTTTCATCCTTGATTTTTATTAGGACCATAGCTGAGGTGTTTAAAGGTGGTTTTCCAGAATCCGAGGCCACTATCCTGATGGCATACTCCCTTGTCGTCTCATAATCGAGAGGAGCTGCAGTTTCTAATAGGAACTGGTTGTCAAAAACAGGCTTCAGCCTAAATGGGACATCATGGTCGGTATAGCATGTCACTTTTCCATTCAGATCAGCATCCCTGTCTGTCACTGTAATTAGAGCTATTTTAGTGTTAAGAGGAGCATTTTCTGACAACAACACAGTGCCGTTGACAGGGTTCATTATATAGCGTGTGTCAATGGATGGGACGTTGTCATTAATGTCTGTGACATTGACTGTCACTGTGGCTCTGGAAGGGGTGGAGCTGCCGTCACTCGCCAGCACAATGAGCTTGTGAACTGGAGTCACTTCCCTGTCCAACTGCTGCCTTATCGTGATCAGTCCAGTAGTGCTGTCAATGGTAAAGAGCTGTTTGGTGGCAGGAGAGATCTGATTGCTGAAGGAGAAGTGGATCTGTGCGTTGGATCCCACGTCAGCATCCGTGGCGTGGAGCTGAGTGACAGAAGTGCCTGCTGGAGCGTTCTCTGGGACGTTCACTTCCACCTCATTCTCCTTAAACACCGGTTGGTTGTCATTCACGTCTGAAATGGTGACCTGCAGAATGGCTGTGCTGGACTTGGGGGGAGTCCCCCCATCTTCCACTTTGATCTTCATCACAAACGTATCCTTTTGCTCACGGTCAAGGCTCTGCTGAACAATAAGCTGAGGCCACTTGTCTCCTTCTGGAGTCTCGATGATGTCAAGCCCAAATTCAGTCACGCTCTACAAAGAAAAAGAGGAGAAAATTAGCATGTTTCACCATGGAAATGCCAGACTAAAGAATGTTTTAATAACTATCGAATGCACTGCATCAAGGTGAAAGACCTTCTGTTAAAATGTGTTAGGTGTTGAGGGAGACAACATTAACGGCAATATCGACTTAGTGATGAAATTGGTAAAATCTAATTCTTGTGAAAATATTATTATGCATTAATATTAAATGGAAATTGTCACTTTCTTAACTTTGAACTGAATAAACATAAAGTATGGCAAAGCATGAAACAGGCAGCTGAGTAACTGAAGAATTCATAATTTTTATATATATTTTAAATCATTAATGGTGAAAAAAAATCATTTTGGCATCCAAATACAGCAATTAAAAATGCTTCAGAGGAATGTTCACATAACTAAATCGGAGAACAATGCAACTGTTTGCTCTCTAATGTTGGTCCTTCAATAATAGGGTGATTTTAGGTCGTTCCCTTCCCTGGTGTGTTCTCCAATACAGCACCAAGAATGAGATTTCATTTTGACCTCACTCTCTTTGAGCTGCTTTTGTGGAAAATAGGCAGCTTGCAGAATTTCAAGGGCAGTTCATACTCAAGAAAGACTATTGAGAAAGAAGTCAAAGAGCTAAAGTCCCGTTACAAAAATGCTACACACCTGCTATAGATTAAAGATGTGCACACCTAATGCTCACGTTAAAGAAGTCACACTCTCACAGAGGGCTGAATCTAAACAACATTACTGCAGAATTAGACAAAAATGCATATGTAATCCAATGAGAAACAGATATTGGTGGTTCAAAGTAATTACAATTATAGATCAACTAACTGGAAAAGTTAAGTTTCAGTATTTATGATGTAAGACAAAGAAAGGAGACAAAATTTTAAAAAAAGAAAAAAAAAGGCTTAGTCAAAAGCTGAATCAAGATATTTTTTTGTTCAAAACAACTTGTCTTAACATACATGAAATGAGATAAATTACATTATTATTATTATTATTATTATTATTATTATTATTATTATTATTATTATTATTTGTAAGATCAGAAGAGAACACACTGGCCACCTGTGAACTACTGTTCAGAACAACTTAAATGTGTCCTCAAATCTGCCTGGTAACTGTCAAGCATTTGAGCATTGTCTTCTGTCATGAGGAATGAGTACGTTCTGCTTACTGTGCTGCAAGACTGACAGCGTTGTGACAAGTGTAACGTTCTGCTCATTTCGGTGTTTCCAAACTTTCCACTTTGGATGACGTGTGAAGTACTTTTAATTTGACAATGTAGCCGTCACTGCCATTTGAGTTAATGATCAGTCGTCTCTTTTTTTCAGTTCATGCGAAAGAAACTTATTGGACTGCAATTACCCCAGATTTGAAACAGTCAAAATATTAAGAAATAACCCACAACATGAGTTAACGACAATAACTGTGGTGTCTGTGCCAAAGTATGAAGAGCTAGGTAACAAGCAGGCACTGACTACAGCGCGTTACCACACCAGCACACGGTGAACCACCTCAGGGACGAGAACCTGAGTGCAGCCATGCAGCAGGCGATACCTAGCAGCAAACTAGTCTAGTCTGAATGGACCAGTGTGAGTTTTTTTTCCAGTGGCTGGAATGCCAATCCTGCCCTCAAGTTTTTCACTGCAAGCTGGAGAACCTCCTTGCAGGGCTGAATATAGATTAATGTTATATCCAGGACAAAGCAATTGCAGGTTAAGGGCCCAACAGAATAGAATCACTCCGGGTCTTCCAGCTGCTAGCCTCAGAGCCACCTCTCCGCCCAGTATAGAATAAAGTTTAAAGAAGAGGTTCTAAAAACTTTGTTCATTATTTTCAAGCTAATACTCATTATTTCTGTAGCATCTAATAAAATATCTCTTTACAGTGAATAAATCAGATTTGCCCTTAAATGTACACTGCCCTCATTTAGAGGCTCAATAAGAGAATAACTGAAGAACAGAAAACCAGACCAGCCTGGACCATTCTGTGGTGAACCAGCAAGCATGAATGTGCAGGAAGACAGACCTCTGCCCCAATGAAGACAAGCTCAATAGTTAGGATTATCAGAAGACGCACCGTCAGATCAATTTGATGATCTTTATGAAACTGACGGAGACTGAAAACTACCAGTGAATATAACAGACCTTCATATTAGTAGCTGATCTAGAGTGATGTAGACTGATCTGGCAATGAGACTGACCAACATGTCATTTTTTGATATATAGTGTTGATAGATAGATAGATAGATAGATAGATAGATAGATAGATAGATATCGACTGAAGAGAATAACCCAAAATGCCATTTTTATGAGCCTACTACTCACGCCATGCCCTGAGGTTACACTTCATTATTATTATTATTATTATTATTATTATTATTATTATTACATCATAATTTACTTTTGTAATAGCAAAGCCGCATTTAACCATGCATCATATCACTATGCCCGAGCTGACCGCGCTCATTTCACATGACATCGCTGTCCCCTGCCAGGTAGCGCGACAACTGCTTCCACGTCTCGTCCACCTCAGCAGGCACAGAAGAAAATGACGTTCAATAAATGCCATCTTACTCTCAGATCAAAGGCACAGCAATCGGACCCACTGTTCTGAGTCCTCTTGATATTTTTTCCTCTCCGATTTAGCTTTTAGAAATTGTCATTCTTATTCCGGGTTTTATTATAACACTTGCTGCTGAAAATCTGCAGCAGTAATGGAGCCCACTGTGGCACTCGATGACACTCACTGCAGCGCCATGCTGAGACAGAACAAGGAGCCCAGGGAAGACAGTCACTGTGCATTGAGATTTGCAGATAGATCTGCATCTCCCCTGACTTGCCTTTTCCCCTCAGAAGACATGGCTCATTTGAAATCCACCCCTTCAACTAGCACATACTTCAGAATTTGTTTTGTTGATCTTCTCTTCCAGCAATCTGTCACTTTTATAGTAAGATTTGTTTCAAGTATACTGCTGGGAAACTAACTTATGGAAGAGAGTCACTAAATGAATATTGTGATGAGATTTTGAGAAGCTTATTTCTACATTTTTTTGGACTCTGGCAGATTTATATATTTGCTTTGTTTATTTATTTGTTTTCAATGACTACTATATCTATAAAACAACATCATACTACCCTGTTTTTTTCCCATACCCTACATTTCTTGACCATACATATTTGTTTGCATTCTTGTGCCTCCACTTTTGTCTTTTATGACATATTTGCAAATTTAATTTGACGTGAGCTTTGGTAGTATCATCCATGTCCACTTGATTTCCCCCATTTTGACAAAAATGCGAGGCATAAATAAATAATTATTTTTCTGGCTGAGAAAATAGTGGTGCTTCTTCATTGTGATGCGGAGGAACATTATGCTGGTTATTTTCCAAGCATAAACAATTGTAGTCAGACTCTCATCAATTCAAGGCAGAGCAGCAAAGGGACCTTGGCAGAGATAAACCCTCTTTAAAAATGCAAATTGGTAATCAAGTCAAACACAGAAAGTGGGGAATTCTCGTAATTCTCAGAAAAAAGGTACAAATTGCTCTTCAGACTGTAATGTTGGATATATATTTATTTATTTAGTAGCTAAATTCTGGTGGAATAGCAGTTATTTATTTATT
>JAODJU010000002.1:23735487-23763506 GCA_026776725.1 Gnathonemus echidnorhynchus | reverse complement strand
ATTTTTTTTTTCTTTTTCCCCCCCCCCCCCCATTACGTTTGGCTCTCATTTTTATGGAAAAGCATCACACCAGACCCTCTTCACTTCGTTTTATAAAAGGGTTATAATATTATTTACGTCTATATGGTTCATGATTGATATACTACAGGATGTGGGATTTCAGTGTTTTTAAAACCCATGAAACAGCAAAAGCGACACTAATTGCTCCGGCCAGCAGTTGACATGTCTGTGTTGCTGTTTGTGTTTGTCATTTAAATGGAACACAAGTCACATTTTGTTGTTTTTGAGCTATAATTGCATATGTTAGCCCTCTCAGGATATTGCACCATTTTTCATAAACCTTCAATTAACAGATGAGTGAGAAGATCTGAGTGGTGCACAAGGAACTGATTAATATTTTCCAATTAAAGACCTACCAAGACACCATTTATCATTCGTTATTCCATGTGGACTCAATAAGTCACATTATGATTACCATACTGAGGCGGTTAGAATCTCAAATATAGTGCTGAGGACTTTTCAGCCAGGCTTTGTCATTATCAATCTGCCAGTGAAAGGTATTTTCATAGCCTAATTTAATCACTGCGCAGCATCATCATAATAGCAGTTGAATACCACAAGTGTTTTCCTTATTCCTGTCATTCACCACATGTCCACCATAAAAGCCGCCATACACCTAAACGATCAAAGACAGGTCACATATTCAAGACTAAAAATGTTTCTCATCATTCTCAGGGGCTGGATGGCTATGACTCCATTTAGCCAACATAATTATATCTGGCCAAGTGGGATAATAAAATCCAGTCAGCTGATCCACTTTAACAGCATCTAAAGAGACACTTCATGGAGGTTGGAGGCTGTACAAGTTTAACTATAATCATAAAGGACGTCTTGAAAATAAATTCTACAGAAGAAAACAGCATTGCTGTTGTTGCTTTACAAAAGGAGAAGAGAACAACTAAGATAATTAAACACACTGAAAATGATACACATGCATTCATTTGTTGAGATCAGTATCTGTTGTAATTTCTTAGTTTTCAAATAGTAATTGGTGAAAAGATTCACCTTTACAAGCTCGTAGTGTTGAATCCCATTGATTCCCACATCTGGGTCCAAAGCAGAGGGCACAGGGTAACGGGAGTTAATGGCTGTGTTCTCTGGGATGGAAATGTTGATGACCGTGGACTGGAAGAGTGGGGCATTATCATTGATGTCCTCTATCTGAAAGCGGATCTTGACGAGGCGGAAAATCTCATCGGGCAGCACAGCCACCTCGATTTCATAGAAGCAGCGCTTTTCGGTGAAGACGCCAGAGCAGAGCTTCTCACGGTCCATGCGGTTGGGGGTGGTGAAGATGTCCCCCGTGCTGGCCTCCACTCTCACTAAAGGTACGTCCCCAGTCTTGTAAACGGGCTTGAACTGCAAGGGTGAGGAGAGCTTGACATCTGGGTCGAGGGCCAGGTCCAGGTCCTTCCGAAGGTTGCCGATCCGCACGTTCTCTGGCAGCTCCTCTCGAACTGTATATTCCCTCTCCTGTGCCCGGGACTGCAAGGCCAGGCAGGTGAGCAAACCCACCAGCAGATATACCTCACACGGTAAGTCCATTTCAGATGGGGTGAGGACCTACCTGAAAGGTTCTGGCACAAAAACAGGAAAGAAATTAAACCGATGCATCAAAGATTCACAAATAAACATTAAACATTCAAGGAAAGAAATGTAGCACACTTTCTTAACATATTATTAAAATGATGATAATACTAATTATCAGTATCCTCACCATGACACAGTATTTTTTTTGTAAACGTATCTGGTGCAATTTGCAGAATTTCAACTGTGTCCATGTGTAGCTTCACACTTATAATTATATATTATAATCTGGTCATCATCCCAGCCAGCTGGAGTTACGCAACAAGCCGCCACCACAGTCTACCTTCTCCTGAAAATCTAAATGTCACACACATGCAAAGTTAACTTGTCCAGTGTCATTTATTCATTATTTCATTACGTTTAGGGTGACATTTCTGTTGACAACCGTTCTGTATTAAGTGAGTTATTTGGCAGCAATGTAACAGGAAGGTCCAGTACTACACATATACTCAAATCAGCGAATGATAATCTCATATACTACCATAAAATGTCTTTGAATATGTGTTAAATGACTGTGTTCATTCCTGTATCTTACTCATTATACTTATTCCTATCGGTACGAATATTATCTTTCAGTAGACTCTTGTACAGATGGATTTTGAATTTGCTGTATATTTGGTTATATTTTAGTCTATTGGGTAAAATTGCTACATTTTACATTACATCACTTTCATAAAAATACAGCGACTGTCTTTAGCTCAGCATGCGCTCTGTATCAATAGAATCTGCAGTGCCCGTTTGTTAAAACAGCCCATGACTTCACAACGAACTTGGGTATCGAAATAAATATTTATTTCAATTTCTAAATATGTTAGACATCTGTGCATAACCCAAAATACATTTCCTGATCAAATTAATTTAACAGTATGCGATGATGTGCAGAGACAAAGAGGATTATTTTGTACTCTATGTAGGTTACCATCCATTGAAATTTTACCAATGGAGTCATGAAATCACAATACATACGATCACAAAGTGAACACCCTCTTCCTCACTCTTAAATAATAGTCTGCTCATTTTTTGTATTTAGCAATGTCAGATGAAAGCAGCCGAAAAGACCATAATGGAATATAACTCACAGTTCAGACATGGGACAACCATTTCATCCAATCAGTAGCATGATGGATTGCGGACAAAGAGCCTGTGGGTTTTAGCACCATCCAACATGATTTGTAAAACAGTGCTTTGGTCCCCAATGCCAATTTGTTTGATAACAACACAAATCCAATTCAAGCAGAATATAAATAAAAATGGCTGAAGGGCTGAATTCCCCAGTAAGCAGCAAAAGCTCAAGTAGGTCACTGTAAAACTGGCAGGTTAGATGCCTTGCTGTTTCCAGAGCCCTATATCGTTATTGTTTTACAAAAAGCTTACGGCTGCATCAATCTTCAGATTAAAGTCTATACATGAGTTATTGTTATTTCAATTAATTCAGTAGAGTCAAAATGTATTGGAAGGAAAGGAAAACTCTAAAAAACAAAACTGCATGGATTACTACAAGATGATTACCTACATCATTGTTGATCTGTCTATAAGGCCAGACACTACACATATGACTGTACTTCTTAGGGGTATCAATCATAAACTTTGTCACAATATGATTCAGTTTTTCAAGGCAGCAACTTGATGTCTAGTGATATCTGAAATGTTACTGCGATAACAATTCAGTACTACGTTATCAGTATTTTTTAACAAAGTGAAACATAAACTGATTTTAGCTGAATTTATTTGAATTCAAAAAAACTTCACAATGAATGTTTTCATTTTAACAACACAGTATGCTGAAAAAACTGTACGTCTCAAAAACACAAAACTAATCTGCACAAGAAGCAATGACTTGTATTTATACTTTAATTAATTAACAAAAAATCTATTTCTATATATGTATAGCTTACTCTCTGAAAACCTAGTAACACAGGGGTATTGCGCTACATAAATCATGTATTGGACTCAACTCTCTAAAGTGAGTCTCTAGATTGCTCTGGGTGAATCTCTAGATTGCTCTGGGTTTTTTTTTTTCAGATTTTTTTTTCAGCAATGATTCAACATGTCGTCATGATTTAATGATATGAATCAATATTTGTTAACTGGGTCGATTAAATCATATCGTGGCCTTAACAATCGAGGAACTGTTACACCCTTAGTATTTACAGTCATGCTCAGATGATTGAAAGTGCTTAAAAACGCAATAGTCAATGTTGTCGAAAGCATCCAAAATACTAAATGGGACTAGGATATAGTAATCATTTCACGAGCGTTATTATTATATTTGTGTTCATAATGCTGCATTAAAAAAGCCCATTAGGTGTGAGTACTGTACTGCCGGTCCGGAGACTCATTCTCCCAGCACAGCAAAAGTGCAGCAAACAGGAATGCAGCTGTGCCTATGGCTGCATACTGTGCTATATCACTCACAATTTTATTACAAAGTCTCAACACAGACAATTCACCTCATTAAAGAACCACAAGAGTCTGCAGCTGCTGGAACCGCGGCCTCGAGGCTGTTGGCCTCAGGACTCTTTGGGCAGTAGCCAAACAGTAAACAAGTGGTGGTCAGCAGACTATATAACACTCCTCTGCAAATTCCAGCTTGCAGAATTCGGCTTCCCATCTAGACGCTGCCTCTGAAGTGGCTGCGATGAACAGTACATGTCAGAAGATAAGCAGCGTTCCACACTGCTGAGATCTTCTCATAATTCAATGGCATCCATTATTTTGTAATCATAGTGCATCCTGATTATTTTTGCATGAGAGATGTGAATTTTCCAGAAGTAGGTCATGCACTTTTGAGTCTTCCTCGTGTAATGTATACCCTTGTGAACTCCCCCGTTTCATTTTTTTGCAGTTTTATGGAAAGAAACGTCCACGACAGCCGCTCTTCCGGGAATACATTATGAGTCTGCATTTACACTGCATGTTTTTTTTTCCTCTTTTATTTTCCTACGATTTTTACTACGATGAGAGAGAAGAACAAGTTATTAGTAAATACTTTTAAAAGATGAAACATCCTTCTTCAAATATAAGAGTGGTCAGTATGAATACTTTGTGTTTGTGCGTATGTTCTTTTTACTCTTTGGAAAACTCATTGGAGACTCATTATAGGCCTGTTGGAAGGGAGAACTGTGAACAAAGTTATGTATATGACATTGATTTATGTGTAAGCTACCCTCAACGGTGGGTACACAGTCTGTCATGATGTCCTTTAAAAAGATTTGAGTTTATGATGTGATGCATGTTTATTTTCGGAGTATATTTATGCAAAGCAACCCAAAATATAAAAAGACAGTTTGAGATCTTTTAGGACAACAGTCCAATAGTCATTCCAGGTGTAAAACTTCTAACCGCAAGGGCCGAACAAGGCATTCAACACGAATCACTGGTTGGAGGAGAATTGGCAAAATAACTTTCATCCATTTTGAAAATCCATGGATATACACCTGGCTTAAGATTACGTCACATTGTTTTATGCCTCTACCTGCAATTGACTGATATTTTTAAATCCCTCTTTTGCTCTTTTGGAAGAATACAATTCAATCTAACCAGTGGATTACTTTTGCTGTCTTGGTTACTATAGGTTAACCCACCCACAACCTCTCTCACCAAATTCAACATTTGTTTGACATCTCAAATTCACCCACCCTGAAATAGTAACTAGGACAACAATTACTGAGCAAACTGAGTACTTTAGGTCCCATAAAATGTCATGTTATTGTCAATTGTTAATATAAATAGTAAAAATATATGTTAAAGTGTTCCCATCATTGCATTTTTTGGGAGAGGGGGATTTTCGGTAATTATCTAGCAGTTATTTAAAATTATTTTGATTTGGTAAAAAAAAATATCAAATTATATTAAGAATTGTAACAAGTAGGTAAGCTAATGTAATATATTACTATTAAGAAGTCTATGTGGTATAATAAAGGTAACTAACTATTTCCCTCTCACCAAAGACCACATAATATTTACAATATACATCTCCCTGAGTCTCCTCCCTTCCATTTTGCCTTCGCATTGAAGAACATTTACTTATTTTGCATTGACAAGAAGTAACAAAAGGCTTCCGACGATGCTTGGCCAGATAGGGATGCGGTGTAATCTATTATGAGTGATCCACAGACTGACAAGGCAATTAACCAAGAAAGAACATTTAACTTTAACACAAACGTGAATTGCGAGGTTCTAGGAAGTGACAGGGTGTCTGCTGTGGAGCTCTCTTAGGACGTGTGACAATGAAAGGAGACTCTGGGATCCTTGGCATCCTGACATAGAGGCCAAAGGAAGTGATCCATTATTTCCTCCCCAGTATCTGCAACCTTTTCTGGTTCTTTATCACACTGCCAGAGGAGAATAATGGTTAATTCTTCTCAATGCTCTAATATTGAATTTAATATTGAATGGCTTCTATAGGCAATGACGCCACTGCAAATCACCTCATGGGTGAAGAAAGGCATATAGGACTGTGTAACCTAGCAATAATGCCATTATCTTTCAATCCCGACGTCACATGCCCGGAATATTTATTATTGAGTCTTATAATTTAAAATTGATCCCGTCTGACACACAAGCAAATTTCATTCATTCACACATTTTCCATACAAGCTTGTCCTGTGCAGGATTGCGGAGATTCACTGCCCATCCCAGAATGGACACGGAATAACCCATGACAGGGTGCCCAGCCATCACAGGCCAAATGATGTTTTAATATAAATCATACGCAATTTGGGGCCTCATTAACGAGAAGTTACTTCAAACATATTGAATAAACATTGAAAATAAAAAATGACTTGGGAGAATATACAATGCTTCATAACTAAAATTTGGGGGGAAAAGTTTATATATGGAGATGGTCCTCATTTATCTAAATAAAGCCCAACTTATTCAAAATTCTTGGAATTAAGTGTGAAGTGTAATTTCTCTTTCATAAAATAGTAGTTGATGAAATTTAATTGATAATTTGATATGTATTAGTATTTGCAATTTACAGTCACTGTTTATGCAGAAGATGTTTTTATACTTATACAGACAGAGTATAAACGAACGGTATGGACTGAGTGCTAATTTCATGGTAATATTTTCATTATCTAAACTACCTGTAGAGGGCAGTAAAGGGCAACAACAACAGGTAACACAAAGTTATATGTGGGATTTGTCCTTCCCCAAATACCCAAATTTATTGGCCCCTGTTAGTATCATAAAACATCTAAAAATAGTAGAAAGGAAAATACTGCATAACATAAAAATGTCAAAGGTTAATTCAAAAATTCTAAAACAGCAATATTATTTTTTTTTTAAAAATTATATGTACTCTAAATGCTTCAAGGCCAAACTATGTAATATTTAAATTTTAGAACACACTTACATGACTAAAAACGGACAGAGGAGATGACACAAAACTCACAAGTCATATATATGAACATGCCGAAATATGGATCTACCTTTTTCTTTCCTTACAATAGTACAGGATATCGTGCATAAAAATATGCATTCAAGTGGTATGTGTGATTTTGAGAATTTAAGAGCTCTAATTATGTTACATAAATTGCAAGAAGGTCTCCGAAAAAGAAGAATGAAATTAACAGGAATAAAAAGGAGTACTATTTGTTCAAGAAAAGATTATGAATCGCTCAAATAAACTGTCTTTCCCACAACGGGAGAAGACAGCTAAACAATTGTAATGTCACCCAAACTGCTAAACTTCCTCATGAACTTAACCCATTCTCTTTAAATTTGCATTTCGTTTACATATTCAAAAATATGTAAAACTACATTTTGTTGCTTACGTTGCAACACGTATCACTTGTAACCTGCTATTAAGTCAGCATGCCATATTATATAGAACACAGCCGAAGAGTAGTCAATTTCTGCAATTTTCTCTTGTTGGTGAATTTGTATAAAATCACTTCTGATACTGAAGAAAACTATAGTACATAAGTACAATATGTAAGAATCAGCAGTAAAGTCATATATACATATTCTTACTATCTAAGTTGGAAGTGCCAAGCATCACTGAAAATTTCTGGCACACCTGTACTGAGGAAAATGCGTGCCCATTCAATTGGATTTAACTGCAGTAACAGGTTTATATATGTCAAAATCTTCTCTGCTAAAATTGTAAAGTTTAGCAAACATTGCTGTAGCTATTTATTTCAGAATTCCATACCTACTATTTCAACTGAGATTTAGATAGAATATTCATATATTTGTTTGTTTGTTCAAATGCCTTTTAACTTTAGAACATTTTCAGTAATTCCCCATTATAAAATGTTGCATCTACAACCAAGAGGCACCACTGCCTGAAGCCTTTCATGTAGCGCGGTTAAGCGAGGACATCTGAATTTCCTTAAATTCAACCAATACTGTACACTTTATAAAACCGCGCATTGCACATTATCTGAAACAATCTAGATCTCGGGTAGAAATGTTTATGTACTACAATTGTGTGTTCAAACACCAAAAATTACTTTACTGATCTTTCTGCGTTACTGGCACATTCAGTAAGATAACATCCCGTGCGCAGTATAATTAATATACTTAACTTCGACACAATGTACTTATTATGACAGTATCTGTTTGGCTTGAAATCGCAATGATGCTGTCGGAATTGATTATAACTACTTAACTGGCATTTAGTTGCCATGTAAACGGCAACTTTTCCCCCTTTTTCCCAAAAAATGCCCAGATAATTGATCTGAGAACAAAATTAACAAAATCATAATCGGAAAATACAGATATCATACATCGAGAACATACTACCTATATAATGAGGCGGTCTTGTTATCCAAACATTGCGCCTGTGTGCGTGTATGTGTGTATAATATGAACGCGTGTGTGCAGACATATATGTGTGAATTTAGCTGTAGATCCAATACAGCTGCAACATTTTCTACAGCTCAGCGTGCATTTTGACCGCACTAATGCGAGCCGCCAAGCTGTATCCTATTGCGCGATAATGGATTAATTTCAGCTTTTACCTGTTCAGATAAGGTAATGAAACAGAGATAGTGTTACTAATAATTATATGAAATAATAGTCAAATAAACATAACTGGACTGCACATAAATCCATATGTTTTACGAGACTGCTGTAGATAACGTATATCATACGCGAACACTGTAGTCACTTGTACTATATCTAGCAAATGAATTTAATGAGTAAGAGCAGCAAACTATTTGTTGAATTCATGTCAATCACAACTCATCTCGTTAGAACTTATTAATCGTAAATGATGCCAGGAAAGTTCTCGCATAAGGCGAGGTTACTTGGAAAGCCGATTGAATATAGCGAGGACTGTTCTGAATTAGAAGCCACCAGTACTGCACAAAGCTTTGTATTTCTAAATTACAGTTCTGTATGCACTAAAATGGTACATATGGTTTACAAGTTTGATTATTAAAGATATTAATCTTACCTTACACTCCTTGAAGCAAAATATTAGCCAAATTATTTGCAATCCCCTACACGTAGCAACATCGGTGCTTTTAAAGATGATGGTCCTCGAACAGGACTGAAGTGAAGGGGGAGTGGGGGAGAAAAAAGAATTTCCTCTTCGGTAACCGAACTAAAATATTACATCAAATTAGATCCAACCATCGGAGATGGTCCGTCTTTTACGCCGTATATGGTCCAAAAACGAGAGCAAAACGTTCATGAGAAATGGTTCATAGTATTTATCAAAGATAA
This sequence comes from Gnathonemus echidnorhynchus, assembly GCA_026776725.1. Classification (NCBI taxonomy): domain Eukaryota; kingdom Metazoa; phylum Chordata; class Actinopteri; order Osteoglossiformes; family Mormyridae; genus Gnathonemus; species Gnathonemus echidnorhynchus. The sequence continues at coordinate 23,754,179 of JAODJU010000002.1, read as the reverse complement.
TTCCTCTTCGGATGTCTTGGAAAAACTGCAGTGCAATTCCAAGAACCGGTGCTCCAAGTCTTTTTTTCTTTCTTTTTTATTATTTCAAATAATAATACAGTGGATTTCGGTGTGCATTCATGTTATTTAAAACTCAGAAATCGGTAATACGGGCGACATTTAACGTGATCTTCAGACCTAACAGATCGTTTAACAAGTGCACATTTGTATTAGATACACGTTTCATTAAATTAACATTTTTAGGTTGCCGCAGATGACTCCGTACTTCTTTAATTGGTTTTATATGATGTGCCTATGTTGGATCACAAAGCACAGGAACAGTCTTTGGGAAGCTGGTCCCGGCCGCCGGTCAGCGCGTTACCTTGGCGGCGTAGCGGGCGGCTGCGCAGCTTCACTCTCAAAAGTTGTGGAATTAGACGCTATGCACGCGCGGTGCGCAAAGCTCCGGCTTCCTTCAGATGTGCTCGATGAACCCAGCCCCTTAGTACTGCCCACCACTCCACCTCCGATTGACATCATTGTGGAAGGAGGAGCCTAGGGCAGAATACAAATGATGGGTTTTTCCTTAAAGTCGCACTAGCGCGCTGTAGACGCTGAGGCGGTGGGTTTGTCGGGGCGCCACGCAAGGTGGAGCTGCACCGGCTCCCGCATCCGCCTGCGAAGACGTGGGGGCACTGTTCGCTTTGCTAAGAAATGGTGATTTATTTATTTTATTCTATCTATTAATTTCAACGCATGGTGGTTGTTTCATCCATGGATTTGCAAAGAAATACAAGTCGGACCTTAGATTCATAAATGCTGAAAAAATTGGGTTTGTTCTGTCCCGATGGTTAATAGGAGACGTTTACTAAATAAGAAACATGGCGTGAGATAAAAATCTCCCAGCGCAGAGAAGATGAGTTTTTTTTTTTTTTTTTTTTTGTAGAGCTGAAGCTGACATTAAAAGGTGTTCAAACTGTTCATATCTAATGGAGTTAATTGAGGCTGACGTGTTGTATCTGTAACACCGTGCTAGCGGATCAATAGTAACTTAGAATTGTCTTCTCAACACATTTAGCGTATCAATCACTGTTGCCTTTTATATCCTTAAACAAGACTTGGGTTGTTAACAGGAGACCTTGTGGCATTACACTCGCAATAATTGTTAATAAGCATGTCCCAGAGGCGTCCAAGATCAGAGAGCCATTAGGACAGGAGTTGTACCCATGCTGAATCAGACCAATTAATGCAGAAATGAAGTGCATCCCTTTTGAAGGTGGTAATATCTAGGAACACCAACAATAATTACTATATATATATATATATATATATATATATATATATATACACACACACACACTTATATATAAACTCCAGAGATATCACTGATATTCCACACTTGCGACTCACTAGGGCATTACAACTTCATCAGAAAGACAAGAACTTCATAAACTCTAACGTCAAGTTATGTTCTCCCTTGGGGGTGTGGTGTTCAACATCTTGCCTTTGTCACTCACAGGGGTCTTTTCCCTTCAGAGATGACACTGCAAATCCACTAAGTCAAACTGTGAAACCAGATGCTATTAAAGTGCAGACAAACAAGCTGCATGCCAGTAACTTTATAATCTTTGATACAGATATCAAAAGATGCTTGTGTGTATATATACAGCAGTTAATACCAGTGGAACACTTTTAGTTTATTTGGAGTTTAGTTTCTTGCTCTCTGTCTACACACATAAATTATAGTGTATATCTGAAAATTATTTTGCTTTATTTCGTACTGCAACAAAAATGGAACACCATCCAACTAAAATCTGAAAAAAAAAAGACACAAATGGAGTTACCCTTAGGGACTTCTTTAAAAGTTAATATAACTAAAGCCTAGGAGAATGTCTTCTAATGGTCAGTGCATTGATGTAATCTACAATGTTAGCATAAAATATACCTTAGAGGGAACATGTAATAATAACTTCAAAGTTATTACCTGCCCCTGAGGTGCATAATAAAATTTAAATGTTTGACTTACAGGCAGATCAGCTTTTATGTATCATACTCAACTGAACATAAAATATATTATTTCCTAATCATAGTAAAATGTACAATCGATGTAGGTGTAAAAAAAAGAACCCCAATTAGTGCCATCTGACTAGTTTTCTGTTGTATCGTGTTGTAAGTACAATATTGGCAGTCTTATAAATAAAAAAAATAGCAGATAGATAGATAGCATCCCCTCTAGAACTGAGCATTCTTTATGTAAAACCATCAGAGTACATGTGCACAAATATCTGTTGCTTAAGCATTACTTCAAGGCTAGGAAATGAAATCTTTAGAGCGACAGACAAAAGACAAAATTTCTCATTAGTAATTCATGACACAAGTGAAAATGAACTTTGTAAGATACCATTTGTGAATATCTGAAAAGGTTGGCCCATCTATGTTATCATGGGTGTGCCTGTTTTGCTTCCTGTAGAGTGGGTACTTCATGAATTTTTATGTCAAAGGAAACTTTAGGGATGGCTATTAATTGTTTTTACTTTTTAATCTCTGAATAGTTTTTACAGATAAGCACACTGCATGTTTTTTTGTCTGGATGGCCATGAATCTGACTACAAAATATGGTAAATTACAGAATTTGCAAACTTTATAATGACAGGTATTTCTTTTTGACTTTACAGTATAATGTCAAAATATTAAGTGGTTGAATCAAAGCCCTTTACACCAACAGTTCAACCATTTGCCAACCTACAGTGTAAACCGCAATGAAGGTTCAGCCTAAGGACAGGTGTAACACTGGGACAAGGGATTTGTTTCTGCAGATGAAATCGGAATGGGGTTTTCCTCGAACCTCTATTCTGCATGCTGCATGCTCCTTGCTGGATCTGTGACTTATTACTTACATCCAGAACAGAATCCGTCTGAGGGAAAAAAGTACTAATATATGTTATCAGTCTGGAACACTGGTACAATGTAGAGAGTTAGAAAGGGAAGAACCAGGTGTGCCTCAGTGTATTAACATTTATGGTCCTTTTCTCTCTAAAAATGTATTTTACTACTAGCTGAAATTAACCTTTAACAGTGTTCAAAATTGCCTTTGGAACAAAACAGGTATGGGTAATGAACACCAAAGTGCAAAGCTGTTAAACAAAAACAGGAAAAATAAAATATACAATGTGACTCTGCAGTTAAAATGTGACTGTGAATGAATCTGAAACAGGAAGGCAATCATAAACAGCTCAACAGATGCTTGTGAATATTAATAGTATATCATATTATGATTTAATAATGTACTCTGGTGAGTAATATGACGTTGGATTTTCTGCATAATTCCTTGTGAGTTTTAAATGTATACAGATTTTTACAATTTAAATTTATTTCACCTATAAACATTCAACGATGATTTATTTTCAGGGACTCAAATAGGGAATTCGTAGATGTGCAAATATATTAATATTATTGCTTTTTCTGTGCACGTCTGTTTCTGATTACCTTTGGCTTTTACGTTAAATTTAATTAATTTGCCGTTTTAATAGCATTGTGCGTCATCTTGACAGACAGGGGCGCCATAAAGGCTGGAAAGTTAGGACAAAAAATTTGGAACATAATTAGATTGGTCTGGGATGGTGCCCAAAATCACTCACAACACCCCTGTTGACAGTCATTTCTTTAACAAACTATACACATGTATACATTTTCTGATGAGAGACATGTCAATGTTCTTTGACAGCATTGTGAATGTTCTTTCAGTAATGTACAAACAAGACTGATTGATATTGTAAACACTGATTAATGCTGTATGGATTTACTATATATAGTTATCATCAGATTAGTATAAATGAGATAGCTTATAGCTTTGTTATTAATTCTCCATTTGAATTGAAATATTCAAGAAATTTAAAAAATACTATCCGGAACACAACAAGAGTTAGCCTAATTGATATAAAATATCTCAAATAACTATTGTGTATAAGTAACTGATCTGTCAAATTTTCAAGAATATTGAAAAATATTCAGTTTCACTTTGTCTATCTTTCGTGAGGTAACAGCATCTCTAAGGATGGCGGGATGATACAGAAACTGAAATGTTGTTCATGTGATGGTAGCAACTCAAAGCAAGTGTTAAAACAAATGTTAAAAGGAATCCTGCCATAAGCTAACTGGCATATTCACCTATTGGAAAATTGCATCCATTCTAAGATATATCCTGTTTTTCTGCAAGATCTTGGTAATATACATTATGGTTAAGCAACTTTATTAAGACATCATAATGGTTCCTCAACAAAAGTTTCCACAACTAAAAAGCAGTTTGCTCTTCAGTATGAGCCCTGACTTTCTTTCATTAGGGAAATTGTAAGTTGTGATAAATCTCCCAAAGACAAGGGTCATAGAAAATTGATATCTGATGTTTGACTAAACATGTATCTTAAGTCAGCCCTTGCTAAGTACTCAGAAATGCTCTCTATCATAGCAATTACTTTTTCAACTAAGAATGTAGCTGTCTTTCTCCATATTTGCAGTGCGTTCGACATATACTCAAATTTCTGTTCTCTTTTTAGAAAATGAATATACAGGTCTTGCTTTGCTATTTATTGTTCCCCAACACTGTGCATGGTTTCAACCACTAATTATGTAATCCTGTGTAAACAGAAAGAACATTAAATACCCTTTGTTCTATTGCCAGAAAGACTCTAGAACAGTAAACAAGCAGAGAGACAGAAAAAAAACATGACCATAAGTCTGTTTGAGAATTCCTTTAGTTGAAGAGGAAACAGAACCATGTGACATAGGGATTAGACTGGGAATCTTAGTTTATTATGAGGTGGAACTGGAATCACAAAAAAGAAAACACAAAAATAAGCAAAAAGAATTTGTATACCGGAATCTAAAACCTAATCCAGATTACAGCCTAAAACAAAACACAAAGCACCTATTTATTATATAATATTATAATTTTTTGAAAGGGTGGAAAGGTGGAACTAATTAACATAAAGGCTCCGGTCACCTGACTCATTCTCATAAGGTGAATATGTCTCACACCCATTCCTACACCCAACAAATGGAAAAATAAGCCATTGCCAAGCTTTTGGGAGCATGTAACTGGAACTAATCTAAAGAAATCAGCAGAAACACACACTGGGGCATTTCCCTAAACCCCTGTATGTACCAATCCAGATCCAGGAAAATTCTCTGATTGATTATAAGCAGTCAATGGAAGTCTTCAATCTCAATTAGCTTTTAACCCAAAGGAACAGTGAAATAAATCATTACTGTGCTGGAAGTCATGATAGCAGCCATTTATATTATTCATGCCGGATTGTAACTACATTCTTTTTAAATCTAGTTGAGGGATTATGATGAATATTATATTTACGAACAATTATCTCCTTATTTATCCACATGGATGTAATGACCCTGTGTCAGATTCTTGCAGTTTACCCAGTCCATAGCAGCTCCTACATACTGTGTTCTGTTTAACTGAAATTTACTATCTCTGGTGAATTTTGTTCTCTTCTTTGATTAGCAAATAAAGAACTGCTCAATGAATCAATAACAATGTCCCATCCATCTTTTTTCTGGTATCTAGTGATTGTGTTTAGATATTAAGGCATGGGTATAACATCACCTGCTCCATGGGACAGAGAGTCACAGGCATGCTCTTGACTGTAGAGTAGACACACTCAAGCTTCATTCTCAGTGCAGACATGGTTTTTCTTCTTCTGCTGAAGTGTCCTTGGGTCTCTCCATCTTCTTTCTAAGTGCACTGTCTTAGTATTCCAGGATATTTTGAAGATGCACCACAGATGGAGTTGAAATCAAAGTAAATGTTTGGTTAGATCCATGGGATCAGCTCCTTTTGTAGGACTGAAGCTACGTATCTGGTGGTACAGCTTTGAGGATGGGGAGATGGGGGTCACAAGGACAATCTCTGCACAAGCTTTCTTGCCATGTATTTATTGCAGTTGTTGTCATTGCTTCTCTGTAGTAGATATGGCAGGAGCCAAAAAAAGTCATGGTGGCGATTTTCTGCTTCTTCATTCTCTTCTCACTTCCCATTCCATACCTTAGCTTGAACATGTCATATGTTTGCAGACAATCTTCTCCCCAAGGTCTAAAACCTTAAGCCTCAGGTCCCCACCCTTGGGGATTGTCTTCCAGCAATACTCCCATAATGATACGGATGATGGAGCTCTCGCCCTCATCAGCTCTTGTTGTCTTCGCCTAGCACCCGTTGGCTGCTGAAGCTGCGAGTTCAAGTCATGGATGGAGTCTGACCAGTGTAGGATTCACAGCAACAACAGGTGCAAAGCTTGAAAATCAGATGGAGAAAAGGAACCATCCAGAACACTAGTAGCTCAGTTTTCCAACTGTCACCATCTAGTTGTGTCACCAAAACTTGATTGAGGTCTATCAGCCAGTTAATTCTTTATACTAGGATTTTGATATTGTGCCTCTTGTTTTCTGAGCCATCAGCCCAACACAAATGCAGACTAATAACAATATCCTCTGAGCTTCAGAACTTCGGATTATATCTGGGGTTTCTTACATGCCATCCATAGTAGCATGTTCTTCCTTCTTCATAGATTTTTTTTTTATGATTATTATTTTCGCTTCCCTTGAAAAAAGGAGAAAAGTTTACTGACACACAATATAAAGCAAAGTTATAATGAATCTCGAGTACCATTTTATTAATACTATTTAGAATGTATGTCCATCCATTCAATTAAGTGGTCAGGACAGAGATTTAAGTTATTTACTAATGTGCAAAAATGAGACCAGCAGTAATTAATTCACAAGGAGTTTAGGCTTTAGGAAGTCCCACCTCGTGTAATAGTTAACTACCAGAGTAATAGTGTCACATCACATGACCTGGCCACCTGACCTAAACAAAATGGAAACACAATGGAGTTTGTCCAGAGAGTGAAGGAAAACTGGCCAATGAGTGCTCAGCATATACTGTATGTGAGACCTCCTTCAGGGCAGCTGGAAAAGCATCCCAGGAGGCCTCATGGAACTGGTGTAGAAGAGAAAGGGGATCAGCCAGTCCCTGGAGCAATTGGGGTTAAAGGCCTTGCTCAAGGGTCCAGTGGTGGGATCATTCTGCTGACTCAGGGATTTGAACCGGCAACCTTCTGAGTTCCAACCCACAGTGCTGCCCCCCCCCCAATGATTTTTTGTTTAGTACCGTTTTGTTCAGTGTATAATTCCATATATGTAATTTTATAGTTTTGATCTGTAATTATTCAAAAATGTAAAGAATAGTACTATAAATCTGTCTATGAGAACGTGTGTCCAAATTTTTGACTGGCACTGTGTGCATGCGCGCGCGCATGTGTGTGTGTATGTGTAGATATATATTTCTTTTTCCTCCAAGTTTAAAAATGTCACCGTCTGTTGATTTACTCCACATGCGTAAGAAATTAGTGGATATCCTGTTTCTTTTTAAACGTAAATATGAACAGCAATTCAAGACAATTCAGAGAGATGATTAGAGAGAGGCATACATTTGGAAAAGGCTACAAGCCCATTTCTAAGGAGCTGAAAACACTTTTGGAGTACAGTGCAATTCATTGTACAGAAGTGGAAAAAGTATGAATCTGCAGCCTAGATCAGGCTACCCTAACTTAGCTAGAAAAGCAGGGGACAGGGGAAACACTGCAAGTCAAACTGTAACATTAAAAGGGCTTCAAAAGTTAATGGCTGTAACAAAAGCCAGTATACAGGGGCCAATATTCATCAAGTCACTCACCAAAATGGGCTTTATGAGTGGGTTGCACAGAAGAAGCCCTGGCTGAAAACAATTTATATTTACTAAACGGAATCTAGAGTATACTGCAGAAATGTGGCAGAATGTCTTAAGTTCACTCGTTGCCCTGGATGCGAAGAGGTATATATTGCTTAAATCAAGCACTTCACACCATCCAACCACCACAACCCCCACTGTAAAATATGCTAGCATGTTGTTATGGGATTCACGTCACATAAACTGCAAGTCCTGTCAGGATTGATTGGAAGAGAAATGGTGTGCATTACACAGCACTCCTACTGTAAATAAAAACCTGCAAGCTTCGGTACAAAGATAAAATTCGGGGAGAAGTTTGTCTGTTAGCAGGAAAGTGATTTGGAGCAACACTGGAGTGGCTTAAAAAGAAGAAAATAGATGTCCTTGGGTGGCCCATTAAAAATATTTCTTTTCATCGCTGCTCTCCAACTAACCCGGCCCAGCTTGAGGAATTGTGGCAAGCATTCTCAGTATCTTGGAGTGCAATGTTAATATTATTTTCAGTAATGACTGTCAGAGGATGGGTGATGGTAACTCAGTATTCAACAAGTTGGATACATAGTTTCAGCCATCCATTCATCCATCCAACCAATTATTCAATTATTATTCTGTAACATTTGTTGCTCATTTTGATCGCATCTGAAAAAAGAAAATGGGTAATAGTTAACTTACTAAATCTTCCATGCCAATCGACCTGTTATCCTTCCCCCAGGTTTTTGCACAACATAAATCAGTTTGTGGTCACCAAAAGGTTGGGCATCCCTGCTATACAGGGTCTGGAGGCTATGCCAGAAACAGTGGGTGCAAGGCAGGGGACAACCAGGATCCGGGCACCAGCCCATAGCAGGGCTCACATTCACACCTACAGACAGTTTGGTATGTCCAAATATCCTTAGCATGTTTGTGACTGTGGAGGAAAACCAGAGAACCCAGAATAAGCTCCATGACACTATAGAGAGAATGTCTAACCGCCACAAACATGGAGCTGGAATGGAGATGCGAAGAGGTGCGAGGCAACCATGCTGCCTTTGGCTCCGCCATGCCATTCCAGGACAACAGATTATTATTATTATTATTGGATGGATGGATGGATGGATGGATGGATGGATGGATGGATGGATTATTATTATTATTATTATTGGATGGATGGATGGATTATTATTATTATTATTGGATGGATGGATGGATGGATGGATGGATGGATTATTATTATTATTCTTGTTCTTGTTGTGTACATGCACTGTAAATTCTTATATCTTTACTTACATTTCTATTTTACAATAACTTAGCTGCAAACATTACTGGTATCCCAGAATACTTCACATTTAAAATAAAAAAAAGTCTTAATATTGAGCATGATAGTGCTTCCACATTTTAATTAATATATGTTTTAATAAATCTTATTATTCTTTTTTTTCTCACAGCAGCCATGGTGACTGTAAATGAAGCCCAATCTCTGTAGAATTAATATGGTCAGGCAGAGTTTTTTTCTCTCTTTTTAAAATGTATGTTTCTTAGAATTTCCCTCAAACTCACCGCTTGGTGCTGACATCTGTTTAGTCGCTTAGCTCGTGCATTTATCCAGAGAGACTCACGCTTACCTGTGTATGTGGCTGGATATTTCTCTTGTGTGATTCAGGTTAAAAAGCGGCTTAGAGGCCCCTGTGAGTCGAATCAGCAACCTTGAAGTTATGAGACCACATCTTCAACAACTGCACTACATGCTGCTCTTTTAATAGATTCCCCTCCTTTGGTACATCCAGAATTTCTTTTTTTTAAAAGAGTCCTCTTCACATTTAGTGAATTCAGTTCAGCACCTTTCCCAACATGCGGTCCTCCTAACCATTCCACTACCTCCTTAACTACCATTTCTCACACTGTATTTCAGTTTTTACTTGGACATGTTATATAAGTTTAGGAAAAACAATTTGCTAGACAACTTTAAAGGAAAGGAAGCCGTGGGAGTGGCAATAATGCTTTCTGTAGAAAAACCTTGATATTAACTCTTAGCATAAGATTTACTCATTCGGTGGCCATTTTATTAGGTATACCTGACTAGTAAGGGGTACGACCCACTTTTGCCTCCAGAACCGCTTGGAGGGTAAACAGTGGCAGTGCATTCAGAAAATACACTGCAACTTTTGTACTGAACTGTTATTTTTGCTTTAGTTAACTTTAATGAGTCTGGACATTTTCCTCTGACCGTTTTTTTTCCACACAAAACTGAATGAATGGGGACACACACACACACACACACACTGTATACAATGTGTGAAAACGTTGAAAGGTGACTGTTTATGAAATTCTGGAACCACCATATCTGGCACCAGTGGTCATGCCAAATGTAAAATCACTGGCACCTTAACTGTCCTAGTTGTTTAGCCAAGCCTTTTGATCTCTGTCTGTGTTCTGAACAGGGCCATACCTATAAATTCAAGACCGACTGACAAAATGTCACCCTGGGCCCCTCCCGGCCCAATTTTATGCATGGGTCCCTGTGGAGTGCTGGGGCCCCTGAATCTGTCAGGGTATCCCTGCCCCTCTGACACCCCTGCTGCTGAATGTATTCAGTATGTATTCAGTATGTATTCGGTATGTATTCAGCGTGTCTGCATTAACAAGTAAAGTTACCGCCAAATTTATTTAAATTAACATTGTGTCAGTCTGTGTTGAAACTGGAGACCTAGACTTCCTAGCCAAAAAACCCCACCAACCCGATGCACCTGGCCCCTCCTCTAGGACCACTATATTGACCTATGTTATGCAGAAGCTGTACATGAATTCGCTAGTTTTACATCTAAGCTTTAGTAAACGTTAGTATATTAAAACTAAAGGACACATAACCAGAATTGCTCCCCTTCTGTTGGGTTACCAAGCATAGGTAGGTTTGCAATGATGTGAATACTCCTCAGGGAGCCATTCGTAATGTGAGCCTGATCCCCATATGCTGTATAAACTAACAACCATAGTTATTTTTTCCCACAAGAGGAGAGTATTCTGTTATATAGACGACAATGAAATCAAGTTGAAATAATCTTGTAATTAAAAAATAAAAATCGTAAAAAAAAAAAAAAACTAAAAAATGCAAATTGTAGATGACTTTATTGAGGAAATGAGGGCAATGATACGTTAATAACAAGTTAAGTGCAAAAATATTTCTGAGTACTCTGAAATGTTTGGAGGAAAGGTAGAGTGTGCTGGTACAGTATATGTAGTTGCAGGATGATTTTTTAAGTTAAATATGTCAATATGTCTTATTTTTCCCCGGCCTCTTGTCAACTAATTGTATTTTAACTTGTTTAGTTGCAAATTTATGAAAATTGACCTTTTTCATTTTTTGTCATAGTATAAATGACAGAGAAGCTGATTTTAGTCTTTTTAACTTTTTCTCTGTCTATAAGGATATTCTCCCCACTTTCATTAATACTTCTTGACCTCTGGCAATGATCTTTATGTAATGTTTAATATGTCACATAGTCTCCGTTTCTTTCTCCTTGCTCCATATTTACTCGGAGGGAGCGAGTAAAGGACTATCTGTATCAGTTTAACAAACAAAATTATCCATATCCAGGATCTGTGAAGCTTAAATTCAGATCTGGGTGCATCTACTGTAAATACAGAAGTTGCGATTTTGTGAATGTTGAAAAAAGGTTTGCAAAAATATATATGACTCTTTTTTGTTTTAGGTTGACCATAGAAATTTACTATGTCGCGCCAAGAATACAAATACAATCCATATGTTACCATATATAAATGTGACCAAAGGTATCATGTATATCATATATCATGTACCCATATAAGAAGCATAATTTTTTTTGTTGCATACCGTGTCAGCTAAATAAAGCTTTGGTTTGGGCTGTATTGTAGTAATATAGCACAGTCTCGCCCTCCCCCCCACCAGCACTGCCAGCGCTCAGCTAAACATGCATCTAGGCAAAGTAAACAAGAGCAGAGTTTACACATGTAATGCAGGTCAAACACTGAAAGATTGCTTGAGGATGTCTGGAAAACCTTCCCCTGCTCATGGACATGGATGATTAGTGTCAGCCAAGGAGAAAATATTTAATGGCAGGCACGTAGTAAAATAATCTATGGATGGAACACCCTACCCACCCCGGTCAGCAAAATCTACAGATGGGGATCTATTGGTATGGTTGGTAGACCCCTCATGAAATTTCTTTCTGGCTGCGGGATTGGTTAAGAGTTCTGCGTGAGCGACTTGGCATCAGAAAGACCACATTACATATTATAGGTATGACTGATGCCACTGATTTTCTTTTATTTAAGTCCAACCATGATGGTAAAATTTGCCAAGCAGGGGATGAGGAAATTAACTACAAAATTTGCCGTCCATTGAGGGGTGCTAGCGGGTGGATTGTTCCATTTACTTAGTCACTAGCGTTCAGCCCCTGAAAGTCTTCCCCTTTCTCCCTCCTTAAAGGTAGCCCTGCCCAGTAGTACTTCACATCATGCTTTCGTTAATAATGTCCTTCTCAAAATGAATCATTCCAGTTGAAAGAACTGATATTTCAGTTTCAGTATTAAAGGGCCAGTTCACCCCAAAACTGAAAAAAGTTTCTCTAAGTTGCTCTGTTGGGAGTTGCCTAGTTTTGAGGATATTGGTCGTAAAAATGTCAGGATTCCCTCAAATATAATGGGAGTGAATAGAATTATTTTTGTGCTGGTTAAAGTGCCAGAAAAATACATTTGAAAAATCCAACAGCAATGTCCCTTTGATCCTGGATTCAACTGAATAGTCAGTATTTACTATAATGCCACGGCCATCTGCTGATCTTAAAGCTTAAATTCCATATCTGGTCTTTCATTTGTTGTATTTATTGTAGCTATGAACTTTATAATAACTCCAAAACCATTCTGTCCTTCTTTCTTAATGGTCAATACATGGTTCTGATAATGTATTCACAATTTGCATGCATAATTTTTATACTGTACATTATTTTGTCATAAAAACATACGTGCCTAAACTGGTTCATCTGCTTTGTTTGGTTAGATGTAACCTCTCCTGTCATTTTTTGCATTAATTATCTTGTAGAATTTAATTGTCAAGTGGCACAGTGGTCAGGGTATGAATCCTGTCCCTGCTTTCCGTGCATGTGGAACCGTCATGTTCTCCTCATGTTGTGTGTACACGTGTGTGCCCTGCAAAGGACAGGGCCGTGTACAAACCTACCTCCGTCCCTATTCTACTGAAACTCTACTAACAGGTTAAACTTTACTACCACTGCCATCTTCCAGCAAGGATGACGCTATACTGGAAGAGAAGTTGGAAGATGGATGGATGGAATTTTTTATTATTAAATAAACATTCTCATAAAATTATTTTATATCATTTTGAGAATCATATGTACAGAATTCTGAAATAGAAGTAGTTTCAGTCTTACAGATATTTAGTGTGCAGAATTCACACATTTAATAATAAAATAAATAAAATGAATTTTTTAAAGAAAAAGAAATGCTCAGGGTTTATATCTTATTTTATATTAAGGTACTCAGTCCAAAGCAAAAACCAGTCCAAAAACAGATAAAAAATAAAAAATAATTATATATAAGAGAATTACTACACAAAATGGAATACGCAATTCTCAGAAGTGAAATATGTTTCCCTTTTTACAAATTTTATGAAATTTTTCAAGCTAAAACTACGTTTTTGGAGTTCATCTTTAATCATACTGTGCTTGAGGCCAACAAATTTTTCTCAGAGCACAGAGTATGTAACTAGACGGGACATAACTGATTCAGATACTGGGCTAATTGCCTTGAACGTTCAGTGCTATTTTTCAGTACTACTCATATGTCACCAAAGCAAACATGCCTCAAGATTTAGCTAACAGGAGACAAATTGTCATGCAACCTTTTTACTCTGTCCACAGATATAGTTCTTTTCCTGTGCTACTTAATATTTATTAAATTCAATCTTATTTCACAGTGTAACTACACCTCAGTTTTTCTTTCTTTTTAAATTAGGAATGGTTGCGTTTGATCTGTTCCTAACATGCATGCATGTGACCTTACCTTAATGATCTCCAAAACGAACAACTAGTTCATCTTTTTAGCAAGTGTTTAAAATTAAATGCTTTCAGTAGCATGGGCAGTTCTAAGGCTAATAATTCAAGCTTTCAGTTTTCAATTTTTTAATCCCCTTTTTGGAGAAGGTTAAAAAACTCCCTTGATGATTTTCCCACCCAAACCTTAAAAAAAAAAAAAAATTCATTTTACAGCAGTTCACCATTCAAGACATTGTTCTCCCATCGAAAAAGAAATCATTTCATATTGTCTTGTCATATCCATAAATATGGCCCATGTGATCAGTATGTTAATGCATCTTACCTTGAGATACGTGAAGGTCACAGGATTGATCTCCAGTCAAGTGTTTATGTGGTTAAGATATCAATCTAAATGGAAACTCCTGAGAAGGTCAGGAGGGATGGCTCGTAATGGCGACTTGTGCGGCTGTCGGTGGCTTTGGCTTCTCCGCAGGAACGCTGTTCTGCTATGCCATCAGGGATCTGCATGGGACCAAGGCCATCTGCTGCATCCCTCATATTCCATCTCAACAACCTGGAACGAGCAGCCAGCACGATGCTTACCAGTCAGTCCCTCATCTCATATTAGTTATAATTCTTTATATGTATGCCTTTCTCTCCTTTTTCCTGGATCTTCAGATAATAACCATGTTTTAAGGAGCTTAGCATTTCTTCCAACGCCAAATTAGGATTCCTGTCTTTGGAAATATTCCCTAGAAAATCACTTGTTCAATTCTATGTGATGACTTGCTTATAAAGAAAATGCCAGTTTTTTTTTTTTTTTTTTTTTTACAAAATGATTAGCAAATGCTCACCTACAGTACAATGCCACTGTGATAGCTTAAATTGTGGAGATGCTTTTAAAATCATTGTTATGTGGACACATACAAAAATATTATTGCAACACAATCAGTCACAAAGAAGATATTTTATCAATTTGTTTATTCTTTAATTTTTTTATTTATTCATATTTTTTAAAGGATGAAAACGGCTCTAAGGGAGCCTCTTCTTAGACTGCTCTAAAAAAGATTTTACTGTTGAATTTCTTTAAGATCATGTCATGTTATGTTGCGTTTTCTTAGCCTTGCATCAGCCAGAGTTGAACATGTTTGATGAATAAAATTGAAACCAGGGACTGTAAATTGCTGATTTTACTTTTGAAGACAATGCAGATCAATGCAAAGAAGAAAATGCTTCAACCCAATTTTGTCCCACGAGACGCTTTCTTCAGAAATGATGTTGGTTTTGAAGTGCACATAATGATTTTGTAGTGATGAGCACATGAGCAAGAATGGGACTGCAGTTTGAAGTAATGATAACTATTTGCATGTTTCCATATGTACCTTAGAATTTTAAAGGTAATGAATGGTACATCAAGCCCCCTCAGTTAACATCACACAGAGGTGCTTGAGATTATTTACGAAGAAGTAACTAATATATCGATTGTTGGGTTTAAATCAGATGACAGTGGCTATCGTCTGCTTCTTCAGTCCCTTCATGAATCACAAATCTGTATGAGAGACATGCTTTTTGGTGAGGAAAAAAAGCCATTTTCATGAAGAAAAAAAAAACATTGCAGCTGCAGAAACAATACTATTACTGTTACTACTACTGCTACTACTACTACTACTACTACTAATAATAATAATAATATAATAATAATGAGAAGGAAAAGAAGAAGAAGAATGGCAAATTTGAAATTAACATGAAACCAAGATATAATTGTTTTCGCTGCTATAAATGGGGTTTATTACACTATAAACAGTAATCACTTTAAAGTGTCCCAATTAGCTTACTGTTGGCAAATAAATACTATTATTACATTATGTGATCACCTCATTCCATTAAGCACTCATTAACCTCTTAATAGCCTAAATATGTATGTACTACTGCAACTGTATTAATTCAATGGCAATTCAAGTGCTAAGAACTAATCATTATCATTTTTACAAAGCAATTTCTTATGCAGTTTAATAAAGCACTTCGCTAAAGTCTGTTTTAACAGCTGACTGACAGCTGTTACACAGCACTCATATCAAGGGAGCAATAGCCTCTTGTCCAGTTGTGGCAGAACTATGATTATGAATATGTCCTTTACACTCTGACTGGAGTAGAGAAGTATGTGCTTAGAATTTTCGAACCCACCCCCTGCACGGGGTGTGATATGACCGGTTACTGTCAGATAAGAGAATCCGCCTTTGTCTTCTAGCTGCATATTCAATTTTCACTTGATGCTAAAGAAAGACATTCCAGTTGTTTATGGTAGTACTGAAGTTTATATTTTGCTTCAAAAGACAATATTTAGTTTAGCCACTTGTCCTGGTCAGGGTCAGGCTCATGATGAGCTTGGAATCCAAGCCAAACAGCACAGGTACACTGGTACCCCCCCACAAGGTGCTGCTCCATTGCAGGACATGTACACAAACACAGGACCGTGCACTATGGGTGATTTCTGGATGCCAATTAGCATGTCTTTGGCCTGCAGTGTGTACCTGCGGACTCTGCAGACACAGAGCAGGAGCCAGATTTAAAGCCCCTTCCCTAGAGGTGCAGAATAAGAGTGCGATACAGATATCATTTCATTCTTCATGTTTACTTTGTATTGAACTCTACTCGAATGAATGAATGATCAATTCACTGAATGAATGAATGTTAAATTTATTTTTAGCTTGCTTGAAAGGACAGTTATGAAGCTGTTTTGGA
Source organism: Gnathonemus echidnorhynchus (assembly GCA_026776725.1). Taxonomy (NCBI): domain Eukaryota; kingdom Metazoa; phylum Chordata; class Actinopteri; order Osteoglossiformes; family Mormyridae; genus Gnathonemus; species Gnathonemus echidnorhynchus. The sequence goes on along the minus strand of JAODJU010000002.1, from coordinate 23,737,676 downwards.
GTTTTTAGCAAATTACGTGGGTAGCCCCTTTCAAACTTGTGTTACTAATATCACTCGAACAAAAGAAAATCTGTTGGTTGACTGTGTTGCATCAGTGTCTAATGTTAAAAGCTGGAAACTCCCTCTTAAGTTTCTAGCAGAAGCTTTAGCAACACTTTATTTAAGGTCATGTTTTTAAATAATTTATAAACACATTCATAACAAATAGTAGTGCATTCATAAAGCATTATAAACATGTCTATAAATATTTATCAAAAGCCATAAGACATTACAGCCATGTGTTTTATGAATTATTAATGCTTAATGAAGCTCTCATCTATAACGCACTATAGATACCTTATAATGCATTATAATGATCAGCATAAGAATTAAGGATGCTTTGTACTGCATTAAAAAGGTTTCTGTAGCTTCATATGGCAGTCACTTTTTAAACATGATAATAATGTGTTATGCTTCTTTATAAATATGTATAGCTTTAAAAATGCATTATAATGCATTATGAATATGTTTACAAATTACTAAAAACATGGCCTCAAGTAAAGTGTTACCGAAGCTTCTATTAGAAACAAGTTTGAAGAAATTCTAAGTGTAAACTTTGATCCTAATCTAAATGCAAATTCGAAACAGCTACAAATACCAATGCAAAAACAATAGGGAGCCAGCAGCTATGATGCCTGGACCACTAAATACAAAACATGGCTTCACCCCAGAATACATCGTCGATCTTTAGACACCAAATGAGTCCCAAGATCATCAGATTAAGCTAGGCTGGTTGTTATCTAGGTTTAAAACCAAATTATATTGTGCTAAATCTTTTAAAACTTTTAGACTCACAGCATATTTGGGGGCTGACATTTATATCTTTTGTATCAAACTTTAAGGTTTACCCTTTATTTTTAAGAGGCCTCAATTGATGCACATTTTTATTCAGTCATATATATGAATGAATAAAAATGTCATACATTAATATCTCTCTGGGGTATTGGTTGGATTCCTGCCCCAGATCTGTGCACAGTTTGTTTATTCGGGTTTCCTTCAGATACTCAGATTTTAACCCCTGGTCAAAACAAATACAGTTTAGGCAGAATTAAGTGTCTGCATTTTCTGTGGTGTGCACTTATGTTAGAGAGCATGCTCCTTTATGAGGGGCTGATGCTCTCTCCATGGGGTAACCTGCCTTGTGCCTCATGCTTCCTGGTACAGACTCCAAGCTCGCCGTGACTCTACACTGGATAAGCAGCTATAGAAAATGAATGGGTCAGCAATATCTGAGAAATACACAAAGTGACCCTCAGATATGAGTTTAAAAAAAATAGCTGTTGCTGACCATCTGTTATCAGTTATATCTAACATGTTAGACATATTTTAATGTGATATGTGACCTTGTAAACTGTTACTTCAATATTTTCCTGTCATACAGATATGCATGTTAACCAGTCCTTTATTTATATATTTTACACAGCTTGGTGTAAGTATTAAATATTTATATCAGAATGTAACATAAATTCTCCTGATCACATCAGAGAAATTCTTGCTATTTATGGTATTTGTTGTGGAAGCAGTTCTTTGGGTCCTGTTCCTGATACCTGTGAGTAGACACACATCCATCCATTTATCCATCGATGACACCAATACAGAGTCGTGGTGACCCTGGATCGCTGTCAAAGGAAGCACAGGCCACATAAAGGAGACACTGCGGAAGTGACGCCGGTCCATCAAAAGACGCAGACTCCCGTCGAATCGCACTCTTCGGGTAATTTAGGCACGTAATTCCATCTGTCTCCATGTTTTTGGACTGTTGGAGGAAACTGAAAGTCAGATGAATGATAATATTTTTTGGCCAGGGTTACAGAGTTCATTCCACCCAACATCCCAACACACACACTCACACACCAGCAGTGACATTAGGCTAGGAGCCCAGGGCTAAGCGATGGAGCGTCCATCTTCTGAAGAGGTACTGACTTAGCAAAGCACAGGCGACATGATGACCCTGCAACTGTATGTTGTTCACATTTAGTTAATAGTATAAAAGCAGTAGCAAAGCATGTAGACAGAGCTTAAAAATTAAGCTTTTTTATAGGATCACACCCAGGATGCTGGGAATGACCAAACAGCTATTTTAAAACAGATATTTTGTGTGTGCGTGTGTGTGTGTGTGTGTGCGTGTGGGGGGGGGGGGGGGGGTGGAG
>JAODJU010000002.1:23684231-23716702 GCA_026776725.1 Gnathonemus echidnorhynchus | reverse complement strand
GTGCTTAGTGTGCACTAGCCTCACCGCGTGCTTAGTGTGCACTAGCCTCACCGCGTGCTTAGTGTGCACTAGCCTCACCGCGTGCTTAGTGTGCACTAGCCTCATTACATGCACCCTTTGAGTTTTGAGAGGCGCCGTGTACCAGGGTGCTAGATTTCCTCTGGCAGGTAGGGTTCATAGCCAACCACAATTAATGCCACTTGAGGCTCACTGTGGCTCCTCACTTGCAGGGTCTGCGCCAATGTCAAGGGAGGAAGGTTGATGTCATCCTTCCCTTGGCCGACCACGAAGAACCAAAGGCCTTTGTCTCCAACTTCTCCTCTCTAGCCTCCCCCTCTCACCTGGAAGGCCCAGCACACCCACGCCCGAGGAATGAGAATACTGCAATTCAAACTGAAAGTCTTCCGATGGTGTCCCAGATTCTCACCTCCACTGAACGAGATGCCGTGGTGGAGCAGGAGCCTCTGGCCATCAAAGGGGGCATCCTTGAAAACCAGTAAAGCAAGCAGGAGTCATATACAGATACTAGATCATGAAGCAAATGCTCAGTATGATGGATCACGCAATATTTCACAACCAGCTGCTTTCATGCCGTGCCAATTAATCAAACTGGTAAGTTATAGGTGGGCTTAAGTATTCAGGGGAGGCTGAGTGGGAGTTGACTGGGTGTGGCTATATATTTCTTGGCTTGAGGTGGGCCTAACAGAAATAAATGCTACCAATTAGTTTAATAAAAACAATAAAAATATCTATATTAATTGTTTGATCAGCTACCAAATTTACAGTTCAAAGAACTGAACACTTATCCTGTTCAAGTTAATGATATAGCAGCAGGATCCCTTCTGGCACATAAACCTGGATATATGGCCTGAGCTGAAGTTTCTCAGTTACTGTTATGAAACCTTCTGCTGTCTTTGTGCTCATTACATGTCACTAATGGGTTTTCTGTTTTTAATGTCATCTCTTGTAATTGTGTTTCCTTAATCTCAATCAGCAAATTTAGCATTTGGAAATGCCTCAATTTTGCATCGGTGGTCATAGTCACCTCAAATTTAAAACTATCTGTTCTTACAGAAAGTGTTCAAATATTATACAAGTTATATACTTTATGAGGTAATAGGGAACAACTTCCTGGAAAATACAGGAAAAATACAGTTTGCCTTATTCAAATTTTATGCTTATTTTTTCACTGTGAAACAATCATGCTTTTTTAAATTTGGTGTTGGTGGAGAATATTTTAATCTCAGATCACATGATGCCATGAAGATGGTTTTGCAGAAAATACCTTAGTGTATTTAAACTAAATACAACTTGTATTGTTCCTCAAAGCCTCCAATAGTTCTTTTTTTAGGAGCATACTGTAATTTGTCATCATTGGCCATGCATTGTCATCCCCAAATAGCACAGCCAAAGGCTATCAAATCAAGTATGCAATTTTCCAAAGTGGCAGATTCAATTGAAGGTGAACCCCTGAGGCAATCTAGGTGAACTTCTGCTGAATTTTCTGACTCTTGCTTAGTTTATGGAAAGATGATGGCTTATTGCACTCCTGTGAATGGACCAGCAGAGGCTGGAATAAAATTGCTATCGTTTGCACCAACATGTTATTAGAGATGAACTGCAGTCATGTGTGGCTGCAATATCATTTTGATAACTTCTCTGAAAGCAAAGAAACATAAGAGGCGAAATAGCATTTCTGGTTGAAATTTGAAGCTGCTTGAATGTGATTAATCATTTAATTTTATGTGGCTGTAAATTATACCCATCCATCCATCCAACTCTTATCCTGATAAATGTTGTGGGGTAGTCAAACTTTTTTTTTTTTTTTACTTTTACTTTTTTGTTAATTTTGGGTACTCCAGTTTTGTGAAACACATTTCATCACCTCGATTTACAAACTCATCCACAGAAATAGATAAAAAACCTGGACAGAACACCAGTACACCGCAGAGCACAGAATTACACACCACAGCCAACTGAGAGATGTGATTTCATGTAGTCTCATGTTCTAGACCACAAGAGAAAACAGGGGGAAAAAAAAATATTTTCCCACGTATTGATTTTGCATTGGCTTCACTCAAACTGGTAAATGCTTGTATAAACAAATTCAGAGCTTAATGCATTTTTTTCCAGGTTTCCATCACCTGTTTAAAATTACGCCGCACATTTGCTATGTTTGCTCTAATAAATGTCAGAGCATCTTGATTGCATTCATCGATCGAGCTGATTGCCATTCACTACTTTCATGAAGCTTTGTAAATCAAGCACTGCACGGCATTAAAATAAATTTAATAAAGCTGCAAAATAAACATCATAGGGACACTTCAGTCTTCTCCGACTCATATTTGGCATGTAATTTCTGCCATGTAATTCTAAAAGGTTAAAAGGTAACTTGTCTACCAAATATATAAATATTTAAAAGTTTTTGGCTATTTTTATTATTGCTAATTTAAAAGCATATTTAATAACCAAAACAAACAAAAAACATATCATGGGCAAATACTACTATGGAATGTCTCTTCCTGTTCCAATCAATGTCAAATTGTTATTAGTTAGTTTTCTGATAACAAAAAAATCACAAATAATTTCAATATAAAATACTGTGTAGAAAAATAAAAATAAAGTAATAATGTTCATATAGAAGCACATTAAACATGTTTTTTTTTTTTGTAATCTTCCCTTTGTCATGGTTGCAGGGCAGAGTGCAGCTGGAAAGGAGGTGGATGATCCACAAAAGAAACAGCTGAAAGAACAATAACTAACACAGAAGGGTCCTGGGCAACGGTGGGGAACTGGAGGAACACACACCCAATAGAGAAGCGAGGTTGGCATCAAACCCACAACTGCGGGTTAACAGCCTCAGTGCCACACACACACACTCTGCGCATCGACCTATGCGGCAAGGGAAACACTCAAGGGTCTAGCTGAAAGAAAGGCGGGAAATGTATGGCCAGCAAGACGTGCTGGCCAAGCGGGGAGGTGACGTGACAGGCACTGACCCTGACACCCAAGTCATATTCAGCAGAAAATAACCCATGAATATACTTCTCAGGGTCATGGGTGTAGAGACTTCAAAATGCCTGGTTAAACCTTTCTTTATATTGCAGAAATAAAGAGTTGTGTTATTCATTTATATTGTCATCTAAAACATTGTAATTTCAGAATTCAGAGCCACTTTATGACAAACTATTTTTTTCTAACAGACCTGAAGTTCCCAAACAAAAGTCAATATTTATTAAATTACTCATGGCATTAATATGTCATAAATCAACATTTGGGGACATGACTCCCCATGTTATATTTTGTAAATATCTTACCTCCGATGTAAATTTTCCTCAGCAAAACAAGCCAACATAAGCAAAACTGAAAGATGAAAAAATTGTCTGTAGGTGTGAATATGTTTGCATAAATGGTGTGTGTGTACAGCGATGGGCTGGTGCCCCATCCTGGGTAAACCCTGCCTTGAGCCTTTGACCCTGCATAGGATAAGTGCAAATACAAAATGGTTGGATGGAATCATAGGGCAGTGTTTGTTCATTACTGCCGTGAAAACCACCACTGCCTTGAAAGTCAGAGTGATCCTGGGGGAAACCCTGAATAAAATGTATAAATAAAAGGAGACAAGGTGTGCATAATCACATCAGGATCACTTAGACTGTGATACCTTTAAAAGGTAGCTGTATACTTCAAACGAGATCTGGATAAAACCAAATCCAAAACGTTGGCAAGAACGAGTGGTGGCATACTTGAAATGACAATGGCACCGGGTTTGTTCTGTTATGTCACAACCCTAGAGGCCGCAGAATGCTTTCGACGTAACAGATCCACATGCAAAGTGCAAATAAACGTATTGTGGTGGTTTCAGGTCTTATGAATCTCATGAGACTGGCTGCGTAACCACTTCAACCACGTTCATATATTTCCTATATAGACACCACAGAACAATTTAAAATGTCTTGGAATGCTGAAGCAAGTAAGAATTCCCTTCACTGGAGCTAAGGGCCTTGCCGAACCCCTGAAAAACAAACCCACCCCATTATCCTTCATCCACCAAACTTTACAGTTGGCACAAGGCAGTCAGGCAAATAACGTTCTCCTGCTCTCCTGCAAACCCAGACTCTCCCATCAGACTGCCAGACAAGCGTGATTCGTCACTCCACAGAATACGTTTCCACTGCGCCAGAGTCCAGCTTTCATCTACGAGCAGCTGACCTAGCTTGGAATTAGGAATTTTTTTAATTGCACAAAGCTTTGATGAGCTGCCAAGAGAAACACTCCATGGCTTTTTTTTTTGCTCCGGCAGGTGGAGAAACAGACATGGATGAAATACAAGCACCGCAAGTGGACTAAGAAGGGAAGAAAGCATGGTGCTGTAAGCTCAAGGCTAAGGGCTAACTCCACCGGACCAGTAATGCCATGTGTCCTGTTGCTAACGTTTAATCACTGGACATCAAACTGGACCACATAAGGCTGCAGTGTGGGAAATGAGAGGCCAGGCTATTGGGCAACATCGCAAACTGGGCCATCCAGCTGGCCGACTGTCCTCCGAGCAGACAGAGATGCTTCTTTGTCCAATAAGATCCACGGTGGAAGATTGTGTGTTTCTGTCAACAAAGTTCCCCACTGATACAGGTTTTATCAGTCAGATGTTGGCCTTTCTACCTGTTGAGAGAGTACAGCTGCTTGTTGGTGGTGGTTCTGTACCTGCTGTCTTGCACTAATGCTAACAAGATGCTAACCGAACTGCACAAAGCCATAAACAAACTTCAGTCCGCATCCAGAAGCATTATCGTCAATCATGCTATCTGACGTCAGTCATGCTATCTGAAGTCAGTGTTTCCAAAATTCTTCCAGCATGTGAACTTTGCTACTAGAGGGGGAATTTGCCTGGACAATATTTACACAAATGTTTGTGAGGACAACAGGGCCACACCCACCTTAGCTATTCGGATCATATCACTGTATTCATGGTTCCTGTGTACAAAGTCCTATTTAAACACATTAAACCACTCTGCAAGAACATCATCGTGTGGTGGGTTGGTACCATTTCAGCTCTCCAAGACTGCTTTGCATTAACAGACTGGAGGAGTACACATAATCTGTCACTGACTTACATCCAGGAGTGCACAAAGATTGTTACTTTCTCCAAGGTAGAGTCACTATGAAAGTCAAGCAAAAGCCCAGACTGACAAGTGGTGCTAAACATCAGAAATGCAGCCTTTAGATCTGAAGACAAGGCAGCCCCAGGGCTCCAGAGCCAACCATTCCCACTCTATAAGGAGAGCGAATTTGGGATACGTGTTGAGAATCAGTGAGCACTTCCAAATCACCAGAGATACCTGGTGCATGTGGTGGGGCATTCAGGCAATTATGGGCTACAAGCCAACTGCACACAGAAGTGATGGTGATGCCTCCATTTCAGACAAGGTTAATGACTTCTTCGCGCAGTTTGAGACGTAGAACAAAGAGCCTGTGAGGAAAACTATACCTCCCTCCAATGAGCAGGTATACTATGTCTACCCACAACTGATAAAAAGAGAACTCTATCTAGAGTCAACTACGCAAGACTGTGGGATGTGACAGGATTCCTGGCCGAGTGCTCAGGGAATGCTCCGACACGCAACTAGTTGGTGTCCTGAAAGAAATCTTTAACACATCCTTAAGCCAGTCAATCATTCCAATGTGTTTCACATCCACCCGAATCATCCCAGTGCTGAAGAAGTCATCAGTGATGTGCCTGAATGACTGTTGCCCCATGCCTCACTCTCATTATCATGTCCTTCAAAAAGTTAGTCATGGCACACATAAAAAAACAGTCTAACCAGCTGTCTGGGCCCTCTGCAATTTCCATACCAACTCAACAAGTCTACCGAAGACATCAAAACCTCTGCCCTTCACCTCTCCCTGAAACTGGGTAAAGGAGACACATACATCAGACATTAGCTCAACTTTCAATACAATCATCCTGCAAAAGCTGACCGTGAAGCTGAGTGAGTTAAGGGTGAACACCTCGCTCTGTGACTGGACCTTGGATTTCTTGACAGAGAGACCTCAGTCAGTATGGATTGGCCGCAACATTCCAATTCCATGGATGACTACTGGAGCTCCAGAAGGCTGTGTGCTTCAGTCTTCACTCTGCTAACTCATGATTGCACAGTCAAGCATAGCTCCAACCATATCGTCAAGTTTGCTGATGAAATGACTGTGCTGGTACTGATAAGCAGGGATGATGAGTCGGCATCCAGAGAGGAGGTGGAACAGCTGTTCACCTGATGTAGAGACATCAACCTATCCTTCAACCTATCCTTCAACCTATGCTTCAACGTCGTCAAGACTAAAGGGATAATTGTTGGATTCAGAAAGACCCGTCCTGACCACACCCCTCTCATCATCCACGGCTCACCTGTGGAGATTGTAAAGAGCACATAACCGAAGGACTTTACCTGGACCAACAACACCACCTCCCTAATGAAGAAAGCCCAGCAGAAAGTACACTTCCTGAGGTGGCCTGAAACAGGGAAGCCCCTCTCCAGCCATCCTAACCACGTCAAGAGTGTTCTGACTAGCCGCATTACTATCTGGTATGCCAACTGCAACACGTCTGATTGAAGCGCCTGCAGAGGACAGTGAGGGCAGTGATGAGCATTACGGGGGTACCTCTCCCCTCACAGTGAGGGCAGTGATGAGCGTTACGGGGGTACCTCTCCCCTCACAGTGAGGGCAGTGATGAGCATTATGGGGGTACCTCACCCCTCACGAGAAGAAACATTCTGCAAAAGCAGGGTCCGCAAGGCCTGCAGCATTATGCTGGACCCCTCCTACGCCTCACAGGGACTTTTCACACTTCTGTCATCTAAGAGGAGGTATTGCAGCATCACAGCCAGATCTGACAGTTTGCAGAATAGTTTTTACCCCCAGGCTGTCAGGCTACTCAACACCACGCTGCTTAGATCCTAGATCTCAACCCCCTTATATCTGCACTCAGGCTCATGCATGGTCACTTTATCCAAAGGATTATTTTACACTTTATTCAAATGATTATATAAATATTTCAAATCCATGCTGCTATTGTTCTGTCTACTCAGGTCTTACATGTAATGTGTGTCTGTGCATTTTGTGGTAGTTAATTGTACTGGCGTATTTCCTACTACCAGGACTTCCTACTACCTGACTGTCTGTGCACAATGTCTTGTCATATTTACACTATTTGTCCACTGTAGACCCTGAGCTTTGCCTTTTGTCTCTCTGTATACGGGTATATGATGAGATGACAATAAAGTTCACTTTGACTTTGACTTGACTTTGAAAACAAAAATATATTAGTGGGCTCTTTAAAGCAGATCTGCGATGTGTGGTCCTCAATTGAATTCTCTAAGTAAACACAAGCTGTGGGGATTTGCATTTGAGTGGTAACTGAGAACATGCTTGTGGATGGATGAAACAAAGGCTGAGGTATATGGGTATATTTCCATATATGGAAAACTGTAAAAAAAAGAGAGAGAGAGAGAGAGGCTTAAGCTTATAAGACTTCACACACCTTGTAAAATATAAAGTTCCTCTGTTTTGCTTTGAGATTGTTTTGCATCATTTTGCATCTGAAGCCCTTATTAGGATTAAGGGCATTATAAATAATATATTTAACTAGGATATTTTAGCTGAAGAGATTGTAGCTTCTTTTATAAGCTTGCATCAAAAATTAATAATGTACAAAAACAACACCTCACATCACACATGCAAAGACAAGTTAACAATACACATTTTTGATTCAACAGTGTAAATTTCTAGCCTTCAGTCAATTGTATATATTAGATCTGCTGAGGATTACAAGGGTGTGGATAAATTATATAAATTTAGAAACTGAATGTGTTTCTTTCTTAAAAAAAAAAAACTGTGAGATCATTCAACTGTGCCTAAATATCAATGATACAAAATGCTCTTATATTCTTTCTCCCAGAATTGACAACACATTGAGGCCCAAGTCCTTTCAACATCGCCCACTCTGTTTTTATTCTCCTTGTGATGAACCCAAAGCAGCTGACTTTTTTCAGTGTTTTTTTCCCCTTAATTTTCAGTGAAAGTGGTCACAAAAAATTGCTAGGCAACTGAACAGTCTCTTCACCTGAAAACTGATTGTAAAATCTTTTGCTGTTACAGCACAGTGGTCTGCTTCATGTAGAATGCTTTGACTTCTTGAAAAAAAACAGTGCTCTGTAACAATAAACAAATACATTTTCTCCTTGTTCAATTACTAATAAGGTTTTGCATTGCCACAAGACCATAAATGACCATCACATTATTTGCAATACTATTAAATTCTGCATTTTTCATAATTATGAAACAGTTACCTTACAATTTTTTTGTATTAATATTTTGCAATTTTATGGGTCAAAAGAAAAGGACAGCCAGGGAAAGCAACCAAGCAAAAACAAACAAAATTTTAAAATGAATGTAGGTGCAACAAATATTATTAACCTCAGTATCTGTCAAGAAAAATAGACAAAATGGTATCACCCTAAACCAGGCTTCCTACCCAACTGCCAGTTTATTTATTTATCTATCATTTATTTTTTATTTGCTTTTTTTTTGCATGACGCTACTTGAATCCATTGAAAAAGACATTGCAGAAAAAAATGACGACTAATGGGACTTGAGGCTGCGGACTGGTCTGACAGGTCCGTAACAAAATGTGCAGGTGGAGGAACTGGTGCAGAGGAACATGGGAGATGAGAACCAGCCTGGAAAGGGAACCAGGAATGCAAGCGATAGTGGGGAAACAGGAAATGGAAACCAGCAGAAGATCTCTGACAGAGTAGGAATTATTCGCTGACTTTCCGTCAGACAAAAACCGGAACCTGGAACTGTAAATCTTACCAACAGATAGGTTCACACAAGTTACAGAGGAAAGCCAATGTCATCTTGTCTAGAAAATCCTAATCAAGGCTCATTGCTCTCTTTATACAAAGCCTTTATCCAATACTTCTTGACTGGGGTGAATTCATCATGAGGAGTGACTGCGATGGTAATGTCCATTGTAATTTTGTCACAAGTATAAGGCTAAGTATAAGTATAAGGAATAATAATTATGCGTAATTTTGTAAATGTTTTGTTGTTGAATAGCTTTTCCATCCATTTGTCTAGGTCATGTTCACGGGGAAATAAATTAATAAACACAATAGCAGCTGTTTAAAGTGCTCACAAAGCTGAAGCCAAGTTACAAAGAAAACAGAGAAATCCTTAATAAAAATCTCTATCCAGAACAGTAACAGACAGACATTTATATACAAGGAAAATAACAATTTCTGGCAAGACTGTAAACATATGTAAATATCCAACTGACACTCTTTACTGTCAGAGGACTGCTTACTTGTTATAAAGTTAACAGTATTTAAAAAATGCAATGACTTTCAGGGATAATGCTGAATGAAAAATAGTAAGTAAGTAAGTAAGTAAGTAGTAAGTGAAACTTTATTGTCATTCACACCATACAACAGTACAAAGACGGATGCAAGGCAGAACAAAATTGCGTTTCTCCAAGGCTCAATGTGCAGACATAAGGGACAAGTGCACTCAAGACAACATACATACAATTTCACTAGGCAATTTCACAAGACATAGGTAACAAGCAAATGTTTAATGAGACAGAATATAAAGACTTTGTTGTTAAACTCAAGAGTTCAACCACACCCACCAACAGGCTAAAATATACTATATGGACAAATGTACTGAGACACACCTCTTAATTATTCATGGGAATCAGGTGTTTCATTCAGACCCATTGCCACAGGTATATAAAATAATGCCCCTAACCATGCAGTTAGTCTTACAAACATTTATGAAAGAATAGGTCATTCTGAAGAGATCAGTAAATTCAAGTGTGGTGCTGTCATAGGATGCCATCTTCACAATAAGTCAGTTCATGAAATTTCTTCCCTACTAGATATTCCAAGGTCAACTGTAAGTGGTTTTATTGTAAAGGGGAAGCATTTAGGAACAACAGACACTCAGCCAGGAAGTGTCAGATCACGTAAAGTAACAGGGTTGCTGAATGCTGACGCGCATGATGCGTAAAAGTCGCCAACGCTCTGTCGAGACTCAATATCTGCAGAGTTCCAAACTTCCTCTGGCATTAACTCCAGCACAAAAACCACCGGGAGCTTCAAGGAGTGGGCTTCCATGGCTGAGCAGCTGCATGCAAGCCTCACATCACCAAGCGCAGTGCCAAGCGCTGGATGGAGTGGTATAAAGCATACCGCCACTGGACTCTAGAGCATGTTCTCAATCACACTTCTCTGTCTGTCTCTGGCAGTCTGATGGACAAGTCTGGGTATGGAGGACACCAGGAGAACGTTACCTGCCTGACTGCACTGTGCCAGCTGTAAAGCTTGGTGGAGGAGGGATAATGGCATGGGGTTGTTTTTCAGGGGTTGCGCTGGGCAACTTCCAGTGAAGGGAACTCATAACTTTGCTGTGGTGTTCAGATTGGCACTGACCTGTTTGAAAGTTTAGAATGCATAAAAGCACCACATAAATTTGTGTACTGCGTCAAGGCCTTTTGGCTTCGTCAGGAATCTCTATTTAAACAAAATAAATTAAGACAAAATCAAGGCAAGGCATGCCCATGCATGTAAGGCAAGATATAACCAATTCAGTTTATTTATATAACCCTCTTGAGGTTTATTTTACCATTACTTTTTTTACTGAAAACGAGAGGTATGCTGTCAAAAGAAAGATCCAGAACACCACACCAAAATATTAAAACCAATCTTTTCATGGATAAGGAAGCCTAACAAGGTACCAAGGCATAAGAAACAAATTGGATGATAAATTATTATTTTGAGGGTATTTTATGGCTGATTTAAGACACGGGTTGGCACCGACCTGTTTAACATAAGCGATAGGAACAGAGAGCTGACATAGGACTAAGGTTCAGCTTCAGCTTTCCAATACATTTTGTACAATTCTCTACTTCCATCTTTGTGGGAACAATTTGGAGAAGGCCCTTTTCTGTTCCAGCATGACTGTGCCACAGTGCACAAAGCAAGGTCTATAAAGACATGGTTGGGTGAGTTTGGTGTGGATGAACTTGACTGGCCCACACAGAGCCCTGACCTTGACCCCATCAGATACCTTTGGGATGAACAAGAACAGAGATTGTGAGCCAAGCCTTCATGTCCAACATCAGTGCCTGACCTCACAAATGGTCTTCAGGATGAATGGGCGAAAATTCTCACAGACACACTCAAAAAAACCTTCCCAGAAGAGTGGCAGCTGTTATAGCTGCAAAGGGAGGACCAACTCCATACTGATGCCTATGGATTTGGAATGGAATGTCACAGAAGTTCCTGTAAATGTAATGGACAGGTGTCCCAATACTTTTGTCGATATAGTGTATATATCTAAAGGTGTGCATTGAAATGACTACATTCATCAATTACATACAGAAGACATAAAAACACATAAAACACACACTGATATTGTATATAAAAATGTGTGTATAACCAAATAATACCAGTTTTTATAGAAATAGAAGTGCAGAATCTGTCATCAATATCAATTAGATATTGAGGATGCCAATTCTTAAGTTTAAATCTTAAAACATGTAAAAGCCATTTAATGTTATAAGAGTTAGACAATATTACATGCCAGTGATCTTTGACATGGCCACGTGGTTGTATGAAATATTACATGGAAAAAGGAAATACAGGTTTGATAAATTTGCTTCTATCTTACTGTATTACATAAAAGGAAAACATGACATGGTGATATGTGTTTAAGAAATGAATGTTATATAAAGTTGTGATTACTAATTTAATTTCATATGCAGATTTTAATTTAATAATATATGAAGAGTTCATTTGCAAAAATTGATATCTCAATTTTTAGAAATTTTCATAAAATGTTTTTTGGTGCTTTCCAGGTGATATCAAACTGCAGTTGGACTGTTTTTATTAAGTAAAAATAACTCAAATTTCAAAATAACTCATTTTCAAAATTAAACTATATTTTTTTTCTCTTTTCAAATGTTTTTGGCATAAGCAGAAAACTCCATATTTCATGCTTCAGAGTTAAACAGAGCCATGGGATGGATATAAGTTTCTTGTTAACTGTCTTTAACCTAAAACAGGTAGGTAAAGAGCTAAAAGATGCAGCAAAAAGCGGTACATTGATGGGGAAGTTCCAAGATCAGACCTTAGAAAATCCCAGCCAGACTACAAAAACATCATCTAATCTTTCGCTTACATTTAGCCCAGATCATAAATCGAACAACTTATCCAGCTGAGCAAGAAATCCTGCCTCATCACGCAGGCCCTTGGAAAACGTCAGCTGTTTTACAGAATTCCATTCAAGTTATGTGCAGGCACAACTGGCCAATAGGGGGTGCTAGGGCACCCCCTCCCTGATGGAAAGTATTTTTGATTTTAATGAACAATAATTGCATATTTTAAGAATTTGTGTGTTTAAAATGCATAATAATGTGTATTATGTAAAACATAAATCATTATGTTTTGGGAACACTAACTTCATGTCCATCATCTCTCTCTCAATATCTCTTCTGGGGCACTGGAAAAATCACCCAGCGCAACCAATTGCTGACCAAAGATATACACATAGCAACAAAAATTAGACAATAGGAGTCCTTAAATCAGATGCCTAAAGGGCAATTAATTTACTGCCCCAAGCAGAGTCTTGGGCTGGTGGGTGGCCTGGGGAAACCTGGTATTGGCTAGGGGCGCCAGACCACTAGGGGGTGCAGTGGGAGGGTTGCAGCAGTATTGGAATTGCCTCACACTACCATCTTGGTGCTCAGGTATTGGCTCCTGGTGCCCAGTTAATGCCTCAGTCATGCCAAGTAGCTGGTCTGCCTAACTTCAAAGGATAAGAATGGCCTTCAAGATATATTTCCAAGTTGAATTTTTAAAATTTAAAATTTTGCTAGCTCTGTAATGAAAATTTTCATTATTCATTAATTTGTTGATTTTTAATGGCAATTACGTAAATACTAACTATTTCATGGAGCACTGGTTTCCTGCAGTTTTTGTTAAATTGTAATTGAATAGTTACTAAAAACTGACTGAATATGGCACAGTCTGCGCCTCATAGACTATTTCTCACCAGTTGGCATTCGTTACGTGAATACATTTCAGCTTCCTTCTTCTTTATACAACATGAAGGAGATAACATCACATATTCTTCAATTATGTCAAAATGATCCATCTTTAAAGATGTCTTCAAGCCAAAGGTGTGCAGATATTCCCTTTCAGACTGCACATCTTTCATCACCTGACCAGAAAACTGTGTGCTGATTTGCTGAAAAAACGTATCAAGTTGTGGTCGAAACCAGCACTGGCATTTGTCATTCTCCACTGTAAAATGTGAACTGGCAATGCCTTGACAATGGGCAGTAATAGTTTCAGTGACAAAACATATTTAGGGTTCAGAATGTGCTGTGTGTTAAGAATAACTCAGGGCAGGCAATTCGTTTTTTTTAATGGTTATTTATCAGTTTTTGCAAATGAACAATTCTTACATTATAGAATTATGTACTTTAAATGAAGGCCACTTACAAATCTATATTTTTAAACTACAATATAGCCAACTGGACTGCAAATTCTCTGCATATTTAAGTAATAATGACAAAAGTCAAATCTCAGACCATTACTGTCAAATTATCAATATCTGATTTTTATTACTAAAACCCAAGGGTGAATTTAAATGTAGTTTAATGAGTGAATGTAAAACTGATAATTGTCTTATGTTCTCTGCAGTGTATCTCACTAAAAGGACATTTAAGGTTTTGCCAGAAGCTCAACAGCCCTATATTGTATGTATGAAATGCAGGCGGATAGAACTTGTTGCCTGCAAGCACATTCAAAATGAGACAGAAGACAGATACAAGAGGGGTTGGGGGAAGGGGGGTGATAAGCATTGAAGCAAAAATACAGCAAGGGAGTCTGTCAAGAAATCAAAGGGCTGACAAGCTAAAAGAAAGGATTCAAATGCACAAACAATGGAAGAGGGTCTCTCTGGCCCGAAGGCTGGAAGGCAATGGCTAAACATATTTTACGTGTCATGTAGGTGTACTGCTCTCTTCTCTTTAGGGCTAGATGGGAAAAAGTAACACATGCGTCTGAAACGCTTCTGAGAATGGCGATGTGTAGAATTGCAAGACGATGCTAAATCCTCTGGCATCTGGCTTTGCAGTTCTATGATCTCCTCCCCCATGTCAGATTTGGGGCGCCCAAATACCAGTCTAATATTTTCTATGCAAACATTAATCCTTGCTCTAAAGCTTTCATGTGTAAAAGGGTAAACATAAGTAGAATTAACTCGATTCCTTTTTCCCACTCGTTTGAACACAAGGAAGTCATCATCTCCTTTCCAAGTGGAATTAATAGTGGATTTGGTCCAAAAGCTATTAATCCTCTTTTCAAAGGCCTATGTAGTGGACCAAATACAGCACATAACAAATGTGTCTTGCCCTCCCATATATTAGTGGGTGGAGACTGTGCTTTTCTTAAAAGGGGCTTGGTGGCATTGATGTGTCTGGGTGGCAGGGTCGCTCAGCAGAAAAATTCATCGTGAGGGATCGGCAGGTTTTATTGCAGGTATATATGTGTGATGGGCCTATGGGCAGCTCCAAAGCCCAACCCTGGTTTTAATTCCACCTCCTGTCTTTCTTGTGTGGAGTTTTGCATATTTTCCCCAAAGTCATTTGGGTTTCCTCTGGGTGCTCCAGTTTCTTCCTGCAGTCTAAAGACTTGCAGTCAGTCTAACTGGCGGCTCTGAATAGCCTCCAGTGTATGGTTGTGTGCATTTACTGTATGTGCCCTGCAAATGACTGTTATCCCCTCTAGGGCGTACCCCACTGCACTATGTTGGCTGGGATGGACTCCAAACGATCTTGACCAGGATAAGTTTGGAAGACACACACACACACATATGCATGTGTGGCTACAGTATATCTCATTTATTGTATTAATTCAATATGTTAAGATATGTTCTACAAATTAGTTTTTTTTGGTCTTGCTGTTAGTTACAGGTAAAAAGAACATGCAGGAGTGTAAAAAAAGATTATTGATAACTTTAACATTTTATCCCTTTTTAATCAGAAAAATATATTGCTAATAAACTCAGCATACTTCGTGATTGCCCTGTCATCACAAAATTCCTTTGGACAGACATGTGCTGAAAATCACCATAATCTTGTTAATTAATATCTCACATAATACCTTCGGTGAGTTATACCAACACAATAAGAATCTGTACCAATAATTCTGCTACCTCTGCAAAACAAGAATGCAAAAATAAACAAACAAAAAAGTGATTAATATGGTCAATATCATTTCCAAAACAAGCAACTGCAGACTGAATACCCATGGGGAATTAAATTTTTATCTGGACCCCAGAGCGGAAAGAGAGAAATCATCTATAGTACACTCACATACTTCAGACATCTCTTACACTCACACTAGAAAATGTAGCTGTACATTTGCATAACAAGGAGAGACATCGAACATGTAGAGTATATTACTGTAATATACTATATTAATCTTTACACTTTCTTAGCATTGCATATCACACACACTGAGGGCTGAGGTCACTGAAATAGTCAAAAAACTCCTCCGTGGCAAGGCTCCAAGGCTCCAGAGGTGAATGAGTTTTCTTCATGTTCTTGGAAGCTCTAGATGTTGTTGGACTGTCTTGGCTGACAGGCCTCTTCAACATTGTGTGGAGGTTGGGGCAGACTGGGAGGGTGGTTCCAATTTTTAAGAAAGGGGATCAGAAAATGTGTCCCACACTCCTCGGCCTCCTGGGGTGTCTATGCTGAGGTACTTGAGCAGAGGGTCTGTCCATTGGTCAAACCTTGGATCCAGGAGATACAATGCGGATTCCGTGCTGGCTGTGGAATGCTGGACCAGCTATGCACCCTCACAAGGATATTGGAGGGTTCATGGAAGTTTGCCTAACCAGTTTACATGTCTTTTGTGGACATAGAAAAAGCATTCAATCGTGTCCCTTGGAGGGTCATTTGGGGGGTACGGGAAACACTACTGCAGGCCACAAGATCCCTATATAAATGGAGTAAGAGTTTTGTTCACATTGCCAGCAATAACTCAGACTCATTTCTGGTGGATGTTGGACTCTTCCAGGGCTGATCTTTATTACTGATTCTGTTCATAACTTTTATGGGCAGAATTTCTAGGTGTAGCCAAGGGGTGGAGGGGGTCTGGTACAGTGACCGCATGATCGCGTCATTGCTTTTTACAGATGATGTGGTCCTATTGGCGTCATTGGGGTGTGACCTGCAGCAAGCCCTGGGGCGGTTTGCAGCTTAGTGTGATGCAGCAGGGATGAGGATCAGCACCTCCAAGTCTGAGGCCATAGTGCTTGTCTGGAAAACAGTGGATTACCCTCTCCTAGTGGTGAATAAGTTGCTGACTGAAGCGGAGTAGTTTAAGTATCTAGGGGTCTTGTTCTGGAGTGAAGGAAGAAGGAAGCGGGAGCTCGAGAGGCGGGTCGGTGCAGCAGCAGCAGTGGTGCGGACGCTGTACCATACTGTTGAAGTAAAGAGAGAGCTGAGCTGCAAGGGAAAGCTTTCAATTTACCAGCAAATCTACGTTCCTACCCACACCTATGGTCCTGAGCTTTGGGTAGTGACCAAAAGAATGAGATCATGGATACAAATGGGAGAGCTCTCTAGGGTTGGGTTGAGGAGCTCAAACATTTGGGAGGAGCTCAAAGTAGAGCTACTACTCCTCAGAATCGAAAGGAGTCAATTTAGGTGGTTCGGGCATCTATCTAGGATGCCTCCTGGACACCTCCCTGGGGAGGTGTTTTGGGCATGTCCAACCGGGAGGAGATCCCAAGGCAGACCAAGGACACGTTGGAAAGAATACATCTCTCAGCTGGCCAGAGAACACATTGGTATTCTCCTGGTGGAGCTGGAGGAGATAGCTAGTGAAAGGGAGGTCTGGGCATCCCTACTTAGACTGCTGCCCTTGCAAACCAACCCCAGATAAACGGCAGATAATGGATAGATGGGTAGATGGATGGATGGATGGATGGATGAAAGGATTTGTGCTTTAATGTCATTGTATCCATATGTTCGTTCAAAAACTAAGACAAGTGCAAAATAACTAGTTTATTCATTCATTGCATATCACTACTTGATAGCCCAGAAAACATGATGTGAACATTAAACGGTGTGGTATGGAAAACTTGATAAACGTATTGTCCTGACACCAGACATGGTTCTATGATGCACATTAATCTTCTTCTTCTTCTTTGGGCTGCTCCCGTTAAGAGTCCCCACAACAGTTCATCTGCTTCCATTTCTCCTGTTCTCTGCATCTTCCTCTTTCACACCAGCCACCTGCATGTCCTCTTTCACCACAGCCATAACCCTCCTCTTTCTCCTTCCTCTTTTCCTCTTGCCTGGCAGCTCTGTCCTCAGCATCCTTCTCCCAACATACTCAGCATCTCTCCTCTGCACATGTCCAAACCAATGCAATCTCACCTCGCTGGCTTTGTCTCCTAACCATCCAACCTGAGCTCTCCCTCTAATATACTCATTCCTAATCCTCTACATCCTCGTCATTCCTAGTGCAAATCTTTAACTCTGCCACCTCCAGCTCTGCCTCGAAAGTGCGTTCATATGATGTGCGTTATTGTGATCCGAAAATAATACTGCATAATTATTTAAAAATGAATTGCCCACAATAACACGTTAACTTCGACAGCCCTAATAGATGTAGGCATCTCATCAACAAAAGCAGCCTGTATTTTCTGTCTGCCTTATTTTCCCTCAGGACAGGGTCAAGAAATAATAGGTCAAGATCTTTTATAAAACAGGTTGGCAAATGCAAGAACCTGCTGTATATCAATTGAAATAGAAATCTGTCAATGGTCACACTGAGTGCCCTTTGCAGAGAGTTCTGCCAGATTGTCTGCGATAAGCTGTTCATTTAGAAATGAGCTTAGAAGCAGAAAATGTAACAGAATTCAGATTTTCCATGTCGAACACATCTAGACAGAACACATCTAGGAGGAAAGAAAAATCTAGACGAAAAACTTGTTAACCATTGTTTTTAAGAAGTAAATTTTGACACATTACTAAACAGAATGTTTAACAATATGTACCCCTGCAGAGGGCTGGCTAATCCACTAGGCGACATAGGTGGCCGCCAGCAGGAGCAGCTTCAGGGACAGCCGACTCGGCAGCTCTGCCTCAGACAGGGAGGGCAGCAGAGATGCTCGCCTAGAGCACGTCATTGGCTATATAGGACACGTTTTCATATTACAGGAAAGGTTACCAGTGTTTGGATTTAACAATGAACGACATCATATTTTTGAAGGACATGACCAAAGATGGCGCCTAGCTCCAGAGCATTGCAGGGGTGTTTTCCATAAACAGAAGAGAAGAATATATATGTATATATATTCAGTAATTTGTTGTTAACTGGCCATTACTGCTTATGGTGAATTGGCGATGTCAATATGCCTTGTTATTATGGTTATTATGGATGGATGGATTTGTCATTGGCTTTCAATTATAATTTCTTTGTAGATTATGTATAAAACTACTTTCCATAGGAATACTTTACACTTCAGGCTGGCATTTAACAAATAACATGTGATAATAAGAAATCCTAAGAAGTCATCTCTGTACTATATTATGGACGACATACTGCACTAGACAGTCTAAAATTGTTACTTTGACCTTACCAAAGTACACTATATGGACAAAAGCAAAAGTATTGGGACACCCGGCCATTACACCCACAGGAAATTCTATGACACCCCATTATAAATCCATAGGCATCAATATGGAGCTGGTCCCCCCTTTGCAGCTATAACAGCTGCCACTCTTCTGGGAAGGTTTTCCACAAGATTTTGGAGTGTGTCTGTGGGAATTTTTGCTCATTCATCCAGAAGAGCGCTTGTGAGGTCAGGCGCTGATGTTGGACGTGAAGGTCTGGCTCGCATGGTCTGGCTTCAGTTGTGTTTTGGTCCGGCTGTGGCCTGAATTCCACCAGATGGTGACCACTGCTGTCATCCAATACTTTTGTGTTGAGGGGCTCTTTTTGTTGAATGTAAACACATGCCCTTTTCAGAAAATATAATCATTTGAAAAATATGCTTGTATTTTATAATTTTTATTTTTTAAATTTGCGTTGCAATTAACTTCGCTCTTTCCATCATCTTCATAAAAGAAAGGCTCAGGTAATGTATACAGCTAAACCAGTGGTATATTCTATAGTTCAGTATTGCTAGATTGGGATGGTCGTCCCTCAGTCTGTCTGAATTTGATTTAGTTGAGCAGATAATTTGTGTAACTGAATTTAACCAATTGGATAAATGGTACTCGCATTAAAACAATCAGAGACCGACTCTGAATCTTTGTTTCTACTGCATAATATAATAAATAATTGCATAATAAGTTAAATAACCTGAAAATGACTGGTTCATGAAGGTGTTATTGTTATACTTGCAATAAATAATAAATATAATCTGACTCTTTAGGGGGAATCACAGTTACTGCCACCACACCACCTTAGAGGCTCATTATAGATTCAAAATGATGAATAGATCAACATAACGGATGATGCAGGGTTGGGGCCGTTCCGGAACGCATTCGTCAATTCCAATCCAAATCAGGAAATGGAACTGGAGTTGGGATTGGAAAAAGAAACTATGAGGAACAGAATTGGAACTGAATTCAATTTTCAGGGAGATATAAATTCTAACTCCAGTTCCATTTTCTGATTTGGATTGGGAGTGATGATTGCATTCCGGAACGGCCCCAACCCTGGGATGATGTTATTAGGGCTTTAAGAGAGGAACAAACACAGGACAGTCATCTCAACATGTAGGCAAAAACAAAGCAGACAATGGATCCACAAATTAGGGTATGAGACCAAACAAAGACTGTTTTACATTATTAGAAACAGACTAAAATGAATGAGGGACTCATGGTCTGGCTTTACGGGACACCCATATCTCACTAAATCTACGTCTTGCCAAGAAAATGCACATTTGTTATGCGGTACTCATGTAACATTATTTTCCTAAGCACATATACCTTATATCATCATATGTACCTGCTATTATAATTTACATCAATGTCATTTTGAGATAGTGAAGGGCAACGAGTAACACTATATGTCATTACAAATGAATACTATTTTGACTGTCAAATGGCACATTGCAGTCCTGAACTTGTGTCAGCCTAGGACATTGTCATTTGATATGAAAGATGTCACGTTCACTTAAAAAGTGAATTTACTTGTGCATATTTAAATATAAACAATTCGCAGAAAAATGCATTATATTTTGTCACCCAAATATTATTTATGTTATAAAAAGTTTGGCTTAACACAAAATAACCAGGCATCACTTTTTATTAATGTTGTTTGTATGTATTACTTTCTGTGCAACGAAACTCAGCTGCAGGGGATTTCACTTCAATAAAAGTACATAAACTCATTACACTTCTTTGGTTTTCTGTGTTCTTTCAGGTAGAAAATGTAATGCTCCTTAGGGTCTTGTGTCTACTTAGTTCACAAATCAAAAAATGCAAGATGACCTCCAACATGTTGAAGAAACTCCAATTGTAACTACTCTCCTTGATGAAATTAATTTAAAATGGATTTGTTTGGTAGCTGAAAAGTCGACATTACCCACTGGACCGCATAATAAGGAAACCAATAGTTCCATTGGTGAATAACAAAAAAAAAATCTGAAAAACCCTAAATTAATTAAAAATTCCATGAGAAATCCATTGTAATTTTCAGGAACCTGCTTGCGGAAAAGCACACTATGGAATGACAGTGAGGAGGATGTCACTGCTGGTTTTTCTGTTGTTGTTTTTCTTACGATGTCAGGCTCTAGTGAGGGTGGCATTTGTCTGACAGGGCTTGCAGACGGTGGTCCCTCAATCATTGCACTTAGCAATGTATCCTAGAGAATGAAGAAATAGCTGCCAGACTCCAGATCATCACCATGCATCCTTTACCAAGATTGCTTGTGGACAGATCTATACCCTTCCCCAGAACACTGACAGATGTCATTCCAGTACCACTAAAATTTGAAGGATGTGGCAGAACTGCTTTTTCCACATCTGAAAGATGGAACCGCTGAAAATCCCTGCTGATATCTCAGTCTTCTGTTAAAATTTGCATGATATCTGCATTTGTGAATCAATATTGATCAGTCAAATGAGTAATGACAAAAAAGTAACTAAATGAATATTATAATGGATTATAATGGATATCATAATGTTCAAATGCATTGATACTATTTGTCAATTTTTGTAATTCATTAAGAGTAATTTATAATATATATTTTTTTGTGAATTTACGGAAAAAATACCACACAGATGTTACTATCAGTTGATGATTTTTTTTATCTAAATGTGGATGTGCATTAGAAACATTATTATTATTATTATTATTAATATTATTGTTGTTGTTTGAGCATCAAAACATATAATAGAACAATTATTGACTTTAACCTCCAAACAGAACTGTAGAGGAATTTGTTTTATTGTTATGCTGCTTCTTTATACTGTTTCTTTTAACTGTTGTTACATAAATGGCCCATGGAAGACATGCTGCTTGAAGCCACTCCTATCATTGCTGAAAACAGGTGGACTCTAACAGAGAGCCACACAGCCAATACAGATGTTGCAGGTTGTATTATTGTTTTTTTTGCTGTAGATGCAATTTAGTGGAAATAAATAAAACAATAACCTAGCAAAATCCTCTGGTGCTCACCCTGCTCTTCTACCTTCTTGTATTTTTTTAAAGGCCAGTACATATTTAATCAACCTGAGCATTATATGTGATTCAATACAGGACATCCTCCCTTATACAGGAAAGATCTTATTTCATGTACAATCAGTGCAGACAAATCCAGACAGAGTGATCAGCCAGATTAAAGCTTGCTGGGTTATATTTCTGTCTGCTGAGATCTAATTGCTCGTTGTTTGTGTATGAGTGTGTGTGGTTCTGTTCAGTAATACTACAGACTTCACTGACCAAATATGACAGGGTGTAGCTCACTGGGTTAGGAAAGTGTGTCGATTTATCTGACGTTTTTAGATCAGCATTCACCACAAATTTGAACAAGGCCTCAACTGACTCATGGAGCAACACTCATCAACCATCTTTGGTGTTTTATTGCAGTTTTGTTCAATAAAAGTTTTCAGAATTATGCAGCTTGCAGCAGTAGTAATTGTGTTAGTTAGTTGATTGCCAGACAGGTTGACATTGGCAATAGCCAATAACAGGATAGAGACACCGATCGATAGATTAATAGATTAATAACCTTGAAACAAACCAAGAGAAAACCAGAACACAGTGTCAATTACTTCCTTTCAGATACAGCTTACATTCAGAACACGTATTTACTCTAACTTAAATAAATTTCAGATTAACATAAATGAGTTTGTCAAACTAAATTCCAGGTAACATTTTGCATGAAATACGTTCTCCAAACAAAGCAAATGCGTTAATAGCATCAATTACCAGTAATACATGTATAATTTGTCTATTTTACAAGTGCATATTACCAAACTTGATACTCCATACACAGTGAATGAACAACCAAACAACTATTAGCTTAATGAAATAATGTGGTGCCAATATAATGGTTCATTTCATCACACTGCAAACTATATCTACATTCAACATTAATCTTACACCTACAAGTAGCTTCTCTGGAGTTAGCCAGCACGTTCCTGCACTTGCCACGACATTGTCACGCTTGCTTCTCTGTTCTGCTGTGACATAATTAACTTCACTCTGCTAGAACAAGATGATCACATGATTTCTTTAATTCCCAGTAATGTGGCAAATAGCATATTACAAACATATACCGGTCATGGTGTTCATGAGGTACAAGTGCAACTATGACAAAAGCTACAGAACGTCCTCCAACAAAGCAAGAACCTAATAAGACAATTCAATGACGAGAAGTGCAGCATTAAGAACATTCAGAGAGACATCAGACTAGTGCAGGATGGGTCTTGAAAAGTAGAGGGGGAATCTGATGACCAGATGTAATCTGGAAGCTCATTCCATCATTAGCTGTACTTTTCGCATTCTGCAGGAATCCCCATTCGGCGTTGCCTTGCTGACCGAAGAGGGCATGATGGGATATAGGTCCTAAGGAGCCACTTGATGGAGATGGTTGCCCATGTATTAGAGGATAAGAAGACCAGCATCAA
This sequence comes from Gnathonemus echidnorhynchus, assembly GCA_026776725.1. NCBI lineage: Eukaryota > Metazoa > Chordata > Actinopteri > Osteoglossiformes > Mormyridae > Gnathonemus > Gnathonemus echidnorhynchus. The sequence continues at coordinate 23,693,472 of JAODJU010000002.1, read as the reverse complement.
GGACTTGAACTTGATGCAAGCTAATAGGGGTGTAACATCAGAGCTTTTAGCCTGATTGAATACCAGACCTGCTGTCACATTTCGAATCATCTGCAGTGGTCTGCCAACTAAAGCTGGTTAACCCATCAAGTAGGGAGCTGCAGTGGTCTAGTCACAAGGTCACAGATGCCTGCACTAGAAGCTGAGCTGCATACTCAGACCAAAAAAAAATGCCTGATCTTCATAATGTTATACAAGGGAAATCTACAAGATGGGGAGAGTGCTTATGTGCTCAGCAGAGGACGACTGGTCATCAGTCGTCACCTTTACTTTCCTGGCGGACCTTGATGGAGACAGTATTGATTATCTAAGTTGACCAGAGATGTCATGACGGACGGTAGGGCTGGCAGGGAAGACAAGATGCAGGCAATGGCCCCTCATTCAGACTGTGATGACAGCGAGGCATGCAGAGATCCAAATGAAGATTGTGGTGTTGTCAGGAGGGAAGGTCAGTTGTATCTGGATGTCATCAGTGCAGTGGTGGTCAAAGAAGCCATGTGAGTGGATGACTTGACCTAGAGATGTAATGTTAAGAGACAAGAGGTGGGGACAATGGACAAGGTCTTGGGGGACGATAATAAACAGTTCAGCATATAATAATAATAATAATAATAATAATAATATGCTTGATACATTATAACATATGATAAATTATATGCTCAATATAGTTTTTGTGTATTTAGTGAAAACAATACATATTGTACCAGTCAAGCTCAATACACTGAATTATAAATAATTTTTAGACTAAACAATATGTAGCAATGTCTTGAAATTCATGATTTCAAATCCAGTGTCCTGCAGAATAAGTACATCACTACAGAGCAAAGCTGTTAACTCCAATTGCTCCAGGGATTCTGGCTGAGCCAGCGCTATGATCCTCACTCCTGCATTGCTTTGGACTAAAGGGTCTCTAAGTAAATGCAGAATAACAAATAGTTTAATTAAGCAATGGAGGACAAACCCTACTTTCTGTTGCAGCAATGTTTACAGTAACTGCAATTTATTTTATATTGCTTGTATTTTTTTCTTTGTTTTCTTTCTTTAAATTTTTTGCCTAACTGCAATTTAGCAAAGAAATTTCACAAGAATTTACTGAAGTCTATCTTGCGGATATCATTATGCCACATATTAACTGCACTTTTATTTGGATTCTGTTTATAAAGACATCATTTACATACAGGAGGTAAAGACACACACGAACACACTTAAACATCTGTTCTCAGTTGTGATAAAAAGGCAGTTACATTTTTTTTTTTAAGATGGATTCTTCAAAGACATATGACTCTTTGCCTCTGTATTTATTTACACTTTTTAAAATTATTATTATTGGTCTTCAGCACCTAGCAGTATAGGATGGTTTTAAAAACACTGGTTTGCTTATTTCGTTTGAAAGAGGGAGATGACCTGCTTCATTAATTTGTGTTTTAACCCCAGTGGATGCAATACACAGGAAATGCATATTCAGAGCATATCATAATGAAATAATGAAAGATATAATAACAGTTTAAGGTAAATTATGCATCCCCCCCCCCCGAAATAACGGAGAAAACCCTCAATAATCAGAAGACTTATAGCTTGTATTTTTGATGCTCTGTCATGGTAGTGTGGGAAGAACAGGCCTGACAATGTCCCTAGAGCTTAAGAAAATTCTTGGAAGAGCCAACTGGGATCTGTCATTGGCAAACAGATATTGCCTGTAGTGACCTGCAGGCTCTTCTTGTTTGAAACAGACACTGTGCCTATAGGCTGTCTCTTCATCTGAAATACCCTTCTATCCTTAATCTATGGAAAGATCCAGATTCATCCAGAGTAGCATCAACCATCACTTTTATTGTCTCTGCTGGACAGTGAATCATTGTCATAAAGTACTATAGGGCCACGATACACTTGGTTTATGAATATGATTTATTAACGCAAATGAATAAAGCACACTTTGCTGTTGTCACTGGTAGATTTACTTTTTTGTTTTAACAAATGCATTTTGTTATTCAATTTACAGTCAATAGATATGTAGGTGTTGGGAAGTCAGATAAAATAATCTACGGTGGTTATTATAAATATTATAATAGAAAGAGATCAACTTGATTTTTGGTTATATTTAAGCAGTTCTTTAACAGAGAACATAAATGATAACAGTTTGCAGAGTGCAAATAAAACAGTAAAATGGTGGGAGGCTAGCATGTCCAATATGAAGGGTAAGAATTGGCCCTAGTGAGATATTTTGAGGCACAGGTGAGATAAGAGGTACTTGTAAATGCAAAATGGCTTTTATTTTTGTTTTAGTGAAATGTCCAAAGTGGGAGATGTTTGAGGAAATGGAAGTCAGGATCACTGAGCATCCAAAGAAGGCCCAAAAGAGATCCTGGAGAGCTAGGTTACGCATCTGGAAGAAGAAAACCTGTAGCTGAAGGGGCTCTTCAACTGTATCAGCTCCCTATTGAGGGGATAGGTCTCATTGTTCAGAATGGAGTACGCTTCAGACACCATTCTTCACTCCACCACAGCTCTGAAGAAGTTCCACATACATGGAAAACATTTTACACATTGTACACTTTAATTTGTTAACAAAAAAAAAAAGCCTACTCTACATTGTCTTGTGTGTTCTTCTTATGCCACCCAACAAAATTCTCCAGCAGACTTTTGAAGCAGATGATCTGTGGCTGGTGATGTAATCTTCTACACCTGCAGGATCCTAATCTGCAGATCTGTGTCACGAGTGGTCTGACGGAAGCTGCAAGAAGGGAACATTTTCTTTTATTTGTTTACTTGTTATTAGTGTAAGTTTAATTTTAGTCTACTTAATTATTGAACACTGTTTCTAATAAGTGTGTTAATATGTGTATTAGTCGTTCGGATATTTTACCCTTACTGATCTTCAGTTATGAAGGGAAGTAGTACTGGTTGGGGTGACATTGATAAGTTGTTTGCTTATCAAAGGGCTGTAATATAATGCATAACCTTTCATAATTTAATATTTGAGTTTATGACAGGTGGGTGCACTGGATAGCGCTTGCCTACAAATTCAAGCCTTGCCCTCTGTGTGTGGAGTTTGCATTTTCCCCCTGTGTTGTGAGCTCATAGTGCATATATACTGTGATGGATTTACATCCCAATCAGTCTGATACCCAGCCTTGTATTCGATTCTGCCTCCAGGCTCCGCAACCCTTATACTGCATAAGCAGATAGATGGATGAATTTATAAATTTCCCATATTGTTCCTGTTTTGTCTGCTTTTTTGGCATCCTAATACAGTGTATGCCTTTCTGCCCTTCTCCAACAAGTTATGGTCCACTGTTTTTTTTATTTACCCAACTGTCAATAAAATATCTACATTGCTTATAGTTATTGAACAGCATATAAATGAATATCTGTGTGACTAGATGCATGCAGTATGATAAGGTAGGCTGATTTCCAGCACAACTGTGTGGAGTTATGTTTTATGGGAGCATACTCAACTTATGTAGAAATTTTCGAGGTAGGTGCTATTGCTGCACCACACAATGTTCTAGTCCTGTGCTGGAGAGCATGAGAGCAACAGATAAGAGGTCATGTGATCTCTGAGGCCAAAGGGGACGCCTTTTAACCTCCTCTCACAAATTAACTACACTGGGAAAACTGCCCCTACTTTTCCCCTGAATAACTCACTAAACAAACCCCTGAATTCACAAGTTCCCTGCATTTACATAGTCTCCTTAAGAGATGGAAGATTTGTTGACTTTTTAATTGAAATATCTTGCAAATATAACTTCTACTACTGACTAAAACATTCTGAATCAATCTGCCTTCTACCAAGCATTTCAGAATATTTTTTTTTCTTTATTACAACACTTATCTGAGGTCCATCTTGTTAGGGTAATCATGGAATGGACAGCTAAGAATAACCTGTTCTGAAAATGGGAAAAGTTGTGGAGATGGGCTTAGTGGAGATTGGGGTGGGGTCACTCATATACCTAATCTAAAACACAAGAATCCTGATATACTGTAGGGTTGAAATTATGATGACAGATACTACTTAATTCTCAATATATAATCCATATTTACTACAGTTAATGTACATTAATCAAATGCAAAAGGATGTTTTTTAATTATGTCCATGCTTGTTCTATTCAGGGTCACAGAGCCTACGGGTACAACTCAGGGAATAACCCGGGATTGGGCACCAACCCATTGCAGAGCATGCTCACATGGGCAATCTGGCCCACCCCAATTTACCCTAGCGTGTTTTTGGCCTGTGGGGGCAGAAACCCAGCGTGCGTGGAGGAATTCCCACAACGACAGGAGAAGAACATGCACATGGAGCCAAGGTGGAGACTGAATCCTGGTTCCAGACATGTGAGGTAACAGTGCTAACGACTGCCCCACCCACTGTTTAAGTTTCCCTTTCAAATTCACTCGTCGACTCATCAGACATTCCATTTAACACTCTGAATGCCAAGAAATGGGTCTGGAAACTGTCCACCGTCCACCAGTTGGGGTTAATACAGTCCTCTTCTGTGAGCAGCACTTAGTCTACACCATGTCTTTTGGAATGGGAAGCAATGGCTCCCACTAGATAAATACAAATTGTTTCTATAACCCAACTGTCACCACTCATTTACCTGTCATTATCTACAATCGAAAAGCGTGCTTGATTCACCTTCATAATGGAAGGACATCATCAAAACTCACGTGCAGCGTTACTTCAGCGCAGAAAAAAACATGAAGGTGAGAAACTCACTTCCTTCCAGAATCTCAACCATTTCTACAGTCTGTGCCGGGATGTCATAACCTACATGGCTTCATTTAAGCTTTGACCTCTGTAAGGTAGAATACGACCAGATCACTTTCAGACTCAAACTTCAAGGGATTCAGAGGCATTACAAGACAAGCTTATAGAGAACTAACATTTTTTCTATTTATAAGAACTTTAGCTTGGTGGAGTCTGGGGAGGTGCATGCACAATCAGACTTACATTGTATAAAGTTTTATTTTACCAGCAGCCTCCTTCTTGCGGGTTATTTGAAAGTAAACAATGCATTGTTATTGTTGCTGTTACTGCTATTGTTGTCATTGTTGTTTCATAGGCAATATAAGTGCAGTAGTGATAAAGGACATGGACTCACATTCCTTGATGGCTTGTGCCGTAATACCCTCAAGATACTTAATTTTTTTTTTTCCCGAAGTGTATTATTGTGCTGTATAAACTGGAAAAAGAACATTTTTTTCTAAGAAAAAATAAGATTATTTGCTTGCATTCGGTTTCTGTAGATTTTGTTGGGGAGTAAAAATATGATTGCTTTTGCTACTGCAGAAGTTGGAAAATTAGTTCAGGTCAAGCTCAGATCTGTTCGCATTAAGCAAGATTGATAAATTTATCCTTCTCTCAGAACTTGAACATTTTGTGGAGTTTTCTGCCAACAATGTGATTGATTTCCATTAGTCACCTTTAGAGCCTCCTTTGTTGTATTTAGTGGATACCCTCAGGTTACCTGGTTTGTAGAAGCTTGACTGTGCCAATTCGTTAAAAGTCCTCTGTATGAAATTTTCTCAAAATGTAGCAGAATATCCTTTTACATGTTCTTTATAGCAATGACAAAAGGAAATTCTGTCTATAGCAACTGAACCAATCTGTATTCTTTCTGTAATGTTTTTTTCTCCTTCATCTGAAGGATACAAGATAGCTTTTTCTGTTCTTGCTAGCATTTTATGGATTTTCTTCTATATTTAATTCCTTCTTGTGCAAATGCCCTTTGCTCCTCTAAGTGTTTGTAAAGAGAGGCAGCTGTGCTGCTCGTCCTGGGCCTGAGGGAGAGGGAGTCAGGTGGTGATGATGAACATTCAGCCTTTGACAGAGTGCAACCACGCCTCTCCCCCTGCACTGTCTTTGGTGCATGTTACAACCAGCCTGCACTAGAGAGCTTTTTACACGGTTTTTATTTCATGGCAGATGTGCTGACTCTGATTACCGTATCAGCTTCAATATTTTTGAGAGGTTTGATGTAAAATGCTCAAGCTTTTGTCAGAGATCTCATTTGACATTTTGTAGCAAAGTCTCTGAATAGTTATGCCTTATTTGAATGTGCTGCTGCACTCGCATTTTCAATTCTGTTGAATTTCACCTGACTGAAGCTGTTTGCCCTTCAGTGGTGTTGAGTGTCCAGTGGCAATGTATACTTTTTTTCTTGAAACAAGAAACAAAGGGGCACGTTAATGTATTTTGAATGCTTTGTTGAGATTTTTTTTTCTCTTTCTTACCCACGGATTAGTAGTAGTTACATGGGGGAGGATACCTTTAGGCTAGCCTGAACACTAACCTAACCTAACCTAACCTAACCCTAACCTAATCCATCCATCCATTCACCCACCCACCCATCTATCTATCTATCTATCTATCTATCTATCTATCTATCTATCTATCTATCTATCTATCTATCTAAGTTCTTCGACGTTCCTGTCACTGTAGGCGGTCCCACCTGCATCACATACATACTTCCAGTTATTGTGTGGATTCCAAGATCAGTGGCCACTGAAGTAAGGACCTGTATAACTAGAAATGATTTTCTTGTGGAAATACCATGTACAATGAGGCAAGCTAATAAAGCTCATTTGGTGGCTGTATCCATTAGGGTGAGGGACAGCCTGGTTTAGACAGGTATGATCTGTACCCATGATAGAAAATATTCATGAACATTTGAATAAATGGTAGTTAATTCAAGATGGACAACCCTGGCTGCTCTACAATGCCTTCTTATAACAGCGTCTATGGCAGCATCTGGAGTCTGTCCTGCTACAATATGTGATATCACACTGGGACTCTGTTCTAGCGCGACTGATATATTAGTACCCAAGTCTAATACAACGTGGAATTGCATTTGTGTTTCTGTTCTTCCTGTAATAGGCTTTATACTCAATGTGGTCCTCTGTTAGACAAGTGTTTTGTGAAGAATACAAGAAATGTGGCTTTGTATGCTTGTGTACATATAGGTGCACGCTCCACGTTCAGGAATAAGCCTTATAAATATAGCATATGTATTTGTGAAGTTAATGAATAAACTAGCCTTTATAACTTGAGGTGTCAAAGACTAGAGGAAAAAACAGAGGTTGAAGGAAGTAGAGCCAGCAGGGGTTGGGGAAAGTGAGGAACAGTTTAGATTTCAGCTTGTTCAAGGTTTAGATTCCAGTGCTTGAGTGCATTTATCTAATATAAAAAAATCCCAGTGAGTGGTATGTAGAGGATAAAAGAACAAGCAAATAAACAATGATTTAAAAATGTATTTCATTGAATAACACTCCCTAAACCTAACTATTTTTACTATTCTCTATGGATCTTGTCAAATTTCTTCATACAGAGGACCTGAAGCATTTCAACCTGTTAATTGGACTTTCTACAAAAGAAAAGAGCTGTAGAGCTAAACTTTCTAGAACTTCTATATGAAACTTGTCTAACTTTTAAATTGTAAGCCTCAGTATACTGAGAATTGAACTGAATGTTGTCCATCAGTTTTAATGAACCTTCAAGAATTGTATTCCTTTGGAGGAGATATAAAGAATCTTGTTCTTTCTTTGTTCAGCTGACCAACTCGTTAGCTTTTATTAGTTCATCCCCAGCTGAAAATAAATAAATCATATCACTTTAAGAACCATGATTACTCAGTAAACCAACACATAAAAATGAAAAGAAGGTATGTAGTTGCCTTTTTTGAATAACATATGGCACTAGGAGAAAAGGGCAAGGTTAAGACCAACTTGAAATGCATTATCAGTCACTTTTTAAACATTTTAGCATTCCAAGAATTTGAACACTGAAAACTTAAACTGCAGAACAACAAACACCCTAGATGTTAGAGCAGCGTTTTTCAGGGCACAGACACATACACACTCATGGAAGAATGATATTAATAACAATAATAACAGGTAAATGCGAAAGAATATTCATGTCATTATAGTTCAAATATACATGTGTTCCTTTGCTTTTTTCCAAATAGCATTGGTTTCATTTCCTTATTTTTTATTTTTTTGAGCTCAAACTCCAACCTCATCTGTATAAATGGAATGATATGATTATCAGGATTTATGAACCACAAACCTTCAAAAATTAGTCTTTTTTTCATATAATCCAACAGCTTAGCATTTTATTTTTGAAAATGTTGATGTCCTCATTTGTCTTTTTATTATCAATAATCCACTGTTGACATGAATGAATCCTTTTCAAAAAAACTGAGCCAAAGAAATATTTTGCAATAAGACAATGAAACCAGTCAGCATGCCACTTGAATCTGAAAAATATTTAGACCTCAGCAAGTGGCCATATGGAGATTAGCATTATTATATTAAGTGAGTCCAAGTTGTGTCTTTGTAGTCCTTAGACTTTATGAAATATACTTCTGAGACATGTAATGGATTTTCTGCTTACAGATGTCTTTTATCTTTCCTGTTAAGTGAACATTTGAAAGAGAGAGTCAGGGAAAACACTTTTGAACAGACAAAATCAAAAGGGCTGCATCTCATGTTCTCTCAGACCAATGGATATAATGAGATATAAAAGAACCCAATTGTCCGGCAGTTTTCTTTCCTCCCAAAAAGATAATCTTTTATTTTTTGTTCAGTTTTAAACCAGAGTGAATACCTTTGGAAAGGTGAGTTGATTCACCATATTTATTTTTCCTAATGCACAATTAATTGTTTAATGTCTGATTGGTGAAGTTAGCAATGAAAAAATGCATTTCATACTAATATATAAAATTCATATTGCCCAAGAAAAAATATTTAATCCAAAATATCAAAACACATCTGCATTTCAATTTTAATTGATTATTGTATAATTACTCTTCTCTGTGTTCAGAGATATTGTAGCTAACCTAATTTGTTATAAGATTAGTGAGTATAGATTAGGAAGCTTTCAGGATTACAGCAATAGTGCCCTAATGCTAGGTTTACACCACAAAGCCAACTTAGATATCAGACAAGGATACATTAATGACTATTACATATTTGCCAGTTGAGACACAAGGCTCAAAACCTGTAAAAAATCATTTGATTTTTACTTTACTCTGCAATCATATACTGGAATTATGGATTATGAAACATTACATAATTGAGAAAAAAATTTAAGATTACTACTGCTTTATTCAGGGGTGGCATGGTGGTGCAGTGGTTAGCACTGTTGCCTCACACCTCTGGGACCCGGGTTCAAGTCTCTGCCTGGGTTACATGTGTGTGGAGT
>JAODJU010000002.1:23651520-23681508 GCA_026776725.1 Gnathonemus echidnorhynchus | reverse complement strand
TGAAGCGTTACCCTTTGTTTCCGCTGAGAGACGTGCCGCGTGACTCATTTCCCCACGCATACAAGTTATCTTAGGTCAGCGTAAAATAGAGTTCTTTGTTAAACTTCAGTTTAAAATAAAGTTTGCTATACTATACTTTGATTTTAAATAAAAGCATTTATATTATATAAGCATTATATTGGTGTCATTTTATGCAATTTAGGGCCGAATTTATCATTTATATAGTGATTTCAAGGAAATTTCAAGATATCGAGATATATATCGTGTATTATGATATAGCTTTAAAAATATCGCGATATTATTTTTTTGCCATATCGCCCAGCCCTACCATGGAGATGTTGCAGCGAACGCTTTCAGACAATGTTGTGAAAATACACTGTATAAATAATATTGAATATTAGGTACAGTATTATACTGTATTATATAGTGTATTTTAATTATACACAGTTCAGTAATTTGTAAAGTACTGTAATTTGAAAAGCTCATATGTCCTGTTGAGGCACCTGCTTTTTATTCATATGGAGTGTTTTAATTGTTGTTAGTTAGCACCTTTTGTTACAAAGGTCCTAACCGGCAGTTTTGCCTGTTTTCCCTGTCTGAGCCTTTTGTTTTTTGATTTTGTTTACAGAGACTTCATAATCCATTTTATTTATTGTTTTTGGTTGTGTTTGGTTTTTATTCAAGTGCATTTTTTGTTAACAGAGACCGAGAGTCCATTTTATTTATTGTTTTTGGTTGTTTTGTTTATTTATTTTGGCTATTAAAAATGTCTTCCAGTTCCAGTGTTAAATGTTCTTTAGAAATTAAAGGTTATTGATTGTTCAAAGGGTGTACTTGCATTAATATGCCATTATCATTACATCATTTGAAAATGGTCTCACAACGACAATATTATTGTTTATCACAATAATTCCTGGGACAATTTATCGTCCAGCAAAATTTATCGTGACAGGCCTAGATATCAATGAATCATAAGCATGTAAATTCTGTACGATGAAGATGAGGAGACTCCATCTGTATCTGTCCGTCGCGATGTCAAGTGAATCCAGTGCAACAGTCTGGCGAATCCGGTGTCCAACTTTAGGGTAGCCAACTTTCTCAACCCCAAATGAGGGACACTTTCTTGCAGGTGCGCGCAGAGCAGCTCACCAACAATAATGGAAATTGCAAGGTTTCATACTATAAATCTACACATTTCACAGTGTAAAAGGACAAGCCACTAGTGGCCAGTGCACACACGCACACCAACAACCGTGTCTCATAGCAACGTTTGCATGAGTTTTGCCACGCTTACAGTAGTCTATTATTGGCCGACGAGGCTGTGATTGGAATACGGGACTGGAGCTGCCCCTGAAGGGACAAATCAAAATCACCCATATTTCGGGATGTCCCGGACAATTCGGGACGGTTGGCAACCCTATCCCCAGGGCCGCTTTTAGCTGTAGTTCTGGGGTGCGTTTCCCGAAACCATCGTTGCTAACTACATTAGCAACTTACATAGTTGAACCATGCAACTGAATGGTTCCAACTACATAAGCTGCTAACGGGAGCTTTTGGGAAACGCACCCCTGTTCGGCTATAACGGACATGCAGGCTCCGCCTACAAGGCGCGTGGCGTGCCGGTGATATCCAGCGCAGATACGTAGTCGGGATTATTAATAGTCACGCATCTGCTCAGGTAAAGCTGGATTACTACATGTAAAATATAATAATCTATACAAGTGTGTCTGCTGGGGTTGGCATGAGTAAATGGTGTCCTGTAGTTGTGTTCTGAGCATATAGCAACTCTGGATGTAGCGCCCTTTGGATATAACGGACTGTTTTGCCAGATCCCTTTAAGTCCATTATAACGAGATTTTACTGTAGTGAATATGTTACTTGCAGATGGCTTTTATCTTGGCACTTTCTTAAAGTGAGAGTTTAGGAAGAAATTATGTTATTATAGAAGCTACATCTTATTTTCTCACAGACCAGTGAATATAATTATATTTAAATATATTATAATAGTACCCACAAGGCCTGTTGTTAAATTTTCTTCCTAAATTATAATTTTCCAAATGTCATGGTCATTTTGATACACTTTGAGTTATAAATTTTTAACGTTAGCAAACGTACTTTTTGAAGTCCTGGTTGCTACACTTACTTTGTGTTTTACTACATATTAAACTGCAAGTTTTATATGAATATGTTGTTTACAAATGGCTTTTATCTAGTCATTTATCTTTCTTAAAGTGAGAATTAAGGAAATTACACTGGGACAGAAATAATTATGTTATAATAGAAGCTACATCTTATTTCCTTACAGACCGGTGAATATAATTATATTTAAATATATTATAATAGTACCCACAAGGCCTGTAGTTAAATTTTCTTCCTAAATGATAATTTTCCAAATGTCATGCTCTTTTTGATACACTTTGAGGTCTACATTTTTGGATTTAGTGTATGAACCAAAGAATAAAGCCATAGTTTTGCATGATGATGATGAATTGTAGGAGTAAGGTGTGTTATTCAGGCACACAGTTTTTCATATGGGCCCTCATTTATCAGAACAATTATTTACCAGATGCTTTTGTGAGATACATGTGAAAAAGCTTTGGGTCGAGTAAGCAGCGTCTACCGGCATCCCTGGTGCAGTCAGGGTTAAGGGCCCAGCAGTAACGTGCGTAAACTGCTGACTAAAGGAATCGAACCCACAACAATTCAGAGACAGGTGCAGATCCCTACCAAAATGAGCTGCTTTATTATTATAATTTTATTATAATATTACATTATTATAATTCTTTTGCACAATGAAAGATATATTGGGAGTTGGGGAATATATGTGAGGCGACCCACTGACCCTATTTTATGAAAATACATATGCAATGCTTTTCCCCATGTATTATTTTCAGGATATATTAATCATGACACACTGAAAATATATAAAAAAATATATAAACGCACATGCACACACACACACACATACGCACACAGGTTTGTAATTATGTCTTTGTGGGGACTCTCCATTCATTTCTATGGGGAAAACTCTAATCACAACCCCAACCCAGCCCTAACAATAACCATAAGTAACCAAACTAAATACAAGACTTTTGGAATTTTTACTTTTTTGATTGCATTCCCAGATCTTTGTGGGGACCTCAAGAATGGTTCCCACAATGTCAAAAAAAACCCCACAATGTAATATGAACCTAACCCCTAACCTAACCTAACAGTGTGTGTGTGTGTGTGTGTGTGAAAGAGAGAGTGTGTATGCGATGATTTCGAAATTCTCTTTGGCATAGCTTGATTTGGCTTTGCATAAATTGGAACGTCATCCTGTCCAAGTTCTATGGACTTGAGGTATGGTGGCTCGACAGAATAGGTCATTAGTTTGAGATGTCCTTCACATCGCTGCTTTGCCAGATAGTTCCTGTAGAAATTTGGAGGTGTACTTTGGGTCATTATCTTGCTGAAGAAAAATAACTGCCCAATCAGCTGTAATTTTGATTGAATGGCATGTCTTTGCAATATACCGTGAAAGCCATCATTAAGATGGTTTTGGCAAAGTGCACCAGCTTTGTCACAAGCAAGTCAATCCTAGATCTTTAACTCATTTTATGGTCGTGATCAAAGCAGTTACAGACGCTTGCAAAGATTGTGTGAGACTGAACAGCAGTTTCTCAAGCATGTTTTCTTTGTTGTATAACTGATTTTTTTTCTAATCTGCTCACTTATACTCTAGAATAACAAATGAGTGCCTCTGGAAAATTTATTTATAATAATCATAAACCTTCACATGTTAACAATAATCAATGCCAATAATAATAAGAATGTGCTATTACATCAACTGACAGTACTAAATTACTCATAGTGTATAACTTTTTTGTGCCCTACAATGGCCTAACATTCATATCTGCTGATATTGGTGGTATTGTGTCTTGGTTATTTTTACATGTATTCATGACTTTCCTACCTTTTCCCACCTGTTCAGTTAAATTCTTATCTTATCTTATCTTATCTTATCTTATCTTATCTTATCTTATCTTATCTCTTACTAAAATGTGCTACAACCAGCACAGAGAGCCATTTCATTATGGCGAGCCAGAGAAATACAACAATAATGTCTGTTTTGATACGTGAGGGTCTCAGCCCTGTACCTTTCACGTACTTTTCGACCTGTGCTGAAATAATCAGTACATCAACAACACATATACGATCCGCATATTTACTGTGATTATTAACAAATACTTTTTGGATGACTTTTACTTTCACCCCAGTTTTGCAAAAAGTAAAATTTATGTTTTGCTACTAATAGGTCCTGTCATCCTTCAGAAAAATATACGCACCCTGCTTCTTGATCATTAAGTTTGCTGTCTTTAGTAGCAGATTGAAGTGGTATGCTTATGGGTGTAAAAATATGAGCAGCAATAAACCACAGTGTGAAAAAGGTTGTGTTTGACTGCTGCGACCATCATTACCTCGATCAAAGAAAAGCCGCTCCTGTACCAGGAACAGATCCGGCAGAACCTTGCGATATAAATTATGCTTTATTTTAGAAATGTTCTTCACTAATTAGGAAAATAGAAAATATCGATATGGAAAGAAGTAAGCTACTTAAACCCGGTTCAAAGGGCTTGTAGGTCACTCTGCCCGAAATCTGTATCCCTCTCTCTCCGTCAGGACTGCACCCGTCTACCACCTGTGTAATTAAGAATACTTCACCCACTCCAACGTGACAAATTAATTATTTTTTAAATAAGGTTTCGGACATATACAGACTATCGCTAAGAATAATTTGAGTACTACAAAGTTCCATCCATCCATCCATCCATCCTCTTTACCTGTTTGTTCTTTTCAGGGTTGTGGGGGCTCTGGAGGTTATGGGTGCAAAGCAGGGAACAACCCCGAATGGGGTGACACGGGGCACACTCACACATCAGTCACTCACACCCACAGGGATGGTAAATTATGGGGGGGGGATGGGGTTGTAACCCCCCTCCCCCCCAATAAACAGAACCTGCCAATACAACCTCATGGACCCCCTCAAATGGGTGGAGATCTCAACCCCCCAATGCTCAACCTAAATTTATGATCCTGCTCACAGCTATGGGCAATTTGGTAACTCCAGTTCACCTCAGCATGTCTTTGGACTGTTGGGGGACCATGGAGAACGCAGAGGAAACCCCACGACGACAAAGGGAGAACATGCAAACTCCACACACAGAGCCATGGCGGAGACCTTCTTAACCATGGGGTTAGAGACCTAAAAATCAATTGAAAATGTGAAAACCAAAAAATGACAATAAAAAAATACTAACCAAGCCTCATTAATATCTCCTCCTCCTACTGTACAGTATTTATGTATTTACTCACTATTAATGTAGTTCAATGCAGACACACAGGACTTGAAGCGACAAGCAAAACACATGATAACATATGTTGTAACACACAGAGCAATCACTTGCTAGAGAGAAACTTCAAGCTTCCCTTCAGTCATCCCACATCTACCCATGCTTTTTTCACCAGACACCTGTGCGTGATGAGCATGTTGTGCACATTAGGACTTTGTTTTCAGCCCCCTCTTTGGTTGATATATCATCTTTCACCGGATTGAGTATTCCTTTCTTCCATTCCATTCTGCAAGTGACTTCGCCTTGATTTATCGATTTTTTGCTCTTTGTGTCATATTTAGTGATTTTCTCTGTGTTGTACTAAATGACACCGTAACATTCTGCCTGTGCTTCAGTTACACATTTTGCATTATGGTTGGATTTCTATTCCTTTGTGTGTCATTACCTACAACAGGATCTACTGTCTGTGTTCTGGACTGCGGACTGACGCAAATAAGTTTCCATGGTAACAAATATTCTGCTTTGTTACTCCTTATCCCATAGAAGCCATTTCACACAAATTCTACATTGCTATGCAGTTTGTACTGTGGAAGTACAAACCTAGGCTCACTTTCCTTTCTCTAAATTCTGCTCAGCATCAGGAATGAAGTAAATTTACTTATTTTTTTCTTTAACACTTTACTAGAGGGGACACAAGTAATGTAGTGCTATGCTATTATTTATATATTAATCACAAACTATGTCTTACTTGCATAGTAATCACAGGTTCCATCCATCCATCCATTCTCTGTAACTGCTTTTCGTATTCAGGGTCGCGGGGTCCGGAGTCTATCTCGGGGGCTACAGGCACATGGCAGGGTGATCACATGTTCGTTCATCATAAATGAATCATGACACATCTTTTATCCCAAGCAATAACTATATTTGATACTATATTTCTCGATTTTTTAAACCTTTGTGAAATACTGAAAGAACCACTGAAGGAATAAATAATGAATAGCACAAATGAAATACCGATCTCATGTTTGTTCATCATTAATGAATCATGATGCATCTTTTATCCTAAGCAGTTACTATATTTATTGTATCTGATAATTCTGTAAATCTTTGTGAACCACTGAAGGAAGCAATGAAAGAACTACTAAGGAACTACTGAAGGAACAAGTAATGAATAACACAATTGAAATATTGATCTCAAGTTTGTTCATCATTAATGAATCATGACATCTTTCATCTCAAGACGCTCGTTCGTGTTTGGTACTTCAGCAGTAACTAATAAGGGTAACATTATACTAAAGGCCATGCTTTTAGTAATTCATAATCCATTATAATGCATTATAGAACATTATAAACAGGGCTCTAAATATCTATAAAAAGGCATAGCAAAATATATCCATGTTTACAATGCATTATGACTTCCTTATGAAGCTCTAATGCATTATAGATGCATTCATAATGCATTATAAAGCATACTTAATGCTTATACCAACCATTATAATGCATAATTAAGATATATAGTGCATTATTAATGAGCACTTCATAGAGCATTCACAATGCATAATACACATGGGTATAATGTGTTATGCCTTTTGATAAATACTTATAGACATATTTATAATGCTTTATGTTTGCATTATTATTTAATATGAATGCATTTCTAAAACTCTAAGAACATGGCCTTAAGTAAAGTGTTACCCTATTAAGTATTTGTGCCCCCTCAAGTTTCTTTTATTAAGGCTGGGTTCCCTAGAGTTGACAGCAAAATTGACAGCCTGTTCCAAAGTTTGATGTACAAGGCTGTAAATTGCCATTCATTTTTAAGGGCTATGTTCACTGCTGCACATATTTTCATTTAGAAATTTTTTTAAAGAAAGGCATGCAAAAAGAAATAATAATAAAAAAAAACTCTTTTTTTTTTTTCAAAATAAAAGAACAACAGACTAATTTGGTATGGAAGAAGACTGGAACTCCATCTGTCCATTTTCTATAACCACTTGTCCCATTCAGAGTCACTGGGTGTTCGGAGCCTATGGGCACAAGGCAGGGAACAACTCTGGACAGGGCACCAACCAATCACAGGGCACCAACCCTGCACAGGGCACAAACCAATCACAGGGCACCAACCCTGCACAGGGCACAAACCAATCACAGGGCACCAACCCTGGACAGGGCACCCACATGCACCATTTGCTCAGACATGCACACCAATGGGCAATTTGGTAACTCTGCAGCAGCATGGCGCCCCAAGGCTGGAAATATAAGGATCATATACATGCAAATTATTAAAATGGTTGCAACTGCAAGTTGGTTTATAATGGTTTCATTCTTCTACTTGCCATGATAGTGAAGAACACAAAGTTATTTGCGTATCTATTTTTACAGTATTGTGCATGTTCCATATTGGAAAGGTTATGACATACATCTTTTAAGTATCTTTTAACTAGATGTATGGAATTTGTACATCGATAAATTAAACCTCTTTTCAATTACCAAAACAAATTATAACTTTAGGGAAGGGACAGGGAGGTGAATGAGTAATATAATATTACAAGCTTTATTTTCCTTTAAAAGAGCAGGGCAAGGAGCTAAAATAACATATTTATTCCCATGCTATAGTGAATTGCTGGATTGCTCTTTCATCATGTAACATGACATAGAAGAGTTTCAATTTAGTTGTGTTTCGGGGTTTTCCAATCCCCTTTAGTGTGTTATATAGCAGTTTGTGCATGTAAACGCTCTGCAAAGTCTTAAGGCCCAGAGTACATGCCAATGAGAGTAACTCACCACAGAAACCACTCTTCACTAATCTGGCTGAAATGCCTAATCAAAATTCTGGCCTTTATTTCTGTGACACGGTGAGGTCACCTCGTAACACAATCCTTATTGGCTCCCTACCTGCAGGGATCTGTCTGCAGAATACAACACAGGGGTGGAATGAGTAGGGCAAATGACCAATCAGGCAAGCTGACCACAGTGCACTTATGGAGGGTGGGGCTTCGAGCTCTAATAGAGCATTTCAGAGAGTTATAGACAAAGCGAATAGAGATGTACAGTATGAGAAAAATAATGTGTTTTTGGAACATTGAAGCATGTAAACCTATTCTAGTAGACCCCAAAATAAAATTATTAAAAGTGAAAATGAGCCTACTAAGGCACCTTAAAATGGGTAAGTTGCTGCAGAAGATTTTGGTTAGACCTTAAATTGCCTTCTCTTTAAAGGACTGTTTTGCATGCACGCTATACTTGAATGTCATACTGTTTCAGGCTGTAGGTTAAATATACCCTATTGATTTGTCTAGGCACATGACAGACCAATTTCTTTGCCCTGTTTTACCCCACTCTGAGTTGAACTCATCTGTCAGCTTCCAGAATACAATGGATTGTCCTTAATATGCTATTTCAATGCTGCATTATCAAGTTCCAGTCAGGTGCAATCTACAGTAATTGATGTGCAGAGATATTAGCAGATGACGTCATTTAATCACACAAATCACCAACAGCTTGGGGTTGCATCATAAATGAAAACATTCTGATGAAGACAAAATTGCTATGAGGTATTGATACCAGAGTGCAATTGCTTGACAGCAAGAATATGACTTTTAATTAAAAAAGGATGGATTCACAGGCTATGTAATGTCTTGTGAACCTAGAGGGGTGAACAATTTGAAGTGTTATAGAAGATCCGTTCAACAGAAAAATCATTTTAAAGGTGTGGTGTTTATATCACAGTACTTTAAAGGGAATTTTCAATTCAGAACTAAATAATAATAATAATAACTATTATTATTATTATTGTTGTTGTTGTTGTTACTATTGTTATTAACCTATTATTATTATGATGATAGATAGATAGATAGATAGATAGATAGATAGATAGATAGATAGATAGATAGATACAGTAGATAGATAGATAGATAAACTTTACATTGGCGTCTTTTTCCTTGAGAAAAGCTGCTGTGTTATTTATCATATTGCAGCCCCCACACAACCATCTACCTTGGTTTTCTGAAGGGATTTAGGCAGAATGCTTACTCAGACTTGGTAATCCTGTCCATTGAATGGCATCGTG
This sequence comes from Gnathonemus echidnorhynchus, assembly GCA_026776725.1. NCBI lineage: Eukaryota > Metazoa > Chordata > Actinopteri > Osteoglossiformes > Mormyridae > Gnathonemus > Gnathonemus echidnorhynchus. The sequence continues at coordinate 23,672,106 of JAODJU010000002.1, read as the reverse complement.
TTTTAAGACTTGCAAAGTTTAACTAATCCAGTACATATGCATGCATGGGAGCACTAGCAGATTAGACACAATCGGTCAAACTCTGCTTCAGGTTCTCTCATTGTATTGTTCTGATGTAGTGTAGCCATCCCTGGTCAGCCCTTATGGTCTTATGGGGGTACCATTGTCTAGTTCTTCACATTATGCTTATGCAACTGAACACAATTTGTCTTAAAACTAAAAAGAATGGAATTGCATCTGTCCTGGGTTAGAGTACACCAAGAAGACAGCTGACTTTGAGCATGATGGGTCTGAGCTGCCCATTAAATGTGTCAAATTAATTTGCCTGATTAGTAAACAGTTTAAAGGTAAATTAAGTACATCCATTACAGAAGAGTGAATCCTACTCTGTGACAAATAGCCCCTATATGAGCCGTGCCATTACGAGATGATAGCTCTCCTCATTTTAGTTAATCACTGCAGATGCCTGCTTTATAGACTACAGGACAGTTTATATGACTGTAAATTATTTAAGGGTAACGCTATGTAAAATGTTCATGTGTTCATAGCGCACATAAGAAAACATATATGTGTATATTTTAAACTGAATGTATTCAGATACAAATCTTGAACATGACTTTGTATTTGATTGTCAAAGGTTGCTAAACTAACCAGACAGAATCCAGGGAAAGAGACAGAGACATGCAAACTGTTTGTACTCCCCCCCCCCTTGGCAAGAACACCGACTGGTAAAACATTGTGGTTTAACTTACCGCAGCTGGACTGGAGGGTTAAGGATAATGGAATAAATAAAGTATTACAGTAACACTTTACCTAAAGCTGCCATCTATAATGCATTATAGATACCTTCATAATGCTTTGTAATGGTCCGTATAAAAATGAAGGATGCTTTGTACTGCATGGTGAAGGTATCTACAGTATAGTGCATTCTAGATGAGAGCTTCATAAAGCATCCATATTGCCTAATAAACATGGGTGTAATGTATTATACCTTTTTTATAAATATTTATAGCCATGTTTATAATGCTTTATGAATACATTATAATGTGTTATGAATGTGTTCATAGATTCTTATAGACATGGCATTCATAGAAAGTGTTATCTATCTACCTTATAACTAAAGGAAATGAATGGGCCTTTCTATACTGGTGAGTAAATCCAAGTCTTCGGAAGACTCCCTTTTACTTATGCAGCAATAAAGGTTGATGGGCAAATAATGTGATGATGAATACATGTGATAGTAACATGGCTGTATCAGCTGTCGGCACTGCAGCATCTCCAGAGTTAGTCTGTGCTTATTTAGTGTGCATGATCTCTCTGTGTTTTGCTGGGTATTGAGCAGTTAGATTAATTGGTATTTTTAAACTGCGCATAGTGCGTAAATGTGCTCCATACGATGGACTCTCATGCCTGCCCTGTGCCCTGGGCTGCCTGGGATGGGCTCCAGGCTTGCTGTGGCCCTGTACAGGAAAAAGTGGTATGAAAGGAATAATGAATGCGATTGTGATGGCGTGGCCAGAAGACACCAGGAGGCAGCTTCAAAAAAATCTGAAGGTCTATTTATTGACTTAAGGCAAAACTATTTACAGAACATTTTTGGCCAGAACAAAAATAAATATATCAATCATCAAGGAATCTTCTCTGACTCGGAAGGACTCACAACAGAACTGCCTGAAGAATGAATTCCATAATGCATTTTACCCTGAGGATCAAACGATTTGGGATACCTAAAAATCACGACAAAGACTTAAGAAGTGCTACTGAGCATTTCATATTAATTCTCTCAACGCTAAATGATTACACATCCATTTTCTATACCCACTTGTCCTGTGCGGGGTGGCTGAACCCATCCTGGAAGCTACAGCCACCAGCCCATCATCGAGCAGACACAGCATTCAAACTTCTGGGCAATTTGGGATCTCCGATTCATGGTTTTAGGTTGAACTCTGAGAACTTGAAGAATGTGCAAATATAGCCCCAAGGGGCAGACTGGAACCACGGTCCCACAGGTGTGAGGGAACAAGTGTTAACCACTGCGCCAACATGCCACTCAATACGCAGTGAATTAGCATACAAACCCATCCATCTATTCATTTTCTGTATCGGATTTTCCTCTGCAGAGTCACAGGGTCTGCAGTCCATCCTGGAAGGTACTTTAATTTATAATGAATGCATGTCACACTCAATCGAAATAGTAGGGTTAACTATACCGTCAACATAATTTACTGACAACATAAAAATGGGGGAGTTTAACGTCCATGTCATAATACAAAAAAATAATAAAAACTGAGAGGATGTTGGCAGTGTTCATTATGACTGCCATGTTAAACGTTCACATGCCATTGTTAAGCATTTGCTAGCTGCCACATTTTGGAGATGCACTGGGCTTGGACGATTGTCACAATGATAACATTTTCAGGATCATAGTTTTAATTTGAAACCGACATTATCAAAATATGGTAATTGCAGTGTTTTTGTTTATTTGTAATTTATTTCCTTTATCCTATAGCACCAGACAATTCTATGATTCAGTACACCTCAAAATGGTGTGCTATTATTATTAATCCAAAGGTATATTCAGTCAAATTTATTCTGGCAACGCAGATCATTTTGATTTTGTGCACCCTGATTTCAGTTGTCATTGCTCTGAAAAGCAGAATGTTTGCCACATGACACCAGCAAATTTGTGTTTTTTAAATATTTGGCTCTGTGTCTTTGATGATCATATATCGAATGACCTCAGTGACATGCAGTTTTGATTCAGCTGATTTAATGATGTAATAATAGTAATAATAGATGTACAATCAGTAAGAAATGTAAAGCTTTATATAGTGCATGTACTTGACACTTATTTCTATGTCAAACCTCTTTTAGAGTCATACTAAACCCTGGCCTTCTGAAGCTGATTCAATGTCATTTGCTCCAAAACAAATTATCAAGGCACTGGATGTAGCAACCAGGGCTCTCAAGTCACACGCATTGACCGTGAGACACGCATTTCTACCAGTTCACACGCCACACCTTGTGTTTCTCACGCTGAGAAGTAAGGGATAACGCCCACAGAGGTGTCCCGTTTTACAGAATTAATGGAGGATGCGCAGGCATACAGAGTGGAGTTTTCCGAAGAGTTAATAGCTGTCCCGAGTTATACAGAGTTAATAGCTGTCCCGAGTTATACAGAGTTAATAGCCACCTACCAGCCAATCAGGAAGTAGCATTTCTTGTTTCCGGGTAAATTCTAAAATAAGTTACATGTGATCCCACTGCAAGCACGTTGTTACATGGATGCGCTCACAGCTGGAGTGCAGACAAGGTGGAAGTGGCAGAGCAAGATCCGATGATTGTGGTAGGCAGGGCTCCCAATTCTCATGCATCAACTGTGAGACACACGCTTCGTCCTCTACAGAAGTGATCTCACTCCAAACTTTTGATGAAACTTGAGAGCCTTAGTTGCAACAGATCTAACATATTTAGAGAATAGTAACAGCTTCAAAAACAACTAATAGATACCATTCAGGTTATGTTTTACTTTTTCTTTATTTTATCATTATTCTTATTTTTTTTTGTGCATTATCTACTTCAATCAGAATAAATGTACTGCTTGCATAAGTGCCTACAAAATGGATGGCAAGATAAAAACTATGTGCATATAGGTGAAACAATTCATTATTATTTTTATCAGCATCGATTCTAATTCTGTCACAATTAATAATAACTGGCACAGTGTTGTTATTTCAGCCTCTTTAAATAATGCTGACTTTATATATCAGGCAAGGGTCACTTCTTTTCCTTCTACTCTCAGAATGGCTTCTAAGAGACAAACTTGTTTATGCCATTGATTCAAGTGTAATTACTTATTGTACAGTAATTATAATGCCCAGTCTTCCTCAGTTTATTTTCCACCGTGAAACGGTCCTGTAAATATAAGCAGATGTACATTTTAATTTGGTCTGACAGCTCCACCCCTGTCTAGACATTGAATGAGTCTGGAGATCATTAAGTTACTAGAGGAAATTAGTTTTTGCCTTTGTTAGCCTTAAATCATTAGACGAAGGAGCAAAGCATAACTTATTATTATATATTGCAACATATAACCAGGTTTTAACTTTAGTGTCTTAATAAAATAACATTCCACCCGACGTGGGCATTGAAGCTGCAGCTATAGTATAGGTGCAGCTTTGGAATACATTTTGCTTCAATGGCATTTACAACAAAACTCAACAACATTTTAGATGTAAATATTATACAGAATTGATAAATTGTTATACATTGTATATTATGTTTAATTTTGTAGGTGTTTAAAACAAAATATTTATAAGCATATTTTTTGTATACCTCAAGATCAGTTGTTTAATCAGTACATCAACTGTCACTGTAAATTATGTATTAATTTGTTTGTTTGTTTTTATTTATTTATTTGTTTGTTTGTTTTTTAAGAGAACTACAACTGGTGAAACTGAATTATACGTTCCTGAGAAAACTTGCACATTACATATATCAGTATCCACAAACGAGTAACACTACATAAATATAACACTACATAAAAAATAAATTATTTAAAATATGTACACCTAACATTCCGAACATTTGTATTTCTTGTACAGCTTCAGCAACTTCAACTGAAATCTCTAGGTTCTTCTATATTATTAGAAGCAAGAAGTACTGTTCCCCCCATCCATCCATCCATGCATCCATTTTTTTGTACTCACTTGTCCAGTACTGGGTCGAAGAGGTTCAGACCCTATCCTGGAAACAACAGACGTAAGACAATGAATAACCCAGGTTGGGGCACCAACCCACTGCAGCAAACATGATTTTTTTTCCCCTAACCAGTTATTTGTATAAGACATACAGCATCAATATATATTTTTTGTCCATTCACACTATACAGAAACCAGTGAAATACCTATAAGTTTGGTCAAGCTAACTAGAGTCTTATTAAACCTCTACATGCAATCCAATTTGCATCAGGAAAGTAGCAACCTTTCCGCCCCAACAAAACTACTCTCTTTATAATGTGCCACAAAAAGGAAGAGGAAAAGGCTTCCTGCTTATTCTGCATGGAAATCGATTCTTTTCTCCTTGCTTACACATTTGTTACATTGCCCCAAGAGAATATATAAGGTATTGCATGAAATTGTTTTTAACCCTCCTAATCAAATCACTAACACATGCAGCCACCTAACCAGAATCTTGACACTTCACTTATACCTTTATGTGCGCAATGTGTTTCCATCCCTAATTGCTGCATTCTGCCAAATGCAACTTTGCCCTGAAATGCCCGAGTTAAACATAATGTTTGGCTTTGTGCTCACATGACCGAAAAATGTATCTATATTGATTGCAAAAAATGCACCAAATGTAAAGCAAAAAATAAGTAGGTAGAAGAAGAATATTTCTTAAAAATGATGAAGCAGTTAGTCTCCCTGGTTTATATGCTGCCTTGTGCCTGTAGACCCCTGCAACCCTGCATAGGGCAAGTGGGCATAGAAGATGGATGGATGGATGGATGGAGCAGTTAAGATCAAATGACCTGCTAAGTGTTGTATTAGGAATTGTTTCTTTTTTGTGAGAGGCTGACACAAAAGATATAGGATGTAAAGCAGCTATGAACTGTTCTGGATACCTACCTCTGCATCCAACCCCGAATCTCCTCTGTGTGCCCCCCCCCCCGACTGGTGGCATTCCTGCTATTCCAGCTAGCAGGCAGCATCCATTTTCCATGACAGCTCTCTCCCAGGTTTTGGCCCAGGGGAAAGGAAGCCACTCTCTGCCCAGCACATTTCACTCCAAATAATTGTTATTTAATTACACCAGAGGCCGTATCATCTGTAGTAATTACAGAAGGCATGTCAGCTTCCAGATAATGGAGTGAAACATTATTGCAGCGCTGCCGGATTGCCCTGTCCATCAGAAGGAACTCTCTATATGTCTGATAAGGCCAGTTTGGCTCAGCCTGGCTACATGCCGCGTGACAGGACGACATGAAGGAACGACCACTGTCTGTGCTCTGGAAAAGGGATGCCTTTTATGTGTATTTTGAGCTGCTGGCATTTCGGGTAACAGAAATAGAATAAAAAATATTTGTGCCTGCAAAAAAACCCTAACAGATTGTTGTGTGTTGCTTTTTTCATTTGCCTGTTTTGTGGTGTTTACTTATATCCTCTTAAATTATATATTAATTTATACAAAAATGGCAATATGGACATTGTAACTACTAAGCAAAACCCTGAGAATTGCAACACTGATTAAAGCATCAAGCAAAAATCAGACCAACTTTTGGCTTTCAAGTGCATCTAGAATCCATGAATCGATACACTGAGCGTCTGTTTATGGCACCATGTACTGTAGTGCTGGGACAGTCCTACGGAGGTGAGTTCAACAGCATGAAAAACTTTACATTTAAAGCTCCACTTATAGTTGCAGTACAAAGACAGCTTTTTACTGAAGATCCTCTCCTAGTTACAGATCAAAAGATTTCTCATACGTATATTTGGATTGTGAGTGGAAAATCAAATACGTGGTAAAAATCCACAAAAATATAATTGGATAAATCGATGAATAACTAACTAACTAAATAAGCTGGTGCTGTGAGACACCAGTGCTCCTCACAATGTTCTAGACAATTTCCCTTTAATCACTGGTCATATTGGTGATTCCATCTATCATTTGTAGCACAGCAAGTTAAACTAAAATTATTTGTTCTTCAAGCATACACCAGTATACATAATATATTTTTAATTAAATTAACAAACAACCTAGACATCTGTTCACAAAAAAAACGGCAAATGATCTGTCTCTTTTCCTAACCCCAATGCAACAAGGCTAATGAGGGAAATTTTACTATTGTCAAGATCATTTAAGAATTTATCAAGAAATTGATCTTTTGGACAAGTCTCAAAGTGATTACTGAAACTGCATAATCTAGATTCAAAATAGATTGCTAGCCTATTTGAAATCTTAAAATTCAAGTCTTAAAAAAAATAAAATCAGAAATGTATTGCCAATCAACTTTCTGCATTTATTATTTATTGATCTAGGCCCAGACATCACCATTACAATGATCTAGCCTTGTCAAAGTACTGAATTACTTGCTTTTCTTTTCTATTTCTGGAAGTGTCTCTGCTAGCCTACTTTTCGATTGAAATGCCAGGTTTGACAGTAAAGATTATTGTATTTTCTACTGTAGACTAGTACATCTTGTCAGTCTTTGTGGACAGGCTCTTCTTTGAGCTTAGAGAACTCAGATGTTGACCTCAGGAACCAGTGATCAAGGTAATGAAACTATTGATAAAAATCATCCACACAGTTATTTCTCTCTCTCTCTCTCTCTCTCTCTCTCACACACACACACACACACACACACACACACACGATACGTAAACATATCTTTATGTGGACTGCTCATCCATTTCTATGGGAAAAATGCAAACGTTAACTATGACAACCTTAACCCCTACCTAACCATAACCATAAGTAACCAAACAAAACAAAATACATTTTTTATTTTTCTGAATGCAGTCACAGATTTTTAGAGAATTGGGTTTCCCCTTGTGGGGACTGAAAAAGTGGTCCCCACAACATCAACATAACAGGTTGTTCAGTACAATGCGAGGACATTTGGTCCCCACAATATAGCAAAAGCAAAACATTTTTACCACAGCATTAAGTAACCAGAGACACATAAAAATGGCCGCCCTTTAGAAACATTGTAGCTACCCCCCTCCACACTCCATTATCCTTCATTTGGTCAATGTGACTTTGCTCATGACCTACAAACCCAAAAACCATTAAATATAGTAATTCCCTCTGTGATGTATGGTTATGACTGCATTTAAGCAAAATAAACACAGCTTTTCATGGACATATTCAAAATTTTACTAAATCCCTGAAGGAAGATCTACCTGAAAAGTCTGTTATGCAAATTATCAGCAAAGTCTGTCTAGACATCTCACTCCATCCTCTTTTGCAACAAATACCCCATTTAAGGTGTGCCTAAATGATAAAGAAATTATTACGCACTTCCAAGGGACTGAGATGTAGGCTTTGAGCTTATAATTTTCTTCAGTCATTCACAAGCTACCCCAGAGGCAAACGTTTATCACGTGGAATTACAAAGGTCAAACACAGAGGGCAAAAGGCTGAGATACTGCATTAACCTAGCCTGTGATGTACAGAGACAGTACATGTGCTCAGCTCAGAGCCAAACACCAAAAGTGTGGTGCTATTGCGATCTGGTATGGGATTCAGAGAAGAAAGCCAATATGATAGCATGGTCTAAATCAACAAAGCCACGGCATATTGGGCGATGCTTGAGGCTCTACCTACAGCACATTCTGAGCAGGAACAGCCTGAAGAGCCTGACAACTAGGTAGGGAAAAGCACACAGACATGCACAATAGCACGTCCCAGAGGCCATATACCATAGGTAAAAATGTGCATGAAACCCTCAGGGCAGGTTGAGCCATGAGAATTTATACATTTTGTAACTGCAATATAATGTAAATGCTAACGTTTTCACCCAGCTTTGATCAAGATGTGTGAACCAAAACAGACAAGCAAAAATTATGCCTGAGTTTACGGATCTGGTCCATGTAACACACAGAAGATAACACTTATGATATATGCATGATAAATGCAATCAGCAGCCCTTTGTTATGGGTAAAGAAGAAGGATGGATGGATTAGAGGTCAGTGACTGGACTTGCCGCAACCACCATCAACTGGCATGAAACATAAGGATACAACAAACTTTTGTAGACAAAAACATGCGTAATTTTGCTGGAAAGACAGCAGCTGTAGATCATGATGTTTGCCTGATGAATTAGCTAACAAAAGAAGCTTGCTTAATGTCTTGAGCAAAAGCATGGTCAACACATAAAACTCCCAATCTAAGCTTAATGACGTTCCAAAAAGGCACACACGTAGATGTCATTGCTAATGGTGATTTACCGTGCGGTAAAATTATCGATTTATACCATAATCTACATAAAATTAATGAAAAAAATCATTATTTAATCATTTAAATTATGAGCAATGAATCTGAGATTATATTTCAAATTAAAAAATGCACTCAATCAACCTGAATTCCCACACTGAGTCATTGAATGGATGACTTTTAATCAACCAATAATCAGTTGATCTATTAAGATTTAACCTAGGACTGAACTACCTTTCAGCCTAAGTTCTGGAAATACCCAGCCCTGGTATTCATGGATGCTTTGAAAATCAATTGGTCTCTCCATTGTTTTACCATTATAGAGTTCTCAGCAGAATTGTCAGGGCTGAGTCAGATTCCTGTTTCTGACAGCTTGTGACTGGTTGAAATTGATCCAAAAAAATCTATATCAATAAAAATTAAAGATTGATTTTACACACATAAATTGGCTGTTACTTGTCAATGAGATGTGTCCATATTTGATTTTCCTTGTTTACAAATCCATGTCACTTCATATTTAAATGTTCAAAATTTATAATACCACAGGATCTGATAAGTATCAGTATAGTAACTGATAAGTACATATTTATGTACATTTAGATTATATTGAACTTGAGGCACATATAATTCACATTTTATACAAACGTAATATTTACATATCCTTCATCAAGCTTAACCTGTCACAACATATAATTCTTTTTTGCATCTTACTTCAAGGTCATATATGTGAAGAATGTTTAATTTTTTACAATATTGTATAGTCTTTTACAGTATATGAAGATAACGTACTTACAATTATGTATGTTTTCTTCTTGCATATGTTGTTTCATTCACTGTATACATTATATCTCTCTGGAAGCACTGCTATTATGTATAAATATTACATGCAAGGACCTCTCTGGACTACATGTTGTGTATGCTATGGGAAATCCTTGTTAAGGTGTGTCTGAAAAGTAAGATATATCTTGTTTTTGCTAAGTACTTGTGGGACCAGTATTTCAGATTTGGATCAATTGGTGTATCAGTTTCTTACTTCTCATTCTCATGTATTGGATTTTTGTTTGATTAATTTTAATTAAATTCATTAATTCATTCATTTTCTACTTCTCATCTGGGGCCAGGCTGTGGGGGCAGCAGGATGCCCAGACCTCCCTCTCGCCAGCCACCTCCTCCAGCTCCTCTGTGGGAATACCAAGGCGTTCCCAGGCCAGCCAAGATATATACTCTCTCCAGCCTGTCCTGGGTCTTCCCTGGGGCCTCCTCCTGGTTGGACATGAAACACCTCCCCACCTCAACTGGCTCCTTTCAGTGTGAAGGAGCAGCCACTCTACTTGGAGTTCCTGCCTAATATCCAACCTTCTCACCCTATCTCTAAGACTGAGCCCCGACACCCTGCAGAGGTAAGTCATTTCTGCTGCATGTATCCATGTTCTCATTCTTTCAGTTTCTACCCAAAGTTCATGACCAGAGGTAAGGGAAGGAACATAGATTGACTGGTAAATCGAAAGCTTCACCTTCTGTCTCTCTTTACTACAAAAGAATGGTGCAATGGTGTCTGGATCACTGCCAATGCTGCGTCGGTCCACCTCTTGATCTCCCGCTCCCTTCTTACCTCTCTTGAGAACAAGACACTTAGATACTTAAACTCCTCCACTGACCCTAACCCTAACCCTAACCCATCCAAAACCAGGACAGGGCAATCCTCCCCTTTTCCTTTGAGAACCATGACCTCAGACATGGAGGTGCTGATCCTCATCCCAGCCACTGCACACTCAGCTCACTCAGTGCATGCTACAGGTCACACTCCGATGAAACCAACAGGACCATATCACCTGCAATGATGCGATCCTGAAGTCACTGAACTGGAACCCCTCTGTACCTTAGCTATGCCTAGAAATCCTCCATAAAAGTTATGAACAGAATTTACGGACTCCAACACCCACAGGGAACAAGTCTGACTTACTGCTGTCAAACAAACCAACCAAAACAACAGACTCCATACCCCATACTCCCAAAGCACCCTCCACAGGACCCTCTGAGAGACACAGTTGTATGCCTTTTCCAAATCCCCAAAACACATGTAGACTGATGGGGCAAACGCCCATGAACCCTCCAGTATCCTTCTGAGGGTGAAAACCTTGTCCAGTGTTCCACGACCAAGACAGAATCTCCATTGTTCCTCCTGGATCCAAGGATCAACCATTGGATGGACCTTCTGCTCCAGTACCCTGGAATAGATCTTTTAGGGAGGCTGAAGAATGTGATCCCCCTCACATTGGAAAAAATCCTCCAGTCCCCTTTCTTAAAGATTGAGTGCACCACCCCAGTCTATCAATGTAAGGGCACTGTCCCCATCCATGCAAGGTTGTGGAGACATGTCATCTAAGACAGCCCAACAAAATCAAGAGCTTTCAAAAACTCACGGCGAACCCCATCTACCCCTGGAGCCTTACCACCGGTGAGTTTTTTGACTACTTATCTACTTCAAAATATTCCAGCCACCACCTGACTAAATCCCCATTTGAGGTCAACAGTGCTCCATCCCTGCTGTAAACACCATAGCCAAAGCCCTGCTTCCCCCTCTTGAGTTGCCTGATTGTTTGCCAGAATCTTTTTGAGGCCGACCAAAGGTCATCTTCTACAGCAGTGTTTCTCAACCCAATCCTCGTGGATCCCCAGATGGTCCATGTTCTTGCTCTTCCCTGGCAATTGGAAGAGAGCAAAAACATGGACTGTCTGGGGGTCTTCGAGGATTGGGAAGAGAAACACTGTACTATGGCTTTTCCGTACTCCTCCCATACTTGAGTTTTTGACACAAAAAAGCCACATTTTGTCTGTCAGCTACTTCAGGAGTCCCACAAGCTAATCAAGGAAAGAAGGCTTCCAAATTCAGCCTGTCAGCTCCCTTTACTGCTGGGGTCCACCATCACGGAGTGGGCGGGGACAACTTGTCAAAACACATGCAATTATGTTAGGACAAACACTACTGCTAAAAATAAGTTACGTTAAAGTTACCAATGGTTTGCATTATTTTGCATTCTATGGTGCGAAAAATATTACGCAATTTCGTTCTTTTCTTCACAAAAAATATTACGCACTTCAACAACTCATCTGGATCACCAATAATTTCAAGCATCTTAGTCTTTGCCTCATTTTATTTTTATTTTTGTCCATGTTTCAAACGCACTTTAATGATATCAGTGAAACGTGCCAGTAAAAAATACATGACCATAAAATGAAAGCATGTAGGTAAGAATGAGCGGTCAACAGCCTATATCATGGATATGTTAATGGAAACGTATAATAACAATATTGTTTATATAGTTTTTATGGGCTGTCTGGGTCTTGAACTCTATCCCTGAATACTTTGCACCTTTTACTTCATTTGCCCCAAGTCAGACATATTAATTCAGCATATTAGACAAAACAATGAACCTCTTAGAGAATTAATGACTTCCTGTCGCGTTCACCTTCTCACCGCCCACGGTGTGAATGTACGATTACTATGTGCTCTATGTGGTCTACCAGGTTTATCCAGACTTTTCCTACACCATCTGATCCAACTCACCAGCAGGTGGTGATCATTTGACAGCTCAGCTCCTCTCTTCACCTGAATGTCCAGAATATGCGGACATAGATCCTACGATATGATTACAAAATCAATCCTCAAACTGCGTCCTAGGGTGCTCTGGTCCCAGGTGCACTTAGAACATGCTTACGCTTGAACATGGTGTCCGTTATGGACAAACTGTGGTTAGCACAGACATCCAATAGCAAAGCAGCACTTGGGTTGAGATCAGGCAGGCCATTCCTCCCAGTCACACCCTTCCAGGTTATTACCCATGTGAGCGTTAACATCCCCCAGTAGAACAATGGAGTTCCCAGCTGCAGCACCCCAACCAAAGTCTCCAAGAAGGCCGGATACTCTGAAATGGTGTTTGGCACATGCACACAGACAACAGTCAGAGCCTGACCCCCGACTAAACTCTAGCCTACAGGCAATGAACTGGGGGGCCAGTAGACCCGCACCTGCCTGGCATCTTTCACCATGGGCAAATCCAGAGTGAAAAAGAGTCTAGCCCCTCCCCAGGAGGTTGGTTCCAGAGCCCAAGCTGTGCATTGAGGTGAGCCCAGCTATATCTAATCAGTATCGCTCTACCTCCTGCATCAGCTCAGACTCCTTTCCCACCAGAGAGATTACAATGCATGTGCCAAGAGCCAGTATTCATAGCTGACGATCGGTCTGTCAAAGCCCCTTCAGGTGGACCCATATACTGCCTTTGGGCTATGCCTGGCCGGGCCCATGGGTAAAGACCCAGTCACCAGGGGCTCGAGATCTGGCCCCAAGGCAGGGCAGGCCCCAGTCTCCCCAGTCTGGGTGGGGTCACATGATCCTTTATGTTGATCTTCAGTGGGGTCTATATGAACTTTGTCTGGCTGTTCACTTAGGACCAGTTTGTCTTGGGAGACCCTTCCAGGGGCAATAGCCCCAGTCAACATAGCTGCTCGGATCACAAAGGCAGAAAACGTCCAACACCATGATAAAGAGGTGATTTATGGGGGGTAATTAAATTCAGTTCAGCTTAATTTTGATTTATTTTTATTGCACAATTTCCGAAGTAGTTTTTATGCAAGATTCTGTAACAACATCGGAAGTAGATCTGAAACAGTGAAGGTTTTTTTTTTTATATATATATTTTCTTTTAACAAGAAACTGAAAACAGTAGAGAAGAATAAACAAATTGCTGGAATTGCCATGGGCGGGGGGTGGGGGTCAGAGCAGTTCTAAGCCCTCCGTGCTAACAATGTACTTTAACAAAAAACTGCAAAATGCAAAGTGAACAGTAATGTACTCAGTAATGTGCTGTAAGTCACGTATCTTTGGAGATGCAATCTAATTTCGAAATCACTATTTATGGTGTTAACCATCTTTGTTGTGCCATTTTTTAAAGCAGATTTTGGAGAAATAGTGTAAAGATGTTTAAAGGTTATTTAAAAGTGAGGTGTAAAAGTGAAACAAGTAAAACTCAATTGAGATTTCAAACAGAGCCATGAGGAGGGGACGAAGCAATGTCATTTTATTAATCTAATTTTAAGATTTCATGAGATTCCCAGAGTGAAGATAAAGTTATGCTTCCTTAAGACCTTGCATAGATATATTTTTCAAATCCATCTGTGCTTTCTGAATGGTAGGTGAAACATGTGATTTAAGTTAGCCAGTACTGTCTTTTTTTGTATTAATAATAAAATAAAAACAGCATTTTTTTTTTTACCGTGGCACTGCATCTGCAGTTTTGACAAAGCAGATTCTGAAGGATTTTAGAGCTCATCATTGCTCAGTTTAGGCACAGAGGTACCTGAGAAAGTGGGAAAGGCAGAGAAACGGCAAAGAAAGAAAGACACTATTCATCTGAGAAATGAGGCTTCTTAATGCACAGTGGCTGGGATCACTAGTACTGTCAGTCTGCACTGTCAGTAACTGTCTGGTTTAACCCAGTGGGAACCAGTTAAAGCAACAAATGAGATATGGACTAAAGCAGTCAGTAATTTATGGCACTGTGAAATCTCACACAGTTGGTTTTCTGATATCTCTAAAAAAACAGAAACAGATATTGAGAGCAGTAAAGGACATTACAAAATAGTGCGTTGTGAGCATACTTACAAGATAATTAAATACTGTATACGCTGACTTGAATGCATCCTGTCCAGGTTGCATCCCAGAATTATGCCTTGTTCTGCCTGACCGGAAAAAGCAGCTGAAATCCAGGATGAATAGATGACTTGATTGGCTGACTCATTGTTGGCACTGTGGGTAAAATCTTTATTCAGTACAGAAATTTTAAAATAAAATCTGCATGGTCCTATTGAAGAATGTGTTCATATCTTGTGTATGCTATTTAATGAAATGTAATTTATGTATAATGGTGTGTCTTATGTGAATAGCCTTAATGGAGAGAACATTAATCCTGAATCCTGAATTTTACTTTTAAGTGTTTCAGGGAAGAACTGGTGCTGGAGGTTATCATCTCTCTTCCATGTTCTCCTGGTTTTGCAGTGGTTTATTCCAAAGACATGTATTTGGGCTAACAGGCATCTCTATATTGCTGATGGTGAAGACTATGGTGAATGTCCCAGCCTTGTGTCCTGTGCAGCCTGGGATACAGTAGGTTCCCGGTTCCCTTGTTCCCCCTCTCTGGTTAAGTGATCAGAAGATATATGGATGGAATCTGCCATGAAATACTGTCGATTGAAGAATGTCAAAACTATGGGCAAAACATTACAACCTTATGTTATCTGTTTGTTAACTCCATGTAGCGATAATTTTTTAACGTGTTCAATACTCTAAATTGTGAAACTGTGAACAATAGGAGGAAAAAACATTTGAAAGAGTTTAAAAAAAAAAAAAAAACGATCAATACGTATGGTGCTGTTGTTTCAGATTAGGCTGCAAGTTGTCTCAGGATGGAGACAGTTGACTGCGATTGATTTGTTCTGCATGCATCTCACTTTTCAGCAATTTGTATTTAATACCATTTTTTTAGGGGGGAGGGGGGAAAGTGTATTTCATCAGACATTAATCGGAAAATGATCGTTTTTGTTCAAAATGGGCTCCCAGGTGGGGGAATTTGTGTGAACCTCTGAACCTTTCAATGTCTCCATAGAAAACTGCGTCATGCCGGCTCCTTGCTGAGATTTCCATATTGAACATTTATAGGATGATACCTTTAGTCACATGACTGATCTAGTCCTCAAAATAGACTGGCGCCTACTGTTTGGGGACTGTGCAGTAACTAATGATAGGCTGTTCTGGGACTTACTTACAGATGAAAAAACTATAGAATTACAGGGAACAAAATGTCGTAGGGATATGTTATTCCAGGTGTTTCATCACATTTAGGACCCCAAAAAATCCCCAAAGGTTAACAGGAAATGATATTAGTCATTTGGGAAAATGTTCATAGGAAGTGTCAAGGTATGAAATCTTGCCATTGTGCCCTTATCTGCTGATTTAGTGCCCCTTTAAGAATCAAAATGGATCTCTTTGGGCCTTTGTACCAAAGTGCACAACAGGCAGATATTATTCATTTCAGACGATACCTGAAAAAGCTTCTGACAGATGAATGCATCCCTCTAGATCATGTATGAGACATTAAAACAATGCAAAGGCTGCATTAACTTTTTTCAACACTTTACTTAAAGCCTGAAGATTGGAGGGGCCTGACGATGGGTGTGGATTGGGCTGCCAGTCGCCACAAGTCCTGCACCGGTAAATTGCCTGTTGCCAAAGTTGGTTTTTCACCATCAAATGTCTGCCTTTCTCAATTTAAACAAATCAGAAGCTACATCATCTTCTATATAATGTAGGGTTTAGTTGCATAACAACCGGCAGGCAGTAACAGATGCATTAAAAGAAATTATTGATAATCCATAATAAAGGTGTTGAAAAAGAACAAGCTTCCTCACTGTTTTTTAAAAAATAGTATCTGAATTACTGTAAGGTTTACCGACTGTGATCCCTCTTTCATGTGCAGCTTAATAAAATAAATTAAAGCAGTTTGCAGTTTCTGTAACTCAGATGACCGATTTTTAAGCAATTAAAAAAAAATATTTGCTCTGTCGATATAATGATTACTGTATCTCAGTTAAACATGGTAGCCATGTTAAGGGTAATTGGATTTGTGACTGACCCCTCCTCTTGCTTCACTGAGTGAGAACTGCTTTCTGGGTTTCATCTTTGTGAGAGTAATTGATTGTAACCAACAAATATATCCATAACTGCTTATTCAGCACTGGGTGAGACTGGAACCTACACAGGAAGCAAAGGGCGCAATGCAGAGGACACCCAGCATGGGATGCCAGTCCGCTGAAGCGGGCATACTCAAACACAGAAAATGGAAAATTCAGAGATTCCAATTCATCTGGTTAAATGTTTTTTTTGTTTTTAACTGTAGCAGCAAGTTGGATTACCCGGAGGAAATCCATGCCAAAACAACATGAACTGGATGGAATCTGATTTCACTGTCTCCAGTGGTGCTGATCGCTCCTCAGGCCCTTGGAAGTATTTGTACTGTCTGCGATGCCTGCACAGCTACAAGAGCACACAGCTAAACGATGGTGTTGGAGGTGCGGGTTGGGGCTGGGGATTCAGGGAGGGGGGGGCTTGACGGGTACTGCTCACTATCCAGGAGACGTGGAAGCACAGTCCTATAAATTACTATACCTCCATAATAAATCAACCATATCAATAAACAAAGAAAAAACAGCCACAACAGGTAAACAAATAAATAAATTTCCAGAACCATCAACCTGAAAGATGGAGGGATGGATGGGGCTTTTATGTTGTCTATCACATATAAACAGATAATACCTTGATTATTATATCTCCTGTACCCTAAGTGTAAGAGAATTTACTGTGCTATATGTACAATGGAGATGTTGTAGGCATAACAATTGGTGAGAACTTAATGTACGAAAAATAGCCTGCAGCTAATGACCCAGCCTGTTTGTTTACACAGGATTTCTGAGTGTCTCTTGGAAACTATGCTAATCTTTTTTTTCTTCCAAAAGCATTTACAGTGATTTTCCACTTATTCATAATTTACTGACATTTTCACTAAGCTTGTAAAATAAATGACTAAATATGCACTGTTGTATAGTGCATGAAAAATTCCTTTACTCTCTGTGCTTAGTGATACTTCGATAAAAGGTGTTACATGGCTCAAAGTCATCATCATCATCATCATCATCATCATCATCATCATCACTCTATTTATAGCTGGTTTAGTAATCTCCAAGAGGTAATAAGCGTCCAACCTACCTTAGAATTAACTGTTTTGGTGGAAACTGATCTGATTCAAAAGCCTAAAATGCAGTAACAAACTAGCATCACCATTTTACATGCAAATTTAAAACACATAATCCCTTTCTCCAGAAATCTTCTGTTGTATTTGAGATGCCATCTGGGTTATATGCAATTTTTATCTTCTTAATTATTATTGGAGATACAGATATAAATCCAATTATACTACTGTGACACTGCCGTCACTGTACATTGTCATGATTATATAATCAATACCCAAGTAAAATGGCACCATCAAATTGTAAAGGCTTTTAGGCTCTAGATATGCAAGTGCAATGTCGTTTGATGGGCTTGAAAGAATGGCAGTCTCAATTCTCAATAAGATGATCAACTGATTTAATGGAGTTTGGCTCTTTATGTGTTAAATGGTAAAACATGAACATTAGAATTGACTGATAAAAATAATAACCGAATTATAGAGCTGCTGTTGGTTATTATGCTATAGGCATTTGCTGGTCCTGACCTTGCTGTCCCCCACTTACTTGTCAGATATAATTCGTAGCAATGACCGTCATAATAAACTTCAGTGTACAATTTCCCATCCCAGTGATTCTCCAGGACATATGAATGTGATATTCAGTTGTTCATTTGTTTTGTTAATTGGGGCATTAGCTTATAATGCGAAAAGATAGAAATCAGCTTTACCATTTTTTAAGAGGAACTGGTCACTTTTGTTAGTAGAAGAGATGCAGTATTTCTGTTATTCATTTTGGAATATCATTTAGTTAATCAGAATCAGTTTATTTACCAAGTGCACAACTACACTGGAAATTGACCTGGTGACACAGCACAGTGCAAATTGAGACTAAGAATTAAAACGGTTAAAAATAGGTCATCAAAGGGAAAAAAACAGTTACACATATTTAAATATTATTTAGCAACTGCCCAGTATATGGCTGTGTGTGTTTGCCTCTTATCTGAATGTTCAATAAATGAAATATACTAATGAAAACGACTGAAATGTTATTTTTCTCATTTCCCCAACAGTCTTGCCTTAACCCCCAGGTTTTGGTATTCCTGACATTTCTCCCCGAATCTCTCTCTTAGTCTCGCTGTTTATCGCATCTCTTAAGCAGGCTATGCCAGTTTTATGAGGCATTGTATATTGATCCTCATAGACCAACCCAGATTCCATTTATAGCAGAACATATGATGTGATGACATCCTTTTGGTGAGCCTTCTGGACTGAATATATATTGCAGCAAATTCAAGATACATCGGGATTGGTATATGTAGTGAGTAATAGTGCAGTACTAGAGATGTATAGTTTTAAGATATAGAAAAAAAATGCAATTTCATGCATGAATATACATCATATCTTGCAAATCCTTAGCAAATACCACTTCAAGTTTTGCCTTTTGAAAATTTTGAATATTTTATTTAACTGCCCAAGAGCAAAAATTCAACAGGAACTATACATTGAAGAAATTCCTTATAAAGCCTGTTCCAGTTGGATATCCTTCTGCGACATCATGCAGACAAAATTGTAATATCAGAGTGTCTGAACTGACTGCAACTATTTTATTAATTTGTTTGCCATTACCAATCATTAAGCAAATTCTATTTGCACATCAAAAAATGCTAGATAGCCTAACTAAGGGCCCATGTCATCAGCAGTTAGCGTTCTCAGTAAAGCTAGTCTTCTTTAATAGACTATAGCTGGCTTCAATCAAGTTCTCCATGCATCACAACTCACTGCTAAGAATATACTCCCTTCTAAACTCACAGTGTATGCCAGTCACCCAGCTAAATTTGCAGGTTTGTTTTTGTTTGTTTGTTTTTCCTGTATTTGTTTGATTCATCGTAGTCTTTTATCTCCTTTTTTTTCTCACCAAGTTTAACTGTCATACAGAATTAGCATTGCATGGTAAAACACAGGAACGTAGCCAATGTAAACTCGCTTCCATGGCCTGGAGCATTGCTGATTAGAAAAATGCAGCTGACCCTGATGTGCAAAAGAGCACATTAAAGAAGGGAAAAAAGCAGAGTATAAATCCCACAAAATCCCACAAACATTAAGAAAATGCAATAAAAATATAAAAAGATAGTTGTTTTTGCAATTTTATTTTTTTTTGTGTCATTGCAATTTTTTTTTTTTGTGTATTTTCGTTTTATGTTGTGCTTTGCATGCCAGGGCTGCCTTAGCAGAGGGAGTGTGGGAGATTTTCCTCAGCAGAGACAGTAAACAGATCCATGTGAGACAGAGGGCAAGGGATGGAACGAGACCTTTATTTGAGGAAATTGGTTTTACAACACAAAGTGGCGAAAATGGATGAAGACAACGATGAGGCAGCTGCAAAAAGATGACTTTGGGGCTTGGGGGGGAAGGTAATAAGACCCATTTTGTCCCTCGGCCCCAGGGAGATGAAACACAAATGTTATATCACATATAGAAGTGATTGCCGGTGAGAAGGGGCTCTGCCACCTGACTTCACCCTGTCCCCAGAAATCCATGGCCTCCATTGTCTTACAGAGACAAAAACTATCTGCATGATGATTGGACAGGCCTTCCCTAGTGGGCAAACTTCACTGATGTACTGCTGTCCTTGCTGTTTGGTATTTACCTGTGTGTTGGTGTATAACTATTTCTGTTACTGGCACTGTATGTGAAAACAAGAAGCTTGGAAGAGTATTCAGCAATGCATGCAAAAAAAATATAGAAATAGATGAGCTGGCAAGAAAATGAGCCGAAATTGATCAGATAGATAGATCGACAGATAGATAGATAGATAGATAGATAGATAGATAGATAGATAGATAGATAGATAGATAGATAGATAGATAGATAG
>JAODJU010000002.1:23608983-23626327 GCA_026776725.1 Gnathonemus echidnorhynchus | reverse complement strand
TGATGTCATACCCAAATGTTTTAAGTGTACAGCAAAAATACAGGAATTGACTTTGCTGTTCCAATACTTTTGGAGGGGACTGTATATATTTAGCTATTATTTCCCAAGGGGTCTGTGCATTGAAGGCAATATATGGATGCATATACAGTATGTGTTTTTGTTTGTCATTTTCACTCTTATCGGCTTCATCTTGTATGGGAATCGAGAGCGTTACAGGTTATATCGCGGATGGAGCAATAGGCCATCAGAATGAACAATTGTCTTTAGGCTCATTAGGATGAACAGCTGGTTAGTTAATGAACAGGAAACAAAGTGTCAGAGGTTTCCAAAACTTCCCTTGAGAGATATATAGAGAATGAGAGATGACACAGAGCAAAAACAAGATTAATAGCAATGCTTCATTAGCTTTTCATACTTTAATGAACATTGAACATAAATAAGCAAATATTCTCTATGAAAATCTCCTTTCTTTACATTAGCAGCAACAGAACATTCCTCATTTGTCTTCTAAACAACCCTATTATGTTCTTGAAACAAGCCTGCTGCAAATTTGATTATTTGTTGATTTCAGTGGAATAGTGAATATAAAACAAACACTGTACTATTTTAGTAATTTCAAACACAACATTTTTTACAATGATGGTAAGTTTTTGGACACCTATGGACCTTACTCTGCTTCTGAATGAATCTGTGCCTTGATATATATTTTATCTTCTGTGCCTAGAAATATACAGACCATTGTATAAGTAATCCTAAGCAATTCCATATCTTTTTGTTCTCAATAAGGAGAAATCTCTGGTTGTGTTCCAAACAGCAACATGGTGGTGTCTGCTGGACTAATGAAACTGGTTGAGTTATTTGATCTGCAGATGACTCACTCTGGGTTAACACAGTAACTGGCTAGTAGTTGACTTTATGTATTTATACACCATAAGGATTAAAATCATACATCATCTCCAGAGGAAAGTGTAAGCTAAAGTAGTTAACGCATTGGTCTGTTTCTACTTCAAAAACCTCTGTGCATTGAATGCAGTGCAAAGTGTCTCCAGCAGATTGGAGACTGTATTGTTAAAAGTGCAATTAAAAAATAGGACTACAGAGCATCTTTCTATAACCATTAATTATTTTGTGGGAGTTAAAACAATCAATCGTTGTGCATTTGCTTATAAAAATTGGCGAGAGGCCCAGGCTCAAAAACATGGCTGGGGAGTAATACGTTTTTGTGATATTACTGCTTAGGAACATGACTTGACAATGACGGTAGATAAGCAAGGAAATCCATTATACATATGAGCACTGTTACTGGCATGTCTTTCATGTCATTTTAGCATTTGTTGTTTTCAATTTATTGTTGTTGTCCGAGTTGCAAATAATAACTACTGTAGCACTGGCGAGATGGTTCCAAGTAGAGGACCAATCTGTATATCCCATCATGCCTCATGAGTGGTTGCATGTAGCCCTGTCTATGTTTTATAACTAGCCCCTGTATGTATTTGTTAGTGTAGATAATTGTTGCGCGTGACCTTACCCAGGGGTATAAATTTCAGGTCCAGAAAGTAAAAGTCCAGACCAGGATCTTGTTTGAACAAACCAGTTGAGTACAATGGCGCAGAGAACTCAACTGTTTGGTCGAAATAAAATCCTGGTTTGGATTTGTACTTTCTGGACCTGAGATTCACACCTCTGCCCTTTCCTGTGTTGCTACTCGGCCCATGCCTGATCCTCACGTGTCTCTGGTCATTTTGTAATGACCTACCGTGTTTGAGCCCTCCTGTACGTCCTTTGTGGGATCTCCCTGTGCTTCCATGCCATGTCATATTGGACTGTTCTTGTTGATTGTTTGTGGTCTTTTGAAGGGCTGTTAGTAAAGAGCAACTTTTTGTAAAACCGTCTTTCCCCATCATTTGCCGCCTCCACGATGCCTCGGTCCCACCCAGCACTGCATTATATTTTAATTGATTCTATCATATGTGGAACAGAGGCACTGAAAATATGACATTTATGACAGAGGTACCAGAAAAAAAGTATTTCATCCTCAAAGTCATAGCAGTAAAGAACACAATAAAATTCACAGGCTCCATAATGCACATGACATTTTTCTTCCTCTTTATCACCTTTCCTGATGTTTGATGTTCTATAAAGAGAAGATAATCATCAGTCCAAAACTGACAGGAGTGATACAAACCACAGAAAAGCATTCATGCACAATGGAATACCCAAACTTAAGTACTGAACCACTTGTTAGAAGGGAGAAGAGAGCGGGTGATTGTGTGATTGCTGAGTACTGGAATTTGTGATTATAGAATGAAAGCTTAGTGCTGCTTGTTTTATTCATGTTATTAAACTAGGGCACAGGATTGTTGAAAAGCAGTCTTTCCTGTCATGTTTCTCAATGAAAAGCTGACTTTTCTGTCATACCTGTTATTTTCTTAAACATTAGAGGATTGTATATCTGAGTAGTCACACTCACTGAATGCTGCATGCTTTTTGGAAATAAACTGTGATTTCATTCAATCATTTTTCCCCAGAGTCCTCTTACAGTAATACCTGTGACATTGTCTTTAACAAATCAGCAGTCACACAAATTGTTTTTCAGTTTCCAGCTTTGCTGGGACACAGCACCTACAGTCAAAAACTAATGATTACTAAATGTATTCAAACAAAGAATATGGGAACCAAAAAGAAAAAAAAAATCTGCATCATGAAAATGTTTTCAGAGAACACTTTTTGTATAAGAGCTTTGTTATAACCCAAAGCTAGGTTGGACTGTACTTCACGAGGAGGAGAATCAGGTGAACCTTATTTTTTTGTTCTGCTTTGTTGCCATGCTTGAATGTACATAAGCATTCTATTTTTTCTATTTTTTGACACAAATACATTTGGCCTTTATATTACTGTTTGTTGGTTGTTGTTAGTCCTATGTGGCCCTGAAAAGGAAAATTTCAAATACTTGGTCCTTTTTGTCCAGGTTTTCCCCACGTGTTTATAAATATACAAAATGTACCTTTTACAAAATAATGTAGGTTAACTCCACTCACTATATACAGTACTGCTCAGACTGAATGGAAAGAGCCAAAGGCAGAGAATCTGTGGGCCAGCTATTCATTACGACTTCTGACAAAATATACACCTGGTTATTTGCTAAAATGGGCAGAAATTTTGTTTTACCCTTTCAGGGGTTTTGACAGCAATGACAATGATCTAGATGCCCGCAGATCCACACACATAATAATAGCGTCCACTCCAACAGCACACATTTATATACCACTGGTTTGAAGCACAAGTTACCCAATGCCATTATTCATTTGCGTCTTGATTTCAGCATTACATCTCTCTGTTTTTGCTTTCTCATTTAATTGCTTAAAAGTTCTAAGTTTAAAGTTCTATATGAAGTATTAGAGAGAGGGATATTTTCTCTGTTTACACTGTGTTCTTTTGTGAAAAGCATGTGGTGTCTGTGGTGTGGAAATAAGTGATATATCTCCCTGCTATTAAAGGGCAGGAGGCAGGGTTATGTGATTTTATATTCACAACAGCTATAGACTGTCATGTTCCATTACTGGTCAGACAGGACAAAGTGAGGAAAAAAGCACTGAGATAGACTTTGATGGACTAGAGCAATGAATAAATAAAACAGTAGCACTACATTCTACTGTAGCCAAAATTATAACCTTCATTTGATGCCCATGACTACCAATGACGGTATAATTTACAACTCGTACAAATGCTCTGTACTAATGGCATATCACACGTTTTTGTCTTAAAATAGGTTATATGTTAAAAGTAGAAGAGTAGATGAGTAAAATAATACACAGCCAAATAGAGACCTTTTAACCCTTTCCATTTTTAAGCATACTTGAAACTGTTAATAAATATGTCCTTAAATCATTAAATCTGCAGTAAACAAATGAAAAGTGATGCAAACATGCAGGTACTTCAGTCAGGCATTATTCTGAAGAGTAAAATGATAGGTTTATAATAAGAGCACAGAGATTATTTTCAATCAAAGTATATTACATTGATTCAGCTGTGGAACTCCATCTAATGCAGCAATTTTGTTCTGCCTTTGGACTTACTGACAGAGACAATGTCAGGTTTCTATGCACCACATCAGAACTTGACAAGTCACCTTACAGTTAAATGAAACACATCTGGTGGGTTTAGCTCAGATGTAGAATTAGGAATCGCAACACCACAAGAGGCTTTACTCTCAGGATACTTAATTGCAAGGACGCTATAAGGGAGGGTCAGGACAATTCCAAGGGCCTATGAGTGACAGGGGCCCTTGGACCATTATTGGATTAGTCTGGACTGGGGGCCCAATACGACATACATTCATGGGGCCCGAAATCTCTAGCGGTGCCCCTGCTTAATTGATCTGTCGAGACATGTTCAATGCACTATTAAAATAACTAAACATACCATTCAAAGCCCGATTCTATATGATAATAAATATGATATTACGGGTCAGCAAATGTGACCCCAGTATGTAATGTAAGCCAGTGATCAGAAAAAAAAAGACATATACTGTAAGAACAGTGGTTGCAAGAAAGAGACAAAATCCTGCTGTAAACGAAGGACAACAGAAACTGAAGCTTGTATGAGTCCAGTGCAGCCCTCTGATTCCTTCATTACCCATCAAAGCATTTCAGCATATGTTCTCCAGTATAATCATATTAGTTACCAAAAGAACTTGCAAAAGATGATAGATGATAGAATTAAAATGAAATAAGCTACTATTTTTATTTTTGTTAAATATAATTAAAAGTTCTAAAGTTAAGGTAGAGATTTGCAGTCTTAATATTTATAACCACTTTTTCCACATACAAATAACACATAAAGCTCCAAATATTCTCAGCAGCAGCTCTAAATCTTGGCCAAAAATGTTCTTGCAGAGGTTATGTGGGGCCATATAAAATTATGTGACTGAGCCCATTTTTCATAAACAACTTATATTGGATTTATAATAGAAAAAGGGGGATCTAGTTTAGTTAAAATGTAGTGAGGTACTATTTAAGATATACATTGATGTGCAGTTTTTATCCTCTCATTTTCAAATCAGTTTCCATGTATCAGGTTTAAATGTATTTTATTTCTCCATAATAATCAGCAAATAAATGACAGTATTTTAGATATTTTTCATTTTAGATAAATCATTACATATCAAACTACAATTTTGAATAAAAAGAGTTCTTATACTGTTTTTATAAAGATGCAGGCTTTGTATGGCACAAGGTACACGAGATTTTTTTTCCTTTCGAGTAATATTGATTCCCCGGGTGATGAGACGCTCCCATGTCTAGGGCTGGGGGTTCGAATCCTGCCCTTTCTCTGTTCTTGCATGTTTTGTAGATTTCCCTCAACATTCTCTGGCTTCCAACCACATGCTGTCATGACCAACGGGATGAATGACTCAGCGGCTGGCGTATTGGAGAAACACATAGCAGTTCGTTTGAACTTAAAAGAAAAAAAAGCTGGAAATGAGAGAGTGCGTGGGATCAAAATTCGAACAAGGTAGGGCACTGGTAACAAGAAGGTACGATGTCAATGACCTGACTAATGAAGACTTCAAAAATGGGTACTTTTATACATAGACTCATGAGGAGCAACAAACACTAGATGTGGTTCATCTGGGCCATGTAAGCGAGGAAACATGAGGGTCAGACCGACAGGGCTTGACACATGCAGTTAAGTTAATAAGTCACTCAAAGCAGCTATTTGTTTTATATGATTTTGTCATGTTTAACATTAATTGTTATTTATTTATTTATGACTATATTACTTACTTTTACTTTGTCTGTATTGTCTGATGCTGTTCCTTGGTAGCTGGTATTTGACTCTGTGTGTTCAGCCCCTGCAGCCATGAGCAGAAGTACACTGGCCGGCAGAGTGATGTCAGTAAGGTCAGGGGAAAATTTATTTAATAAACACCAGATATAAAATGTATAAAATCAAAAAGTTCCACATATGTGTGGTTGGGAAGTTATTGTTAATATCTTACTTAGGGGATATTTGTATAGATATCTATACACTAAGAACAATAACTGACAAAACTGCTCTCTCCATAACTGAGATTTCAATACATTTGTTTAACCAAAATGGACAGGTAACTCTGAATCAGATAATTACCTAAGCAGGCAAATTCAAAGTGGTCACAGGATGATCTGATGAGCCAAAAAATGTACCACAGTCATCTTAGTCGCTGCATCTCAACTTGATTAGACACTTATAGTAAAATTGAGACCAGTATTTTCCATCACAATCAGCACAACATGATGGCAGTTCTTGAGAAAGAAGGGCGGTCGTAGAATTTCAGACAATTATAGTACCTATGGCAAAGCACAAAAGAGTTGCTTTTAAAATGCATTTCGGTTTGACCACTTACACTTCCTCATATGCTGGAGTATCTTCCTTCCACATGCAGCATGAACTCAAATGTTGTATCCAAGAGTAATTTTAGAAAGAAGGGAAAAAAAGAAATTATGGGCTGTTTATGAAATGTATGTTATGTCCCTTGGCTCATAGCATGTGGCATATGGTAGGAACACTTTTCCCCCAAAATTGTCAGCCTCACTAAGCACAATATCACTCAAGTTTACCACAATAAAGGGTTTATTGCCAGATGGAAGCACCCGATAGTTGGAGGTGGCTAAAGTCAATACGACAAACAGAAACCTGTACTAAACGAAAACAAAACCAGGCTCTAAATAAATGATAAAACCCTATATTCCCTATTTATCTATATGTATAAGAAAGAGTGGTTCCTGTCATCTCTTGGTCGGTGAACCTTCTCATCGCCTTGTTCCTTGTCTCTAGTCTCGCCACAGGAGTGAACTAAGTTTCATCTCAACAGTAAATTGCAGCCATTCTAAATGGAATTAAGAGAAAGAAATGGTGTAGAAATATAGAGCGGGAATGGGGCATGACACACATATGCCAGTCATCGTTTCATGTTAATCTAGTGTTAATTTGGTCACCCTACCATTGCCTTTGCATTTATCCTGCTGTTATCACCACTTGGGTAGACAGCTTTCCCTATCAACATTTTTTTTATGTTTCAGTGAAAGCTGTAAGTTATAATGCAATGTGTGGCACATTCTCTCTTCAGATTAGAAAATGTAACATCAAAATTTATCTAAAGGACCAAAAAGGGTAAACAGAAAATGAAGATCATAATTGTGCTTCAGTGTTTTATAACTTCCTACAGATGGATAAGAGGCAATTTTGTTGCGTTTAATAGTGTTCACCAGATTTCCCATCAAGCTGCACAAGCCATACTTTGATCGAGGCATCTGGCATTCAGCTTAAGCAATGTTCCTGGTGATTTACTCCATGTCCGACTTCCCATTTTAATTGATATCCATACTGACAAGAGAGATTACTGCAAATTGTTGCAATTGGGTTTGTGGGGACTCTTCATTCCTTTCTATGGGGAAAACTCTAATCCCAACATGATGACCTTAACCCCTACCCAGCCCTAACCTTAACCATAAGTAACCAAACAAAATATGAGACCTTTGGTACTTTTAGTTTTTTGATTGCATTCACAGATCTTTGAAGGGACCTGAAAAATGGTCCCCACAATGTAAAAAAAACAGGTAAAATGTAATACAAACTTAATATACACATATCAGTGGCACCTGCTAGTCTTTCAAACAGGGGAAGCTCATATTAGGCCTACATCATAAAATTCATTATGTTATTTGTACATGAATTCTGCCCTCTGTTACTTTGCAGACAATGGTCTATGACCCTGTCGTACCAATTGGCCGTTTCACACGGAACCTGGGAAATGCAAGGAATAAGGGGATTTTACAAATTGTCAAAACAGTCAAATAAATTGGACTTTCAGTGCAAGGAAATAACTGCAGAATAATAGAATAATTCATTTTTTCACCAGCTAAAGAAGAATATTCCTATATACTTTAAGTAACTGGCCTTGAGGTGTCTCTACATTGTAAGGCTTAAGATCATCAGTACACAAAGTTTATGAAATGCTTACATAACAGCCCACACTGTATTTATAAAATCATAGAAATTTCTAGCTTATTTATCGAATATTGAAAACTTTACTAAA
Source organism: Gnathonemus echidnorhynchus (assembly GCA_026776725.1). Classification (NCBI taxonomy): domain Eukaryota; kingdom Metazoa; phylum Chordata; class Actinopteri; order Osteoglossiformes; family Mormyridae; genus Gnathonemus; species Gnathonemus echidnorhynchus. The sequence continues at coordinate 23,618,250 of JAODJU010000002.1, read as the reverse complement.
AGACCTGACTCTTACATGGGGAGTTTTTCTTGAGCTGCAGGCTGGACATTAAAATCTGAAAGTATAAATTACAAACTTCAACCCAAAAGACATGGGTGTGTCACATATCTTGAGTCAAAAAGGAGCGACGGGAAACAAAGCTAGAGAATCAAATAGGAGAAAAAGTAAAGACAGACACATGGAACCAGGAACAGAGAAAAACTGTGAAAGATTCACTTGCAAACTCTCAGTTGAAGCAAATGCCAAAATTTGGTGATCCATGATGGTTAAGAAGACTAAGCACAGAGCACTATGGGTTGACCACTCCCAAGGTGACTGCTCCCTCTGCACTATGCGAATCCTGACAACTTGACAGGTAGATAGATCTGTGACTGGCAGACAGAAGGACAGTGTTACGTGCTGACTGGGCACGGAGCGGAGACAGAGAAGCAGGAGTCTCAGAAGTCGGGGAAGCGGAAGGATTTATTGGGGAAACAAGGGTTTTACTGGGGAGACAGTCAGGCACATGGCACAAAACAGGTAGTAACGTCAGTGACAAGACTGGGGGAAGACAAACAGGGAGGTACTTAAATATACCAGACTACACTGAATAAAACTAGACACAGCTGCTGACATGGGGATTCCACACGGGGCAGCGAGGGGAGGGGGCATGGCACACGGGGATCGGACGGGTGGGGCATGACAGACAGACTATATGGACAAAAGTATTGGGACAGACCTCTTACTCATTAAATTCAGGTCTTTCATTTAGACCCATTGCCACAGGTGTATAAAATCAAGCACATAGCCATGCGGTCAGGTTTAAAAACATTTATGAAGGAATGGGTCACTCTTAAGAGCTCAGTGTGGTGATGTCATAGGATGCCACCTTCGCAATAAGTCAGTTTGTGAAATTTCTTACTTGCTGGATGTTTGACGGTCCACTGGTAGTACTGCAAAGTGGAAGAGCATGGGAACAGAAACTCAGCTAGAAAGCAGGAGACCACATAAAGTAACGCAAAGGGGCTGAGGGTGTTGCTACCCAGTAATTTATATCCTTATCTATATTTCATTAGAAAAAAAGATTGAAGTCCAGTAGGGAAACTATTCTAATTTCATTGTATTTTTATTTTGGAAGTGTTTTGTAAATTATTCTAATTTATGGAGTTGCCAAGAGATAATTGTCCAAAGTGGTGTGTGATGTCATCGGTATGAGCGAGTGGGATATCCTAGATCATATTGTCGTGAGCATTCTGTGCTTCTTGCAAACTCCAGCGCTGAACTGGGAATAATAAAGTTGCCAAAAGGAGGATGGAATTGTGTCTCTTTGGGAGGGCAACAAGTGCTAGGGTGCGCAGTGCGTAAATGTTGCCAACGCTCTGTTGACTCAATAACTGCGGAGATCCAAACTTTCTCTGGCATAAAAACTGTGTCCCGGGAACTTCATGGAATGGGCTTCCATGGCTGAGCAGCTGCATGCAAGCCTCACATCACCAAGCGCAGTGCCAAGCGTTGGATGGAGTGGTGTAAAGCACACCGCCACTGGACTATGGAGCAGAGGAAACATGTTCTCAATCACATTTCTCTGTCTGGCAGTCTGATGGATGAGTCTGGGTTTGTCAGATGCCAGGAGAACATTACCCTACCTGACTGACTGTCAACTGTAAAGTTTGGTGGAGGAGGGATAATGGTATGGGGTTGTTTTTCAGGCGTTGGGCTGGGCCCCATAGGTCCAGTGAAGGGAACTCTTAATGCATCAGCATACCAAAACATTTTGGACAATTCTATGCTTCCAACTTGTTGGAACAGTTTGGAGAAGGCCCTTTTCTGTTCCAGCATAACTGTGTCCCAGTGCACAAAGCAAGGTCCATAAAGACATGGTTGGGTGAGTTTGGTGTGGATGAACTTGACTGGCCCACACAGAGCCCTGACCTCAACCCCATCAGACACCTTTGGGATGAACAAGAACGGAGATTGTGAGCCAGGTCTTCACGTCCAACATCAGTGCCAGACCTCCCAAATGCTCTTCTGGATGAATAGGCAAAAACGTCTACGGATACATTCAAAAATCTTATGGAAAGCTTTCCCAGAAGAGTGGCAGCTGTTATAGCTGCAAAGGGGGAATCAATTCCATATGGATGCCATGAACAGGATGCCATGGAAATTCCTGTAAGTGTAAAACTTTTGTCCATATAGTGCAGACAGACAGACAAAAAGACAGGCAGACAGACAGATAGATAGATAGTCAAAAAGGGATATAAAAGCCATAAGGAAAGGTGATTAAGTAAAATAGGACAAGCAAGGCTAAGGGTATAACACAGGCAGGCCCTTGGGTCAGGAGCCGAAAGTTAATCCGCTGCTCCGGGATTGGAATGTAAATCACAAAGCTGGGGAGGATGAGGGAGGGCAGGTGAAGGGGACAAGCGAGGGGGTGTCGGTTTATCATACCTTCACTTATTCAGTTAAAGGAGGGATGTGACCGGGGAAGGGGATCAAGCATGCAGGCATGCAGAGGGGCTTGTCGTGTTCATTACCATGACAAATGTTCTGTCATCTCCAGAAACATCCTGTGTTAGAGGCCTAATCATTTGCATGAAAATAGAACAGATATGAAACATATCTGTCTGTGAGACACAGTTACCATGCACACTCTGTGGAATAATTTTGATTATAGTTTCTCCTAAAACAATGTAACGTGGAGCTATGAAATGGCGTTGGGACAATTTTAATTTCTATATTAATTTGCTTGTAATATGTAACTGTCTGCTTTATTTAGTACAATGGCAATACTGATTTTTCCAAGGATGCTTCAAGGTTTCTTATACGACTTATGGGACGGGATGGGGGCAGGTCATTGAAGCGTCTATTAGGGATAAATACAGATTTGCTGTATGTCCAACCCTGACCTGGACAAATGTTCTTTCACAGCTAACCTTTTCCAGAGACAGCATATTTAACCATTGAATTTATAATAACCCCCTGATTAAATGCAGGCATTTTTCTATTAAAAGTGACATCTTGTCAATTACAATCCTTGTAAAGAAAGTCATTGCATTTTCTGTGAGAAGAAAGGTCAATAGCTTCGTTTAATGAGTAATTGACTCAAGGTGGTGTGGCACATACTCTGCACTGATCAAGTTTCAAATGTGATTTATTTCCATATTATTGTCTACCTATCATTACTAATGTGTCATAAAAATGGCTCTGATTGAAGTCGCACTGCTAGGGTCAATACATCAAGAAAAAGGAAAAGATGAAAATTGAGTTTTAATGGAGAGGTAAAGAGAACAGAGGTCTATACATTTAAGATTTTACAAATGGAAAGATAAGGACTAGTGAGTTGTGAATGAGAGACATTTGAATGAAAATGACCATGGTGAAGACATGACACGCAATGTAGATGCTAGAGATGAGTTCAGTTACTGGATCAGTGCTGTTCCAATAAAAGGAATTAAGCCAAGTGGTAGTAGTAAGTGATTTAAAGTCAGAGAGACATTGGCAAAGTATAATAATAATAATGATAATGATAACAATAATAATAATAATAATAAGAAATATTGCTATTATTATTATTATTGTTCTTCTTTGTTGTTTTTGTTGTGTCTTGGTTGCAACTCATGGTTTGTGAACAGTTTATTTGAAAGTCTCTTGTATTCCTGTATTCACTGTATCTTACACCTTGATTTTTTGGTAATGCAGATTGCTGTTTTGTTCTTTTTATATCCTTGGTGTTCCTTCCTGACCTATGACCAGAAAAGCACGAGTGCCTCGAGGGAGGAATTTATTAAAGACCAGTAAGTAGGTGAGATTTGGTATTGATGCATTTGGGAGAGGAAACTTCCCTGAAGGAGCTCCAGTCTATTAGATTCTACATTCTTGAGATATTGCATTAATTTTAAATAATAAATAATCATAAGAATTTGTCTTAAGCAGCATATATTTTAAAATAAACATTTGTCACATATTCTGTATATTTATCCATTTGATTTTAACTTATCATTTAAAGGCACTGCCCATATATTGTATTATCTCCCTAGAAAATAAAAGAGCTTCCAAAAATATCTAACATCACTGAGTTCGTAATTATGTTCTTTGCTGTCATTAGTATTGCTTGGACACACGGAACACACAGCTCTCTGAGAAGATGTCAAATGAAGAAGAAAATGCAGCATCAATGTGGACGGAACCACCAGAGGGGTGTTAATTTCTTAAGAGCCCGTTCACTTTGCAATTAATGTCTGCAGACTATGATTCATTTATTTTGACAGGAATTGTATTTACTTTGAAAGCCTTCCAATACACCAATGAGCACTTATAAATACATATGATTATGAAGGGACTTAAGTTTTCAGGGCTCCCAAAATAGCATGTGCATGAATATAAGCTTCACGTCTAGGGAGCCATCAGCACTATGGGAAGATTGATGGTACGACATTGTAGAATTTAAAGTTCTGTGAAATGGAATCACAGCAAGAGCTTGTAGTAAATTTCTACATTCTCCACCAACAAATCCTTCAAGAGAAGGAATATGATATTGCTCCTTGGAGGCAGCATTATATCTTGTCATTTGAGACATAATCTGCTTCACATAGCTCTTCACCAGCACATCTCTAGTGAATTTCTGATGCAAATAAGTCAGTTGATCCACTTTTTCAGTCTAAAATTTGTTAAAGCTTTCTTAATCTTTTGTAAATTTTGTACAGAAATCCAAACTTGACTTTCAAGATTCAAGATTCAATTCTTTATTGTTGTTATGCATGACAGTATAATGATTTTGGGATTGCAGCTCCCGAGTGGGACAAATAAAACACAAGGCAGGACAAGACATATGAAATTTAACAACATGTACAAAATACGGAATAGTCAGTAAATATGTGCAAATCAATGACAATGTGCAAAGTACAATGGATAGGTAGTATATGACAATTGGTGGGGGTTAGGGTGTCAGTCCTTTGTGTGAGTCCTATAGTGTCTGGTTCTGCATGATTACCATATTGGGGTAAAAACAGTTTATAAGTCTGGTAATATGGGCTTTTACTGCCTTGTACCTTCTATCGGATAGCAGCAGCTTAAACAAATGATGTCTAGGGTGTGATGCATTGTTATGGAACATAGTCATGGGTGCAGAGGGCACAAAAGGGTGGGTTGAGCACAAAGCCCTGGGGGGCACTGGTGCTGAACGTAAGGCTAAATGAATGGTGGGGGGCTCAGTTTCACTATCTGGGGGAGGTTGGTTAGAAAATCATAGACCCATGCACAGATGGGTTGGCTAAGACCCAGCCCAACTAGCCTGCTGTATGACCCTGGGTGTTCAAGCTGGGTGAGATGCATGTAGAATGGTGGATGTGTTCAGTCTGTAGGCATGTTGGTGCTTGTCCTGGGCGTTTGGAGCTGTGGATTTGATGTGTGAGACTACCAGCCTCTCCAAGCATTTGGTAGTAATGGGATGGGTTCAACTGGTCAGAAGTCTTTCACTTCATTGGCAGTTGGATGTTTGGGGACTGGAATGATAATGGCAGATATGAGATGAGGGGGGACAGTTCCCAGTGATAGGGAGAGGTTGAAGAGCAATGTGAAGACTGCTGTTTGTTGTTCTGCCCAGTCCCTGAGATCTCACGCTGGTATTCTGTCAGGTCCAGAGCTTTCCTTGCATTTAATTAAAACCTGAAACATGCATCTTATGGCACTTTTCCACTAGCATACAGGAAATAAGCTGCACCTGAGCTGCACCATGAAAGGAGACCAGTTACAGCACAACTCTGGCTCGCTCCAGTTTTCTACTGCAGGAGGGCCGGCTGGGTGAAGATGTTGCCTAAAAGACACTCATTTACTGTTCACACAGTGTAAGTCATAATTTCTGCTTGGAAGTCTGAGAAACAATGTCTAGTGCTAGCATTAAATGCTAGTGGAATTAACATTCGCTTGTGTGAATTTGCATTATGAATTCATTCTATTCAGCTGTACTTTTTTAAGTAGGTGGTTGGAAATTTTCAAGTTGTGATATTATGGGGAATGCATCAATATACTGTATCACAAAGTGTGATACTACTAAAAGTAAAAGATAGGGATGTAACATATAAAATACCTGGAAACCATTGTCGGACTGTTTTGATATCAACCAAAATATCACGTGGTTATTTCGCTCGTAGAAACTCCGTCTCAAAAAATACATACTAAAAAAGACGATTGTATGCAGATTGCAAGGTGATGTCACAAAGTGACATGGAGCGCAGGTTGTTTTTCTGCAGAAATGGTTGAGGCTTAAAAGAAAATTTGCTAAATTTGATTTTACAGCTTATGTGATGTATAAGGTTTTTTTTTTAACTAACTAAAGGAAAAGGAAAATGAAATGTTTTAAACCACGATAAATTGTTTTTTTTTTTTTTTTGCGCTACATTGACAGTTCTGAAGATTTGGATATTCCTGCATGTGCTTCGCCGAACAGGGACCCACCAAACGGAGCTCATGGCAGGATGGGGATCTGGACCCATGGAGCAAATGTGAAGGATGAGTAGAGGGAACTTTGAATTCCTTATAACGTGTGCAGTCAGGATATGATGGACTGAATTAAACTGTATATTAACTTTTGGACATTGTTATGCCTGAATTGAACGGTATATTACACGCGCACTGTCTTCACGCATTATTTAGCGTGTTAGTATGTATGGGCGTGGCCAATATTTCACACGGTGAAAACAGACCCGGCGTAAAAATGGCAGAAAACACTTCAGAATTGCAGATTGTGTTTTGATTAAAAGGTCCAGCTGCTGCAGTAATAATTCATATTTCATAAAGGAACTACTGACTGCTTGTTTTTGTTTTATAATTACATGCATTGTTCAGTCATTCATTGCAAAGGACAATTACAGCTAAGTTCTGGCAAAGGCTTAAAGTCATAGCTGGATATTTCACTAATGCAGAAAAGCAGAAGCACTTTATGTTAAAAGGAAGAACTAATTTGATATAAATAAACATGTTGATCATTAATTATTAAAATAATAGTTTTCTTTTTAAATATCATGATAATCATCATATTGTGAACATTTTATCGCGATATTATCGTATCCTGAGTTGTTGATATTGTTACATCCATAGTAAATAATATATAGAATATGTCCTTTTATTCCTCAGATAATCCATGCATAAACATACAGAATCAATCAGATGGCCGTGAAGCAACCAGCTCAGTCTGATCACGCTCTCAGCCCTGCTAGTAAGCAGGGTCGTGTCTGTGTGAGTATGGCTCAGGTGCGGCTCATTCAATTTACAAAGGAAGGTCAGCCGGTGGTGTGTCTCTGGTATGCAGTTCTTGATGGCAGTGGAAAAGTGCTATTGCATTGTGAGACTTCAAACAAGAGCTGAGTACTTGCCAGACAGCGGGGGTGAGGGTGGGGGCTCTCTGGACCTACTGTCAAAAAAGCCACAAAAGGTGCTATGGTCATTTGCAACTTGAATATTACTGCTTGGGGAGGGAGTGTTCTCACTTGTGTAGGTGGTGAGGAGTTGGATGCCATACCAAACTTGTCTGGGGTAACCTTTTTTAAAGTTGCCTTCAATACTTTGCTTTTACATAGCTTTGGTGTTCTTAATGCCTTTGTTCTGGTTGCATGTAACAGGATTGGTCCCAGTCTTGCCTTCTTCATTCAATCATCTCCCCATTTGGCCAGCAAATGTCACTGGCTACCCTGCCTCCCATTGTTTTCCAGGTCTGTTCTTTCACTATTGTCATTGGCTAAATGGGCTAAGAAGAATGGGCTGAGAACTGAGCTCCCCTACCATCATGGTTGTTGGTTGAGTTTTGCTTTTCCCCATTGTTAGTTCTTCCATTCATGTAACTTCTCTTTTGATCCTTCTTTTTGTATCTGTTTCTGGTTATCCTTGTGTCTACCTATTATCCTTGTGTCTACCTAGTATCCTCGTGTCTACCTTGTATCCTCGTGTCTACCTAGTATCCTCGTGTCTACCTAGTGTCCTTGTGTCTATCTAGTGTCCTCGTGTCTACCTAGTATCCTCGTGTCTACCTAGTATCCTTGTGTCTACCTTGTATCCTTGTGTCTACCTTGTATCCTTGTGTCTACCTAGTGTCCTTGTGTCTACCTTGTATCCTCGTGTCTACCTAGTATCCTCGTGTCTACCTAGTATCCTCGTGTCTACCTTGTATCCTCGTGTCTACCTAGTATCCTCGTGTCTACCTAGTGTCCTCGTGTCTACCTAGTATCCTTGTGTCTACCTTGTATCCTTGTGTCTACCTAGTGTCCTTGTGTCTACCTTGTATCCTTGTGTCTACCTTGTATCCTTGTGTCTACCTTGCCCTAGTCCCTAATGATTGATTGTGATTACTCTCACCTGTTCCTTGTTGCCCCTAGTCTTTCATTTTGTGGCAGATTAGTTATAGCCCAGATCTGTCCTCTGTTAATGCCCTCCTTATCATGTGTTTATAAGTCCCTGCTACTCTATTCCCCTCTATTCCCCTGTCAATCATTGTGTTTGATTCCTGTATTGCTGCATTAGATTCCTATATTTCTGCGTTTGTATTTATGTGTGGTCTGAATTGCTGCTCCTTTGTTTTTCACAATGTCGGGTGTCTCTTCGCTTATGACCCACCATAACAGCCTGTCTCGGCATCACTGGCCCGCCGAAAGCCGTGTCATGGGCCCTCAGCATGTCTTGGACATCTTTGGTTTAAAGATCTTTAATGATTTTAAGGGTATTAATCTTTTAATCCACTGTGACTGTTTTGCGATGTACAGTGATTGTCTTTAAAATGAAGATGCCCCCTGCTGATGAGGGAGTGTGGTTGATTATCTGTTGATCAGAAGCAAGATATTCCTCTGTGAGGATGTTCAATATGGGCAACTTTTCTCATTCACACATCTTTTGCATGTTTAGTCAGATAAAAGTCACTCTGCTGCTTCTTATCCTCAAACTTAGGTTGTACTTTTGAACTTGTCCATGCAAAACAAGCCTACAAATGCAAACAATCTATTAATATCATGCCACCATATGTCTTCAATCAATGTGGAAGTTTTGTCTTCTGAGATATATGTTTACAGTACATCATTGATTCTAACACATAAATGTGGGTTGATTCTAAACATGACATCTTTGATTCTAATCCTTACATTTCACTGTTAGATTATTGGCTGTAAACTAAAGACCATTTATACTGAATTTCCATCAATTTTAGTCACATAATTTTAAACAGCACACACAAGCAATTGCCATGCATCAACTTCAGCCTTTCAAAAATCTCTCTCCCTCCCTCCCTCTCTCTCTGTCTCTCTCTCT
>JAODJU010000002.1:23584877-23599064 GCA_026776725.1 Gnathonemus echidnorhynchus | reverse complement strand
TTCAGTTTGGAGTTCAGGAGATTGTCTTGACCAGGACCACACCCCTAAATGCATTGAAGCAACTGCCATGTGATTGGGTGATTAGATAATTGCATTAATGAGAAATTGAACAGGTGTTCCTAATAATCCTTTAGGTGAGTGTATATACACACACACACAAATGGAGCACTGCTGTCATGTCATAAAGAAAGCTGTCAGGGCCCTATTTCCCACTAGCACGTGCATGATGGACGCAAAGTGGTTTTGCTTAGGGGTCCAGCAATTATCGGCCTGACTGATTATTGGCCTGACTGATTACCGGCCTGACTGATTATCGGCCTGACTGATTATTGGCCTGACTGATTACCGGCCTGACTGATTATCGGCCTGACTGATTATCGGCGCCGATATTTAGCATTTTTATGGTTATCGGTATCGGTCATTTCATCCACCGATAAATATAAATTATATATATATTTATAAATATATATGTGGAATCTCCAGGGAAACCTCAAGGGGTTTCTACCAATTTCTACCAAGCCTCAGCCATCACAATCTCAATGACAATGTCACTATTGCAATGGGAAATTTTGAGAAAAACAATAAATAAAAATATGCTGACAGCTGCTTTGGGAGACATTTCCACTTCCTAAAGCAACATGCAAATACACTCTGTGGCAGCATTGGAGTGGGTGCAGACTGACTGATATACACAATGCATGAGAGATTCATTCTTAAGCATTGTTTGCCACTTTGGTACTAAGATAAGAGTAATAAATATATCCATCCATCCATTTTCTGCAACCACTTCTCCTATTCAGGGTGCAGGGAATTAATATATCATAAACTGAAAAAGCCAAATGACTATTCAAGGGTAATTTTTTAAATAACCTTCTTCTGTAAATGTTCTGAGCTGCTAAAGCACTCGTATACAAACAAAAAAAAAAGGCACCGTGAAGCTGAAAACCATCTAAAGAAATTGAATGATTGCTACATTAATTTTAAAACCAAGCTCTGATATTCAATTTAGTGGTATGACTATCAATGGAAAAGAACCCATTTAGGTTAAATGACATTTTGTTCTTGGACATGTTTGGACAATTGTAGGTGTTAATATCTTAATTAAAGGCTATGCAATTTGGGCACTGATAGTTTGAACGCACATTCTCAGGCTTGAGGAAACTCAATTTATTGTTTATGCACAGGCAATTCAGGCTCATTTCTTGAGACAGAATACCTTCTGATATCCTGAAGGAAGGTGTGCCACCAATAAACAGTGGCTAAAAATAAGATACTTATTAAAATTCAACATCTGAGCGAACAAAGAGGGAAATGGCAAGATCACGGCACGGTGAACACATAAAACAGCACCGTCCTCTGTAAGTCTTTCACATGTAAGTGACAACCTGGTGTCCAGTCATTATGAGTATTTGCATAGAATATGTGTATTCTATATTTAAAATATATGTTTATGTTATCAAGTCCAGGTCAGAGGAAGCCTACAACCACAGGGGAACATCCTGGATGGGGTCATGGTTAATTGCAGGGAGCGCAACCACATTGACACACTATAGAAAACATAGGACTGTAAGAGGGAAAGCGTTTATGTTGTGTAAATCTTACAGTAAAGTTCAGCCTAAAAAATCAGATGTAAAATGTAACATGCAAAACTCCATAAAACAGATATGCTCACTCTTGAGCATTTATCGCAAATTTGCTTACTTAGCGTACAGCAGTATTTGTAACAGTATATGCATACTGAAGCCAGGTGCACAGTATATATGGGATTTTTATTCTAATCAGACATGCATGATAGCTGCAGCAAATGAGAGAGGATGAAGCAGCACTGAAATGTTGACTTTTGTTTTCTTCACTTCATTTTTTTCATTGGAACAATATGGCCACCATATTATATGCTATTTCTCCTCTTTCCATTAGAATCCATCCCTTCACATCCTCCCCTGCTTGTGCTCATTTTATGGCATGGTGCACAAAATGAAACTTATTCAAAGAATAATGTTTTTGGACTTGGATTTAGATTCTCTGTTTCTATTTTCATGTGTCCTTTTATTTGCATGTGTCCTTTTATTTATGAATGTGATAATTAATAATCATGCTTTCCTTGTTCCACATAATATTATCAGTAACCACGTTTGTTTCAACATCACATATCATATTTTACTGTATTAAAATTTGCACTTACTATCAGATATCACAAATAAAACCCATAGGTGTCTGAGAAAGTTTGATATAGGGATATTGGGGGGGGGACAACTTATTTAATTTAAAATCAAAGGTCTATTCACTGAAGGAGGTGCTACACAATTTCTTATTTGTAAAGTCATAATCATAATCATCCCTCCATTTTCACTTGATTGTATATGGTGAAATTCATGATGTCAGCAGGCTGAGAAGGTCAGCCCAGACTTCCTTTATCCCAGCAACATATTCCAGGTCCTTTGTGCAGAAACCCAGGCTTTTCCAGGGCAGCTGCCAAATGAAAGCCTTATAGTGTGTCCTTTGTCTGCCCTGGGGATACCTTCCCAATGGGGCATGTCTGGCACAAATCCAATCGAGCCTGACAAGGAAACATTCTTATAGAAATGCCTGAGTCACCTCAGCCATCTCGTCTAGATGTTGAGGAGTAGTAGTTCTACATCAATACTCCCCAAGATCCCTGAACTCCTTACCCTAACCTAGAAATCCTCCAGAGAAACCTCATTTCAAGCACTCGCATCTGTGACCTTGTCCTTTCAGTCACTACACAAGGCTCATTACCATAGAGGAGATTAAGGATGTAGATTTACGGATAAACCAGCACCTTCATCCACAAATTCAGGTTCAGCATAACCAGACAAGTACATAACCCACAGAGTTGTCACTGTTGATGAAATCCTCCCCCAATACTCGAATGAAACCCCAACATACTTACTCTTCAAGGCAGATAAGTCCCCCCCCACTCCCCCAATACAAGTGAGTACCCCATTTTTTTTCAGTAGAAAACAGTGGCACTAATTCTATTCTCATTTGCTTCACACTCAGCCACAAATATTTACTCTTTTAGCAGGTTAATTGTGTGCACACCAAAGGCCATGGTCAGATTAGACCAAGAGGATGACATCATATGTTATCATCAATGCTGTCACCCAAATCCTCCACAGTGGACACAACATAATCTTCTGGAACTAAAACATACACTTAAGTTTATCCAAATATCTTAATGTGTAAATAGAAAAATTTTACTCTAATTTTTTTACGTTAGCAGGTTAGGGTAGGTTAATATAGTAATATTATGCAGGATTCATTTGCTTTACTTGAGCAGCACACACATATTGGGATTTGTGTATATGTATTTCATAGTTTTCTCCAAAGCAACTTTTGGGTCAATGCAACTACTAAGTGCATTAAATACCGAGTAAAGTTTATTAACAGAATCATATTTTTAGCAAGTGGAGTAAGCCACAGTACTCCAATTGAGATACAGATGTATTACTTTAAGCATCAGAAATAATATTACTCCATTACGATATTTCCCAATTACAAGCTCACTACATAAAAATAGTGCACCAAAATCACAGCGCCAGTTTATAAATAAATAAATCACAAACAATATCAAACAAGAGATAATGAATTATGCTAGATTTTCACCAATTAAAATTACCATACCTTGGAATATTAGGGGATTTATAGTAATTAAAAGTAGTTAAACTTTCCTGGTAAAAGGTATTTAAAGAGGACGTTTAAGTTCAGTTCAAGGTGATATCAAGCTGACATTTTAGATGAGATATATGGGAGCAGCTGGCAGGTAATATTTTAATCATAAATTAAAAACAAAATCAATTAATGCAATAATTAATGCATTAAAAAATACAAATCAGATGTGACACTCAAGCCTCATTACTGCAAGATCAGTATTTTCAGAGTTTCTCTTTCCCTAATGAAGTTTATTTTTTAATTTTGCTTTGCCTGAGTCAATATATATGTCATTTTAGCAATATATTAAATACTAAATATGAAAACAATACAAATAGGAATCAAATCAATTCTGTTCTCACTATAGATTGATTTAGATTATTTCTTCCTATTTCTTTTTTTATTCCATGTATCCTTTACATCTACATTCAACCATTCTGCATGTCCTCGATTCAATGACGGCAGGGTGTAAGAAAAGCCTTTCAGTGGGGATAAGAGGAGCTTCTTTTCGCTCATGTCCACGTTGCTGACTTAGCAGAAGGGGAGTTAAGTCGGATGAGTGGGTCTCACAGGGCCAAAAGAGTTCAATAAAGAAAGACAGACCAGATGTTAATGATTATAGATTTCAGAGGTTGGAGTAGAATTTTGTATCAGTTGTTCAAATCCAATCAAAATTTTTAAGCTTTTGTATCATGTAAAGGCTTAAACATGTTTTCATTTAAAACTAGCAGGACCACTAACCAAACTATCAGTCTCTCCCGAGATTCTTCTATGTTTCCTCTACAACACACCGCACGTTTTTGGAAAACAGTTAGCATTCTAATATATCTACATATTTATAGCCATATATCCTGAATGAATACAGCATGGGGAGTCAGCCTGTTGTATGTATAAAACAGAATACAACAAAGGAGACAAGGACGTCAAGATGGCTGATTCTCATGTATATACATAAATGAAGTGTTACACAATACATTAATTTTTCACACTATACCAACTTGTTGAAAAAGAAAACATATTTTACACCTCTGTTCCTGATCTTTTAAATGAAAATGTGTCTGAGCTGTGAAAGGGAAGGTAGGAATATCTGCATTATTAAATTAGATTACTGAGATGAATTGTTACAACTTAACTTGAAATAATATCACATTGTCCCCTCTGGGGTACAGTATATATTGTACAGTGGTTTATTTTTATACACAATACATTGAAATGTCGGGATCAGACATAGCATACAGTGTTTCCCCCAGGTTTACAGCTTTTTGGGGGTGGGGGAGGCAGACAAACACCGACAGGATTCATGGCGTTCATTTGTTTCTTTTAATGACAGCAGTCAATACAACAACTGAACTAAACTTCAGAACATTTCTTTTTATGATAATTATCCACAAAGTGTGCAGCTTTTGTCACTGCAGTGTATCTTTCTGGGCTGAACGTTTCTAGAGCCTTGATATGGGAAGTCAGAAACGTCTGGCCCATTTATTGAGATCCGCATGCAGGCTGCAAGGCCTGCTGCGGATGTTTGTCTTGACTGCAAATACATTAACTGTTAGGCTTTAAAAATGATAGCTGATAGCTTAAAATAGTGATAGTTCAAAGCAGAAAATCCCATTGTGAAATGTATTTATTACCCTGTTCATGGTTGAGAAGCCCCTCTCACAGTTTACACTGCTGACTGGCTGGTTGACGCAACGTATTTTCCAACCCGCGCTCTCTGTGCGCTGGTGGGAGTGTGCTCACCTGTGTGTGCGCGACCGTGTCTGTGCGCGTGCATCGGGGGGGAACTCCGCCACGCGCCATACAGAGAGTGGAGGAGAAATGTAAATGTGCAACCGTGTAGAGACAAAAATGACAAGCTGTTGTGTAAATAAGATAAATAACATAAGTCTATTTAGTTTGTTTAATAAAAGGACAATGTATAGATCTGTTCTATAGGAAAGGTGACCTTAAATGATTTCTGTTGTGATCTGCCGCTATATAGAAAATAAAATAAATAAAATTAACATGACCTTCAAGGGGGGTCGGGAGGTGCCGTTGGGGGGGGGCAAGGCACACCCCTAATGTAATGGTAGGGGAAACACTGGCATAAGTGTCTTTAATCTGGCTCCATATATCCATCTGTAAAAGCAATGTATCTAAAAATATCACCTGGACCACATTGCTTGAACTCTTTGTTTTTGAGCAGTTAAAGACAAGCCAGCTTTACGTACCATTCCTCTGTTCCAGTATCACAGGGTGATCTAAATACAGTATATGACTGTATAAAGGGAGACGGATGCAATTTCTATAATGTAATCATTTTACCTTGTTTAGAAATTGTAAGAAGGTGGCTTCAACTAACTGACAACCAGGAGGACCCTTGCAGCGCGATAAGTGACTAAAGAAAGCAGGACAAGAAGCCTTATCTAAATGGTTGTTTTAAAATGCTCAGCAGCATTTTAACCCTCTGAGGTTAACCTCTAAAAATATCACACATTAGTTAACCTGGACTTTTTCACCTCGCAGTAATTTGGCTGCGCACAAAATTTTTAGCATATTCTAGCACTTTCTGTAGCATATTTCATACTTTCTGATCTGCCACCCTAAGTCCACCAATTAGGTTTGCCCCACTGTAGCTAAGGTTAGGGTTAGAAAGGTTATGGCCACTGTGTGTGTGTTTGGGGTGGGGGGGTGGGATAGAGTGTTGTTCAGTGTTCCCAGGTTAAATTAACCTACTAGGAACACAAAAATGATAATCACTCTATCAAACTTTATTCACAGATTTAAATTTGTACAATAACACTGCCTCCTGACATCATCTTCAACCAACAGACTGAGATTACCTACTCCTCAGTAATAGGTTCAGAGCCTTTTGTTTTCCTCTGGTCACTGGCAATCTCTGTGTTGACAAACAGGGAAAATTACTCTTTGAATGTCAATGAAGGAACAATAGTACTCCAGATGTTTTCTCAGAAACTGGAGCTGACAAAACTAAATATAACCAAAGTTATCAGTCATTGTGCTAGAAGGAATATGGAGTAAACATTGGCAAGGAATTTTAACAAACTTCTGATTTTTTTTTTCCCAAGCAAACTTGAAAGCTCATTTGAAATTCACTGTTATTGAAAACTATTAGTTAGTTGATAAGAACAACAACAACAACAATAATAAAAAATAACAGGTTTGTACAGTATGTCCCTGTATATTGTCCCCCATAATATTGAACTTTAAGAAGTTAAGCACCACTGCTTCAGAGTTATCTCTGCTATGCCTGGTATGTACTTACTCAAATTCCTTAACTTTACCTTTTATCAATTACTTAAATCTCAGAGTCAGACTTGATATGTGGAGCTGCTGTCCAATGAGATTAGATGTCAGGCCATCGCTGCCACTGATGGGTTCGGCCCAATCCCAGTTGCACTCTAGTTATCCCTGTTACTGTGTGATAGCATTTAAATGTTTGTCAGATCTGAGGCTCCTGCTGAGTGTGGCTATTATTTTTATTCTGTCAGAGCTGTCACTCTGAATCCAGGGCCATGTCAGCCGGGCTCCGTTCCCTACAGCCCTACAGCAAAATGAGGAAGGGTCCGCTCCTGCACTGCTCACTGTCTTAGTATTCGTAGTATCTCACATGCCAATGAAAGCATTGAAACAGTAGTAGCAGTAACAGGAGTAGTTTTGAAAATACATAGTAATAAACATTAGCTGCAACCACAACAGTAATAGCAATGACAGCAACAACGATACGAATAATAACAATAATACATTAATTTATTCATTTTGAAATGCGCATCCATACTCGTTAAATAGCTGACAGCATGCTATCACCACAACTCTGCTAAGCATATATTGAAATTTGACCGAGATCTCACAGTGAACCAGAGGTGTGGTGCAACAGTGCTATGCACCATGCCACCCTATATTTCTTTGTCTGTATTTTAGAATTTGGTGGTAGCTATGGGCATCTCATGAAAACAACTGTCTAGTAATGAGTATTGCAATAGGAGTCAGTAAATCTCAGATAAAGGTAAATTCAATTATAACTCAATTGCGGTATTATAATTCTGCACTTTTCCCATTTTCTTTGATTTCAACAATAGAAGTCATTATTAAATAACTCATCTGTCTTTATCTCTTTGAGCACTGCTTTTCCTGTTGACAGTTGCGATGATAGTGTGCTAAATCAGACTTCCATCAGACCACACTTCTCTTACCAAGGCCTCAGACTCCGGCTTGTTCTGGGGGACGTCCAGACATTACTAAGTTGCAGGACCTCCGGTACATTCTGGGTCTACACTGGGGCCTCTGTCCAGTGGGGCATGCCTAGAAAAGCTCCTTTGGGAACTTACCAGATGGTAGCCTTATAAGATGCCTAAACCACCTCAATTGGTTCCTCTCAACCCAAAGGAAGAGCAGCCCCCTTTTGAGGCCCCTCGACTCATCACCATGTTGCAAAGAGTAAGGGGGGGGGGGGTAAGAGTAAGGGGGGGGTAAGAGTAAGCCCAACAACCCTACAGGAAACGTTTATTCTGACTGCTTATACATGCAAATTGTGCTTTTGGTCACTACCCACAGTTTACGGCTGTAGTTAAGGATAGGGACACGCATTGACTAGTGAACTACAAGTTTTATCCAATGACAGAGCTCCCACTTCATTACCATGGACCCAGTTGTGCTCTCTAAACTACAGGGACTCCCTGTCGATCTTCTTACCATCGCTCTTGAACCTGGTGTATTTAAACTTATCCTTTAAGGACAGACCCCACCAATTCCGCCTCAAGTTTGAAAGTGCTGATACTCATTCCAGCTGCATCACGTACATGACAGTGAACCACTTAAGTAAATGCAGGAGGTCCCAGTCGAATGAAGCACAGCATCATCTTTAAATAGAATGGATGTCGCCTCTAGCCCTCCGTATTGGACAGCCTTCCAGCCATGTTTGCATCTTCATATCTTGTTCATAAAAATCACAAACAGAGGTAGACAGAACGCATGCCGATTCCAAAGGTCAGCATCGGTTCCTATGACTGTAAATGGCCAAACAGGAAGTAGGGCACCCAGTACCTGTATCCCAGCAGCACCTCAGAGTTTATGTTGCTCATATGCTTTCTTGAAATTTACAAAACATATGTACATTATATCACCATATTTTCACAAATGCTGTCAAAGACTCGCAAGGAAGGGACATTAGTCCATTATTCTTCCAGTATCTGAGGTTAAACTATCAGTTGCCGGACATGACGGCCAGCATATACACTGGTACTGTGAGTGCTGGGCAGGGTGGAGGTAGAACCTCTCCGTTCTTCCCAGTTGATTATGGGGTTCTCCTGGGGTGTGTTCTTGCTCCTACTCTGTTCAGTGTTTGTATGGACTGGGTGTTCGGCAAGGTTGTGGGGTCCAGCAGCAAAGAACTCAGTGCACTTTGAAGTTTTTTTTCTGAGTCTGAAAGCTGTTATTAACCCGCTCACCTCTGTACATTTTATTTTTTTATTAGTTTGTGTTGCTGGCATCATGTCTTCAACTTGGTGGTTCTGGATGCCTGCAACTCGTCTCCATCTCTGTGATTCTGATTATTGCTATCTTGTTTTTTGGTCTGTAGTCTTGGTTAGCCAGAATTCTGCAGCTGTGGTGTTGGCCTGCTGGAGTTACTTCTTGGCTTCTTAGTTCAGATTTTCTTGGGCGTATCAGAAATGTAATAGTCATTCACTTGCTCACTATCCTCTATCCAGGAAAATATATGTAGTTGATTATACAGGGATTTAGCACTGAAATACCACAACAGTTATGAACACTGTATTCCAGGATGTTCTATTTTGTTATCTTGGCAACCTTTGGCAATTATTCATTCCTGAGGGAAAATTGTCTTTTCAATATTTCATCTTGCTTTCAAATGAAAAACACAGACACAGATACAGGTGAGAGCAAGCTTGAGGGTCACCGCACAGGACTGGCCAGCGTCCCGTCCCCATTGAAAAGTTAGGGTATAGGGCTTTGTTCAAGAGTCAAACATTGGCATCACTCTGCCAGCCACAGGATTTGAACTGGCAAACTTTCAATCACTGGCACAGAGTGCTAATCTCAGACTGCCACCAGTCCAGCCATAGCATAAATAAACTAAAGGCTATAGAGTGAATATGAATATGTAAGGCTGTCATTTATTTGACTGTTAACTTTAGTCACTGGAGAGATTGTCAGTATCATTATTACTTCATCCTCATTTTCAGTTTTCTGGTTCCTGTTCCTGGTTTACCCACTTCTTCATACCTAAGTCTGTTTTGTAAACTTCATCCTGGTGCTTGGTCAGCAGCCCCAAATTCAGGCAATTCCTGTACTGCCCAATGATATATTCAAAAACAATTTATTATACATCACTTCTTTTAGTTTAAAATATTGTAACTAAGCTTTAAAGACATTTTGTCTGGCACCTCTCTGTCCATGTCCTATGAGTTTTGTCCCCATTTGGCCAGCAGGTGTCGCTGGCCATGTTGTTCCCACCTCCGTCATTTAGCCCTTTAAGGCCCGAGACTTTCGTGTTTGTTAATGTTTCCCAGTTCCAGTGCTTATTAATTGTAATCCACCCTACCCGTTCCTTGTTGACCTGAGTTCTTTTGATTGGTTAATTTGATTATGATTTACTCCTGTCCCTTGTTTGCCCTGATTCTCTGTGCGTACTTAAATGCCTACCTTCACTCCACTTGTTAGTCAGTCATTGTGTCTAGTAACTCCATGTTTCTCTGTTCCATTGCCTAGTCCTGTTCCCGTTGTTGGCCCGTTCCTTTGTTGCATCACAGTATGGTTCTTGTTTTCCCCATTGTTTTTTCATCCCCCACAGTCCTTTATTTTGTGCCTTCACCAGTGTTGTTAATACTGAAATACTGAATGCTTCGCACCCCCACCTTGAACTCTCTGTTCCTGAAGTTTCAGAACTATAATCACTTTAAACTTACCTTTGTAAGTTATCTTTGTACATATGCAGGAATGTGTGTGTGTGTATATGTACATGTACACACTACATTCTCTTGTACTACAGTTTTTATAAGTATTTGCAAATGCTAAACACTGTCTGCTATGCACCTTATTATTTTACCTTTTGCTATTTGTACCATTTTACTACGTTATTTTATTCTACTTAAGTGGAAACATAAGAGACATTTTTTCCTGTTGAATGTTATTTTAGTGTGCAATCTTTGAGGGGTTTTGAGTCCAAGAAATTTTCTTTCAGGTATTGATGTTGCATTATTATCTGTATAAGACAAAAAACTTAATTCCTTAATAAATCCTTTTTGTCTTGGACCCATCAGTGAACCGTCACTTTTTTCCCACCTGCACCAAGTGGTGCCTTAACAGATTTATTGGTAGTGCACACTATCAATGTCAGTGGTGGTGTATGTTGGGGAGGACCTGTACCTGTACCTCAATAAAAATAATTCATCAGCTTGATTAAGTTTACTTTACTGAACAAAAACAGCTATACAAAACTGTCTGTAAGTTTAACAAAGTACTATGATTTCGTTTATTTTGCTGTCCCCTCTACCTCCTCCAGTTGGGTTTTCAGTGTGTCTGAAGAAAAAAATAAAAAACCACAACAAGTCCTGTAAAGCCTACTGATTAACAAATACATGCTATCTTAGCAAACTATTTTTTATAATCTGCATGCGTTATGAAGATTATATTGTCCATGTTATGACTGACGCGGCACGGACCAGGGAAGCAGACAAAGGAGTGCAGGACTGGGGTAAAATAAAAGGATTTAATAGGGACACAAAGGGGCATAGGGAACAAACAACATAACAATACAGGAGGATCGGCATGATCGGGATGTGACAGAACCCCCCCACACCGGACGCGCCCCAGGGGAGTGGAGGAACAAGACCAGGGACATCACAGGACCTGGGAAGACAAACACAAAATATCAACAGGGCACCATGGGAAACAGCACAGACACACAGAACATGCACAAGGAGAACAACTCAGACAACAAACGACAAACCACAGGGAACGCGGACAAACACAGAGGCACCAACGATGGAAACACGGAAGGAGACAGCGGAGAAACAACACCAGGGGCACACCCACAGGAGGCACAAAGGGACCAGAAGGGAACAAAGGCACAGAGGGATGGGGAGCAAACACAGGGGGCACAAAGGCAGAGGACATGGAGGCGAAGGGCAGGGGGAAACGGGGAGCCGGAGGGAACCCGGGCAGGCCAGGGGCAGCAGGCGACTGCGAGGCTGGAGCCGGAGGGACCCCTAGTGAGCGTGAGGAGGGAGCAGGAGGGAATGTTTAGGGTGGCAAGGAGGATAGCGGAGGGACTGACAGAGGGGACGTGGAGGCCAAGGCGTAAGCGACCAACGAGGCGTCGGAGGCAGGACTGCAGCTGGCAGACGATGTGCCGCAGGTGGAACCGGAGGCAACTGCCGAGCCAAAGCTAGGGGGACCGAAGGCGATCACCGAGCTGGACCTGGAGGCCCCGCAGGTGACCACCGAGCCACAGCCAGGGGGACCGAAGGCAAGCCAGGGGGTAGGATGGGTGCAGGTGTCCCCTCCCTTTCTGGGAGACTCTGGGAGGCGGGGACCCGGTCAGTGCCTGCCACACTGGGGTGATGGTGGAGGAGTCACTGGGGATGTCAGAGAAATCCCCAAGGGGTTCCATCCAGTTCAGGAGGGAGGAGCGGTGGTCCGGCAGTCTGGGACCTCCTTGGGGACAGGGGCTGGGGCCATGGGAGCTGGTGGTGCGGGATCAGGAACCAGGGGGACTGGATCTGGGACCTCAGGCGACGAAACAAGAGATGCAGGGACCTCAGGCGACGAAGCAGGAGGCACTGCGGGCACTGAAACCACATGGGCAGCTGCGGGCGCTGGAACCACAGGGGCTGCTGCTGGGGTTTGAGCCTTGGCACCAGGCGCTATTCCTATATGGAGCTTAGGGACTCGTGGGACTGGATCCAAAATGGACCGGGCCCCTTTAAGAGCCGGGCATGTCCCATACAATGGGTGAGCTGCCAGTGCTGGCAATGGAGCAGCAGGTGGACGGACTTCGGGGGTCTGTTTGGGTGGGGCGACGGCGGCATGCCTAAACACCCCCGGATCCAGAATCGAGAGGGGTTCCTCCCGACAAGCAGCAGGGCTAGCAACAGAAACCGAGACAGCCCCCAGGAAGAGCTCAGGTGCGTCTTCTTGTCTGTGGCTTTCCCGCTTCTTCTTCTTGCGGCTCTTCTTCGGCGGAGCCTGGGGTACCTCTGGCAATTTTGCCAGAAGACCGTAAGGTAAGCCGCAAGCCATGGCTTCCTGCTTCAACTTGGCTTCCGCAACCCCACGTCTCAGCCGCCGCAGGATTTCACACACCTCTTCCGTGAGATGCGCGTCTTCGGACAGGCATATTTGTTCCAATATATCCCTCATCTGGAAGGCAAGAGCTTGCAGTCCAGGGTCGTCCCTCACCTCGGGCTGTTTGAGCCAATGCAGTGCCTCATTAGTGAGACCGAGGAATTGCTCCTTAGTCAGGGCAGGCGTCTTCTGTTTGAGTTCTGTCATTCTGTTATGACTGACGCGGCACGGACTAGGGAAGCAAAGGACAGCAGGACTGGGGTAAAATAAAAGGATTTAATAGGGACACCCAGGGGCACAGGGAACAAACAGCCTTAACAATATATAACACTACAATGACAGAACTAGGGAAACAAACTCTGACATGGACTTAAATACACCGAACTAACAAAGACAACTTGAAACAGCTGGTAAACACTGGGAATCCACACGAGGTTAATGAGAGGGGCGTGGCACAAGAGGATCGGCATGATCAGGGTGTGACAGTCCAGAAATTCTTAAATATTCTTAAAACTGAAACATGCATACTTATTTGTAATAATTAGTAATGCATATAATGTCTTTACCCGACTAGTACATATTATTTTTAAACATGATCAACAAGGCATATCACATACGGTCTCTTTCTGCTTGATTTGGTTAAAAAGTTTTATTTTTCAAAAGAAAATCTGATGCCTTTGACATATGTGTTAACTCCTGTTATCACTGGAGAACAATAATTGAAATTAAGTGTTTTGTAATTAACTTGTGATAGATGATTAATGCAATCAATAATGCTTGTCATTTTTGTCTGAAATACATGAAAAATGCCAGATGGCATTAAAGTGTTTCTGATGACATGAAAAAAGATCAAGAATGTCACAAAAACTCTATGCAACTTGGCTGCAGGAGTCTCCTGACATGAAAATACAATAAAACTGATCATTTAATTCCATTCCAAAGAATGAATATGGCCCAAAAGAAACGCCGTCTGTAGTAATTACTTCTTGGGTGATAAACTATCCATCCATCCATCCATTTTCCAAACCGTTTCTCCCACATACTGAGTGATTTTGGGGACACTGAGACACCGCGGGGGGTCTGGAGCCTATCCCAGAAGCTACGGGCACAAGGCGGGGAACAACCCAGGACGGGGGGGCCAGCCCATCGCAGGGCACACTCACACACCATTCACTCACACATGCACACCTATGGGCAATTTAGTAACTC
>JAODJU010000002.1:23565018-23582377 GCA_026776725.1 Gnathonemus echidnorhynchus | reverse complement strand
AAGCAACTGCCATGTGATTGGTTGATTAGATAATTGCATTAATGAGAAATTGAACAGGTGTTCCTAATAATCCTTTAAGTGAGTGTATATGAACATCATTTGAACATGGTGTTCGTCATGAACAATCCATGGCCTGCACAGGTCACTTCACTACTCAGGTTTAGATCTACAGTAGGAGGCCACTCTCTCCAGTCACACCACTCCAGGCATCTCCACCATTCCACCTGCGAACACTGAAGTCTCTCAGTAGAACCACAGAATCTATACATTGTGTCCTCTTTCTTTAAGAAGGCTGGGTACCCTGAACTGCGGTTTATTGCTTTTCCTCTTTGCAAGTCACATTTGCAGAGACATGCTTCTTGTGTACCGGGAAAAGTCCAGGGGCCTCATTCATCCAACTTTACGTAAATTTTATCATGAAAAAATGTGTATGCACTAGAAGAAAAAAAAAATGCATGCATGCAAAAAAATTAGGATGTAACAAACCTGGTGTAGGCACATTTCCCCTCTGAAATGTTGGAACTATCTTATAAATGCATAAGTCTGAGATCCTGCTTGGTTGCCACCCACAAATAACCATAAATGGTCAATGCAAATAAGCTGCATGCTCATATAATATTCAAATCAAGCATTTCTGGTTGCAAAGTCCAACAATTTAAATAAAAAACCAAGAAGAGGAATTTTGAACAGTACAGAGTAGGGGCATGACAAAATGTTATATTTGGAGCCCAAAGCACATTAACCATAACCAAGAAAATGTTTAGTAGTACATTTTACAATGATGTATTTACCACACAATTATATTATAAGTTTCTAGCACTTTTACACTATTTTGCACTTTAGGATTACATGCCAAACAGCATTTCATTGTTGAAGTACTTGTACTTTGTCCAATGATAATAAAGCTGAATCTTAAAATGAACATCGAATGGTAACTGCACTGCGGTAAATTCCATCA
Organism: Gnathonemus echidnorhynchus; assembly: GCA_026776725.1. Taxonomy (NCBI): domain Eukaryota; kingdom Metazoa; phylum Chordata; class Actinopteri; order Osteoglossiformes; family Mormyridae; genus Gnathonemus; species Gnathonemus echidnorhynchus. The sequence goes on along the minus strand of JAODJU010000002.1, from coordinate 23,581,419 downwards.
CCTCTACAAAACTCCCCAAAAAGTGGTCAGATCTTAAGATAGAGAGAAAGAAATTACTTGCTGTGCCCGGGGCCGATGTGACTGTAACTATCGGGGTAAACCCACATCTCCACCCTCAAACATACATATGCTATGTATGATAGAGGATGCGCTATTATGCGCTGTGGTCCCAGAGCATTCGGGAGGTACTGATGCGGTACGTGAAACTCAAAACGAACAAATCCCAATGTCAGTGTCATATGAGCATTGCACACAACTTGCACATTAATAGAACAAAATGCCTTTCGATTGACAAAAGTAGATTAATTAGCACTCGCTCTATCGTCTGCATCTACTGCTGTATACTGTTATGCATTTGATACATTGACTTTGAGGTGCGCTTATTGCAATGCCAGGGTAGTCAATTGCGGCAATTAAAATTAGGAAAGCTTAACATCGTTGAAATATAGCATTTAAGTTTGTTCGCCCACAGCACAGGGAGACATACATTTAATGTAAAACAGGCGAAATGCAAAGACATTACACAGTGCAAACAGAAAACAAATCAGTAAAAATAATCTTGATGGCCCATGAAAACTCGTTCCCTTCTAATCGCTCCTTTTATATAGTTACTAGCAAGAATGGGTTTTATAAGATGATCCACATAATCTGTCCTATTAATGATCTTTTTGTTTTATTTTTGTTGTTGTTTTATTACATTAAAGATGTTAAAATGTATGATCTGGCTTTTGGATTTACATCTGGTTTCCATCACAAAACTCTGCGATTTCAATAAGGCTGTGTAGACTTTTTGAACATTTACTCTGGATAAATGGCCATGACATGCCTTCTGGCTAAAGCCTTCAGGACTACAAGTTTGCCTTTTTCCTCCCCTTTGTCACTGATGCCCGAATTCTATAATGGGTATTGGTGCAAGCAGGAGTGGCAGATGGAATTAACAGTTTCTGTTTCCTTTTCAAAAAGGACAACTTCATGCTGTATACTATGTTGGTACAACATTGAAAATTGCCATTAGTCCTTTAGTTTTTTTAAAATGTAAAACCATAAACCATTGTGGGATTCTGACTGGTTTTATTGGTATTTGTAAAAAAAAAAAAAAAAAGAAAAGAAAAATGAAATCTATTATTATTTCAGACCACATTAATGTTCATTTAATATCTGCTGCCGTGTTACATTAAATGAAGGCTATTATCTGGTGTTAGAAGAGAAGCTCAGTGATGAATGGATGGTGAGGCAGGGGCTAAAGCTTCTCCGGCAGCCCATCTTTTATAATCAGCCTCTAACCTTGTTTTTCCAATCTTTTATACAGATATTCAAATGGGCAAAGAGTAGTTTTATAATATGTGGGACCATGACAGTTAGGGTGTACACTCTGCATTGTGTATTTCACTCATTCCTCATTAAATAGTTTTAAGCCTGACCGAACCATTATGAAGTCGTTTACAGTCAGAAACACGGTATACAATTAACAATATAATTCTTTGTTGCTTTTAAGAAAAGCAGATGTTGGCAAAACAGCGGATCTCACAATCAATTTGTATGTCATGAAAAGTCCAGGTAAAATGGTATATTTCTAGTATAGGTCGATGTATTTGACAATTTGATATCTTGAATGTTATAAAACCAGATGCAAAAGGGTTTCTTAAAACTTGTTTTTATTGAATCCAATGTTGGAGAAAACAGAAATAACAGGTGTACCAAAGGAGGACTCAGATCCACTTAAATTTGTGCAGAAACAAGGAGTGGAGAAAAAAAAAAGTTGCCATACAAATTGTTTCTTATTTTTGATGATGTATTTAAATCGAAGGTTATGCACAAATGAAATCATATAATGATATGCTAGGAATGATATCACATGATTTACAGCAATATTTGGCAAAGGTAGATTTATACTTAATAATGAATTCATTACTATAATATTCAATATGTATTCAATATGTAATAATATGTAATAATAATATGTAATAATAGGTAACAAAATGAATACAAACACACACACGGTAATCACCTGACCAGTTAACGAACATAAACTCTCCACTCTCACCAGTTTAAAGTTGAGCCTATGCTGCAGTTTCTGAGGCCTCATTGTATAAACCCAAGCTAAATATGTCAGAGAGGCTGGCAGATTCAAGTGCAATCTGTGGTTATGCTGTGCTTCACAGATCTGTTATTTTCTGAACAAGAAACGTAAAATCTAAACATGTACAGAAAAAAAACTTCAAAATAGCCATAATTTAATTATAATGGATATCCTTGTCATGCATGTGCAATGACCAATTATTAAGAATAAGGGACAGAAATGAACTGGATATAGATTCAATTATTTAATCCACAACCTAATGTTAAAAAGGGGAAAAAAGACATTTATGCAAGAATATAAGACACACATATCTATCTATCTATCTATCTATCTATCTATCTATCTATCTATCTATCTATCTAGCTGCTGGGGCTCGATCCAGTTGCATAATGTGGTGATCAGGTCAGGACACCTTGTTTGGTGATTCGCTCAGATCAGAAGTGTTAAATTTTGAATATGAATTACATTCAGATTCAGTTTTCGTCTTTCATTGTTAAGGCCACTGAAAAGGTAATGGAAATCAAATGCTCTACAGGCGTCTTTGAATGGTAGGGAGGTTATATTGTGACCATAGTATGTGGTAACCTGGCCTTAATCTCTGCAATGAGTAGTCTGAGTAAGAAGTACAGCCACAGATAGAGGCATGTTGAAGATGTCAATGTACTGTAATGGTTATCGGCTGATCTGTGCATTTTGTGAGGGTGCAGATAGTTATGCTATTGGACCAAGGGATTCGCAAGCTCTCAAGACAGTAGATGAGAATGACAGAACTTAGTCAGTGGGAGTTGCAAGGATATTTTTGGCTGAATGTTGTTTGTTTCTAACATTTCACTGCACCTGTCGGAAAGCAGAGAAACCCAAAACACTGAACACTACACGTGTGTGTGTGTATTTGTGTATACACACATGCATACATATCTATTGATTTATCTATAACCCCCCCATTAACATTTACTGTAAATTTTGAGCTAGGGAATTTATCTGGGCTAAGCCTCTGTGTCTGTGATCAGAAGGTCGGCAGTTCAATCCCAGCCTCGGAACGTCTGCGGGTTCTTGAGCGAGACCCTTAAGCCCCCCCCAGCTTCCTGGGCGTCGCAACAAGTGACCAGGTTGCTCTCACCTACAGAGAGCAACTTGGGGGAGGTGCAAAGAGAATTTCCCCACAGGGATCAAAACAATATGAATTATTATTATTATTATTATTATTATTATTATTATACTCAATGGAGGGAGCGAACTAAGAATGACAGTTGATTGATTGCTGATCTGATTTTATTTTTGAGTGTTTATGCAATTTACAAAATAATTTTAATGTCAATCCTGTATCTGCCATATCATCAGTTCATATGCTGTATATGTTCAGTCTAGCAAAATTGTGTGTTTGGTTTTTCTCAGTTTAAGGTGAATATCCATTTGAATTAAATTCAATTCATTTATTCATAGAAGCATTGTCACCAAACGCTTATCTAATCCTGGGACCGAAATCCCCAGAAAGTAAGCCGGAGGAAACAGTGGGAAGGAAAGAAAAAAAACATATCCCAAGAGAGAGGAAGAAATCAAGGGAAAAACTAGCCTCAAGGGGAAAACCCATCTTCCTCTGTCCAGGCAGTAACATAATTTAGTGTAAAGTAAATTCAGCAGATGGCGGGACAGCAAAGGTAGGCAGGCACATTATGAAGCAGGGAGACAGGTAAGCAGTAGGCAGGCAGATGGGCTGCTGTGGTGGTTTAAGCAGATGGCAAGCAGGAGGGGAGGTACAGCCTGGCAGACTGGTAGGCTGACAGAAAGACAGACAGAAGGACAGACAGAAGGACAGGCAGACCGGTAGGCAGGCAGGTGGCAGGCAGACAGAAATTCAGGCAGACCGGTAGGCAGGCAGGTGGCAGGCAGACAGAAATTCAGGCAGACTGGTAGGCAGACAGAAAGACAGGCAGACCGGTAGGCAGGCAGACAGAAAGACAGGCAGACTGGCAGGCAGGCAGGCAGACAGAAAGACAGGCTGACAGGCAGGCAGGGGGCCCCCTTGTTCCTGGAGTGGGGGGAATAAGAAATCGCACAAGCATGTGCAAAACATCAACATGACAATTCAAGACAGCAAGGTGACTATCATACAATAGCTCCAAGAGGACAGAGGTATAGGAAGCATGACTAAGAGAGAGAGTCAGGTGGGAACACAGGCAAGCTGGAATCCCTGAATGACAGCACACCAGCAGCACACGCGGGTGTATGCAAAGTAAGAGTAACAGCACTGACTTACAGCGCATCCACCCAGCTCTGTGCCTCGGATTACATCTCTAGCTGGTGATGATTATCTACCAAGAGCTAGTTTCCCTGTAGGTAAAACTAAACAGGTGTGTTTTTAGCCTAAAAATAAAAATTGAGTTTGAGGTAGAACCTCACACATTTTCTTGAACATTCTTCCACGTCTTTGTAGAGGAATGCTCGACATTCCTGGGTAGCCATCTCCACTCTGGCAAATAAAATAACCCGCCTCTTGAGAAGGAAGCAAACGGTGAATGTTGTATGGGTCTAAAAGACCGCACAAGTACTCTGAGGCAAAGCCATTGAAAACCTAGTCTTGATAGCTTAAAATCAATCCAAACTTTGTATTCATTGTAAAGACAACAAAATGGGACTAATAGAATAAAATTATATGGTTCTTTTTAGAACTGGCTACATCATTCTGCACCCACTGAAGTCTGTTTAAGTGCCCAGAGGTATACCAAAAAAGAGTTTTACAGTAGCCCTGTCAGGAACGTATACAGGTATGGCTTAAATGAGTGGCTTTTCATTTTTGTATCATGGATGTATAGGATCATCCAAATCTTTGCAATATTCCTCAGATGAAAGGAAGATGTTTTATCAGAATTTCAAATGTGATCATCAGAAGACAACTGAGTCAACTATGACACTAAGATGTTTAACCATTGGGTCAAGACTAACCTTAAAACCAGTGTTGCATAAGTAAGCAGACCTGGAGCGGAGTTAGGGTCAAGTACAGTACCAATACTTCAGTTTTATCCAGGTTTAAGAAGAGGAAGTCACAGGACCTCCAGCTTCTCACATCTAATAAACAGTATATAGACTTTGACAGCTATGATGGGTCACCTGGATTCAAGAAGAATTGTACTAATATACACACAGAGGCAGACAGTTCAGGGCCAGAAAGTAAAAATCCAGACCAGGATTTTGTTTCAACCAAACAGTTGAGTACCCTGTGACTGTTTATACTCAATCGGTTGACTAAAACAAAATCTTGGTCTGGCCTTTCACTTTCTGGACCTGATTTATCCACCTCTGTTTGCACAGTAACAGTCAATTGTGGCAAATGCGAAATACAGGTAAGGGACAGGTTGAGCTATGAAATGTACTGTAAATGTCTGGTATTAGTATGGACAGCTTATCTGCCACAAGGTGCACTGAAAATAACAACAGCATCAGTCAATCTGCTTGATTGTCATTGTGAATTTATATGGATATCATGATATATAAACCTTAAATACATAACACTATAACACTGTAGATAGAATAATTAAAGTTAAAAATCAAGCAAAACGGCTGTTAAAATCTTATTAAAGTGAGAAAAGTAGTAGTGTCAAGTGATAGCTCTTAATTAAGATTTTAGTTAATTTAAATGGTAGTTGGTAATTGTTCTGTAAATGTTCCATTCAGTATTGAGATAATACATAAGTAACTGACAGAAATGGAAAGGAAATAGTATTTTGGTTGATATCCTCAGATCTGTTCACATCATAAGCACAAGTACAAGTAAAAAAAAAAGCTTTACACTGACATTGACTTTTGTACCCTTTTTAGAAAGGAATGATAGATTTCTTCAATGAAACCTCAGGTTCTTTTAGTTGAATGATGAGGCAGGTTCCTTAAGCTTATGCAGTTTATTAAGACAGAATGAAGATGTTACAGAAAGATGTTTCACACGGCCAGTTCAGAGTCTGTCTGTGTCTGTCTCTGCCCCCACTGAGGGAAGCAGGCCCTTTATCTATGGTCTTCAAACAGACTCCTGGAGCCAGGGGGTCAGACAGCCTTGGTGAGAGTAAATTGTATGAGAGGCAAAGAACATGATGAGCAAGTAGCAAAGACAGAAAGAAATATAAAAATAAGAAATATGAAGACGATAAATGAGTGAATTAAATTGACATAATTAACTAACTACAAATTAATTAGGGGAATCCCTCAGGAACAAGTTAAAAATCAGAAGCTGTGTAAAAAGGAACCAGATGCAATGATATGAAATGATAGCGGTGAGACCATTCAATAAACAGTGTCTTTGCTTTCCTGGGGATCCTACCTTTCACCTTTCACATCAGTTTTAGGTTAGGTAAATATAAAGGGTAAATAAATAAAAACTATTCAATAATAATATTTAAATTGATCAATCAATCAGTCAGAATTAGTAGTTGCCAGCATAGTTCTGTGTCTGTCCTGCAATATATATATCTAATAGATATTACTTAAAAAATTCTGCTTTTCTGCAGTGCTTTGCAACGGCTGTTTACTTGTTTGTGTGCTTGCTTTAAAACAGTGCTGCTTTTTTAATGTTTTGTTACATTTCAAAGGCTTTAATACTCATGGACAGAGCAGAGTCCATGTTTTTTTTCTTCTCATTGAAACAGCAAAGCCCCTTCAAACCAAGAACCTTACAGCAGCAATATTCCTGTGTGTGCTCTACAGTTTGATTGGGGAATGCTGCGTTTGATTTTCATTCAACATAAAAAGATCCACACCAGCCACAATGTTACTCTTTTGACTCTTTCAAAAAATGTCCAGGACTTCTGAAAATCATCAGTGCATATTTTGATAAACTTGACAAAAGTGTTCCTGTTCGCTGTGAGCTGGGATTTCTTTCTACATTGCTGCTCTGCCTTGTCACCAGTTTTGTGTAGTATCTTTTGGATCATGGACTTACACACATTAGACTTGCAGATTTGTCATACTAAACTTCTCAATGTCCTTTCATGCATTTAATGCCTTTACAATTCTTTCCAGACAGATAGGCATATATAATTGTATGATGTATATTTTAATAGTGGTACTGTATAACATTCCTTCATTTATCCTCTCATGATTTGGATAATGTCATATTAGATAGGATTGTTACTGCTGGGGGTGTGTCAAATCAATATCCCCTTACAGGGAATTAAAATTATCTCCAACTTATAAGTTCCACCCTGCCCCAACATTAAAAACCTTCCGCATTTACACAAGCAAATGGAAGGGCACGTTTCCTTGGAATAAACACTTCATTACATTACATCCTTTAATAATATCAGTCACACAGGGCTTAGATCTTCCCAAGTCAGCAGGCAAACGGCACTAATCAAGCAGGCCCAGGCACGGACAGGTAGGCATACAGCAGCCCAAATGACCTCTAGCATACTCCACCTTAATCCCCATACCAAACTGACATCCACCCTAATTACACAATATTAAATAGCCATATGAAAATAAATCATCCACTGCTTACTACACACTAGCCTCTGCCTTGGCTCCATAACACACACAAAAGTCTACCTATAAAAACCCCATTAATTACCATCCAACCCAAAAGCTTAGTCCTTCCCCTGCCTCACACAACCTTCCCCAGCAGGTCCATTATAGCTCATCGCCAACTTGCATTTGTATCCACCTACAAATAAATGCCTCTCACACTCCTCATTGCTCACTCACAGCTCCCGAATAACTGTGGGCAAAATGCTAACTAGCCACTGAAATGAATGCACCGCTGCTCGAATACAGTGTAGTCTATATACAGACTGATCGGGAGATAAATAGAGGAGAAAAACATCATAAAAGTTCATTAAAATAAATATAAATATCAGATACCACAATAGCAGTCCAATAAGGCCTTTCATGTAATTCTGTCTTTATCTTGCGTTCACTAGGTCACCTGACCAAATACTTTTTAAGGGCACAATGTGTGGCGTTGCATTGATACAAAACATTTTAATTGAAAAATGAAATGCAAATGTGGACATTTTTCTGTCACTATTCAAAATGTGTTTGTTAAGGCGAAGTGTGTTATCACCAAGTTTGCATCAATTTCCTCCTCGCCATATGGTGACCCACCCACAGTCCAAAAACAAGCAGTTCAGTACAACACCATTTCAAAATCACCAATTGTGTGTAATTCTGTATATATCTGACTCTGTGTGTGCACTGTATTATTTGTTATGGGTTCCAAGCTTACACTGCAAACCTTTATCGGAAAAGTAGTTACGGTTGGATGGATGAATACATGAATGGATGGACGGATGTTGCAGAATTATTCTGTGTCTGTGAGATATTAAAACAAGTTCAGAGCTAATATTAGTAATATTTCAAGACCTTATATCTTCACAGGATTTGAAGAACGAAAATAAAGGTGAGACCTGGAGAAATAATACTACACACCTATTTCAAAGAAGCAAAAAAAATTCAAACATTCAATTAAACACTTTTCCAGAATTTCAGTGTTCTTTGTAATATTTCTATTATTATGGCATGATTAGCTGTCGTTATTGATTGACGTATATTTTGATAGAGACCTGAGAAGAATTATAACCTAGACCAAGTTTTACTTAATTTGCATAATTCAGTTAGTGAAAGCAGTGCAGTTACAATGGCCTGCCAAGATATAGACTGATGATCTGTCACTAGATAACACATCACCCACGGGTCAGGTAGTCAGATGTTCATTGATTTCATTAGCCTGACCTTTCTGCTCCTCACTATAGAGACAAATACCAGGATTTATAAAAAGGGAAAATAGAAATTGTACCTTTATTCTGAAATCAGTGTTACTATGGTGATTCTGTCTACCTAGTGTGGACTGTTTAACTCTAGACTGTTTATTATATAGCAAAGAATTCCATTTGTCTCATGATAAAGGAAAGCTAAAACACAGCACATGCTAATGAAGTAATGGACTTTAGTGTTTATAATTTTTATTAGTATTTCCATCCATCTACCCATCCATTAATCCAGTTGTCCAGTATAAGGCCACAAGGACTAAAAAGATCGACATATTTTTGCAGATGAAAAAAAAGTGATTATTTCCCAAATTTGTTTAAGAGAGGCCAAGAAGGTTAAGTTATTTTTTATTTGTTTTTGAAAATAAGTAATGCATAAAATATTCTTATAACAAATGTGAACTGGAAGGATATTAAGAATTTGTTCTTGTTTAAATTGATGCGTAATGCAGGGTGGTCTATATCTACTGATATGGTGTTGTTAACCTGATAATACAAAATAAAACTAATATTATTTTCTCTATAGTTCACAATTCTGCTGCTTCTGCAGTTGTCTTTACAAGGTAGATATCTAATTTGATTTCTAAATGTACTTATTTCACTCACAAATGTACACATACACACGCATAGAACACTTCATGAAAGAAAAGTAAACTGGATTTCTCTTCAGACAGTATTTATTCCCCCTATTTCTAACCAAATCCCACAAAAGGCTATGGCTCTATAAACAGTTCCCAAATGTAAATTTCCCTTAGCAGAATTCTTCAGAAGTATTTATATAAAGTATTACTTTGGGTTTTTGGAAGCTTGTTTGCAGGCCCCAGTCAATTCTCTCCACAATTAGATTATCTTATTCTCGTGTATTTGTTTTTATCATTTATGCATAAAATATTTCTATATTCTGTATTATTTATTTGTATTTATTTACACTCATCGCACATCAGAGATATCCTTTGTGGCATATTATCCATCAGGCGAGGATTACATTCCATTGGGTAAGCTAGACAACTGCTCACTTATTTATCCAATGTCTGTTTTTTTAATAGTGCTGTTCTTAATAGATGTCTCCATGAGTGAAAACTGGCAGATGATGTGCACCAGCATAAGTTGTCCAATGTTAACCTGCTGGGATCAGCTAGACCACGTCCATCTGGGTTATCAAAAGCAGAGATAAATGTGGTGACATTAGTGATAACCTCCCACAAACTGCTGTCTGAATGTCTGTGAACCCCCTCAAATGCATTTTCATGCCCACTAGACTGGATTTGGGTCCCTCCTTCTGGGTCATAATTGGGCTAGCCAGTGACCAAAAGGTACTTAATCCTTAATTGACAATTACCTTTAACCAATCACAGAAGTAACGTTGCATCATTTTCCCCAGCTGTAAACAGACACCAAATGTTGTATTCAGTTGGGGAGAGATGTACCCATATCGTAACAGGAACGCTAAATGTCTGACCTCTTTCTGCCAAATAGCACAATTTGTACTAAGGTCAGATCATCTTAGAAATTTTAGGATAGCCCTCAGGTGTTGCAAATGCTGCATCTAATCATCACTGAAAGTAATGATATCATTAAGGAGTAAGCTGAATGAGATTGGAATATTCTCCCCATAAATTGCTGGAATGTGAATCTATGCACATCAAATGAGAGAGTGCAAAATTACTATAATATAAGGGGAATGAAGAAGGTCAGCCTTTCTCTTGACTTCAGCCTTAAGGAATTCTGACAGTATTTTTTATTAAATCCATTAAAAAGTGAGCACCTAATCTACCCAATAGTTAATCAATACAGGGTACTGGAAATAAGACAAATCTGATCAAATTATATAATTGCAATTCCCATCTTCACCTAATGTTGTACAAGGACGACGCACCTGGTAAGGAACACAAGTCTGCAAACTTGTAATGTTTTCTATGTTACACAAAATGGATGTGAGGCTGGATGGGGCTGAAGGTTCTGGAACGCCCTCCACGGGCTACAGGGCCATCGTTGGGCACATTCACCCCTTTTGGGCAATCTTAGCTCAATACGTTTTTCTTTTACTGCAGCGGGAAACCAGGAAACATACAGAACATGGGGCGAACACACAAACTCCACACAACAAAGCAGAGGCAGAAGCCCCAGTCCTGGGGGTGTGAAGCAAGACTGACACACATGTATGTACACAGACACATGACTCAAACGTTATGATCACCGGCCACATGATGTGAATAACGTTGACTATGACTATGAGTGACATTGATGGGAGCCGAATCATTATGGCCAGATGACTTGGTCAGAGCATCTCCGAAACGGCAAGGCTTGTGGAGGGTGGTCACGGTCAGCTGCGGTGAGCACCTACTGTTGGCTGGCTAAGACTTGTCAATGCAAGATGCGAAACGCTATCCATTCTGATACGAAGCAATAGAAGGGTGACTGTGGCACAAATCATGGGTTATTTTAATGATGGTCACAGGAGTAATTTGGCATGACACATAGGGCATGAAGCTCTGCCGCATATTAGGCTGCGTAGTTTCGGATTAGACAGCTAATATATCCCAGACCTTGACATGTGCCATTTTTACAAGGTAGTTAACATTCTTCAAGTCACGTGGGGGTGGTTATAATGTTTTGAATCATTGGTCTATATAGCAGCAGCACTCCACGTGGTACCTGTCCAAGTCTGAACACACCTGCTTATAATGCACGTGTCTCTGTTTTAAGTATGTTATTCATCTTATAGTAAAAGGCCTCGAGGCAATGAAATAATACATATCCAATATTGCAATTTCCAAGTCTCAAATTTTAGGCTTTTCAAAGTACCCCCATTTGCTCAGATGACAGTATTGCAGACTCTTGCCATTCTTTCTGGGTGCAAGTTGGCCACCTTGGTCTTACTCTTCGATCCAACTCATCCCAAAGCAGCTCTATATGGTTTAGGTGGGGGGGTTGTGGGGGCCAGGTCATCTGTCACAGCACTCCATCTCATTCCTTGTTAACAAGATAATACTTCTACATGACCTTGAGGTGTGCTTAGGGTTGTTGAATTATCTGAATCTCATGATGAGTCTCTTCCATCAAGGACACTACAATAATAATAATAATAATAATAATAATAATAATAATAATAATATTTTGTCACGCCTGCCATTCAGCCATGCAGTTATTTTTAGTTCTTCTTCTTCTTCTGAAAAACTTTAAAAATGATCAACGTGACTGTTTGGCATGTCTTTGGCACTTGGGTTCAGTTTTCTCCTTATGCAGCATAAAGTGTCCCACAGCCTGCAGACCTCATTCATTATATGGATTTCATCATTTGCTGCATGCTTTCCTAGCTGTTTTCCCTCTTTGTTTTGTGCTTTGGACTTGGTAATTGTCCTTATACTCCCTGTATTGACTTGATGACTTCCTACCTGTGTTAGAGCTACACATTTGGATCAAAATTCAAATCTGCCTGCCTTTGTTTTCCTTTACCTTGCCTTTACCCTCTGGTTGTTTGTGGAATATAATTATGGAATTAAATTTGTGGCTGCAGCACATGGTTCCTCTCCCTGTCCAGTCACTACAGCTTTCATGTAAACAACATACACAGCAGAAGTTGTGAGTGTTTTGTAGACACATCAATAAAGAGAATTAGTGTTGCTTCCTATGAATAGTTTGGTTTGGGGTATGTGATGAATTTGTTAATATTTACTCTTGCAATCGGCAACAGTATTGGGACACCTGGCCATTACACCCACAGGAATTTCTATGACACCCCATTATAAATCCATAGGCATCAATATGGAGCTGGTCCCCCCTTTGCAGCTATAACAGCTGCCACTCTTCTGGGAAGGTTTTCCACAAGATTCTGTGGGAATTTTCGCCCATTCATCAGGAAGAATATTTGAGAGTTCAGGCACTGATGTTGGATGTGAAGGCCTGGCTCACAGTCTCTGTTATAGTTCATCCCAAAGGTTTTCGATGGGGGTTAGGTCAGGGCTCTGGGTGGGCCAGTCAAGTTCTTCCACACCAAGATCCTTATGGATCTTGCTTTGTGCACTGGGGCACAGTCATGCTAGAACAGAAAAGGGCCTTCCCCAAACTGTTCCCAACAAGTTGGAAGCATAGAATTTTCCAAATTTTCTTGATATGCATACATGCACAGAACAGAACCCTGACCTCAACCCCATTTAACACCTTTGGTATTAATTAGAATGGCGATTGTGAGCCAGGCCTTCACATCCAGCATCAGTACCTGACCTCACAAATGCTCTTCTGAAGGAATGGGCAAGAATTCCCACAAAGCCATACAGGGGATACATTGTTATCATTCTCAAAGCATCTAGTTCCCTAAGAGGAAATGTGGGTGGGAACGTTGGTTTTCACAGCATTTTTCAGAACAAGAGTGTCTGAAAGGTGTGAGAGACTGAACGAAACCAGGCTAAATAAATGGTTTAAAACAAACTGCATCAACCTGTTATAAAAAGTGTTACAATAGAAGATGAACCTCTTGAAGTGTCAGTGGTTTCAGGCTTAAATGTGACGGCATAAAAGTCACAGAATCCCACTGCTAATAAAAGTAGTGGCTTAAAATTGCACATTGTAAGATACATGCTATGCTAGGATATATGCTAAATATATTCATCTGCAATTAAAAGGAATTTAAAAAAAATAATATTTAAAAAATTAATTTATTCAATAGTTAGAATTATTCAATTTGTTCAATAGAATGGAATTAGTCAATAGTTAATTTGAAAAGGCTAAAATATCATTGGTTCTTTATCAAAGGACCACAGGTTCTTCACAACAATTTTAAATGAAAATTTAATTGAACTATTTGCAATATAATCATTATTCTTTGTTTTTACATTTCCTATCATATATTTCTCCTTGAAATAAAATCCCATAAAATACTACAGTAACACTTTACTACTGCTGTCAACTACAATGCATTATAGATATCTTCATAATGCATTATAATGGCTGGTGTTAGAATTAATAAAGCATTACAGCATCTTCTATTGACAGTCATAAGACATTTTAGTGTTGATATAATACTTCATAATCTCTAATGGAGCTCTCATAATGCACTATAGATATCTTCAAAATGCTTTACAATGGTCAGTATAAGAATTAAGGATGCTTTGTACTGCATTGTGAAGGTATCTATAGTGCATTATAGATGAGAGCTTCATGAAGCATCCATATTGCCCAATAAACATGGCTATTTACAGCCATGTTTATAATGCTTCATGAATGCATTATAACGTGTTATAAATGTGTTCATAGATTCTTATAGACATGCCGTTCATGAGAGTTACCAACATTATTAATTCTGAACTCTGCATTTCCTTGGTGAAAGTAACCTATTGAATGTTGTTTTGTTTGGCATAGTGTTTGTACAGTTTGTACAGTGTTTGTACAGTGCACTATCAAACGAGATTTTTTTCTTTACTAAGGTGGACAGGATAAATAAGAGAAGGCATCAGTTTCTGGTCTTCTGGCACACAAATCCTGCTTATATGAAGTTTTATTTATATAGCGCCTTTAAAATACTGAAGGACATTTCACTACATGTGGAGGAAAGAAGGCATTTGAGACGAGGGTGCAGGCAAACACCCCTTGAAGTGGTTTATTTAGTGGCTGTGGTGTCAAATCAGCAGGGGCACCACTTTCCACATACACACACGGCCATTTGGGCCAGTTACCCTCCATGCCGTCTAGTCACAGAGGCTAAGAAAGCTTGCACTCCTGGATCACCCTTTTCTTTCTTCCTCACCTTCTTCCCAGCAAGCTGTGCTGGGAAAGATTATCCTGCCCCCCGGTTGGGTCAATTAGCAGCCTCCCGCCGCATAGTGTTGGCACTCTTCGTGCTCAACCATGAGGAAACCATAATTACTGTCAGCCTGCATGGTGCCTTCTGTTGGTACACAGCAGATTCCTGGTTGACCGACGCAAGTTGGTTTCCAGCAAGTCGAAATGAGAAAAGTGATGCAGCATAAATTCACACGAGTGTAAAATGATATAGAGGGTAAACACTGGTAGGTGGCATTTCTTTGGAGAAAAGACTTGATTTTATTATGAAAGTTCAGTTCAAGAGCTTAGGACATACCACACTGAACAACCAGCTACTGTCATCTAAAATGCAATAGTGAAATGAAATCCCTTAAAATATTATGGTAACACTTTATACTACAGTTGTCATGTATAAAGCATTATAGATACCTTCACAATGCATTATAATGGTCAGTATTAGAATTAATAAAGCATTACTGTTGTGATCTGGTCCTTCCTTTTGTTGCTCTGTCTTGTTTTCCCATTTAGGCAGCAGGTGTGACTAACCATCCTGTTCCTTAGTCTTGTTGCCTCTTAGTACCTAAGGTGTTCTGTTGCTCCCCCGGCCCCATGGCTGAATGGGCATAGCATGCAGCAGAGGAATGAGCCTCTTCTCCAGGTCTGGATTTGAGGCTGGCAGGAGACTAACCTGAACACTATTGAATATTTTGATTTTTTTCCTCACAAGCTTATTTTATCATTGTATTGTAGTATAGGTCTTTGATTTGTATCTGTTCTGGTCATTCCTGCCCATATCTATTTGGTTTTGTAGTAATGTTTTGTTTCACTTGTATTTCTAGTGTTAAACTCCATAGTTCCTGTTAATAGGCTAAAGCTGGTGACAGACTGAACGCGGCATGCACTGAGCTCACCGCGTGGCTTCTGCGCAAAGACTAGGTGTGGTTCTCAAAACTTTCTCCAGTCATTTTGGCTCGCGGTCAGTAGCAACGACGTATATTTCACATTCAAAGAGATTCTACACTTGTGTGATATAGCTCTGGGAACTCAGACATGGACAATATAAGTTTTCCCTCTATTTCATTTTCTGTGATCGGTTCGGTGCCTTAATTGTTTCTATTGACCGCGAGACAATGTGTCACAGCGCGCAGCGGTCAAAGTTCAACAAAGTTCACCACAGTTCTCGCACAAGCTCCGTGAGTGGCGCACGGCATGGAGCGTAGCGTATGCCGCGTTCGGTCTGAAACCGGCTTTAGGCTATTAAAGACCATATAAGCCTGATTAAGGTAGGGTTGGAACGAACACATTCCGGCAGGTGGGTCGCCAGGAACAGGATTGAGAACCACTGGATCAGAAGGTAGTGAGAATAAGCTTGTGTTGAATGCAAAATTAAGTTGCCAACTCAAGCAGAAGAATGTGAGTGACATCAGCAGAGTGTGTATTGTGTGTGAGAACCTAAGCTGTGGAGCTTCAGATGCACTGTGGTCTACAGCGAATTTTGCAATGCAGTCCAGTCAGGATTGCAGTAGCACTGCATCTAGATGTCATGTGATAAATTTGTGAATTAGGGTTTCAAGCATCCATTATATTATGAAATGCGATTGTGGTGTGTTATGTTGTGGAGATGAGGCAGGAACCGGTTTTGTCTTTGAAAAGGGAGTGACTGGTGAGTGATTACTTAACTCTATCAACATCAAAGATAAAATCAGGCAGACTAGCAAGAAAAGTCTTGGAGCCAATAACACAGGAAAACAAAAAAAAAACTTTTCGCGGATATCTTGGTATCCAATATCTGTTCTTACTCAATTTAAACAT
>JAODJU010000002.1:23545923-23564918 GCA_026776725.1 Gnathonemus echidnorhynchus | reverse complement strand
GAAATCAGCATCAAAAACTGATTCAGAAAAAGTTAATGACATGTAAGATATACACAGCTTGTTTTCCTGTGTAATTAGAACTTATGTTTTATCAGTAGTGAGTTGTAATAAATTAGAGTTCTTTTTCACTTAATGTCATGAATTCAGTATGCTAATGAGGGAGGCTGCAAGGTGGTAGTGAACCTACTGCTGATATTGATCTCAGTCTCATCAGCACGATGGTGAAAATTAAGACCTTGAAAGCAAATGATCTGACCTAACAGGAGCATGTAAATTATAAACAAGTGAGGACGGAACCTTGGGAGACACGTTGGGGTAGATTTGTCTTCGTGAAGCAAGAAGAAATATTATCTCTCAGTGAAATACAAGATAAAACAGTGGCGACTGTCTCAGTGTTACCAAGGGTTAAACGGCGGGAGAGAAGAATATTATGGCTAAATGCCTCAGATGCATAACTGAAGCTGAAGGAGAAAAATGACACTGAAGGCCCCAGAATGAACAATGAGGACATCATTCACTTCTGTTTCTGTGCTATGAAGAGAGCAAATACTGGATTGGAAAGACTGAAAGATTAAACCAAGCCAAATGATCCTGAAGGTAAGAAGATAAAACTTTTTTTTTTTTCCCCTCAAAATTTTGCCCAAAAGGGAGATTAGATTAAATTGGATTAGATTGACCAGGATCGACACCAGGCACTAGAAGAAATTCAGAGCTGGGAGATGGAAGGGGGTACTTATCAAAACACAGATAGTTTGAACTCCTCTGAAAAAAGTAGATGAAGAAACAAATCTTGCAGTTCAACAGTGGTAGCATTCATAAGGGGTATGAAGATGTGGCAAACAGTAGTACAGGTACACTATATGGACAAACGTATTGGTGTACCTGACCATTAGAACCACAGGAACTTTCATGACATCCCATTCTAAATCCATAGTCATCAATTGGACAAAAGCAGTTGGTTTCCCCTTTAAAGCTTTGGGAATGGGATGTCATACACGTTCCTGTTGGTGTAATGGCTTGGTGTCCAAAACCTTTGTCCATATAGTGTATCTCTGGTCTATAGCTAACATTACTAATAATACAGGAATGGTGGGATAACAGGGCAGCAATAAAGGTCGTTCTATATGTCTTCATGTGTTCATCTCATCATAATTGAAAGCATGAACAGTAAGATCAGCTGCTCTAGGTTTCGCCCAATTACTTTTGAGCCCCAGAGCTCAGCGGGATATTATGGGCAGAAGGAACAGCAAGGCATAAGCCTGTTTTAATAGGAGCATCTTCATCCAGAGCTTGAGAAATAACATCGTGACATTGCTCTGTAAATATCACAGACAAATAACCAAAAAGTGGAATCTGACAAATAAGTAGCTTAAACAGGTATTCACCTCGAAGACTGCACAGTAATAATAACTAATGTTTGCTTGTTGTAGCGCCCCTGTCCCAAAAGAGATTTTGTAATTTTCTCATTAATTGCTTTAATTATATTATACATTATTTGCACAGGCCTTTTTATTAAAAACGTTGTATAATCAGGAAGGTGTGAGGAGTTAATGTCGTTGTTATTGTTATAATAAATTAGGGGGTTTATTTTTAGTGTTCCACATCACTATAAATAATGAAAATTGCTAAATTAGATGCTGAATTATTAATGCTTTTATATGAGTTTCATTACACCTCAATATGTGATCGTCATTATAGTTTTAAACTCCATGGAGTGTAAAAATTTAATTTTAATGCTCCCCAAGTACAACTGTAAATAAATGTAGAAGCTGCATGCACCTGCTTTACTCATACGTTTGATTAGAACCTGGAATATCTCTCTAGTAAAACTTTGAGAATTTGAGTATAAAACAATCTATGATAATTTTAATCTAATTATCTAATTATAATAATTAGATTTATATTTCATGTACAATATAACATGTCATATAGCCATAACAATACAGAACATCAAAGCAAATCCTTGATTATCTATTTTTTTTATAAAGATTTCTTCCCATCTTCATTTATTTTTCGTTGTATTGCACCTCCCATAATGTTTAGGGTAAATAGCTTCACAGGTGTTTCAGTAATTGTTTTCAATTTTTTTGTTATTGTAGGTCAGGGTTCTTCAAATCTGGACCTCGATTCCAAATCCTGGCCTTGTTTTCAGTTCTCCCAGGCAGTTAGTTTAACAATTGCTGATTCTGATTGGTCAGAGGCTTCACACCTGGCTCACAGGTCAAGGAAGGCTGGAAAACCAGCAGTGCTCGGACCTCAAGGACTGTGATTTGAATAACCCTGTTGTAGATATTACAGAAATTTCAGCATCTAGTCTTTATCCTTGGCTTTTGATAACCTTTGGAGTCAGTTATTGTCATGTGGACCAGAGTTATACCAAAAAAAGTCAAGGAAGCATTATCAGGCTTGGAAACTAGAATAAAACAATAAGAAACATTAGACAAGCTTTAGGATTAACATAATTAACTGTTTGAGGCATTATTAAGGAGAAAGAGAGCACTTGTGTCACTTTTGACTTGGCATAAATAATGTGGTTAAAACAGCTTTCTTCCATCTGAGGAATATCACTAAACTTGGAACGATGCTCTCGCTTCAGCATGCAATGACCTTTTATAACCTCTAGACTGGACAATTGTTATGCCCTATCAGTTGGGTGCACTTCTACATCATAAAATATAATCCAGTTGGTGCAGAATTCTGCAGCAAAAGTACTAACAAGGACTAGGAAACATGCGCATATCAGTCCTGTATTGGCCTCACGTCTTTGGCATCCGGTTGCATTTCAAATTGACTACAAGTTGCCAACTGCTTTCCTGCAGTATAAGGCACTGAATAGTCTAGCACCAAAGTATATTAGCAGTTTACCAGTTCAATATAAATCCCCTCATTTGCTTTGCTGTCAAGGACCGGGCTACCTGGCTGCAGCTAGAGTGGAATGATCTTCATTTGGTTGCAGAGCATTCTGTTATGGGGTTCCAATGTTATGGAATAGTTTACCAGCAAATGTCCAGGATGCAGACTCACTCCGAATATTTAAATCAGGGCTAAAAACTCACTTGTTTAATCTAGCATTTGGTGACAGAGCTGACAGCTAGTTCTCACCCCCAGTTACCATTATAGTGTGTTAAACAGAGTTAGTTGAAGACCAGTGTCATTGATTTTGGATGAACTGGGTGTTAAGTGCTGTCACTCTGGCACAATGAAGCGCGAGATCCCTTACCTCTCATATCATCTGCTTTGAAGAAACTGTGCAAAGCTGTGAAATTTACTGATTTTGATCTCTGCAGCTCTTACAATCTTACAATACACAAGGGAGATGAATGGAAGACATCTTTTATAACACATTTAAGATAATATGAGTATCTGGTCATGCCTTATGGGTTGGCAAACAGTCCCTCCATCTTCCTGGCCTTCATGACCGAGGTTCTATCCGACTTGTTGAATAAATGTGTCGTGGTGTTTATTGATGATATCCTCATTTGTTCTCCTTCTCCTGAGCAGCATGTCCAGCATGTCTGTGTAGTTCTCCAGCGATTGTATGACCTCCACCTCTACGTCAAGGGAAAGAAGTGTATTCCACTACCAGACTGAAAAGTTCCTGGGGTATGTTATCCAGCCTGGATCAGTGGCAATGGACAACAACAAGGTCAAAGTGGTCAAGGAATGGTCACTTCCCTGTATGGTAAAGGAATTGCAGCAATTCTTGGAGTTCTCTAACTTTTTAGCATGAATTTCTGCCAGGTGGCCACGCCTCAACTTCTCTCACCCGGGCAAAAGGTCCAGTCCTCCAGTTGACGCCAGAGGCCATCACAACTTTTCGCAAGCTCCCAACAGCCTTGTTCTCTGCTCCAACTGTCTTACAACCCGACGCAAGCTCCCATTTGAGGTACAAGTGGACACCTCAGAGGTAGGAGTGGGAACAGTCCTGTTTCAATGACAAAGAACTACTGGAGGGCGACACCCATGTGCATATTATTCTAAAAAGCGAACGCCAGCCAAATGTAACTATGATGTGGGAAATCGCAAGCTACTGGCTATAAAGCTCGCCCTGGAGGAGTAGCGCCATTGGTTGGAGGGAGTGAAACATCTATTCATAGTGTACACTGATTACTGTAGCTTTGAGTATTTGCAAAATGCCAAATGACTGAATGCATGCCAAGCCTGTTCTTTATACGCTTTGATTTCAAGGTTTCTTACCTGCTTCTTACGAAGAATAAGACAGCTGACACCTTATCTCGAGATTATCACCCCCTAGAGGCTAACGATCAACCTTGTCCAATTCTTCCACCCTCGTGTTTCATGTGCCCAGTGGTGTGAGACGTGGACGCGACCATATCAGCAGCTAGCAGACAACACCCACCACCACCCACCTGCCCGACCAGTAAAATTTTTGCGCCCGCTAGGTACTGTACAGCCATCATACAATGAGTGTATACGTCTCACAGCATGGGTGACTCCAGGGTAGCTGCTATCTCCACAGTCCTCTCCCGGTGGTATTGGTGGAAAGGATGGCGGAAGGACACAGAGGAGTATGCTGCATCTTGCCCTGACGGTTCTCATTTCAAATCTTCCAATCCACCCCCCCAGCTGATCTACTTCAACCACTGCCTGTACCTTCCCGTCCTTGCTCCCACATCACGGTAGACTTTATAAACGATCTACCTGCATCCTTGGGGAACTGTAGTTCTAACCATTGTTGACTGATTTCCCAAGATGTGCCCTTTCCAAAACTCCCGTCGCAAAACAGTTTGGTCCAGTACCCGGCGACTCTTGAAGCACAGGATCCAGCTCATATTTGCCAATCGACAACGACGTCCAGCCCCAACCTACCGACCGGGACAATAGGTATTGCTGGTCACGTGTAAGAAGTTGGCTCCACGTTTTATTGGCCCCTTTAAGGTGGTGCGCTGTGTAGATCCAAATACTTATCACCTACTGCTGCTTTGAATATACTGGCCAGCACCAATACCTGGTGGATTGGGAGGGTTACGGGTCAGAGGAAGGCTCCTGGGTGTTAGCTAGAGACATACTGGATCCTGACTTGATCGCTTCCTACCATCGTGATTACCCTCAGAAGCTAGGGATGTGTCCTCAGGGCTGGCCCCGACACTTGTTTCAGCCTCCAATAGGTAGCCATCGAGAGGTACTGTCATACCCAGATGGGCAGAGAGACAATTTCCTGCTACTGTGTGCTCCCTGTCCCATATGGTGATCCCTGTTTTCAGCTGACAATTTCAATAGAAAACCATACAAATATTTATTTGTACAAATATGAGGTAGTGTCAAGCAATATGATATTCATTCTGAATAACTGAGGGTCCGAATGACTGTTTTGTAGTTTTGTGTTTAGCAGCTGTATAGTGTTGGTTGCTGTTGTAGCTGGTCTCCAAGAGATACAAACCTGTATGCACGTTAAAAACAAGTTATTTAACTCTGCAAGATCTACGCTTCCATAGCCAGGTTGAACATATTTATCACAAGTGGTTTGGCTACTTTAAAGCTACTGAGATAGGTACTTTGACTTAAGTGAAGCATGGCTTCCAGTGACTGACTAAATGATGCTGTTACACTTTAGTTTAATCTATATATAGAATTTGTGACTGTGTAAGATGCTTCTGTTATCCTCACGCTTGACAGTAAGGGTACATTGACAGTGCAAGTAACGTAATGTTTTTTGTCAGGGATGCATCAGGATGCATTAGCATTTACACTACAAATGATTTGTGGTGAAATGCGTCCCAGACCATCTAGTGGTTTGAGTGATCAGATCTCAATTTGCCTTGGTGGTCATCTACACTTGTATTTAGCACTGTTGACTTGCTCCAATTGCCCAGGTAACTGGGTCTAAAAGTACTTAATGATAAACATACCACTGAGGATGAAGTATTCAATAAACAATGTATAAAACAAAAGCCATTCTGATTAAACTGTTGTTGTAGCATTAAATGCACAATAAGTGTATTTCATCATGTCAGCATTTTCATTATGGACAGAATGTGAGAATTATCAGTTGTGGGATATACTGCAGGAAATTGTGAGATAAAGCAAATAATGAAAGAGTTAAAGGTGTCAGGAAATTTTAGAGTGAAGTTTAAATTATTTGACAGTGGCCTGCATTTGACTGCAAAATTTCAAATTTAAATGTGACTTCACTGGAAGCCCCATGTCAAGTTTAATGTAAAAATGAGTGTGGGTCATAAAAATGTCATGGAAAAATCCTGGTAAATGATTTCCTGGAAATAGTGGGAACCCTGAGCGCAGTTAAAGTTAAAATGAAAAACAACCACATAAGCAGCTTTAGCATTTAAATATAAATGAGCATTTGGCCTCCAAAAGCTTGATACAATCTCAAATACCTTAAGAAATTTTTAAACATATTCTCTAGAAGTGCTTTAATTAAAGGATAAAAATAATACCAAAGCCACAAACATATATCGTATCTTTCATTTATTAACACGCAGAAAACATAACTTTAAAGCTTTAGGTAATATTGTGTCTGCCTAAATCCTCTAAAAATGCTGTTAACAAGGGTTTCAGTGGAACGTACAGAGCTTGCTAATTTGCCGATTGCTGATATTAGGAGGTTAGTGAGCCGCAGCTGCCATCCTGGCAGACGTGCACAGCAGAAATACAACAGATTACAGAATGCAGAGGAACACTGAAGGCAACAAGTCTACGGACAGGAATGTAAGTGAATTTGTTTTTTTTATAAGTGAATTTGTGAAATATTTTAGATTTGGAATCTATGACTTTGACCAGTACAATGCGTGTTATATTTGAAAATCGTTTCGACTGATTCACTGAAAAGAACTAGTTCAAAAGAACCGATGTATTACATGCAAAACTCTTCATTATTATTTTTTGAGTTTTATTGTTTACTTTATGTAGATGCATGTACACCTGGGCAGTATGTAATTTTTTGTACCATTATACCATGCAGACATTATACCAGAGTACGGTATTTTGACTGAATTTGTGAAATGATGATATTCTAGTATTTTGAAATTTTGACAATTAAAATTTGCCATAACAGCTTCAGCTCCTCTGGGAACGCTGTCCACAAGGTTCCTTTCACTGGAAAGAGCCAAACCCAACCACTGAAAAACAACCCCACACCATAATCCCCCCTCCACAATGCAGTCAGGCAAGTACTGCTCTTTTGGGAACCGCCAAACCCAAACTTGTCCATCGGATTGCCAGACAGAGAAGCGTGATTCATCACTCCAGAGAACGCGTCTCCACTGCTCTGGAGTCCAGTGGTGGCGTGCTGTACACCACTGCATCCGACGCTTTGCATTGTACTTGGTGATGTAAGGCTTGGATGCAGCTTCTCGGACAAGGAAACACATTCCATGAAATACTCTACGCACTGTTCTTGAGCTAATAAAGGCCACATGAAGTTCGGAGGTCTGTAGCTATTGCGACTGTACAGTTGCGACTTCTGCACACTGTGCCTCAGCATGCATTGTCCCCGCTCTGTGATTTTACGTGGCCGACCACTTCATGGCTGAGTTGCTATTGTTCCAAATTGCTTCCACTTTGTTATAATACCACTAACAGTTCACAATGGAATATTTAGTAGCGAGGGAATTTCACGAATGGACTTATTGCACAGGTGGAATCTTATCATGGTACCATGCTTGAATTCATAGTACCACGCTTGAATTAAGCTCCTGACAGTGACCCATTCTTTTGCAAATGTTTGTAGAAGCCGTCTGCATGCCTGCATGAATTCAATGATTTGGAGGGGTGTTCCAATACTTTTGGTAATACAGTGTATCTAATCTTACATGATAGTGACGGTTACATTAATATATGGCCACATTTGGATTGTATTGCATTCTTGGTGAAGCATACTAAACATATGGCCAGTGTAAAACAAAGAGTCAATTGTATTCATACAGCACTCTTTCATATGGGAATATCTCCAGATTTCCTTGTTAAACCATGCCCATTTAAGCCACGCCCATTCCGAATACGTATGCAGATATTTTTATTGGTTGAACATAATCCTGCACTTGCTCACCCCCACTCCCAAACATTATGCACAGCACTATACATCATCCTGGCTAGACACTTTTTAATATTTTCTTTCCTATGGTTCATACCTTGACTCATGCATGTAATTAAAGCAAACAGGAGGTGTTAAATCAACTTAGACACCTATACATGGAAAATTAGTGTATTGGGGTTTAAGATGTAATGGGTGTTACATGTCTGTGGCATTCATTGTTTACTGTATTAAAATATAGCCTGAAAATGTTATACAACTGCAGAAAAAAAACAATTGTTTTATTTATTTCTCAGTTTATGGTTATGTGTCTGTGAATTATATATATATATATGTGTGTGTGTAAACTGCAGCCTGATTCTTCTCTGTTTCTCATTGATGAAGAGCTTCTTCCTTGCTTTATGGGTCTTTATCCTGCTTCTAGGAGCCTGATACACACTGTCCTAGCAGTGCACTTCACACCTGCACTTAATGTTTCCCATTCCTTTTGAAGGTCACTTGATGTCATCCTACAATTTATGAGAAACTGTCGGATATGTTAACAGTCATCTCTGGCATTAGAATATTGCTTCTGCCCATTACCTGGCTGGTTTCTGGTCGTTCCCAGTGTCTCCTGCTGCTTCACTTTATGTCTGTGTACTGCCGTCTTAGAAATTTTGAACCTGGAAGCAACCTGCTGATAAATGTAGCCTTCTGCCAGCAGAACCATGATTAAATCAGGATTTCAAAAATGCAAAAATATAGAGTGGTCTCTTAATTTTTTCCAATGCTGTATAACATCCACTAATTCATCTCCAAGACTTATCCCATAAAAGACAGAAGTGATCCTATTCCAGGAAACTGAGGGAACGAGGAAGAATCTCACATACAAAGGGTACGAGAACACTGACCGCCATGCGACATTGTTCATTTTAATTGCGCAATCGCTTGACCAATGTGGGATTGTTTCAAGCCTTGAGCGTAGGCATGGCACACCCTATGCAAGATGCCTGTTTTTATAGTTTTCGTTGTATAGCGTTAATATTTCTAATCACGGTCTCTGAGGTGAGTACAATTTTTGAAGGTTTGAAGCAAAATATCTGGACATGTAAAAATCTGGCAGCCTATCATCATTTAAAATACACAATCTCATAAGTCACTATTGCCTGTTAATGTCCTGACTGAAGTGCTATATAATTTTGCCACCTTCCCTGGTCCTTCTCTGGCACTGAAATGTAGTGCGAGATGGATTTTTGGCATTTCACTTTACCAGTTCTCACAAAGGAGGACTCCTGTTATAAAAATGAATGTGGCAGAATGGAAGGGAAGTAAAACTACTGAGTTCTTGACAAGTATGACATCATTGTATGTATGAATATGTATGTGTGTATGTATGTATGGGTGTATATAAGGTATGTATGTAGTTATTTATGCATGTATGGATTATTGATTGACCTAAAACACGTGAATTCTAAGTAGATGTGCAGATTATTTATTGATTAAAATGCTCTGGTTGTATGAACATGAAATGTGGGCTGAGATAGCATTGAAACGCTGCTGATTTGCATCTTAGGAGAGACATTCTTAACATACAGTATTGAGCCGAAATCTTAGGTGGTCAAAGAAAATATTTAAAGCTATTTAATCTGCATAGTAAGTGTATATTTGCTGAAGAAAAACAAAATCCATTAGAACATATGCAAATTAAGACTAAACAATAAAAAGTAACAGTAGTTTCTTCTGTTCTCCAAAAAGGTACTGGTATCTTATTTGATGGCTAGAAGATCACCACATGGATGTATTGCATGGTTGCTGCAAATGCTTAGGTAAAATTAGGAGAGGTTTTGAAATCGTTAAGCTAACACTATAATAGTAATATATATTTTTATACATACAAGAAGAGCATTTAAACATTTTTTCCCTGTGCTGTATAGTATGCTCAATGTTTCTGTTAATCCCGGCTCATCATACAGTTACAGCATAGACATTGGCCTGGGATTATAGAGTCATATTATACATTTTACTTTTTAAAATGTTATGTATTTTGTAGAAACAGGGGTCACGAATACCAGGCATAGGAACCCAAATGTGTTACACAGGGGCTTTATTGGGGAACTTGGCAGACAGAACTTGAATCAGCAAGGCGGAGTTGGGATCATAAACGGTGGGGGGGGGGGGGTCAGTCCTGCAAGCACTGCAAGGGGTGGGAGGCGAGCTCACGGGTCCGAGGGAAACAGGATTGGGGCAATGCAGAAGCAGGGCAGTTCAGGACTATATGACACACAGAGGAAGAATGCTCAGTAAGTCACACCAGAAAGAACAGTCCCTGCACTGAGCACGCGGAACAGCCTGCTACACTAACCACTGATGAGCCGGTGTTCTCACAAGAGGAAGGTGAAACAACAGGATAGACTTTAGTTTTAAATCTAAACTGCAAGCTCAGCTTCTGGCTTACATTTTAGTATTAAACATTTATGCTATGCAGATTAATCAGTGGGTCTCTCGCTTCTTGTGACTGTTGTACATATTCTTTATTTTCATGAAATGTGCTGTAAATACATTTGGGTAAAATAATCCATTTCTTTCAAGTTTGCTAAAGTGTACTTCTTTTTCTGAATTTTTATATGCAATGAATTTGGATAAGCATATTGATATGTCAGTTTAGACTTTAGAGCAATCGAGAACAATACATCCCATGCTGAAATGTACTAAAATTCATCCAAAAATGAATCCCATATCTTGAGGAATAACCTTTTTTCCCTTCCAGTTCAGGGTGGACCCTGATTAATATAAAACAGAACAGCACATACATTGATTTTTCACAAAAATGATTTTGTTTGTGTTATTTGAAAGTTATGTTTAATTCTTAATATTCAGAAAAAACAACCAGAATCAATAATTGGAAAAAAAGAAAGAATTCTTTTATGATTAACTTCATAGCCTATCGATTTCCTGTTCGACTGCATCACAATCTAAGTCACAAAAAGCAAAGATAAATGAAATGATGAACTAATTATTTAATAAATAGCAGAAAGTTTATGATGCTCCTTCTTCAGTGTATATTTGAGCTGGGATATGTCAGTAGCCACACTGCCTGCCCTTCTGACAAGGTGATCTATCAGAAGCTAAGCAGGTTTGAGCTTGGTTGGTACTTGGATGGGAGACCAATTATAAAGCTGGGTTGTTGCTGCATGAGGTCGGGTTGCTGTGGCTAGTAGAGGAGTTCATCTTGTCATTGTTGAGGGTTCCTATTTCACTGTGCTGTAGAAATGTTGTCCTCCTTGAGGTGTGGCATAAAACCAAGGTTCAGATTCTCAGTGGTTATTTGTGTGTCTTTGAAAGAGTAGGGGTGGTACTCCGATGTCCTGTTTAAAATTGCCCACTGTGGCCCTTTCAAATCTGGTTTCCTAATCACCCCCTATATCTGATTGGTGAATCCGCTCCTGCCCCTTCACCAGGTACAGAATGGCTGCTGTGGCATCATCCAGGTGGGGGCTACACAGTGGTGGTGGTTGAAGCGGCTCCACATTGCTTCTGTAAAGTGCTTAGCATGTCAAGAAAAGTGCTCTATAAATGTAACATTTGTTCATTTCATTAATTACCATCATTTTCTTGGCTTGTTTGTTTCCATTTATGTAGATTTAATTACAATTTTTTATATGTACATTTTATAAAGTCTAATCACCCAGTTGTTTATCTTATTAGAAAAAAATAATATGAATTTTGTCTTGATTAAAAGGTGAAGGGAAATAGATTGAACTTGCACTTAAAGCCTGGCGACAGTGGGTGTCCATGCGATAAGTAAATCTTTGAAGGGCATTTCCCCCATGAGCTGACACTTATTTGGCTGAATCCCACAATTGTATTAAAATACTGCCATGCTCAGCAGAGGTGGAAAGTTCAGCTCCAGAAAGTAAAAGTCCAGACCAAGATTTTGTTTCAACCAACCAGTTGCGTACTCTGTGACTGTGACTCTTTATGCTCTACTGATTGGTCGAAACAAAATCCTGGTCTGGATTTTTACTTTTTGGAGCTGAGCTTTCTACCTCAGACATCAGAATCAAGGCTGGATGTATGCATGGGCTAACTGAGTCCTGGGGGGGCATGATTCAGGCCTGAATTGTAAAATAGTTTTACATATACTGGCTTATCATCTGTTTGTCTGTATGGACATAAATACCTACAATAACATTTGGAAATACACATACATGTAACAGTGCAGCTTAATTTCATTGGAAAGATTCAGATTTTTGATACCATGGCTTAATTTAGAATTTAGTGATTAATTGTCATTGTTGACACACCACAATAAAATGTGTTCTCTGCATTTAACCCATATGTGACAATGTGACATAGCAGGGGGCAGCTAGTTCAGCACCCAGGGAGCAGTGCTTGGGGGCGGTACCTTGTTCAGTGGTGCCTTGCTGATTGGGGATTTGAACATGCAATCTTTCAATTGAAAGTGCACTTCCCTAACCATTAAGCCACCATTCTACTGGGCTGGAGAAAAGGTCTGACTTATGAAAATGACAAACAATTAATTAACATAGACATTTAAAGCAGTTAGGTCAAACGTAAAAATAAACTTGGAAGTTGGAATAGAGAAAAAGGAAGAAAGTGATTGTGTTAAGCAGTTTCTGTGTATGTAAAATTAAGCATTTTATGATAACATGCCAAACGCTTCCATTAACACATTCAGTAAATATCAGTTGTGCTGGACACCTAATCCAGATCATTTGTTTGTGTTCAGTTTGTTTGTTTATTTTTCTCTATAGTCCAAATACATTAAAGTGTGGCTTTGCAGTAATTTAATTAAATTCACTAATTACATTTAAACAGCATATTTTTGCATTCATTTTTAAAAATTGACAGCAAATTTGTTAAGAAGACTGGCTTCCACTTCAGGGAGTATCATTAAAATGTAGCTTGTCTTATGGGAGAAATTGTTTGGAAAACTCCGAAGTGCAGATCTTATTAGAAGCTGACAATCAGGTACAAACACAGAAGCACAGGGAAATTGAAGAATATGGTCGATCCCAAGCTGGTTAATCCCTTGGGATCAAAGTAATTTAGGGGAGATAAATCTTCAGCAAGCACTAGTACAGGGTAAAAGTACAAAGACAGATAGATTATGTCTCCCTTAAAATGGAAAGAACATTGTATATATGAATGATTATCTAAGTACTGGATCTTTTTGTTTGTTGGTGTGTACTACACAGAGGTGAAGATTTCAGGTCCAGAGAGTACAAATCCAGACCAAGATTTTGTTTCAACCAACCAGTTGCGTATAAAGAGTGACAGTCACAGAGTACTCAACTGGTAGGTTGAAACAGAATCTTGGTCTGGATTTGTACTTTCTGGACCTGGAATCTCCACCTCTGGAACTACAGTAGCACCTCAAGTGATAACAAGTATAAAATCATTTTAGGGTATATTTCAAGCAAACCATTAGTCTTCATTGTTCAATTATTAGAATAATCTCAGACAATTGTGCTCTGTAATGGGGTATTTTCAAATTCCAAACCCCTTTCTGGGTTATTCCCTGCCTTGTGCTTGTAATTTCCGGGATAGACTCCAGAACCACCGCCCCCCCAACCCTGCATAGGACAAGCAGGTATAGAAAATAAATAGATGGACTGATTTTGTAGGATGTATAACTACGTCATGTGCACTATTTGATTGTGTTCAACACAATCTGAGTCAGAACCAGTGTGAATGAACATATCAGAAGTGTTTCTGGTCCAGTGCTAAACATGAAGTTCATTGTAATATGACATACAAGAGAAACATTTCAGAGATTACTTTGGGTCAAAACAGGAATACAAATCACAATACAAATATTTACAGAAGATGATTATAGAGACAACACAGTGCAAAACATCTGAAGATTATCTTTAGCATAGTACAAGGACCATAGATTAACTAGTGCAAGAACCAAAACAGGCTACACTATTTGATATCCATTATTTATGTATATCAAAATGTAAAAGTATTTTTCACAATGGCATATAATTCTTTGATAATGCTATAAATTTATCGGTAGCAAAAAAAAAGTTTTACTGTATAAATTGTTACAAAATTCAGCTTAAATTTTCTATGGTTTTATTTGCAATGCTGTGTCCTTGGTGTATTTCATGCATACTTGAAACAACAGCGGAAAATATAAAAATAATAAGTAATATTATACTGAGGTCACTGTCATTTTTCTTGGCTTGTTTGTATCTGTATCTGATTATACATTTTATAAAGCAACATTACACTAAGGTAATTAAAGTTTCTGTATTTGTGAAAAAAGACATTGTACACAAAAATCTCTGTATATTCATGGGAATTTAGAACTTAAAAAAGCTTCTTTGAAGTATATCACATGAAGGACGCAGCCTATGGAAAATAAATTTGTCCATTACGTGAAGAAAAGAAAAAAAACCTTGCTATTGCTTGTATATCCTGCTTTTTGCTTTGGCCATCTTTGTCATTTGTTTCCCATAAATTATTAACAATTAGGGCACTTTGAAACTCTTTTTAAAATCAAATCTCTAAGCACTAAATCATTATTTGGCATATCATAGATTGATGCTTTGCGATGTCTGCAATAGATCACAAACAATCAATACTGAGACACCCAGGTTCTGTATGCACATGTACAAGAGAAAATATCACGTTTTAATGTTTTACAGTTTTTCTCAATTGCTTTGGCACATTTCTCAAATCACCGTTACATTCAAAACAACCAATTTGATCCCCAGACCATGATGTTGCTTGTGCACAGCATCTTTCCTAATTGTTTCACAGAAATTTGCAAATGCTTTAATACAATGGTGCTTTTTAAACATAAACACCAAAGTTTATCCCTCTGTCTCCCTCTGTCTCACACTCACACACAAACTTCTGGTTCTTAAAAATTTCAGTTCTCAATACCGAACAATACATGCCAAACCTTGCTCCCTCCTGGTCTTTCACGTGACGTAGGATGCTGGTTTAAAAAAAAAAATTTAAAAATTAAACAAATGGCAAGTCGTACTGGTATGCCTAGTTATAAAATGTAATGGTTGCAAAATGTAACTAAATGGTCGCAGTCTGGAGCCGTGCATCGGTGGAATTATTGGCTTTCGAGAAGACAATCAGCAGACACCTGAGACGGAGACTCACGCCACTGCCCTCACCAAACGAGCTCACCAGAGAATGTTTTTCCTCAGGCTGCTGCAGAAATGTAACATCTCTCCCAGTGTCTGAAGTCTGGTCTACAGAGCCACTATTGAAAGTGTTCTCACCTCGTTTATCACTGTGTGGTACCCATCATGCACTGCTGCAATGAAACACAGGCTGGAATGTATCGTGCGAACAGCCAGGAGGCTCACGGCCCGGGAGAAGGTGCCTGCAGGGCCTCCTGCACGACATGAGAGACAGGAAGCAGGCCAGCAGCACAGTGTCAGACCCGCGCCGCTCGGACCACTTCCCCTCTGGCTGCAGGTTCTGCTCAATCAGCACCAGGACCTCCAGGCACCTTAACAGCCTTTTTCCGAAGGCCATAAACCTACTTAGTAATCTTTCATTAACACTACAATAGACTGGGCTACATTCATTCAGTTAAGCCCATTTTTCTGATCTATGTATTGCTTTTCTATTTATTGTTGTTGCTTTTCTATTTATTGTTGTTGCTTTTCTATTTATTGTTTTTGTTTTTCTATATATTGATGTTGCTGTTCTATTTATTGTTGTTTTTTCCCCTTTTGGTGACCTAGTTTTACCTTTTAATTCTTTAATTCAATTTTTACTTCATTGTATCGGCAGGTCAAATTACTGTGTACTTTGTATATTAGGTGAATAAAATGATTGAATTAATTGTCTAGAGTTACAAGCTTTTGCAGCTAAACCATTGTGTTGTACTATATACATAAATTATTTTGAGAAATCCTCTTTATAGTCTTGAGAATGTTAAATGTGTTTCATGAAATGTGCCAAAGCAATCGAAAAAAATTGTAATACTGAATAACCCAACCAGCTTTGCGAAAAGTTGTTGAGCTTATAAATATTCTGATGGATGTTTACTTGATAAAGGTGATGTACAAACTTCTGTCTTTAAGTTGTCATCTGGTGCTTAAATTTTGCATTATAGTAAGCTATTAAAAATTTCATTAAAGAAATGGTAATATGAAAGAAGTGCCTTTCTGAGAAAATTGCAAAATACATCGACAGCCTTTGCGTATATAACAAGGACATTATAAAACAGGAATGATTGGCATTAGAATAACATATTGATAAGATATAAACTCACATTATAAAACTTTTTATTAGTTTATTAGAGAGAGATTACATGTTTTGTCTGAAATGATTGATTTCAGAATGGATGCCAGTATTAATGAGTATACAAGATAATTATTCCCTTTAGTGCCGTTTGAATCATTGTTAATTATAGAGGGAATAACACTGATTGAATGTTGCATGTTTTTAAGCAAAAAATGTTGAATCAGTTATTTACACTTAAAATCCTGTACTTGTGCCGGAAACATGGTTTCAAATGAAATCACAATTAGCAGCATGTGCAGAAACTGAAATTCATGTCACACATGTTTCTTGTTTCTTTTCATCCAAAAGTCGAAAACCCAGCAGCACTGAAAGTTTCACCATCAGCTATCATTTAGCCCACAGCCGCATGTTGATCTTTCTGCATTGGTAGCAAATTGAATTATTATTGCTCTGTTTGAGCTAGCTATATATATATAACATTTCTCAATGCAGACTGCAAAAACAATATTGACTCTTAGGGGGGAAATGTTTTAATTATTTCCACATGTGAGAATCACCAGGCAGCAAGCAGCCAGTATCTGAACCTGCTAATTATCGCACCTGTAAATAATAGTTTTATCTTTGTACACTGGTGTTAGGTTCTAGCCCATAGCGAGGTATTGCAAGGTTCTCCTTGTGTTCATTAGCGTGTGTCCATGTTCATCGACTCTTCCGCCAGTGTTTATTGACAAAGATATTTGGACTACCAAATATTGCTTGCACTTGGTTGCGTTACTTTGACCCCTGCCTGTCTTCTGGTTTTGGATTTCTGGATTGTCTTTTGGCTTCGTTAATCAAGATCATAATGGATTTTGCTCTAGGAATCTGGTCTCAATCCTCACACCTTGCAGGTTTACTCCATTAAGGCTATGAGGACTTTTTTCCCTTTACCTTAATGAAATAAACAAACAAACAAAGAAACAAACAAATAAACGACTAATTACATTACAGCAATTATCCTTTAGACTTTTGCATTGTAAGCTTGAAGTCAGCATGAACACCACACATCACTACTTTTTAAGTTTTTGTGCTTACATAAGCAGTTCTAGTTTACAATGCTTTTGAAAGTACTAAATTGTGTTTTTTAAAGCATCATAAATGCATTTTAATGAGCATGTGTCTGTAGGGCATATATTGCCGTTGTAATTCCATTCTTAATTATTATGCAATGGAATTCTACTATAAAGTTATATCAATAGGTGAGGTTAATTACTGCCAATTCCAAGAAAAAGCACTGGAGACATATGACACCTAAAGACAGCTTTATCAAATGTAAACATTTTGTTAAAGCTACAGAAGCTGATTAACTGTCTGCAAGACACAACATAGCAATCCATTTTCATGGATACTACATCAACTGTACTGCAGTATAATTCTTGCAGTTTTTCTCAATTGCTTTGGCACATTTCCTGAAACATACTTCACATTCACGACTGTAAGAGCATTTTTTCAAAACAATTCATGCATGTGGCACAACATTATGGTTAAGAGGCAAAAGGACATAACTCACCCAAAACAATTACCTTTTGTTTCAAAAGCAAATAATTCCACCAATGAATTAGTCAGTGCCACTAAAATGCTTAGAAATATCGCCAAAGTGTCAGTGTAAGTTTGCTGCTGAGCTCCACAATTCCGAATGATAGTCATTTCCCACTTACTCATTGTCCCTGACTGATCATTCTTCTGTAGCAAACCTATGTCAGGTCAAAGACACCAGTTTCAACACTGCAGCTAAATTATGTTAACATCAAACATGTAAACGCTAAGGACGTTGCAGTATGTCAAGCCAGGATTTTTATAATACCAAGGTCAAAAGTGTTATCCGTTGCTAGCTGTGCCCCGTAATGTATCGTGGTTATTGGAGTTGCAGAAAATATACTGAGGACTTGCCCTCTGCGTCCTCAATGTTAGTTATGGGCATGACTACAACATTTGGAAATTTGTGTGAAACACTGAGAAATTATATTCTGCTGTGCACAACTGGCATCATGGTGTGGGGATAACACACCAAACAGTTATTTTGCAAATTTTAATTGGTGTCTGAGAAAAACAAAACTGTAATTGTAAAGCCATTGTCTTGTGTGACTCTTTTGGCTAAGTTTAAAGAAATCTTTATCAAAAATATCAAATATTTTCTTTAATTTTTAATTATTATAATAATAATTTTATAATTTTTTAACATGATTTTTTTTTGTTTCTGTCAGCTTTTCCTAAATAGGGAAATAGTATTTTTCATTTGTATTATTCAGCAAAATGACTCTGGCTGCTTCTTTCAGCAGAGATGATACACTTTTCAGAGAGGAAAAAAAAATATAAGAATCATGCAGCAGAAGTACCTTCTCAAACTTCATTAAAATTATATGTTGAGTAGAAGTACTTCTCTCATAAAAAATGTATTACATAATGCAATAGAATACATAATGCAGTGTCTACTGCTAGTGACATTTGACCTCTCTTATCACTGTGTCCATCCTTAACTTGAAAACGCAGTGCAAAACCAACTTTATCTGCATGTGGTTGCTATGAGGCACAGGGATTTTCAAGACATTCAGCAGAAAAACTCACCACATATGGGGCAGCATAGCCGCAGATCGGACTTGTTGATCCATTTGATCCGGCCCTCATCAAAGTCATTCACATCTTTACACCTGTCTATTTCTTCTGCATTCAACACATTGACTACGAGTACTGAATCCCAGACCTTGACCTCCTCTATATA
>JAODJU010000002.1:23507640-23519309 GCA_026776725.1 Gnathonemus echidnorhynchus | reverse complement strand
GGGGGGGGGGGGGGGGGGGGGGGGGGGGGGGGAGGGCTGTTACCCAATGGGTGCTGGGGAAAATGGGGCAGAAGACGAAGAGAGAAAGAAAAAAGAGAAAAAAACAACAACAGGTACAAAATGGGGCAATAATAAATTGATGAAAAATCCACCAGAAGGGAAGAAGGCCGTGGACGGTCTGATTGCTGCGTCGTCTGGACGGCGGCGGCCAGAGCTTCAGGCAGTAATGTCCTGCTCCACTCCCACAGCTTCCCTGAGTGGGTCCTTTTGGGGGGGAGTTTCGCTCCAGGCAGCACAGACAGCTGTGGGGGTTAATCCTTTCCAGCCCTGCATTGAATGAAATCACCACTACTGTCCAATGTCCAAGGCGGTATTCTGGTTTTGTGGGGATCATTCTGCTGGTTGGAGAAGCCTGGGTCTGAGGGTCCTGGGGTTGCCGTAGTGACACAGGAGATCTGATCAACTCATCTTTCAAGAAAGGACACTGAATACAGCAGAAAGGAAATGCACTTCTTTGCTATCTATTGGAAAGAAAGCATGTGACCCTCTCCTGCACAGTCCCCCCTTGGGGGGCTCATACCTATTGAAAAACCTTGTTTTAATGATTGAGATAATTAGGAAGTTACAAATTATCTTATCCAGTCAGATTATTAAAATCTGTTGCCCTTAGGTAATCTGAGGTAAAACGTGATTCATATACTTGCCTTCATTTCTGTCATTGCCTGAAACCTAAACAGCCTACCTTACCTGGACTACACAAGTGGTTCTGAAAAAGTGACACTGTAACATCAATAAAAGTCATACGATTAACACAAAGTTAACACAACTAAGCAAACCAACTAGGTATTTATTTACTTTAGTCAATGACTGAAAAGTCTAAGAAAAGAAATGGCGTCTTCATTAATAATATCTTACTCTAAAACAATAGTTTCACCATGATGAGTTTAATGCTACCCATCGTGATGAATTAAAACTTAATATTTAGCATTCCTTAGAATTTATTACACAGGGACTGAGAAAATGTCCAAGAAATTGTTCAGATTTAAATTATATATGAGGCTAAGGAACAGAGACATGTGGGGCAAATCATTACAAACAAACTCCAGTTACCTGACTCTCCTTCCCAAGATGAACAAACCTCTTTTTCATGTAGATAACAAAACAAAGAATAACAAAAGAGCATTGTCATGATAAATATAAATCTTAATGTCAAACATGGTACATCTAGTAGCAAAAACCCACAGACAAAAAAGTATTATCTCTTCTTATTTATTAACAATTAGCTCACATTGTATGTACAAGTTCCGCTAAATTAGGTTATAATGGGCACCATCTGCTTTGGTTATAATGGGTACCATCTGGAACAAACTTAAACCGATAGTGGACCAGTGAAAGAGCAAGAGAACAGGCAGACGGAATGCAAATTGTATGAAAAATGTTTAATGAATATTAAATCATGTTAATATCTCCATTATTAATAAGCCAATTCCTTTATTACTTCTCCAGAGTGTCCCTGTTTTGTATACTTTATTTAAGTCAGCTTTATTCTTGAAGATTTCCTCTAAGTTTGATCATGTGTGTAATAAATAGTCACATATATTTACTTAAAAGACACTTTTGTACAAAGCAATAATACAAGGGAGAATCAAAGAGCAGCTTCAGCCAGTGTTCCTGGGGCAACTGAGGTTAAGGTCCAACAGTGAAATTATTCTGCCAGCCACTGGGTTTGAACTGGTGACCTTCTGATCATGGCCAAAGAGTCTAAACCTGCAGAACCACACAGGTCAGGATTTTATTCATTTCATTGCAATATATACATTTTAAAAGCATGAGAAAAGTAGGCATGGTATCATATTTTGCCTTTGCTACCTACCTCAGCCATATGTAGAGATTGCATATAATTTTATACCAGCACCTGTCTATGAAAAGACAAAATTAATCTATTTATGTCATAAAATGCCACACCACAACTGCTCCCTTTGCAATTATGCTGCTAATTAATGGCAGACATTAAAAGCCTTTCCACTCCATATCCCTCTGCTCATTAATGCCATTTCTGAGTCATTTGTCTGTAGGTCTTCACTTCCACCATTTTTTTTTCACTTGCTAGCATCTTTCATAATGTCAACATGTGGTTGTGGGGTGCCACAGCCAATGGAACAGAGCTAAGAAAAATAGAATTGGTTGTGCACGTTGAATTCAGGTGCTTTGATTTCTGGCTGCAATTCAACGATATGCAGAGTCATTAGCATCAAAGGTGCCCATTGTGCAATGCCTGTTGTGCGTGCGTACATACATGTGCCCTGTAATGGATTGATGGATGTAAAATTTCAAGATTACTAAGGTGATGAAGGTGATGATTACAGATGCCAATTTTTTTCATCAACAGACACTGATAATGTGTGAAGTAGCAGGAAATAGTAGTAGTTTTCATGTCTATTTAGTGCTTAAAAACACTTTTAGAATATCAATGATCCATCCATCCATTTATCTTTTCAACTATATATTTATCTAGTCCAGGATCAAAGCTGTTTTTGGGTTGTATGAATATTGTCCATACATTAATATTAAAATGTGTGTTCAATGCATATTGAGGAAATAAATTTCACCTTTTGTATTCTTGTTTTCAAATAGAACATATCCAAATATGATTATTATTGTTTTGTTTTTATTTGTATATGTTTTAAAACTTAAATAATGTGCATAAGCTATCTCCATGGATGCCCAACACGTTTAACCTTTTAAGATCTAACTTGCTGAATCCTCACCTGACATTGCAAAAGCACCCTCATTAGATCTTGAATTGTTAACATAATGAAATGAAAGCAATCATTTGGAACACCTGAAACACCTTTTTAATGCCTGAAAAACACATTAAGAAGATTTCATTGCCTATTTTGAGTAACAGCTTATAAATTTAGTACAGAGTAGAGGATGGGAAAGAAAAAAAAATATTGAACACATTTGAGCCAATGCTATTTATCACCTTCACTCCCACCTGTATTTGTTTCTTGCCCTAAATAAAGAATATTATTATTTTTATCAGTCTTCATGATTCCTTAGTACATTCACAGTTGCCTTTTCATTATGAGAATATTTTCTCACTACTTATTGCCAGTTTGTCCTGATTGTCCCCAAACATCCTTTGCTATTGGGCAACCAGCAGTTTGCAAATATCACCCAGATTAAAATGAACCATTTGAAATAGTCTGCTATATAAAGAAGAGAAATCAATTCACATTAAATTCACATAATGATAATGGCAAATGGATATTGTAATTGCTATATGCTGTATACTTTAAACTTCATTGTTCTTTAACTTCATGTCAACACTCTTTCTGCTAATTTATGTTTTGTAATTTGGTCTGTGATTGCTATCTGGTCTTCTGTCAATATTGCCCAGTGCCGTCTGCAATACATTTCCCTCGCACGACCCCATATGTAGAGTGTAATCTCTGTCTGACAAATCTAAAAAAAATGAATACCCTTATATAACATATTGGCTTATGCTACACTTAATACTTTGTATGCATTAGAAAATAAAGTTTTGCCCTTGATAGTTATTAAATCATCTTTGTTTTGTATAGAAAGTGTAACCACTTGCCATTTATAAAAATATTAAGTTATTGTCTTCTTAATATATATTCCTGTTGGGTTATTTATTATTTTTTTAGGAATAGAATTTTGGATAATCTAAAAATGTACGCATAAGTAATGGATTCTTTCATAAGCTGGAGGGGCGGCCTTGACACTCCCAAGAATGAAAGACATTATGACACCGGGGAGAAAAAAACTGAAGGTTGTACAGAATTTTGATTTCAGGACAAAGAGTTGAATAACAGTTAACACAGGTACTAGCTTCCTTAACTCCTGATGAGCAGCAAAACATGCGCGATACAGGAAAATGGATCTGAGTACAGTACCTGACAGTCACTGCTTCATAATATAACTTTTGTTACAATATCCAGGGCATCAAAAAATGGTAAGTATCTAAACCTCATTTCTGTGCATTGAACCCAGAGTTGGCACTGTGGTGATTTATTCAGCTTTAGATTCGTAATATGTGGTAAGATGTTGCAGCAGACTTAGCTGAACTTGACAAATCTCAGTTGGACTGTAGA
Organism: Gnathonemus echidnorhynchus; assembly: GCA_026776725.1. Taxonomy (NCBI): domain Eukaryota; kingdom Metazoa; phylum Chordata; class Actinopteri; order Osteoglossiformes; family Mormyridae; genus Gnathonemus; species Gnathonemus echidnorhynchus. Next base: position 23,515,188 of record JAODJU010000002.1, on the reverse strand, counting down.
CAATGAATCATACTGCTGATAACTTAGACAGACAATGCATACAGAAAGATATCAAAATATACCAAAGTGATGTTTCATTGTGCCTGTATTTCCTGAAGAAAAATGTTTAATCTCAACAGCTTATTTATAAAAACTTATTTACATTTCCTTTCCCGATGACTGATGGAAAAATGTAGCGATATTTTAATATGCATTTGCTTTATTTATATTTGCACATAAATAACTTCAAGTTATAAAATCAAGTTTTAATTTATATAGCTAAATCTATGTCATAGGTAATGTATTGAATGTATAAAATAATGGTAGACAGCCCTGATCCTACAGTGCCAGTATCCAGCGGGTTTTCCATCCTACATGATGAGTTACTATCTGCCTGAGATCAGGTGTGGTTCATCGGAGACCAGGTAGGATGGAAAACCTGCTTGATTGTGATTTCTGGCATGCATATTCACTCTAGACCTGTGCCTGTCCAGTGACAAAGTTTCTGGGATCTTGCTTTGTACCTGTTGTTTTAGGCCTCAGTTCATTAAATCTCCAATCTTCTATCTTATTCATTACAGTTAATGCATTTCCTTAGAAACTACACCAGAAACTATGCAAAACACTAAACATTGTCTAGCGTAGTAAATATTAAGCATTATTATTCTTGTAGAAATTCATCCGCAAAGTGTCCCAGTCCATATAAATAACTACACTTAATATGAGCAACAGTTACTCTCATAATTAGCCTCAGAGACAGACTCTGATCAATACCAATACTTTTACAATAGTAAGGTCATAAAATATACTCTGATCACTAAGAAGTTAAAATTAAGTCCCAATAAAAGGGCTTGTCTTTTTAAAGGGGTTGTGCTGCTTTGCTTCTTCCATAATGAATCTTAGATAAACTCTAACGTTGTTAATTAGAGTCAGAATTAGCTATAGAAACACTTTATACACATAGAAATAATAAAAGGACTGGCTCAGTGTGAAATACTGCTGCTTTGAATCTCCAAGTTTGAGGTTTTGAATTCTGCCTCCACACTGTATGCTTGATATTTGTGTGGGTATCTGGGTTTCTTCTCACAGTCCAAACACATGCAGTTAAGCTATTAGGTGGCTCTTTATTCCCGATCGTGTATGAATATGTATGACTGACTGACATCCCATCTCAAGGGAACCCAAGCCTTATGCCTGTAGTTGACTGTGAACCTAACCAAGAAAAGTAGCTGGAAGTTGGATGAATGGAGTCAAACAATAACACTGCAGACAATAAGGGAATTTGCTAGAAAATGATATTATATCCAACAGTGCATTTAGAAAATAATGACTCGGTGTTCATTGGGTACATTTACAGTGCAATATTTACTATATCCTTTAACTGTGTATTAACTTTTTCTAATAATAAATTCCAGACTAAATATATGATTTTTTTTTCTCTTATTTCATTCAATAATGGTGATTCTTTTATTATTATTATTAATTTACTTTAAAATGCCAGCTAGAAGAATTTCATCAATATATATCCAAGATCCTTCAGCATGGATACAGCAGTAAATGTCAATGAGAATTCGCACCTCCTTTGTAGTGTTCCCACCAATTCTACTTGCAGTTATTTCTCCAATTTTACAACCACCATATGAATATATCTGGAATGTCAGGACTATCATTACAACATTGCCACAGGCTTTACACCAAGCACCAAACTACTGACTAGCTTTATATCCCACAATCACGTTCACAGAAATAAATGGAAGACATAAACAGCTTCCCTCTTTTATTACCGTTCCTTAAGCAATAATTCATAATAATTAATCACATTCTCGACTCATTTTCTATAAGCAGTCTTTATAGCAGTTTATCACATTAATGACGGCCATTGTGTGTGTTGTATTCTGTTATATTTCATTTACTTTATTTTACAAATAACCCACATACTATGCATTATCTTGGTTCTCTTAAGAGACGGTTTGGGATAGATATTTAATAATTGATCAGCATTATTATCTAAGAAACAAAACTAAAAGAGAGCTGATAGACACAAGTAACAGCTACACAGCTACTGTTTTTAAATTGATATGCATCTGGTTGTGTTTGTGTTATATGTTCTGTGTTTGTATCTCAAATTCTGGTGGTTGAAATGCTGTGGAGTAGATGCTCCTGTAACATGAAACAGAACACTATCCTTGACGAATACCTGGATGCCTGAAGACAGTGTCATTCTCAGACCAGCAGGCGAAAAGCTGTCTTGAGAGTGGCAGGTTTTGCAAAGGCTACATCTAAATAGCATATGGGGTTGAAATTGTTGAAATGGTACATAGAGTCTTTGGTGCAGTCAGCAGGAAGAAGGTACAGAAGGTAAAGGTAAGAAGATAAATGTACAAGCAGTGTTTCACTTGGTCCTTGGGAGCTTTTTATTCTTATATAATGACTTGAGATTTGTCTGGACAGGCAGAGGTCTGTAAAATGGGTAATAACTTAAAATACTACTTTCAGTATAGTGCTATATTTTCTACTGGCATGAGGAAAGTCTCTGTGGCACATATATGATAATGTCATGACAGAATAAATGTCTGTAATGAGGGTTATATGTATTTTCAAACAACAATATAGAGGTCTTCATAGTTGTGGTGATTAATATATTAATGTATTGGAGAAGAGACAGAGAGACGAACAGGCTGGGTTGATATTCCTACACTGGAGCAGGCCTGGGGCTGAAGCACAGCGGTGGCCTTGTACACAGATACAAGCAGGCATAGTTTTGCTTTTTAGATGTGGAAGCAACCTTGGCTGTTGGGTCTGTTCTCTCTGATTCGATTATATTGATCCATGCTCTCGTAACACTGGTTTATTTTTTAGCTGAATTCGTTTTATTTTGCCTTTGTAAGTATGTGTGTGTATTGTGTATCATTATATATTATATATCATTATATATATATATATATACTTTATTTATTTTTTCATTTTTTTCATTCAACAATTTGACTAACACATTTTACATTTATCATTTATTTAATATTTGACTTTTTGTTATTCCCACATAGCAGAGAATTTATTTGGTATGCTGGAATTAATATTTATTGGGTGACACTGATATTTTTGAGGAATACTGTAACTAAAGAGACTAAATAAACAAAGTGAAGGAAGTGAAAAGGGTATTTTTTGTCGTCCTGGGGGGGGGGGGGGGTCATACTGGAGGCAGCTGTTTGAGTACCTACTGTATGCTGTAGTCTATAAATCAATGCAAAAATGGCTCTATATAATCTGATATCATGATAAGGCTGTGCACCATTCAGAACTAAGTTGACAATGGCCTTGAAGTCCTACTTCAATTCATGAATTTGAATTTAACTTCAGTTGAAAATTGGATGAATTGTGATCGACTACTACGCCTCCCTCACTACCTTGTGTGGAATCCTGATGTCACCAGCTGTTTCTCGTTGTTAATTTGTCTGATGTATTTTAGTCCATGTTCGAATATGTTTCCCCAGTCTGGTCATTGTAATGTCATTTAACGTCCTTGCGTGTTTCCCTGTGTGAGATCCTGAATAAACCCCGTGTTCCTTGAATTCCTGGATTCCAGCCCGTGTTTCCGCGCTCCGTGCTCCGTCCATATGTGACAGTACCTCTGTTTGACAGAGCATTTGAGTTTGAACAGATTCTCCAGACTGAGCAGACTTTGATCGTCAACTATGACACCTGTACTTATTTCCATATAATGTTTATTCATCTGAAAATTCCCATAATTTGCATCCCTATTCAGAAATGCACGATACACTCTGAATATATAGGTGAAATTGTAGTGTATTTTAGACTACAATTTTAGACTGATTATTTTTAAATATTGAATGTTTCCCTTTCATTCCAAAGGCCAAGAATGTTTGTTTTATTGCTTTGTCCTCTATGTAGGAAAACAAGTCCTTTACTGAAGAACATCCGACAAGCTAAATTAGGGGGCTGCAGTCCAGCTTCCCTCAAAAAGCATAGCTGAGGTGACCCCAGAAGAGCGAGACCTTCCTGTAAATTCCCTGTCTTGTTAAACTGGGAAAGATCAACAGGAAACAAGACAAGCAATCAGATTATGCCCCAAGATACCATGCTGCAAGTTTCCATCACATTTACTTTATCATTCAGAGTTTTACCATTGGTCTAGCTGAGACACATGTAATCCAATTAAAAAAAGTTTGAAGAAAAAGAATTTATCCTTATTGAAAAAAGGGAAATATAATAGTTTGATGCAGAACATCCCTTACATACTTAAAAGAAGGCTGTGTTGCTGAGTCTTAGTAAGTAATTTGGATGTTAACAAACCAGATTTTAATGACTCCCCAGAACCTGGCTCCAAAGTAGGCTACATGTGTTATGGCAAGCAGGGCTGGACTGGTCACCTGGCAATACTAGGCACTTTCCTGGTGGGCCAATAGATAGGCAAAATCTGTCGTGGAGATCCCCCCCCCCTCCCCCCCAACAATAATTACTGTGGAGGACCCTAAAGTCCAGGGCTGATTTTTAATCCCAATCCAGCCATAATGCCAAGTTTTGTAGACAGTGTGTGACAACCCCCAAAGTCTATACATTTCTCTCGTGACTAGTTGAAAAGGGCAGCTGGTCATATGGTTATGAAATTCTTTAGTGCTTTTTCATGAAGTATTTAAAAATTATGAATGGACAATATCAAAATGAACAATAGGCTGAAAATTATTCTGAATCTACTAGGCATTTTTATCAATATAAATATGTGGAGAATACCTAAGAACCTCCAGTGCAAGAGCCAAAATGTACATGACAGTGCACTGACTTTTCTATTTTTGAGTGGAGATGCTGACTGAACGTGGTGACATGGTGGTACAGTGGTTGGCCCTGTTGCTTCACACCTCCGGAACCAGAGTTCAAGTATCTGCCAGGGTTCCGTATGTCTGGTGTTTGCATGTTCTGCCCGTGTCGTCATGGGGTTTCCTCTGGGCGCTCCGGTTTCCCTCCACAGTCCGAAAATATGCTGAGGCTGACTGGAGATGCCAAACTGGCCGCAGGGGTACACGTGTGTGTGAATGGTGTCTGACTGTGCCCTGTGATGGGCTGGTGCCCCATCCTTGGTTGTGCCTGTAGCCTCAGGGATAGGCTCCAGACCCCCGTGACCCACCTGTAGGGCAAAACTTCTCCCATGAAAAGCAGAACTTTTTCTGCCCGTCCATTTACACACCTGATTTCATTCTCTTAGTCCTGATGAGGGTTTTTAATGTATTCATTTGCTGCCTTTCTATTCGGAGTATGTCCCACTCTGTACACCCTCAGAAAGGCTAACTATATTCCTGAACTGGATGGATGGATGGATGGATGGATGGATGGATGGATGGATGGATGGATGATTTGTTGCTATACGCACCGAAATATTCTCTTTCTGTGAATGTGTCCTATACATATACCTACCATCACTGGGAAACTAGGAGTTCACTTGGAGTTCAGTAATACATACTTTTTTTTTCTTTCTTTGCTAAAAACATTTTTTTTTTAACTTCTCTGTATGACAGTTTTATAATGGATTAAATGAGAGATTTATATGTCATTAATATTTTAACAAACTTAATAAAAACTTTGTTAATTATTGCTAAAGTATGAATATGGCAAAACTGCTCCATAAAACTATTCATGACATGTAAAGCATATGACAAACCTTCCAGCATCTTCGGTCACTCTTTACTTAAAACAGTCATGATGCATTATAGATACCTTCATAATGCATTATACCGGCTTATACTGACCCTAATAATGCATTATGAAAGTATCCATAATGCATCATGACGACTGCTTTAAGTGCAACCGCATCTTTTAATAATATGCTGGCTAGTTATTATGGCAGATTCTTAGCTTTAAGAGACAGAGCTCTTAACAAATCTGTAGGTAGAGTTTATATATTTATCCAGTGGTATTCTTTAGCCATGGCCAAATCCCAGTTTAATACAGACACTTTAATACAGAAGAACAATTTATTTTCCTACATTCTGTTATTAATGTGGCCATCGCAGGTTCTCAGTAGAATTCTCAGTGATTAATGGAAGACATTTCCATGGGGATTTTTTTTCCATGTGAAAATCTGTTTGCAGGCCTTTATCTTGTATGTTTAATCTTTAGTTGCTTCCACGTGACAAATCTTCTCTTAGTTGGGTTACTGTCAAGTTTATAATTTGTTATTATAGTTGTAAAAGAAAATTTAGTCTGAAATGCCTTTCTGTGGTAAATATCAATTCAGAGGGTCATCAAGGATCTTGGCTGATTACTAAGGTACTTAGGTTCAGACATCCTGTGTATCTCACTTACTTGCAGTAAAAGTAATGTGGTTCTGCCTGCACTGCTCGCTAATCATTCGCAGTGTCTCTATGAAGATAAATATCTTTAAAAGAAATATTTCAATGGTGTATTGAGGGTTTTTGTGCTATGGAATTAATGGAAAAATAGCACACAAAATAAGCTGTCACAAATAACAGTAATTTAATATAATGTGACGATTATCTGCATATAACACTATTGCACTGTTAGTTGTTTGGACTATTTGGGGCACCAAAGAATTACCCATCCTTGTCCCATAATGTATTTAATAAAGGAACTTAATATAAATTGCTCCCATTGTAAAAGTATACTTAAAATATTATGTATCAATTACAGTAATTAAGAGTAAGTTATATAAACTGATGATCTACTGTATGTCCAGGGCTGAGACAAAATAATGAAAACATCACATGAAAAAGAAAAAAAAATGGTACTGAAATGTTACAAATCATTTGGTAATGATTTGACAGTGTTAAGAGATGCTCTTAGGTCAGTTCCTAACACAAAGGAGAGGAGATGTGTTTGATGTTAGAAGACAAACATTTGTTGGTACATAAATGGATTGCAGAGATGTGTGGTAAACCATGCAGTGACAATATGGTGGTTTAAAATTGCTGTGTGAAGCTGTCCCCCTACAATCAGCACAAACAAAAAAAAACATTGTGTTTGGTTAAGATATGTGCTGCTTTCATTTTTAAGATAATAGCAATTATTATTTTTTTCCCGACGATGACATCACACCCCCCCCCCCCCCCCCACCACAGTGCACAGACATAAAAATGCAGCACTAATGAAGCAGCCAGGTTGCAATGGAGACGTCTTCTTCCTGGGGGCTCTCAACTGAAGTCACCCTGCATGGCAGCATAAGACACCTTCCAAAACACTTGTCCGACCAGGCCCAGATCTCCCCTACCTTCCACTCCAAATGGGGGTTCTGCCCCGGCAACCAGGGCTGTCCAGTATGATTTGGTCCCAGATTGAACAAAGAACCAGGAACTGGATATACTCCAGGTGAACTACCCCTACTTGCATCTTCAGGAGGGGAGTCCAATGAGTTGCCCCATCAGCAGTGGGCAGAGACCTGTCAACTCCTTGAACGATGAGGGGGGCTGATAGTGGTTCCAGGAGTATGCTGTGTGTGATAGTGGTTCCAGGAGTATGCCATGTCTGATAGTGGTTCCAGGAGTATGCCATGTCTGATAGTGGTTCCAGGAGTATGCCATGTCTGATAGTGGTTCCAGGAGT
>JAODJU010000002.1:23488003-23507229 GCA_026776725.1 Gnathonemus echidnorhynchus | reverse complement strand
GTTCCAGGAGTATGCCATGGCTGATAGTGGTTCCAGGAGTATGCCATGGCTGATAGTGGTTCCAGGAGTATGCCATGGCTGATAGTGGTTCCAGGAGTATGCCATGTTGGGTAACAAACTTGGTGTCAATGAAGTTCCCTGCTGCTCCCGAGTCAAGCAGGGCACGTTCCCACACCCAGTTTCTCTCCCAACCTAGCGAAACAGGAACCACCAACTCGTTTTGGATTACAACGGTAGAAGTGAGGGCCCTGGGTGGGTACAGAGGATCTTCTGTGGGGCAGGTCCTGATGATGATATGTCCTGATTCTCCACAGTAGAGACACAGCTGTTGTTGTAAATGCCGTAATCACTTCGATTCGGACTTACGTGCTCGGGGAGCAGCACAAACGTGCTGGTTCTCCATCTTTGGATAGGGACGGCACCTTTTGTGGATGATGTTATCCATCGAGATTGACAGCTGCATGTATTTTTTGAAGGAACGCGTGACTCCCTGGCAGGCAATTTCTGCTTGTAACTCCATATTCAGCCTCTGTCTGTATAGCACCTGGAGGCAATCTGCTCTGCCCAGTCTGTTGCTCGACCGCTCAGCAGCGAGATCACAAATTGCACCCGGTCTTGATCGTCGGGAAACAGCTCTGGGTGGTGATCCACGTACAGACCACACTGCATCAAAAAGGCTTGGCAGGTGTTGGGATTGCTGTCATACCGGCTTGACATGGCCACGGATCCTGCCATGGATCGTCAGGGTGGAGTTGTTGGAAGTGGTGCGGCTGCCTGACCAGGTCAGTGAGCTGGGTGATCTGGGTCAGGGCTTTCTGGAGCTGAGTCTGCATCTCGGAGGGGTCTATGGTGTTTAGCGAGGTATTCTATAACCAACAAAGAACTTGCACATGAACTGAGGGAGTCTGGGCTGTTTATTGAACAAGCTCTGCAAGGCACCAGAAAGGGAGCAGGAAAACTCAGGGTCGAAAGTCTGGAATCTGGTGGGTTATGTTGACAAAACAAACCGTCTATGAAACAACGATCCAACACCAGAACTATATAAACAATAATAACCACAACAGAAGCTAATATGGAAGTTAACAATTACAACAACAGGAAACAAAAATTGGCAATAATAATAATAATAATAATGAAATGGACAACAATGTGACAGAAACAACCAAAACACGAAAGGACAGCTAGCAGATTACAATGATAAGACAATGGAGCTGAGATGTTGCTCATCCGTGATCTTCGCTGTAGAAGGACATCTTCATGAGGGAGATACGTGTAGGACCACGCGGACTTCCAGGCACCTGAGGGGCTGCACGCAGAAAACTGACATGATTAAATAAAAAGATTTACTTATGATCAAATTTAGAATTTGTATTACAGATACATCTTACTTCTATTTCACAAAGTATTTACTAACAAGCTTCTAAATGCTCAATTACAATTCATTTCTGAGTATGCTTAGTAACCCATTGTTTAATATTTGCAAGTGATTTACAATCTTGTAAATATAAAGACTAAGCCATAATTGTAATACATTTCTACATTTCTTTGGGAATTAATCTTACTGTATATTAGAATATTATCAAATGATTAGTAACAGTTTTAATAGTTGTAATTAGTTAAGGAGCAGATCTTAAACTAAAATGTTACTAATGTTTCAATTTTTATGTAAGTAAAATCACAATTACAAATACAGCTGCAAAGGTCATATTAAGTTTAATCCAAGCTAGTAGTATGTGGCCAGTGTGTTACATCTCACCACTATTTTGGTCATTTACAGGACTAAGAACCAGTGAGCTCCAAGTTCTCTGGGCAGCAGGCTTTGCTTGGGGCTGAGTCCCGTCGTTCTTTGATTACAAGGACGAGGGCTCCGCTCAGTTCTGTTGGGAGGCTCGTTTCGGGATTTTCGGGCTGCTTTTATCCATTAGAGTTTTATCTCTGAGTCTGTGATTTTTATTTCTCAGTATCTTGTCTGTGGTTCATGGCATCGGTTACCCATATTTCTGCGCAAGTGATGATGGACTGCTAGAGTCCTCTTTGGGTTTACAATGTTGCTTTGCTGTTTTTATGTTTCTACCTCTTTTACTGGTCCCTGTGCCCTGCTTCCCGTTCATGGTTCCTCCATTTCTCTGTGTCTGAGATCCCCATCCTTTTACGAGCCCGAGACCCAACATTTACTTTTTTCTTGTGGTGCATGATGGTCCAGTGGATTCTGGGACCTTTGTCAGAAAATCTACGCTTGGTTGGGACGGTCTTGTTTGAGGTCTATTTTTTCTCTAATTGAAGAGCAAATTTCCAAAACTTATTCAGTCCATTTTTTGTTGTTTTTAGATGAGCCCAACAATGACCAACAGTCAGGCTTACTCATCATATATTACAGTACCGGCAAACAAAACTCACCTTTCTTTTACAGCATAAGTCAGACATGGACAAACTGCATTGGCAAAAAAGGAAACATTGTCATAAGTCAAAGTTCACTGACAGGATATGTGGAAACTTAACAGCATATAGGTACTATGCACTAGAATAATTGGCAGATAACCAAAGCAGCAACTCTGTTATCTATTTCCAGCAACTTCTGTGTCATGACAAGGAGTCAGAGTGTTTGGGTTAAAAATACATTGATTGGCTTTCACAACCAGAACCCAAAACAGAGCAGCCAAACGTGGGCCATCCATCCACAATGCCAGGTTTTCTGTCTGCCGGACGCTGAGAACATTAGACTGCACACTGCAGAAAATGGATAAACAATGATATTTGAGTCTGCTAACTGGACGGGCAGCTTTGCACAGAAAGAAAGACTCGATTGCAGAGCAATGGAAAACTAGAAACGAGATCCAAGAAGTGGGGCTGAAACCCAAAAATAGAATAGCCACAGCAAACCTAAAAACAAGATACGGGCCACCCATAAGCAAGAGGCCTCTATACTGCCCAAAACAAGCTGGACCCAGCCGCCTAAATTCGACCCAGAATTAAACAAAGCTCTCAGCTCTATGCATAAAGAGCAATAATGAGATTTAAACAAGAGCCTGAGCCAGCTAACGCAGGCTCAAAGCAAGATCACACAGACCAGGCTGATTACAAATCACCTTATTAGAACAGGGCAGGTGTGACATGCAGTAAGCTTCATAAAGCTGAAATTTATAGCAGGCCTGACATTCAGAAAATTAGAACCTGGGCCATTTTACAAAGATGCATAACTTGGTGTAAGAAACAATAAACCTGGAACTCTGAACATTGGGGGAAAATGTGACTTTATGACTCATCTTTCATCCTTTTTTCTAACTTCAGATGGTTTCACTTTTGGAGAAAGTCAAAGGATTCCTCGACCCAGAATGTCTCTTGTTATGAACAGTCATCACATTGGAGTCATTTGGACTGATTACTGCTCAGTATGGTTATAAATCATTAGGAATGATTCATCCTATGGTTCATGCATTGTTCCCATATTCCCCCATATAGACTGCTAAGAAAAATTTTTGGTAGCTCTTTACTTAAGGCCATGTTTTAGTAATTAATAAAGACATTCATAACAAATGGTAATGCATTCATAAAGTATCAAAAACATGGCTATAAATATTTATCAAAAGGCAAAACACATTACAGGCATATGTACAGTATTATGCATTATGAATGCTATATGAAGCTCTCATCTATGATGCACTATAGATACCTTTATAATGCATTATAATGGTCTGTATAAGCATTAAGGATGCTTTGTACTGCATTATAAAGATATCTATAGTGTATTATAGATGAGAGCTTCATCAGGCAGTCATAATGCATAATAAACATGGCTATAATGTGTTTATAAATGACTAAAAACATCATCTTAAGTAAAGTGTTACCCACTTTTTCATCAATACATCAAGTCAAATACATCCCAAAAACTGACGTTTAAAATGTTTGGTTATTTATTTATTTATTTTAAATATAAAAAATTATAATCAATTGTAACATATCACTGTTGTGTTTTACCGATGTGTAAAGGTCTGTCAAAATCTCATAACATAACAAGTATCCTTAGCATCACCAGAGACAACTGATCAAAGACCATGATACAATTAAAATTAATTATTATCACTGTGGAGTATTTTAAGGAATACAACATCAAGGCACCTCATTGAAAAGAGAAATCCCTTTGCCCAAGGGACCAACAACTCGTGGTTTCCTTGGTGACAGATGAGAAACTGTATTCTCCCTGTCACATAAAGCTTATTTACAGTTGCAGCTGTTCAGTTTTTAACACACTTTCTTATTTCCCTTATTAGATGCTCATCTGTTAAGACCTACAGGTAGGTCATTTACCAGTGTTTGTATTGAGACAGAGGATACTGAACGAAAAAATTTTGAAAAGCTCTACAAACTATAAAGCTTCATTTGTTATATCAATCTGTAATGCTAGTCAAGCTGGAAGCATATTGATAATAAATAATATTTTAAAAGCAATTTTTAACCTTCTGGGAGTGGTGTTGGACTATGTATGAATATACAAGGTTAAGAGAATGAAAAAATCAGTAGAGCTGGCCTTATTAACTATCTGCTGAGTGGCCCATTTTCAGGTATCCAACATAACTCTTGTCCTATTTTCAGACACAAGGAGGCTACATGTTTAAAATGGCCTTGTGTTTGTGCAGCATATGGTAAACAAACAAACAAATTTATAACTAAATAGAGAAATGAAAGCAGTCATCCAGTGTCTTTTCTATTTTCACTTTAAACATATACTTTTTCGTTTGCAGAGAACCTTAATGTGTGATGCTGGTTATTTATTTGTGTGTTGCTTTCATACTGTGTATATACAGTATATATATATATATATATATATATATATATATATATATAGTGGTACCTCAGAACTACAACTTCATCCGTTCAGAACACAATTTATTTTCCATCCAAAGCAGTGCTGAATAGTAATACTTATATTTTATTGCATGCAGTATATTGCAGCATAATGTTACCACAAACCACATTAAATTAGACAGGGTATAAGTACAAAACATACACAAATTACAGACATTTAATAGGTACTTCCTTGAGTGTTACTGCTACTCTGATATGAAATGTAAACCCATTTGCAGAGCATGGACCCAGTTCTTTTCATGCCAGTACTCCATACTGTCATTTCCTGCAAAAGCACCTTGTCAGTTTGGTTCCAGAAATTTCCAATGGAATTATTTTGAAGTGAGAGTGCTGATCAAGGTAGCTTGCTGCATTGCAAGTGCACAGCCTATCTTTTTTGACAGGAGCAATGACAGTAATGACAGCAATGACAGTAATGAAAATGAAGTAACATATTAAAAGGTTCATGAAACATTGCCATGATTTTCTCCTTCTTCTGCTTTTCTTTGTTAAAATAGTAGATAACAGGACATCCATCTATCATCAATGTATGCTTGTATGTGTTTCCGTTCTCTGCAATGCCATCTTTCATTTTATGCTGGATAGTCTATAGACAATAGCATGGATGATACTGCATACATGAAACATCCATTTTCAGCAGATATATCTTGCTTGAAAACAACAATGATGTCATGCAGTAAGCATGGTGATACCTTATGCTCCTGTTAATGGTTTGAGTGTCACTCCAATAAGTCTTATTAAGTTGTTTCAGCATGGTGTTAGATAGAGAGGAACAATGAAGGAAGGAAGGAAGAACACAGTTGTCACTTTTTCAATTAATGGCATTAAAGTTAAATGAATAACATATAGATATAGATCACCCACAATAAAGCACTGCTTATGACTGAGAGCAAATTCATATTTTAGTGAAATTCATGAAAACCCAACTTCTTACTGCTACCCCTTCAGCTTTATTCAGTCCTTCTTTTCCTCACCCACCACAAACTATATTGCTTTTGTTGTTCATATCTAGAATTGAATTTTATTTCTAAATTCCATCCGGGATTGGGAATCAATATTGCTGTAAACATGTTTCCAAGTGTTATAACATTTATTAAATTTAAAGCATTACACACACATTTGCTAGAGTATTTCCTCACAGAGTGGTAGACAGCTTTTCATTCTAAAAGCATTAAGGTAGTTATGCATGCCTATAATAAAAAAATTGTATTTATGGGAAGTAAGGTCTAAGGGTACGAGAAAAAAGAATAACTTTGAGGGGAATGTCACACAAATTGTCCGGATGGCAAATGTCACAGTCGTTAATATTACATTTTAAAGTAAAAAAATAAAAGTGTGAAAAGTATCGAAAATATGCAATTTGATTCAGTACAATTCAATGTATTAAAATAGTTCAGATTCAGAATCACCAGCCTCCCCTTTTCCCCAGTTTTCTGTAACCCTTGAGAACTTATTACTTTTCAGCATTCCATTACCATTCATTCCATATATGTAAAAATGTAATACAGTATGCAGCAATGTCAACAACAGAAGATGTATACATTTTTAAACATGAATAAATGACATTATTTAGGATATTTGATTTTCTTAAAAGTAATTCACAAGGTTTTGAACTGCATTGCCACGGATGCATGTGGGTTAGCAGTGCTAGCTTATGTTTTTCATGGGGGAGAGTTGCAGGGTTTCTCATATTCTTGGTCAGAAGTCTAGTTTTATAGTATTTCATGGGGTTTCCTGTTTGTGGGAAAAATTTCCACAATTTTAAATTATATTTTAATATCTTTCATATTACATGATACGTGGTTTTGCTAGCAGGTTGACTTGTATTTTATTTTTCCGTATTCATTCCAAATCTGTTGTTATATAGATAATTGAGTCCTGACGTGCAAGAAAATTATGTCAGAAATACAATCAGTCCAAAATGGTGTGGCTGAGAGGATGGAGCCTGGGGGGCAGTCTCAGTCAGCCTCCGCTGACCAGTGCTAATTGAGCTTTTATTGGTATCATAGCTGTTGACAGCAGAGCTGCAGTCGATACCAAGCAATGACAAATATTATCTGGCACATTTTAGCTATTAAATACCTTGTCGGAATCTTATTGAGTTTCAAGAATGTTAGTGGCAATTGGACAGGATAAGGAGAGATGTGACTCTGCATATTTGCTATTCTTAAACAAAAACAGTAGTGCATAATTATGGGTTTTTGTAGTAGCTGAGAAAAATAAATAAGTAATGACACTATTAAAATGGCCTTTTAAAAATCTATTCCTTACCACTAAATAATCTGTTAATAATAAGAAAAGTGCAGATGTTTGTTTTTGGTAAGCATGTTTTTGCTGGATAGTTCAAAGGTTGTAATAAATAAATACATTTGGAAATAAACTTCATCATCTATTACATTTTCACCTGATACTCTAAATAGAAATTATGTAAGCAGAGGCTGGATTGTTGTTGGGGCTAGAATTATAAATTTATCAACATGACTAAATTGCTAATGTTAAACAGAACAAAAAAATCCCTATTTAAACTGGAGAAGACTATCATGATTAATTTCAGCTCTCGGGGTAACTGGTCTATCTCAAAGGCCTTCTGGCTCCTTTACATTCTGTTACTGTATCACCACCTTACAGAAGAGTTTAATTGATTTTTTTTGTATGCATTTCTTTGAAAAACATAGACCTCTCAAACAATGCAAGACTGGTAAAATGGAATTTCCATGCATAGCGAATGCTGTCTTACAGCCAACACTGTAAAGTTAAAGATATGTCTCCATAGTAACCCGTTCAAATTTTACTGAGACGGAGATACAACAGAACAATTCTGTCAACCCGACCACATTTAAGGCGATGAACCATAAATCACTGATTAACAGAAGGTTTAACATAACTGAGAATGTCTTTGTATATGATTCTATTTGTGCAAATGGCAAAACAGGCTATTATGAAGTATCATTATATTGTGTAAGGCTTGAATTGCCTCAGAATTCAAAGGTCGATAAAAAAAAGAAGTGTACTGTTCATTTCTGTTCCTGTCAGTGATTTTTATGCTGGACCTCTTGACCAAACATGATTCTTCAGTACAAAGCAAGCGATGTTCTGTGCACTTAAACTTAGTCTATGACGCACTGGCACCGTATTCCATACAGGCAGCTGCAGAAGGAGAAGCAGCAGCTTCAGTCCAACAAATCCAGGTGGGGAAGCTAAACATTTTCCAAGCTTGCAAGACTGTTAATAGCAAGGGAGGAAAAAATCATTTCCAAGCATGCTTTACACAGATGAAGAATAACATTACAATGACCCATTTGACTACCTCTTGGTCCTCAAAAATTTGTGAAAAACTGATGGACATACTTCGAATGTAATACTCCTAATAAGACTAATAATGCATTTGGGACTGGGACCACTGGACGCAGTCAGTTTGGGTCTTGTAGCTGTCCATCACATATACATTACTGTTTGCATGCTGTATTACAATTTAGATATGAATAGTGGGTCAATATTTGACTGGTAGCACTGCCCATTCTCCTGTCTATGTTCTACAACGTGATGCATCAGCTACTGTCATACAGTGTCCATTTTCAGCTGTCTCTCTATCAAAATTATTTACTATGTACCTCCAACATGAGTTAAGGAGTAACTCAAGGTAAGAGATACATTCATACGTATATGTGCAGCTCTGAAAAAAACTAAGGGAGCACAGCACGATATTTTGTTTCTGTAATTTCTCAACCTACAGGTCTGCATCTGTCAAAAAAAAATACACACACACACACACAGAGGGAGACAGAGAGGGAGAGAGAGAGAAACTTCTTAACTTTTACACACACCAGTCATTAGTCTAAAACAATTACAGTGAGTTCAAACAGACTTTACCAAGAATATCAAATTATTGCTACAGTAATTAAAAATTTGACTGCTTATTCTGAAGTACTATCCCACTGTCCTTGACTTTATTACACAAAGCCCTCATCTGCTGCTATCTTTATTGTTAGGTTCCAGGAGTATATTTGTTTAATAACCATATGCTTTCCTTCTCCATTGTTCTTCCCATGGGAGGGGGTTCCTAAAACTGAAAAGTCTAAACACCCCGATAAAGCAAAAGCATGAAGCAATGATGAAGAGGAAGCTGGCTAGGCAACAAGCAGGTCTCAGTTATCCTTTCTGTAGGGGGTGGGGGGTGCACTAGACATAATCCTTGTCTTATTCATGGTGGTTTGAAAGGGGAATTTTATTGGAGTATATTTAGACAGTTTAGTCGTGTAGCTTATACATTTTTTAATTGCATGTTTTTTTTTAGACTTCATATCTTTTTGCAGATTACGTATGTTAGTCATGAAGATAAATTTTATTCTCTCTCTCTCTCACACACACACACATATATATATATATATTATACCTGTCCTGTCAAACACATGAGATTTTATTAGCGATTTTTCTCTGTATATTCTGCGGAGCTTTGTGACCTTCTCTTCTTGAATTATCTTTATGACAATACTACTATCTGAAAGATTGTCAAAAAGTGCCAAAGAGCAGACACATATCAATATTGTTATCATTATTAACTGCAACTTCTGAAATTGTCTCAAACAAATTAGCAGAAGGCTCACTTAACAAGGTGGACCTTTGGTGTAAAGATGGCGGGCTTTGAAATAGCTGCCAGTGATCAGGGTTGTGTGCCATCTGTCTCAGGTCCAAGACTCTTGGTTTATCTAAGTTTCTGTACAAATGCAGTTAAACACAGCCAGTCTCAGTCGGCAAACAACGCTGGGTCACATTGCAGATTGTTACTATTTTCTATCCTTTCTTGCCATAACAAATTTTTACCTTCCTTCTAATATCAAGTGTGTAAAAACATAGGTTACTTAAATGCCATGATGTTTTTGTGTGATTCAGTTACACCCAGTGGTTGTCATTTCTATAGTGTTTTGATGTTGATGTTTTTATTGATATTTTATTTTGAATCAATCATCTCACTGAAAATGTAACTTTTTGTAAATAAGTAATTCAATTACAAACTGGCCTTTCCCAACAGCTGTGAATAGGTGCAATAAACTACTGTAGATAGTTGTCAGTGTTGATCTTTGTAAAGTTGTTCGTATTTCCCTGCAACGAGGGAACTCAGTATTGTACAATGACTTAATGAAATTGACTCTGTACAGCACAGCTTCACTGTGGTTTATTTTGTTGAACATATTACTCTCAAAGACTTTGCAGCCCATTTAATTCCCACAGTCACAATGGATCTAGGAAAAGTGGAGGTGGTAACCTTTGTCTGTTCTGAACGAATTAACATGTAGTCAGCCGATCTCTCGAGTGATGAGTGTTAGTGCCATCACCGTCACAGGAAGAAATCAGGGGTCAGCGTTAATTCTTTCATGTTAGTAGGCTGATTGGATCCCTCTGAATATCAGTGAAAGGATCAAAGAAATAGAAATAAAGATTTGTGCCAGTGATAAACTGTAGCTCTACAGAAACAGAATCTGTGTCGATGCATGTTGATGGAATCTAAAAACTTTATGTTCACCATATCCCTGTATTCATCGTAAATTCATATCTATATACATGACAGGGCAGAATGCTTATTTAAAAATATGTTTCTGAATTAATTGATAAATGTCTAAAACATAAAGCGCATTAAAGGGTCAAGGAAATGCAACCGTTTCAAATATAAACATTGTTGTTAACAATATGTACTATTTCCCATTGATTGTCCAGTAAGCAATAACTATAAGACATTGTTTTAGCACAGTTTGCTACTTACTGCAATGTAAATGTCAGGTGCGTGGTGGTTTGATTGTCTCAAAGCGGCATACAATGACAGAGAAAACTAACATCAATGTGTGTTGTCCCCAGAACTCCAATAACGTTCGATAAAGTTGAACACCAAATTATTATTGACATGTCTTTAACCCCTCCGGCAGTTTCTATGCATTCTTGAAAGTTCAGCCAAGCGCTAAACTTTCAAACTGCAAAAGTGCCAAATCATTGCGAATTCCATGTTAAATATAGTATTGTATTTTCCATAAATTGTTTATACATGCACAAAAAAAAACCTTTGCTGTTCACTGTAAAAAAATGGTTTGATGTTGGGGAAAAGCTTTAATGCTTCGTATGTGCATTTTTCTACTGAATATAATTGTTTTCTAAAAACATTTCATACTATCACAGTTAATAAGAGTCGCTGTTTGCTGATAAGGTCATTACACTTTTTCGTTTTCAGGTAATTATGTAAGATCTTTAATATGATCAAAGACACATTCATTTGAAAACATTTATATTAAAAAAGGTTAATGAATTATGAATCCCTGTGTTAAATCTGACCTCAAACCAGTTTCTGTTTTCATTATACTTGCCTTTCCCTTCTCTTAACAAAGACTCATTAAGAATGCATACCTGCTGAAACAATAACTGTTATCTTTACTGTTATACACAGCTGAACTACACAGCCCACCATATGTTCATCATTGCCTAATAAGCAGCTAGTGACTCAGGTCTCGGTCAGCATGTCAAAGGGAATGCCTGGAAGAGGCAACAGCGATGTATGTTTAATCTTCCCCAGCGCCGAGGCTGGCTTCAAAAAGCCATATGGCATTCTGACAGTGGGGCATTTTAGGGGCATTTCAGACAGCATCGACTGGGGGTCTGCTTTTGTGCTCACCCTGGATGCTCTGTGAGTGAAAGAGTTCTAGAATGAAAGAGCATTCTTTATAAACTGCCATAAAGGCAGCAGGATCGAATGCGCTGATCACAGAATCAGAGGGGCCACAAGGCTTGATTCTAACACCGTGAAATCAGTCACCCAGCAGAACCTTTCTGACCCTCCTATTCCACAGAGAGGCCTTGTGTTCGGCCTACAATCTGAAATTTATTTCCCCGCAGAATCATAATGTCTTCAACAGTTCAATATTTTTCCTGTTTGTTTTCAAGTTTGACTAAAGGAACATGTTATTGAAATACTGCAAGAGACTATGGTGGTAAGCAATAGGCAAAATGACCATGTCTTGTATTGCTTAATTTTCTCCTGATAACTTACCCATGTTATATATTTATTGTATCCATTTTGCAAGTAGAAATGTAAGAAAAAAATGACTGGCTGATGCTTTGCTCATTTTTTTAATTTGCAAACAGCAGTACCTCCTTAATATACCAGGCCTCAAAGTACCAGATCCCAGAATTCCACATTTTTCTCACTCTGCAATTCAAAGCTCTCATTTGTTGGGTAACGTAATTTACTCATGAAAACATTTACTGTATTGGACTGAAGAATATGCAGTATCACAGAAGACACACCATTTAAAAAAAGCTTTACAGCACAGTGTTCCTACACAGTACAGAAAAGCATGGACTTTGATTTTGGTGTTTTCTAAGTCTGGAAAATATGGAAAAAGTAAAGAAAGTATGCAGATATTATAGTGTTTCCAGACTGTTGCAACAAATTGGCCTACTATGTATTCTGAATTTACTTATTAAAGCTTTTAATGAAATCACAATGTGAGCTGGTTGTCAGCACCAGAATACCCACAGGGCATACATCAAAAAGCACCCTCCCAAACCAAGGAGTCGTCTCTGGGAGGCACGTTTGATTACTCTCCAGCCAGAAATATTGACGTATGCTAGCTTACAATTTACAACGCCTACAATGGGGAAATGCTCATTTTCACCTGCTTGGCAAGGCCAATCCCAAATATTATAACTTGGATACCAAATGCAAAGGGAAAGCAAAATGCTAAGTGTAAAGTTGTTCGACACAAGTTGTTATCCACATGGCAGGCAAAAGCACTGCCATCCATCCACAGCCAGGGGCCAGTCAGGGGGGGCCGCGAGATGGGGAATGCCCAGGCGGCATCTCTGGGGGTCGCGGACTTAACATACCCCCTGTTGATAATACCTATCATCCCCCTACACCACCTTCTACACCCAGACAACCCCTCCAATAACTTTTACCGTCACTCTGTGTAAGAACCCCGTGTAAATGGATATTCTCCCATTAGTCAGTTAAATCACAGGCCTACTGAACCTTTTCTCTTCTTCCTGGAAATTCAGTCTCCCTTGTCACAAACATTCATAAACCTGTTCAATGCTTCCTCGAGTGGCTGTTTTGACTCTTCATTTCACATCCTATTGATTGCACGATGTCTCTGATTGCAGCAGTGTGTAGCTCCAAATACTTGCCATATATACTTAACGCTAATTCACCGTGTTTTAGAGTGAAAATGTACTAACATTCACTTCACATAATTTTACATATTCTTAATAGAAATTATTTTTTATTGTAAAACTTATCTGCAGCCCTGTAAAATTTACATTCTAAAGCAGTACACAATCGGAAGGCGTTTTATTTTTACGCTGTGACCAAGTGCGCCACCAGCATACAGTATTTATGAATTCCTTTATCCACAACATAAAAAAAGAAATTTTACGTAATATGGTTAAATGTTTCCTGTTGATTTCTACGTTTTATAATTTTATGTTAATGTTACAGTCAGGGGTGCCGTAAGGGTAGGGGAAGTTAGGATGATTCCTAAAAAATTTGGAAAATCACTGGATTTGTCTAGCCTTGCGGGTGCAATATGATATGCTTTCATGGGGCCCAAAGTCTGGTTATAGTTGGCCATTATAAAGATCTTACAAAAAGATTTTATGTATGAATCTGTAGACAATACCTCATCTTTTCACGAACAGAGTGAAATGATTACCATTGCATACAGACAGGTGCTGTGCTGTGGTGTGGCTGCTCTGCACTCCGAGTCATTCTCAGGATATAGGCCTCTGGGATCTTCACTGAAGTCCAAAGTCCCTCAGCATATCTTGGCCGATGCCAGAACCATTGAACACCCAAGCTTGGGGTCTCCTCAGCAATCCGACTGAACTCACAGGCCTAATCTGTGAACACCACAGCGGTGCCTCTCGAGGCCTAAGGCGGCACGGCGTGTAGAGGTCATCACCGAGTGTCCTTCAAAGGGCACACTTCTCTCCTCTGTCAAACTCCACACCTGATTCTGTCGTGGAGCTGCTGCTTCGCCATGACATCATTTCCTGCATCTTAGTGTGCATAGGAAAGCTATTGAGCTCTATGATCAAAATACTATTGTTCAATCAGTTTAGAAATCCCCACTTCCAGTAATTCATAGCAAATGAAACATATTACTTTATGTATTAAAATGCATGGATACCAGCAGAGTGTTGCAAAACAGCACATATTAGACCCATCACAACTCACAGATAGAAAAGACTTGGATTTCAGTTCCAACAAACTGTAATAAAATTCAGAATGGAGCTGAAAGCTAATGTTTCACAGATTCCGTTTATGGGGTTACATTGTAAAATAAATTTAAACAAGGTGTGCATGGTTCTTGAAACAGGAATGAAAGCTTAGCAGTCTTCAAGAATATGTGACATTCACTTATTTATTTATATATTCATAATTATGAAATGTTATAGGGAGTATAACATTAAACCTATCGAGGCCTATTTATCTATTAATGAGCTGGTGTGTTTTTCACAGGAATCTAATATACACACACTCTCGGTTAATAAAGGGTACAGTTCAAGTGCCATTCAAAAAATGGTGCAATGAACATTCAACATTTAAACGTGACTAGAAATATTTATGGAGAAAACAGAATCATTGATATGGCCACTGGAAGCAAACTTACAGAGGAAAATGCTCCTCTGCATCGTATCAGCTTGTATATATGAGGTGTGTATCTGTGCGTGTGTGTTTTTGGAAAGTAATAGAATATTGCCCTCTATTGGAAGAAAGTACTCCCTGCTTTTAAAAAATGATTAAAACCTTTATAAGGAAAAAGTCATGAACACGGCTCAATCATATAATAATAATAATAATAATAATAATAATAATAATAATAATAATAATAATAATGACGGTTATTATTATTATTAATATTTTTATTATGTGGCTGTTGTTGTTTTGTTGTTGTTTGAAAAGATTAATTCTCTAATGTGTTTTAACTTAAGGTAACAAACATGCCAAATCTGCTTTTAAATGTACTTTTAGGTGCTAACTGGATAACAATAGTTTGTACTCAGCACATATCTTGAGCAATCTAGTTCTAGACAGAGAATCCATTTTAATCTACGAAAGGATAATACTTTAGTCAGCGTAGAAAAAATAGAATTTGGCTACCTGTAAATCCTATATTGTTCTTTATGTGATTATCTTTGTTACATTTTGTCCTGAAAACATTGAAACTTTGGGACAGGTCCAGTGTTTCAGGAATTGACTTTCACCCTGCAGGTGTCGTTGTCAGTACTCCAAAGCAAATTCATAGCATGTTTTCTTCTTTCTTGTTTACATTTGTTAAATTTATTTATTCAGCAGTTGCTTTTGAGAACACAATTTAGAAAGCAGTGTTAACCAGTACCTGGCACAACTGGGGGTTAAAAAGCTTTCTGCTGGTCATAATGGTGAAATCACTCTACTGACCATGATGTTTGAATGCACAGCCTTCCGATTACAAGCACAAAGTCTTAACCCACTGAGTCACACGCCATCGGATCTCATGAACGGTAAGGATGGGACCTAGACTATGATATATTCGTTACATTGCACTGACATAGCATTACTCTATAATTGTAGATATTCACAGATGTTTTTAAATATAGGGCCAGTTTGGTAGCTAGTGGTCTTACGCAGTACAGGTGTGAGGGGCGTGAGGCTAACAGCATTGTCATACTCTATCCCTCCTCTCCAGTACGGAAAGTACAGTGATGGTGGAGAGTGGGGGATTTTCACTGAAGGGTTGCATTACCTCACTCAAAGCCAATGGCTGGTTGTCGACCAAGCTTTTCTGTGTCAGGCTCTTGGAGTTTTGGTCCTGAAATTGAAACACAGACTAAAACCCAACCAGGAGCTGTCAAATCTGCCATGTGAAAATGGAAAGCTCCATGTAAGCAATTCATGCATTCCATTTTTGACATTTATTTTTGATTTTTTTTTTTTTTTTTTACAGCTGATTGCTGATTCATATTCTACCGTTATGAGAAGTGGATTAAAGACGTACAAATTAAATAAAAACAAAAAAATTTGAATAAACCACATGATTGCAAAATAATCATCAGTGTTGAACTCCACAGACCAACAGGCTAGAGAATAACTGTCTTTCCATAAAAACAAAAATGAGCTCCTCTTTGTTTTTAGTTCAAAAATATCTACAACCTGGACTACATACATTAATGCATAAATAAATAAAGCACCTCCAAAAGTATACAAGAACTGAGGTACAAATCAACCAGGATGTAAGACATCTGTGCTCCCTTGTGAATTGAATGTGTGTTCTTAAGCCCTTTATTTATAGACTCGCCTGCTCCCTGTGGGGATTGTAAGCATGTAATGCTGTGTTTGCGTGTAGCTGCAGCTATATAACTCATTGTCAGGGGCTACTACAGATTCAAGTTTTGTCAAATCCAAAAGCTTTTCTTTTCCTCTTTTATATTCACTTTTCACTTCACCAGATCACCAAATCTAAAGCAAACTTGAATATTTCCCTAGGGAGAAGCTATATCACATTCTTAATGGGGTAAAGGAGAGGTTTTGAGTATTTCAAAACCAGAGAGAGATGTGTGTTTTCTGAGTCTTCTCATTCATTATTTCCCATCCCATAGAGGACTCTTAAAAACAATTGTCTCTGAAGAAGACACAAACACAATTTGCTAACGTTAATACTGGAACAATCAGTTGACATTATTATTACTGGTCCCATAAGTGCTGAATCATTGATTTGCTCATGAGAAATAATCACTTAATATGTGTTACAATTTCCCCAAAGACCATCTTTATTTCAACCTCTTTGGTTGAATCAACAATGGGCTAACAAGAGGGTATTAATAGGGCAAAGCACTGTCTGTCATGGTATGGCACATTGAGGATTAAATGTAAGGAAATGGACTGTTTACAAAAGAATAATCCACATTAATTGAATGACACCACTACCCATGTTCGTCTATAGCAACAGTACTAGGATTAAAAAGGGAAATCTAACCGGCTATATTTGCAGAAGTATATAAGTTGGTTTTATTTAAACAGTCACATCTCACAACAAAGACATGTTCTCACTAACCACATGAATTGAACTGCAGTGGTGGATTTTGAGAACTTCAGCGTGTAAGGAAATATCTTTGACTTTCACAGAGACAGAAAATTCATGAAATCAAAGATGTTTGTTATTTGAGAAAAAAATAGCTGCCATTCATAGAAACTGATTTGCAATTGCTTAGATATCACAGCCTCCTTACAAAAACCTCATAAAATTCATTCATTTTCCACACGCACAGGGTCACGAGGGTCCAGAGCCAATCATGGAAACAACAGGTGCCAGGAAGCCAGCCCTTCAAAGGTATGATTTTTCAGTGTTTTACAAAATAATATATTGGTGGGGAATCTAAATTGTGTGCTTGTAGTACCTCAAACATCTGAATGTGACATAATGTATCTGAATAAAAAACATAATTTATTTAATTATAAAATCATGTTATAATGTAGATCATGATGGAAAACTACTGGCTCTCTGGTTGCCATGGCTCTCAGAATGTATAACTGAAGGTCCTCCTGTCCAACCCTGATGGTATACTTAGGGGGAAAATCCATCCAATTATGATGCAGAGAACCTCCAGAATTTTCCCTATCTGATGATAAGTCAGGGTGGGTACCAATTACTCTACTGTTAATAACCTCCTTCCCTTTTGATCAACGCTGTAGCTCTACTGTCAAATGCTTTCATTTCATCAGGTCTGGTGGGGTCTTTGGAGATAGATTGCACCATACGCTCTCCATCCATGTGTATTTCCTCTCTCTTGTCCTCACTGCTGGAAAAAGAGTGACATTCCTATGGAGAGGCGCAGTTGTTCAGCTGCCATGTTAAATAAACCTACATAAGCAGTGAGCAGGATGAAGGGAAGTGTGGTTTATCTCCCTTTGTGCACAAAGTTAATTTTATTAAGTTTTTTCTGTGATGTGGCCAGTGAATTGAGTGTGCTTGGCACAGCAGATTAGAATTAGTGTCAAAGGAAGCGCAACCTGAGACTTGGCACTGACAGCTTGAGCTGCCAAAGAACAGAGGCAAACACTGACATTTTCCCAGGTATGTAGTTGTTCCAAAATGACTACATTTCCTAGAGTGAATTAAATTCAGTAGTTTTCTGTCACAGAAGGATATTGCCACAGTGCTAGCAATGCTTAGCGTCAGACCTTAGACTGCTTTGTTTGTTTGTTTGTTTGTTTTTTGTTTATCTTTACATCCATATCTCGTTTTATTTGAAAGCTGTTCCTGGGTGCATATTTCCTCCTATATGGGGGGTAAATTCCTTTTGTTTACTGACTTTTTGGGGACAATAGCTTTCATCTGTGTATTTTCATTGTTTATTTTCTTCAGATTCATTATTATCTAGCTTGTGGTGGGCTATTATCTGCAATTTCCTGTCACTTTTAACATAACCCCCAGGTGGCATGTACACCATGACAGTCATCCCATTTTGTTTTTCTTGTCACTTTTCTTATTTCCCAGCTTTGTTCTATGTTGATTATTTTCCCACAAATTTCTGTATAGGGGTCACGCATACTCTTTACCTTTATCATGCTACAATACTCTTTACTTGTCCTTCATTTGAATCCTCAGAAGAAGTTGAAAGTGCACCACAATTTAAAATTGTGCAAAAAAACAAAGCGGGGACAATGAGGGGACAGATGTGGCACCTCTGTTGTCATCTGGTTTTTCTTTCTTTCATTTGTCTTCCTTTTCCCAGTTTTTGAATTTTTCTGTATAAATGATGCAGGGATGCATTATAACACACCCATGTAAAGCACCTTGGGACGACTCTGTTGTTTAAGGCGCTATATACATAAATAAATTGAACTGAATTGATATAGTACCTCCTGGCTCCTTCAAATCCAAAGGCACTCTAATAAGGGAGAGAAGGCTGGGCTGCCTAAACATCTCATCTCCAACGCTCCTGTCCTGTGCAAAGTGCTGAGTTTAGCTTCCTTCCTGCAGCGCTTTGCTCCCCCCGCGCCCTTAATTATAGAATCTTTAATTAAGATTTGTAATTTGTGCTGACATTGACTGGTCCCACCTCAGACATACATTCATGATGTCTATGATGAGCACTGTCACAATCACAACAGCACACACTTTTATTACTGCAGATCATGAGCACTGTCACATCACAACAGTACACACTTTTATTACTGCAGATCATGAGCACTGTCACAATCACAACAGTACACACTTTTATTACTGCAGATCATACAGCCTGCTCCGTTACTTGGGTGTCTTTTGGCTCTGCATTATAACTGCCATCTGCTTTGGTGACAAATATACAAAAAAGTTAGAAAATTGTGTTATATTTTA
>JAODJU010000002.1:23473545-23487903 GCA_026776725.1 Gnathonemus echidnorhynchus | reverse complement strand
TAAAAAATTGTTTTATTTGCATATTATGACATCATCCAATGGTAAATCAGGAAACAGGTGAATATTTAATTCCTTTGAATCATTTGGCTGTTCTGCATGTAAATAAATGGCTTTCATCTCACAGTCCATACTGAGGCATTCCACGCATTCGCTTATGCTTCCCAGGACAGATCATCATGACCCTGACTGAATAAGGGTTATTGAAAATAGATGGATGGCTGACCTTGAACTTCCCATTTTCTGCTCTAGTAACATCGATGCAAATGTAACATCAATGTTACATTTAACCTGCTTTAGCTGTGTTTTGCATGCAAAAATGTCCAGTTTCCATTGTAACGTGCAGTATTACAGTGCAGTATTACAGTGCAGTATTACAGTGCAGTATTAGTTATATGAGCCCCTTGGCTATTTGAACTAACAGTCTCAGTTTTATATTGAGCTTCTGCAAATGTGAACTTGAGGGCATTAAACAATTCCAAAGCAATATACTATAATTGCTACCTTGTTCCTCTTGGATACAAAGCACGAACTGTATGTTGCTATGAACCCTCCAATGGTTTTATCACTGGATATATTGTTCAACAAGAAGCAGTAAGGAGGATGCTTAGATCTTTTCATAGTTACCCTGAACAATTTTGATTTTCCATGACAAAATTGCTACCATGGCTTCTGCTAGAGTAACAATATGTAAAATAATGATCTTATAATCTTCCCTCCCTTTTTCTGCGTCATTGAGTATAAAGACAATTCAGCCACTGCTCTTCATTTCCACTGAGCCCCTCCCCGGAGCATACCTGACCTTGGATGCCTCCATATCTCGCCTGCTACCACTGCTATACTCATTGCCCAACATGTGCACATACTGCATATTCCCCTGATGTGGCACAGTTTTCTATGCAACATTTGGCAGCATTGTTTAAGCATCCATGAAGTTATTTTCCTTAAGTAGTTATAGCCGTCTATAGCTTGATAGCTCTCTGTGCTTCTGTGGCAATCCTAGTACATTATGTATGTGTGTTTAACTGGCACATCAGGCCCTCTTTTATGGTCCAGTAGCTCGAGTTCTCCCTTGTATTGATTGCTCCTGCTCCGTGTTCTTGAATCATAGTACCTTTGAGTCCCTGGGTGTTGCGTTTGCAAGTCATTTGTGTCAAGGGACTATGCAGCACCATGTTCAAAAAACTCATTGGCTCTGTTGGAATCTTGGGCCACTATCCTATTGTACTCAGATTGCTATTCTATATTGCAGGCAGTAAAGGACACACAAACAGAAAGGAACAGGTGCACTTTAAGGAATATTGCCATCATAATTATTTTAGTTTATTCAGTCTATCTATCTATCTATCTATCTATCTATCTATTGGTTTGAAATTGGTTTACATATGTTTTTAGTAGAAAAATATATACTGTAAAATGAAGCTGTCAGCTGTACAGATATATATTTGCCTAATTCTATTATTCATAGTCTTTCTGAGGGAAAACTTGGTGAAGCACTTTGCTCAAGGGCATAACAACGTTTCCTGATAGGATACTGACTCCCAAAGTATTAACTGTCATTGTACTGGGCTCATTGAATAAATTAGTATATATTACAAGTGACCGATAATAATAAAAATAAAGTAGTAATTTTATGTGAAGTCATTTGAAAATAATTTAAATAAATAACCTAAGTCTTTCTTTAACAACCAACAGCCCCACAATCCAGAGAAGTATTTATTTTGATGGTAGGCTGTCATAAAAAAAAATCCATCTTTTTTTAATTAAACAGATGGTTTTAACAAAGAAATTAATGAATACATAATCATTGTAGCTGCCACGCTCATCTGCATTTTTAACATGTTCAAGAAGTGGAACAATTATTATTTGATTGCTTTTTAGAATGAGCCATATCTCAGAGGTAAACTTGGTATCCGACCTGTGCCAGTCATTTAATTTAGCTCAATTAATCAATCTGCCACGCTTTCCATCCTTACATAAGTTTTCATTTTATTTTTTCAGTACCAGAAAATGCTTCTGCATGTGTGACATTCTGCCGCTATCATATTATTTTTCACTCCCTCTCAGTCTAGTGGGAAAGAGATACAAATGAAAAGGAAACCTGTCCCTCCAGCTTGCTTTGATTTACCGCTTTAAGTGTGTATTATAATAAAACCATGAAGCAATTCTGTTAGACAGTTACTGTTGTTAACACAGCATAGAAGTATGTAAACCTTTAGCAGTCTCTGGGTCCTGGAATTGAACTAATTATGTGTTCAGAATCTGTGGTATGGTTCTGCAAGTTTTTACGCTTCTGTCATCCAACGCCGCGTCAGTGCTGGAGAGATTCTGAGAACAGCCTGCAGTTTTACCTCCCCTTTCAAAATAGGTCACCAGGAGTTCAAGGAAATAGAATGACTCTAATTACAGGGAGTTTGGATGACACTTGAATGCTGAAATGTTTCCTCACTCCCTGCTTTTCTGGCAAAGTGGTGCTTTTATGAGACCACTGCGATTATCACCTCAATATTTCTTCTTTATTAAAACAAGATCATTGTCAACAGTAATGTGCCACTTTTCATTTATAGTTTATTTTTAATATAATGCATAATTTATGCAAATACAACTGACAGTGATTCGTTATACTGGGTTCTGACCATTCAGGTTACTTATAAAGCATTTTAGTATGGCACACCAAGGTCGCTTCGTACCTTCATAAACAAATTTTTAAACAAAACTAATAGAAATGTTCACTGTTCACTATTGTTAACAATAATATCCGTTTTGAACACTTGTACTTTTATTTTCATTAAATATCCAACAAAAACTACATCACACATCACAAATATTTTGCATGTTTTAGCAATTCATTTAATTCTACTTGCAGCCATTTTCGTTTGCCATTATTTTTTTAAGTTTTGCTTTTAAATAAAGTTGATATGTCAGCAGAACAGAGAGATTAATACAGCCATTTTTCTTCCAACTTGTCCAGTATGGGATTGTTGGCGAATCAAAGACTGGGTTAATATCTGCCGATGTCATCCCTGAAGTTCAGTGTTTCCAGTGTTTCTTAAAAGTTATCATGAATCTGTGATAGATTTCAGTGAAATGTGCTCATTAGTGTTCTCGCATGTTTAAGTTGAACAAATTCTATTACACCAGCAAATAGAGAAGGATACGACAAATGAAATATGCTGAATTATCTTTTGTAA
The DNA here is from genome assembly GCA_026776725.1 of Gnathonemus echidnorhynchus. Taxonomy (NCBI): domain Eukaryota; kingdom Metazoa; phylum Chordata; class Actinopteri; order Osteoglossiformes; family Mormyridae; genus Gnathonemus; species Gnathonemus echidnorhynchus. The sequence goes on along the minus strand of JAODJU010000002.1, from coordinate 23,484,715 downwards.
GTATTTCAGGAATGTTGTTTACGCACATTATTATTATTATTATTCCTAAACCATGGTTTACTCTCTTTAGTTATCATGAGAAGTAGGACCGCTTTCACTTCTTTATAAATAGCAAATACATCACACACACACACACCCCCCCCCTCCACCTCCTGTGCAGGTGCTGACTTTATCAGTATCTATCTATCTATCTATCTATCTATCTATCTATCTATCTATCTATCTATCTATCTATCAGTGTGCAAAATACCTGTCAATATTCGGGGGGGTCCCCATCTCCTATATTGTTGCACAATACCGATCTTGAGACCCCCTTAAAATTTTGCTTTTGAGACTTTCAGGGGGGTCTCATGGGTTAATTGGGGGTGTCGGACCCCCCTGTTTTTCGCACACTGCTATCTGTCTATTTGCTGCAAAGTACAAACTTTAAAAAGAACCTTTCATTGCAGCCTGAAGCAATGTCAGTGCCAAAAGGTGTCTGCAGTATTCATCATGTGGCAGAATTCAGAGTCCCAGCAGTGTCCTGGGATGCTAAACATGATACTGATGGCATGAATGACAGGCTGCTTAACTGAGCTGAAATTTTAAAAGACCCTTCCATATTCATGGGCTCATTCAAATTCTGTACTGAGCATCGCTCAATTCCCAAAATAAGAAGGTGATCTCATATGGTCATACAGCAAGTACACTGCTGAGAATGCTTGTTAATTCCAATGCTTAAACCGTTCCTTGCTGGACCAAGCCACCCCCGTAATGCCACGCTTCTGGAGAACACTAATTGCTCCAGGCAAACTCCACTTTCCAAATACGTGTTGAAGAATGAAAAGGCAGCACAACAGGAAGACGGCCGCACTGCTGCTTAGATCATGGCCGTAGCCACAAGCCTTAAATAGGTACATTGACTGCTGTTTTTCAGGGCCATACGTACCTTGGCAGATTCAGGGAACCCAGCACTTTACAAGGGTCCTCGGAAACGTGAAACGTGAAATTATGAATTGACGGGGGGGGGGGGGGGGGCGGGCATTTTGTCAGAGGGTCCAGGATTTCTAGCCAAGCCCCTGTTAGTTTTGTTGTTGGTTTTTTTTCCATCAATTTGTCACTTTTACCTACTTTTATATTTGTCGTGAAGCTGGTTTTAAGAAAAATTGCCTCTGTGAGTGTTCACTTGTGACCCTCACTTGTGAATCTCTGTTGTCTGCATACTTCCAAGCTTGAGTGCCGTGTCAGCTGGTGGAGGATGTGAATTTAGTCACCAGGTCATGACCCGTACCGTTTAAGTGAAATCTTCTCGGAGTCTCCCCAGGGCTACTCGCGATGGAGCAATGGGCCGAGGATCTGGCTGCACAGACAGCCACCACATGCAGTACAGCTAACCTGACCAAAGTGGTAATGCACAAGCAGCAAGGAGCAGTAGAGCAGACCTTCTTTGAGGAACACCAGAATGGCCAACGTGGAGCCACATTGACATTGTGGTATTACTACAAAAAATTTAGTCGGATGCCAGTTACATGTCATTTAATTAATCGCTGAGGATTTACCATTGAAGAGTAATATACTGACCATTGCCACAGCATATTGAAAGGAAACTGCAGCTACAGCTTGTGTCAGTATTTGGCTTTAAAGCGTCCATGATGAATAAGGTGGTGTGGGTGGCAGACTAGGGCCCCAATACTGCTACTGTCCTACGACTGTATCAGTGCAGGACATATCAGGGCAGAAAGTAACACCCAGTTTCAGTTGAAGTAAAGAATGGATCCTTGGCGATCAAGTGGCCCATCACTTAATTCCAGTGTTATATATATATCCAGGAAAACCACTCCAACGGATGACCTGAGCCAAGGACACCGATGTGTGTGTCACCTACTGGTTCCCCCTGCTCCCTTTCAAGGACAGCGTCGGCCTGGGAGTGAGCATAGCAATGCTGATGCCATGTGCTGTCTACATGTAATATATACAGCGAGGGATACGTCTGTCTCCTTCTCGACATCGGCCTCAAGGAAGGAGCAAGACGCACTTCACTCCATGCTAGGGAGAAGTCGAGCACTGGGATGCGAAGGCAGCCATGCATGCGAACATGTCATTCTGGAAGGGTGCCCCCCCGCAGGAACTGTGCCTCCAATTTTTGAATATTTTTCTTATCTATTTTTTTAAACATTTTTTGTTGTAAATCTACCCCTTCAAGAAGCAATATACTGTAGCCATGGCTTCTGTTCCTGCTGGCATAGCGCAGTGGTGAAGGATGTGGGTCACTGCAGCCAACCCGTGTGACCCCCCATTCCCAGGATGTGGAAGGTACCAAAGTAGTCAATACACTGCAGCAACTGGTGCAGATGTCCTTAAGATGGGACCGAAAAGTCAACATCTGCAGTCTGGGCATGGTCTTCGACCAGATTAAGGTATGTTTTCACATGATGGTTTGGTAGTTTAGCTGGTCATACCAGTTTATGATGGTCATTCTTGCTGGTTTAGCTGGTCATACCAGCAAGACCAGTTGAATAGGCTGGCCACATCATGACCAACTAAACCATCAAAGGACAGCAAGAGTTGGGATGGCCATCTAAGAACATCTTAGACCAGATAAAACCAGCTGAATTTAGCTACCTGCATAAGCTGGCTTTTAGCTGAGTTTTTTTCAGCAGGGTAGTCTATGCCTGGACTACAGAGAAACCAGGCAATCTGTCCTTCTACACAACGGTACCCCACGAAATTCACGTCTGAGAACCGCAATCAGGCATACCTCGATGTGTTTCACGTGTTCCTGAGAGAAAACAAAGGCCGCGAGCAGACTGGGCCAAAATCCTAACCCATTGTCATACAGGGGATGCACAGACTGCCTGCCACTCACTTCCTGGGCTCGCCTTGGAGGAATGTGATGGCTTGTCGGATCCTGCCTCCAATCTCTGCAATGCTCTGCTTCTATAGGTGTGTCTCTACATATGTATGTATTTATTTATATTTATATTTATATTTATTTGACCCACCCACTTTAAATCGAAAAGCAGGTTTTGATAGTTTCAATGCAGCACATTTATTTATAAATAATAAAATTTTTACATAAAAATGGAAATTGAGAAAAAGAAATCATACAGCTCTAGAGCTTTGGGACACCTAGATAAATAGAATTGGGATGGAATTCCAGTGCTCTGCAGGTCACACACATACATAGATCAGACCATTTAAGGTCTGCATATTTCCTAAACAACATGCTTATGAATTGTGGTAGAAACACCTTTAGTACATGTAAAAAAAAAATCACTAAAAACACCATTCAGGCAGATGTTATACAGAACTCAAACCTACATCTTTGCAGCTGTGAGATACAGCTGTGAGTTACAGTAATGCCTGCACTTTCCACAATTATCTAAAACATCTCTATCATAAATTCGTAAATAAGTTGAATTGTATAACACTTGAATTGTATAACAAGTTTATTTGCACTGTAGTAGTAAGACATGTTTCCCGTTGCTTTAAAATAAAGGCATGTCAAATCACGTTGAATGTTGAATATACTAAATGTATTTTGCACATTGATGCATGATGGCCGAAATAAAAACATTGTACTACATGGACCAAATTCAAACTTGTTGCACAATTATAATTACATATTCCATCGGCCAAAGGACTATACTACAGGTTCTTAATTTGACATTCAATAATAGTGTTGCCAACTGATTTTCTGAACCTACTGTACAGTTTGGTAAAATCAATGCTTTCTGAAATGGTCAAGGTCAATGCTGGATAAACTGGATAGAAGAATAAAATATAGTGTTTTTTCTGTCCTGTGCCAAGCAAACTCAATATTAATACCTGGAGGGTGCAATGTAAATTATGGCTTAATCTGACTCTTTCTTTAACGAAATGAATCTGGTAGTTTACGTAAAAGCATTATAATCATAGGCATTCATTTGTGTATCCGCAGTTTAATAATGTGTTGTCAAGAAGATTTCTTAAAATCCCTTTTTGGTTAAAAGTTTTGTGGTTTCATCGTGTGCTGGAAACACTCTGTTTCCCCGCATGCAGATTGTTCCGTCTGTGTGAGAATTCACTGCACATACAAATTCCAGCTGGATGACCCCCTGCAAGAGAAATGACTGTACTGACAGTGAAATATGCTGTAAGGCCAGTAAAGAAACAGGATGACTGTGGAAAATGGATGCTCGCCAAAGCAGGTGATCACATTACCACGTGCAAAAAGCCTAGAAAGAGCTTCTTAGAGAAGAAAAAGCAGAGCGTAGTCCTGATTTAATGCAACTGTGTCATAACTATATGTGACACTTTTTTTTGTAATGCTTTATGCTCATTCTGATGTTCACTAATTAATTATTTATCGAGCTAGAAATCAATATGAAGCACAGGTCACTTAATAACAAAATATGTTCATGTTTATACATTTAATGCACACACACATCTGTCCGACTGATGGACAGGTGAGGATATGTATGGTGCCCGGAAGTCAAGAAGCAGTCAAATTTTACATTTCGGGGCCAGTGTTTTGGACAGCTCTGGCCCACACTGGAGCACAGGGCCACACCCACACTGACCCACAGCTGGAGGCAAGCTGCCTGCACTCTCCCAGCAAGCCTGCACCCTACAGCACAGCCTCCTTGATCACGACAGGGAGCAATCTCACTGCCCAAATCTCTGACTGTAGTGTCATAGCTATATCTAGAGAGACCTTTTTGCTATTTCTTGTTTGTTTTTGTTTGTTATTTTGTTTTCATTTCTTTTTCGTACAGTTTTCAAAGAACCTTTCGTTTTCTTTTAGAGACGCTACCATTCACCCGCCTCTGACTGTTAGACAAACGAAGCACAGAGTTAGCCATCTCCCATTGTCCTGCAGTTTATAAGCTACCTCTGCTTCCCTGCTTCAGCTGGGATAATTTTCAATAAATAGAGCTTCAGCAGAGCTTACACTCATACACCCACAGTCACCTGCATACTTTTACCCCAGATCCCACCACATACAGCATTAACAAGATTAATTCAAATTATGCCCTTTGATGTAAAGAATTGTCACAGATTAGTTACAAAAAGAAATAATGAAAAAAAAAAAATTCCATTGTGTATATTTGTGTGTTTCAAATATAAATTGTAAATTCATGAGTGAGAAGAATAAACAGGGGGTTTTTTTTCAGGAAAGATTAAAAGAAATGTGTCACAGATGTTATAAGAAGCAGAGAGCTTACATAAAAATGAAGGGTCACATGTCCAGTCAATAGGTATCAAAAATACTGAACAGGGGAAATGATTACAGATTTTGGGACTTAATTATGACAGCTGAATGTCCTGGTTATAGGGTGAAACAAAAGGGCACAATCCTGTGTCAGTCTTAAGAATGTCAATGTTTATATGTTTCCATGTATTTATGCATACACTCAACCCTACTGTATCGTGACTTTCGCCATCGCGTCTTCAATACATTGCAAGGCCAGCATAAGAAATTAAATGGGATTTTTTTGGGGAAATTTGCAGATGACATGCAAAGGCCAGCAGACAACAAATTAAAGGTTTAGAAACTTATAAATGCATAAAATCTTTGTACACTGCTGATTTGGAGGACGCCAAGTGTGTTTACAGCAGCTACTTTAATAAACTCTGAACAGATGGTTTTCAAATCTACCTCCATTAAACACTGTGAGCGAACAAATTATGGTTCCCAAGAATATTGTTTCAAGTTAGCCTACATGCTACATGTACACTGCTGATTTGGAGGATGCCAAGTGTGTTTACATCAGCCTCTATTGTGATCTCACAGTGATCTTGCAGTGATCTTTGTACCTCACGTTTTTCTTACATTTTCACTTTGTTCTGCTGTCAAGCTTGCTTTCGCTCGCCAAGGAGATCAAAAAATTTAGCGTGTTTTTTTCAGCTCACAGAGGGCCTGTGCCCCTAAGAACCACGATGTGGATGGAAGGTTCTGCTCTGCCCCTAAATACCACGACATGGAAGGAAGGCTCTGCTCTGCCCCTAAGAACCACGACGTGGAAGGAAGGCTCTGCTCTGCCCCTAAGAACCACGACATGGATGGAAGGCTCTGCTCTGCCCCTAAGAACCACGACGTGGAAGGAAGGCTCTGCTCTGCCCCTAAGAACCATGATGTGGAAGGAAGGCTCTGCTCTGCCCCAAAGAACTGCGATGTGGAAGGAAGGTTCTACTGTGCTCCTAAGAACCGCGATGTGGAAGGAAGGCTCTGCTCTGGCCCTAAGAAGCACGATTTGGAAGGAAGGCTCACACTGCTGGTTTCCCATGTGCTAATTCTAGAGTTTGCATGTTCTCCCCCTGTCGCAAGAATTTGCTTTGGGTGTTCTGGATTCTTCCTGAGTTAAAGAAATTTTGGCAAATTATTTGTAAGGCACCTATAGTATGTAATTGTGGATAGTCCAGAAAGTAAATAACCAGACTAAGATTCTGTTTCAACTATCCACTTGTGTTTTACTTTTTGGACTAGAACCATCCACCTCTGAAATTGTGAGTTTGTGCGTGCATGTGCTTTATGATGAGCTGTGCCCATCCATGGTGTGCCCCTCTAATGTGCCCTGTGCTGCTTAGGATAGGCTTCAAGGCCCCCAGAAACCTTGAGTAGGACAGACACTTAGAAATTACATGGGTATTGTGGTGGATCACAATGAATAGGGTTGCACAGCCGGGCATAGGTTAAGAATATTGCTGCAGGAAGTCAGTATATTCTAAACACTTATGTAAGTTTCTCTGGCTAAGGGTGTCTGCCAAATGCAGTAAATGTAAATGTCATGTAAATATGTATTGGAAAATGGGAGAACAATGATGGTGGGAGGGAGGTAAATAGGAGGGGCGGGGGATTGTGTGGCCTGGGGGCTTCAGATACGCCAGTGCGGGCATTGCAGCCTTCCAGTCTGGCTGCAGGCTCCAGCCAGATATTTGCCAAAGTTCTTCTTCTTCTTAGTTAATGAGGTAGACGAGCGTTGCAAAGACGAACCACCTAGGGTCTTAAACCTAACTTTTCCTCTAAAGCGACAGGCAGGCCAAGGCTGGGCTTTATAACCAAGAACTTGGTCTCCTACTTTACCAGCACCAGTGCATAACATAGAGGTGGTGGGTGGCTTGGTAGGGTAGTGGTTAGCACTGCTGCCTCACACACCCAGGGACCAGGGTTCAATCCTCAGCCATGCCATCATGCACAAACAGCACATGGAGGACAAGACAGATGACCAACACTAGAAATTTACTAGAAAAAGTAAATAGCCAGACTTAAGGCCCCCCCTTTACTATTAAACAAGTGTGACAGCAGCAGGACTTAATTCAAAACTCTTAAACCCATCTTCTCCTCTAAACCAACAGGCAGGCCAAGGCTGGGCTTGAACTCCAGAGCTTATGACCAACAACTTGGTCTCCTACTTTACCTGATACAGCACCAGTGCATAACTCATGCTGAGGAAAGAACATCCAGGCTTATCACTTAAAATCAAAATAAAGGTGGTGGCTGGCTTGGTAGGGTAGTGGTTAGCACTGCTGCCTCAGAGACCAGGGTTCAATCCTCAGCCATGCCATCATGCACAAACAGCACATGGAGGCCAAGACAGATGACCAGCACTAGAAATTTACTAGAATTTACTAGAAAAAGTAAACAGCCAGACTTAGGGCCCCCCCTTCACTATTAAACAAGTGACAGCAGCAGGACTTAATAAGAATTCACAAACACTTAAAACCATCTTCTCCTCTAAACCAACAGGCAAGCCAAGGCTCAGCTTGAACTCCTGAGCTTTTGACCAACAACTTGGTCTCCTACTTTACCTGATACAGCACCAGTGCATAACTCATGGTGAGGAAAGAACATCCAGGCTTATCACTTAAAATCAAAATAGAGGTGGTGGCTGGCTTGGTAGGGTAGTGGTTAGCACTGCTGCCTCACACACCCAGGGACCAGGATTCAAGCCTCAGCCATGTCATCATGCACAACCACCACAACAGCACATGGAGGCCAAGACAGATGACCACCTCCATCAGTACTTAAATATACAGCTAGGGAAAAGTAGATGGCCACACCTAGGGCCCCCCACCCTTCTATTAAACAAGCATGAGAGTAGCAGGACTTAATAACAATAATAATTCACAACCCTTAAATGGGAACCAGGTGGGGAAGATTAGGGGTGTGCCAGACTCAACACCTGCTCCTCAACAGAGGTGCTGAAATTTTGATAGGTGGCCACTGTCCATGCTGTTAACTGAGGTTAGCAGCTACCTGCTGCCAGAATGCTGATAGATCCTGGTTCTGCAGGCACCATTGTTACTTCAGTATAGATAATTGAAAAGAAGTCTATACTTTAATAAATTCTGAACAGATGGTTTTCAAATCTACCTCCATTAAACTCCGTGAGCGAACAAATTATGCTTCCAAAGAATATTGTTTCAAGTTAGCCTACATGCTATTGGGTCAATATACTACGAATGAATAAAATTTCATTGGTTAAAATTTTCATTGGTAAAACAGAATCTGTACACATCTGCAGTAACAAAATCTTTTGTTTTTTCTGTTTGTGTGTGTGTGTGTGTGCACGTCTTTAGTTTGGAAGTGATATGTGTGAATTAATGATCATTATTTTATATTATTTTTTAACCAAAGAGACAGGAATTGGATCTCTCGTCCTTGGGAAACTGCTTTTTTTTAATAATGAATAGATAATTACTTCCCAATCGCTAACTCCAGCCTGCTCAACAAAAAATGTGGTTAATACTCATGAATGGCACTACTGTCACCACTAAAGGAATAATTGCATAGTACTCAACAGAAATAGGTATTTCTGTTGAGTACATTATTAAATTTATCTCTTTGTGCCAAGTGTCAAACTATTGGGGAGAAATACTGCTGCAATATAAATGTTCATGCATAAAAATGTAGACATAAAAATGTTTTGGTTAAAGGATCTGGATTCAGCTGTTTACTTTTATAGATCATATGCCATTTATGTAAGTTCATCATCAGGATATTACGTTTGCAACAGATGCAAAATATCAGTTAACTGCCCTGTGTTGATATTTTTATATCCTACTCTATGTACAGTTATTGTGGGCTGCATTGCATACATGACAGTACTGTGCAAAAGTCCTGAATAAAATGTTTGAAGCCATTTATCTGAGCTGTAAGTGTATATTTGCTCAAAATACAAACTTATAATTCAACATTAGAATATATGCAAATAAACAGAAACATAATTTTTAAAATCCTCTGCTCTCCGAAAAGTTACTGAAATCTAGCTGGATGGCAAGAAGAAGAAACTCTTCGGCTCCCAGACCTTCTCCTCTGGAGCAACCCAATTCACTTAATTAATAACTCAGCCTAGTTAAATAATTGGATGAGGAATTGATTAATCAAACACGGTGTGCTAGTGATTGAGTCAACAAATATATGGATATATTGGATAGTTACTGCAAATACTATGGTAATTAGGAGAGGTTTAGAATTGGCTATGTAAACACACTTACGCATAATGTCATAATTTGTAGTTTGTGTGTTTAATTATAGTTTTATACCAACATGAATATCTGCCAAGCACAGAGACTCAATATGTGGGGGAAAGGGAGTTTATTGGAGAGATCGGGTAGACAGAACTTGAATGGGCAGGCAATACTTGTAGTTGAGGTCACAGGTCCAGTGAGCTTGGTAGCCTGAATGATCAGTCCTACGAATAGACAAAGGACAGGAGCTGAGCACACAGTGGAGATCTGGAGGAAGCAGGGATGCTACTCTGATAACCGCAAGCCTCTTGTCCAAACAGATTCCTTGGTTGGATCTAGCTGTTGTATAATGACTGATATACAGCCTGCACTGCATTATGAAAGTTCTGCACTGATTTGGATTACCTTCGTACTTTGCACTGCAATTGGAAAACCCAAAGCAAGAGAAGGTGAAGATTGAGGAAGAGGAACTGCTTGCCCCTGATACATTTACATTTACAGCATTTGGCAGACGCCCTTAGCCAGAGCGACTTACATAAGTGCTTTAAGACTCTAAGACTGCTAGACTGAGGTGACCGGCGTGTTGAAATGGGCAATCCTTCATTAGGAAACCTCTGCACTGCACCTTCATCCATGTCCCACACTGCAATTGGAGCTGGAGGTGCATCTCCTCTGGGTTCATACTTAGTCAGCGAGGCATTCGGTCAAGCATAGAAATACGGGGACCCGATATCGGTGTGTGGGGAGGGGGGTTATTACGAATACACGAAGGACAAGTCGTGAGCACACGAGGGAGAGCCGAAGGAAGCAGGAACTAGGAAGGACAGGAGCAAAGAAGGAAGGTAAGAAATAGAAGAGACTCAGGACACTAGAAAATCACTCAGAAGGTCACATCAAAATAATGTACCTAACACTGAATGCGAGGGTGACCCAGGTTTTAAAGGGAGCAGGTGAGGTGTAGGTGTTAATTAGACTGGTCTGCCGCACGACACGTGACAGTATCATTTAAACATTTTGAACTCTATATTACAGGTTGACTGATCGACTGGCCAGAAAAAAAGGCAGATTTGTCAGCATTTTATGGCAATACACATCAGACAATTAATCAGACTACATGGCTGATATAGCGATGGCTGTGCATGGGTGTGCCTGATTGATGTGTAGCCCCACAGAGCACTCACTTTGTCACTGTTGCAGTGTGGTTTGTCAGCACTTACAGTACTGAACCTGCGTGACAACCAAAGGTAAGAGTTCTAAATTCCTGCCACTTACATCAGTTTCACTCGATGAATAATATCGCCAAAAAGCTGGAACAATCTAAATTCCTAAATGCCAAGTGCCAAAGAGATCACCGAATGTGGTTAAATTATTGTTATTGTTTTTATTTTCTATTACTTTTAAAATACTGCATTCCCTTCTTTAAAGTGAAACTGATATTTAGAGTTAAATTATTACTTTTTTTCTATGTTATTAATGTTAAGCAGTTGTGTTAATCAGTTATTTTTTTTTGCTAAAAAGATTGGTATCGGCCAAAGGAAAACCAATATCAGTTGGCCTCCACTGTCGCTCTCTCTGTATATATATATATATATATATATATATATATATAGATTAATTGGTTCCCGGCCCCCCAAAATTACACCTAAATATGTTTTTTTTAGTAGCATTTAAACACAAAATGAACAGGATAAAACAAGAAGAGCATTTTTTTATTAATGGCTTCCAAAACGATAAAGAT
>JAODJU010000002.1:23458229-23468626 GCA_026776725.1 Gnathonemus echidnorhynchus | reverse complement strand
ATATATATATATAGACACACACACACACACACACACACACACACGTAATGAAGTCTTCATTACTCCTTTGGGGCTACACTTAAGAGAAGCAAAAGAAAAATAAAATAAAATAAACATGGTTTTAAGCCACTGTATATATACTTTCCCCTAAGTAAAACCCAAAAGAGGACTACATGATTAAAGGGGGGGGGTTCATTTATACTAACTTTAAATGTGACAGCAAAAAATTCTAAAGCTTTCATTGCTGTAGTGATACATTCTCACTTTAAAAGACTAATTAAGGAAAAGGCAGAATGGGGAACAGAATTATTCTGCTTCTTCAAGCATGTGTTTTACAGAAGAATGCATATCTAATGATTAAACAGTGTGAAAAGCAGAGCTGTTAAGCCCTCTTAGACCCTGACTGCCATTAAGATGAAAAACCCACTAGAGTGAATCCCGGGGAAAATAAATAAATTAATAAATAACATAAAACCTTGTAAAATGATAAGATAAACAAGTCCTTTGTCTATTTAGTGCCACAAAGGCTTTGCAGCTCAAGTTGGGGGATAAATCACTACGCATTTCTAGGTTGCAATCATCCAGGGTAAATTTTTTGTGCGTAGCAGCTCTTTGGTCGTTACCACAGGTGAGGCCCATTGCCCACTTGGCAATTCTCTTCAGGAGTATGAGGATTCTGTGCCTTCTGGTATTTAAGCCCCTACTTAAGTTTTCGATCAAGTGCAGTGACAGCTGGTGCTGTTCATACAATTCGATTTTATTATAAGTGGCTGGGGATAAAAATAATCTTATTCACAATTTCTTTTGGAAATAAACATTCACTTGTGCTTTGTTCAACAAGTGAAATACATATGTTTTATTGCAAGCACAGACCTTGCTGTTTGTGTTGGCTGAAAATTCACAGCTTGTGGTTGCTGTAATTCAATTTGACCTTTGTGATCCAATGTTGCTGACATGCTTCCTCATCGCCAACTTGGCATTCTGGTTCTTGACACCAAAGTGAGTGTTTATTCACTGATGGCTAAAAGGTCCAGCGGATAGTATCATTCACTCGACATCGCTACACATTCGTTATGCTGTTAAACACTGAATGTGATATGATATGCGTTGCAGATATATCTATTTTCTTTTACAATTCTCTGACAAAATATGTAATTACACCAAGAATTTGGCGTCGAAAGAGACGCTGCTGACAGCTTGAAATCTTGAAATTTGCAACAGTATTGGAAAACAGCTCATTTTCATTTCGCAGTGAATAAATTAAATAGCTCACATATTTTCCAAGATTTGAGTAAGGTGGCATGACTATTTTAAAAGTGTTTCATAGCAAACAACACCATAATTATTGCCTTGGCAGAGCATGTCTTTAGATTTTGGAAAAGGATATTCAGCTCTGTGGGGCAGTAAATCTCAAGCAAGGATACACACACACAAACACATCAGACGTACACATCATATTTTAGGTTTAGACATTAAGGTCTAAGAATGCTGTCTAATAATCAATGTTAAATCTCAATCACGTTCTAATGACTACTCCATATTAACTATTGAATCCATTAAAAGCAAATAACCATATGTCATGTACTTGCTTAGCTGATTATATTATCCAAGACATCTTTTATCGATTTAAAAAGCTTATGATTTTACTGGAACAATTAAAGTTTAGTATCACACTCAAGGGATTATGGAATTTTAACTAATATCTTTCAGTCAGTGAGTCTTTTTCATGAATGCTGTGATGGCTTGTGTACTGTATTATACAGAATCAAGATTAAATATGTTCAAGGCAATATTGTAAAAAAAAAATGCACACATACATAGCAGGATACAATATCACATGATATATGAAACACCTCACTTTGTGTTGAGAACCCAGCATTGTTTTATGCAATCTTTTTTTATGACTATTTGTTTGTTTTATGTCCTCTAAGCTGTGGATAATGATGAAAATACATACGTATTTTGAAATGCAACCTTGCAATCCCAGGAACGACAGGGGTCTGAAATAATGGCTTGGTGCCACCTTAAGAGCACTGAATTTCCAGTGTGAAAAACAGAAATGGGGATGCAGTTAGAGGGCTCCTGCTTATTAGGCTCAAATGGTTTGTAGAACTGGACCCCGGCTGCTTTCCCCATTTGTGGCCTTAAGACAGTGATTTAGGCAGATGAAAGGCCAAGCACAATAAGAAAGCTCCCTCCAGTCTGTCATTCATTTGACCTTGATGTTGACGTAAAGGGATAAATTTTTTAAAGGGTGTTTCTGAAGTTCTGCTGCATGAACAAGGCAGGAGCAATGTGAAGCCTCTAAAACAGATTCTGCAGTTTTCTTCAGGACAATGGCCCAGTGAGGTCATAGATATGCATGTATATGCATCTTGGGCTGAAATATTAAACGCGGGCAAACATGGGTAGGGGGAACAAGAGCACTGGATTGGCCTTGTGGCTGGGCAAGTTTCTTGATTTCACAAGAGAAATATTAATATGTAGAAGTCAGATATGGGTTCCCTTTTGGATAATTAATACAAGCCCTTTCCTAATATTAATAATAAAACAAACCAGTTAAGGTTGTTTCGTGATTCAATTTATTTTAGTTCCCTGTTAATTCCTAAGGATTTTGTCCTTCAAATCAGTTACTTAAACACTACCCACAATGAATACCAAACCAGTGCTAACGAAAACTGTTCTCACGTCACTTTTCTGTAAATTTGTTCTGAACAATCGTACAATCTTCTGATGGTTGTCGTTAACAATATTTTTAATATATATTTTATTACCCCTCCTTACATATGGGGGCAGCGTGTGGCTCCGTGGGCTAATCTTACGTGCTTGTAATCAGAAGGTCACCAGTTCAAACCCAGCCTCAGCTTGTCTGTGGCTCCTTGAGCAAGGCCCTTAACCCCCAGCTCCCTGGGCGCCCCAAGGCCCTTAACCCCCAGCTCCCTGGGCACCACTACGGGTGGCTGCCCTTCATGGACAATTTACTTTGCAAAAAAGAGCAAGTTGAGGGAGGTGTAAAGACAATTTCCCCACAGGGATCAATAAAGTGTCAATTATTATTATATGCTACTAGAAGAAATAACACAAAAGGGTATATTTTCTTTAATTTACCACTGAAAATATGAGGGAAAATGCATAAACATTTTTCCAACTTTTCCTGCCAGTACAACTGAAAGGAATGATTAACAATGGTGGCATTTATTCATTCATTCATTCATTCACTCATTCATTTATTTGCATAATACTGTGGTTTCTGTAGCATACAGTATACTTGATAATTATTGGGTAGCACTGTAGCCACCCACCTCCAGGCCTGGGGAGGTCTCTCCCCATCTCTCAGCATTTGTGTATTTTGAATGTTCTCTCTTTGCTTATGTAGGCTTCCTTTGGGTAGTTTTCCTTCCACAGTCAAAAAATGTGGTTAGGCAAATTGGCTCCTCTGACTGTATTATTCATTTTCCTTGGTGTTAATCTGCATGAATGGATGAACCAATTTCTCTGCCCCATGTTAGGTCAGTTGAATCGATAAATATAGAGAGATCTGCACTTACAAAAGCTTTTATAAACCACCTTAGAACATCAGCTCTGAAAAAGGAGCGCGATTAAATAAACCATGTGAAACATTGACTTAAAAGATAAAATGTGTTTCGTCTCAAATTAGATTTCACGATAGACAACAGCTGACTTCAATCATTAAAACTGAAAACTTGAACCATTCTTTTAAGTCGGTATAGAATGGTATAGGTCATAGAATTTTTTGAATCTTTGTAATATTATCTAGGACCTAAAAAGAAAACTGTAGCATACAGTAAATGTGTTAGGAAAAAAAAGAATAGTAAAGCCAATTAAAACCTACAGACTATTATGTAGTATGCAATGCATTAGAAACAATAAGACCTGTTAATTAAAATGTATTTTATTTTTGATCTGCAAGTCATCATATTATTCCTAGTACCAGTACTTAATTCATACTACATATTTTCAATATTCATTCACTGTTAATGGTAGTTTGTAAATGTGTTGAATTTTTTCTAATGTGATTATGTATATCTTTTTCATTTTTTGCAACTGAAATATTAGATATACAAGTACTTGCATAAAATATTCACATATGTACTCACATATGTGTATAAAAATTCAGCGGGTAATAAGCCTGTATTTTTATATTCACATTTCTATATCTTATTGGAATAAAGGCTGTGATTAGAATCATAGATCCATAAAAATGGAGTTGTTGGGATATTCCGTCACCTGGACTGACTAGCTTGACTGCATAGCATACCTGAAGAAACACTCATTGGATAAAATTCAGAATTTCTATATTCTGTATAGAGTAGCAGGCCCTCAATCGCTATAGTCAATTCATGTCAATTTAGCAGACTGACTCTTTCCTTGCACACTCCTTGGTGATAAGAGTCTTTACCATGGCAGAGGAAAGGAGATATCAGGCTGGTTATGAAATTGTGTCAGTTGTAGCAAGTGACAAGGGTGGGTATTTAGATAAATGGATAGTTTTACACACGGTGACACTTTTAGCAGGCTAGGGCAGATACCTCAGAAACATCTTCTACATTTTCTAACTTCGATGGAAAAGTTTTGTTCTTGTCCGAGATAATGCACAGCATTGCTTTTGACACATAGCACATTTATATTGAAGTGATGCTTTTACACTAACTGAGAAAAAGGTCAGCAATCCAATATAATCATGTCATTGTAGATATTTTGATCAATTACAAGTGTCCTTTGCGTCTTGTTTTGAAACTTTGTTTTCTTGGACTGTTTAAAATGTCTTTGTAGGCTTTCCAAGGAATCAGAGATGTAGATGCAATATGGAATTGATAATGCAAACAGTACCAAGTACGTTCTTTTTCCTCAAAAGGGTGTCACACAGTGAGATTAGTTTTTTCCTGTTTTGTCCCTCGTGTTCTATTGGATTACAAAGTGGGGAATATAGCTTGAGATGGAGTAAAAGTGGAATGGAATACACAGCTGATGATGTCCTAAATGTCTGCAGCATTTTTGTGTTCTCAGTGAAGGTTCTTAATAATTCACCAATTATACATGATTATGACCGAAGAATGTACTTCCTGTACTGGTGACTTCTTATAACTGAACTAATAGGGAGGTCATGAACAGTATGGGTCAACTGCCAAATTGTTACATGTATTATGATTTTCATATCAGAAATGGGAAAATAATAGAGAATTCAGTTCCACTAACACTAATGAAGCTTGATTGTCAATCATTTCACATACATTATTTGGTAGTAATATGGAAAGGTGTTTTTAGCAGGCTTACTGTTTTATTGGAGTATTTATTCACAAATGACAACAAATCTTGCTTATTGATCCCTACAGATGAAAAGATCTCTGCAATCTGTTTGTGGTATATCAATTTGAAAAAGACATAAGGCCTTAGGAAAAGCTGGAGAGCAACTTATAAGTTTGTTTTCCCCAATATGGATTGATTAGGAAGAAAATGGGTTCCAAGAATTACACATTATCAGCTGTCTTCTATTGTGGAGTGTTAGTCAATTAGAAAGACTACTTTGCAAAACAACAGGATTTATAAGCAGAACCTGAACTATGGCGTAATTGAGTTCATATATTCACACACACAGATTAGGTAACTACAAATGTCCTCGTTACACACAAAGCAATATACAAGTTAGGAAACTGAGAGTAGCTGAGGTTAAGGGCCCTGCACTAGCGGCCAGTTAAACTCTTCCTTTGACAGCCTCAGAATTCAAAACCAAGACTTTCCAGACACTGATACCTAACCTAATGGACCACATGGATACTCACATGGAAGATCGAGCTTACCTGCATTTCGGCTTCCCTGTAAGGTAACGATCCTAAATATACGCCGAAATCGACTGAGAAATAATTGACAAGTCACAAAATCAACATTTGGATGTCTGATGCTTGTTTTGGTTTCTTCTGGCTCCCATTTCCTGCAGTCCTAATGGCTGTCTTCTTCTTGTCATTCTTTTCTGCCATTTTGTTAAACCTGTTTCTAGTTTTGTACCTAAAATAAACCCTTATTCTGTCTTTCAGCCTCCATGTCAGATGATTATTCTAGCCCCCGAGGCTAGAATACATCTTAGCAATGCCCTTCCTTCATTTAAATCAATATCTAGCTAATCTGAGGCATGCTCCAGATTAAAGTATTTCCTTAAACCAATATGAAAGCTTTGGAAATCTCCCTAAAGAAACATCTATTTACTATCTGTCCATAGTATTTTATTTATAACAGTATTGTGGCATTGTGACACTACAGCTACAAAATAGTAACTTAATTATTGAATGGTATAAGTAGCATGTTGAATTTGTGCAGTTAATGCTTAATTTTTCCCCTATGACCATGACAAGAATGTTAAGCAGGAATTAAGCAGGAAAAATGTCTGGATGGATGAAATGATAGATGGAATACTTCATTCTGCTAAATTATTGGCTTTCCTTCCTTTAACATTTTGTGATGCCTGTCCTGGAGAGGATAGCAGTACTGAAACACTTACTGTGGCAGGCTTGGAACATGCCCTTTGAGGGATTTTAGATCACTCCTCCATGGATTTCTTTGATAGTCTTATGTTTATTTTCTTTACCGCTTCAAATCAGATTACAGGTTTTCAACTGTCCAACTAAGATGACCATTGCAACATACTGATTTTATGTTGCCACAACCAATTCTGTGTTTATTTTGATGTATGTTTGGGGTCATTATATGCTTTAAAGGTCAAATCAACAGCCAAATCTCAATATCCCAGCAGGCCTACGTACTGGAATTCATTATTATCGATATTAAGAAGAGCCCCTAGACCACCAGTAAAAAGAACAGCCACAAAGAATCAGTGATTAATTATAATATTTTACTGTAGATAATAGGTGCTTTTTCTGCATACAGTCTTCTTTTGATGTCAAACATGCCCATTGTGTGCATAGCCAAAGAATTTTATTCTGGTATCTATTGACCAAAATGCAAAGTTCCATTTGTGGTCCCAATGACACCTGGCAAAGTTTCAATGGTGCAATTTAATGGTTGTGCTAACTAACTAATGGCTTCTTCCAAGCAGTCTTTCTGAAGTGGTTTTTGACATGAAGGTGCCATGTAACTGCTACATATTAGGGTTAGTGAACTACATCTCCCAGCATGCAATGTGCCTGTATCCCAGCTGCCTTTGGTATAACAAGTGTTTTTCATCTCACTGGTGAGCTAGTAGGAAGTTCAATGCTTCTGGTACTTATTTGGACAGTCCAGTGTCTTGTTGCGAGATTGTTAGTTTATGCTACTTTCGAGCGGTCCATGTCTATTCTAGTTTCTCTGTTTCACTCTTGTTCTGGTTTTTGGATTTTGATTTTGGCTGATCATTTGGATTGTTTGCCACGCCTGGGTTCATGGAGCACCTGGCACCTTCCAGGTACTCATGGACATTGTACTTTGACCTCACTGAGAATACATGGCAGTCTGCCTAGACTATGTTATCATCTACACTGACAGCTTGTCAGAACACCTTGTTCACCACTGCAGGGTGCTGTACTCCATCTGGCTGGCAGGACTCATTGCCAACATTCCCAAGTGCTACCTGGGGTTTACCAAAGCTCACTATCAGGGGTTTCCCATGGATGGGCTCTGGTACAACTCCAAAGAGTAGGGCTAAAACCATCTGGACTTTCTTATATCCTACTACTAAGAAATAGGTACAAGCCTTCCCAGAACTAACCAGGTACTATGGCTTTTTCACAATTTCCCTCTAGTTACACCACTTCAGATCTCATCTGCAAGGGTCAGTCCTCCAAACATGGATGCCAGACTTCCATTCCAGGTTGAATGAGGCCCTCACCATTGAACCGGTCTTCCACACCCCCAACTTTGAGTTGCTAGCTGTACATTGACACCTCAGGGGTCAGCTTGAAAGCTGTTTTCTCCCAGGAACTCAGGGGCAGCGATCATCCAGATTTGAATATATTTTGGAAGACGATCGACAATAACTTCTGCAACCTGGGACTGGGTCAGTCTTCCTGAGTGAGGCTTAAAGCCCATGTTGGGAAGAACGTCAGTTGGATAGGAAAGAGTAAGCTGGATGTGCAAGCTTTCCCCAGCCCTCATGAACAAACAGCATGGAGGATCTCCATCTGGACCCCATCTGCACAGAAGGACCCACACCTGCCACTTTGGCGAAAACGGTGCTTCCCTCTAAATTCATGACCAGAGCATCATCCTCGCCAAATTTTTTTTGCATTTTTTCCGTATTCCCTAGATAAGCCTTCCTCAAGTGACATTTATGGGCACCCTCATCTCACCGCAAACTACACTGGAATTCTTTCATCTTCATGCATGACACTTAGCTCTCATACACAGATACCCCTCACTTAGTCACCAAGTTCCTTAACTACAACTGGGTCGTTAAGCGAATTGCTTGATAAGCAAGGAACCACCCCTTACGGATATTTCAAGCACACTGTGCTGATAGTACATTTATGTCAAACATCTTTAGATATTGTTTAGTGTCACCTTTACACCATTTGTAACATTTTTAGTATATTTAAAAATGTTTATACAATTGTGATCTGTATACCATAACAAGCAGGAGGACATCAGCTCTAATACACATTACTTAGGTTTACAAACTGTAAATAGAGGTAATTAGAGATTGCGAATGCTAGTGTAATGAATACTGAGTGACCGCAGGAACGAGACTACGAATGACAAAGGGTGATGCGAGACGAGATGCTTCACACTGAGACGTTGTGCCGCCATTCCTACGACCAAAGATCTTGTACAGCGTATAATAAACACTGGTCAGAGAGCTGGCCGTAAGTCCGGGCGGTCACTAAACAGGTAGGTCGTTAAATGAGGAGCGTCTGTACAAAACTGTGCTCCTGAGCCACAGAGGCATGAACTGCCCTTGTTTTATTTGATGTTATTAGAAGGTATTTTGGTTGAACTTGTTAACTTATTTGATGAATGTGTGTGTATTGCTGACACTGCCCTTTAAGGACAATCTATAAACTGTGGCTTTAGCTTGAATATCTGCCTCTCAACAACCAGAGGCAATAGGTCGACTTATGTTGTCTACATGCTCTGTTTAGACTAATTGTTTTCTCATAATAATAATAATAATAATAATAATAATAAAAAAAAAAAAAACAAAATTAAACTTTCCGCAGCACAGAGGCGTGCATTAAGATGCATGTGCACAGCACCAAAGCACATAGTTAACAGTAATGAGTCTATGATTACGATCACACCTTTCACAGGTTTCAGCCATGGTATCTAAATTTGACAGTTTTTTAATTAATATGGCTCACATTTTCATCAGGTTTTAAGAAAACAACATGAGCCCTAATCTATAAGTGATTTGTGATGCCTAATGGGTAAATCATTTCCTATTATCTGTGAGATTATAACTGTGCAGCAGTAGACCAGGGGTGAATCAGATGAATCAGTTAACTCTCTGTGGGAAGGCTCAGGATACAGTATAGTAAACCATGTCACATATCTCTAAAATGCTTTGTATATGTTTCTTTTTGTAGAAAGATAATGGATATCAAATTAGTCAATACCCTGGAAATGACTAATTTCACAAATATTCATCTCAGAACACTATGTTGTTTTGTCAGTTTTTAAAATGATATGCAGAATTTTTCATCTGGCAGTAATTGCAGAATAAAATGAAAATGATGTTATTCGCTCTGCAGTATTACCATTAAATGGATAAATAATGCAATAAATGGTTTGCAAAATGTTGCATCATAGAAACGCTTTAATAAAAAATACAAGCCCTCAAAATAGAAGTTACTTATAAATGCTGAATGCTTTCAGCACTTGTTGCAATGGTGATTTACTCTCAGTGTCACTTTTCCACTTGGGGAGAGTTAAAATTCAGTGCATTAATATATGAATAATGGAATCAACATGGCAGTACTTTTAAATTGTCATACTGTGTTTCTGTCAAGACCAGGGTATCACTTTCTGATGTGTATATATATTTTAGACTGGCATTTTTATTGTTCTTGGTCTGACAGGAAAGAGGATGTTTGAAAATGCTTAATGTTCACCATCATTGCCAATACTGTTTTGATTAATTTTATTTGTCACATATAAGTCAGTTGTTTGTTCACAGCCTAATTGACATAAATCAAAGAGATTACGTATAACTGACATAACTGAGACACCATAGCATTACTTAAATTATTGTCAACATATTTATTTCCACTGAGTTTTATTTAATTGTAGTTCTAATTCAAAGTCTATCATTATTTAATTCTGGAATCATTGATCTGTATGATAGTTATTAAACAATGGTCCAAATAACATCAGATTCCAACTTCAAAGGTCAAGATCCAAAATCCAAAAACCATAAATGCAACTCTCCAATCACTCTTGGGGAAAGGTCAGAG
>JAODJU010000002.1:23433846-23457701 GCA_026776725.1 Gnathonemus echidnorhynchus | reverse complement strand
ATCCCCATGAAAAGCACATAAATGAAAAGTATGTCACAGTTCTTGTTCACTTTTGTTCAAGCAGTGAATTGTCCAAAAAAACATCACTCTGAACATAATTGTTCCCATAAGTACACGTGGCCACAGAGCACCCTTGGCCAAACGTCTATGATTGATTTTCTAGTTACGGACCCAGGCTGTTTGTGACACTTGGATGAAAAGGAAGGCACAGCTATCAACTGACCATCACTTGGTGGTATGTTCCATTCAGCCTGTAGGAGACATGAATGCTGGGAGCATTTGGTTGAAGAAAACTGGAAACTCCCAGTGGATTAGAGCAGTGTTTCCTCTTAGCTCCCAGCGCACCTGTACCAGGTATTCGGTGTTTCTGATTGGCTGGGGGCCTGGAGGGAGCAAAAACGTGCACTGTGCGGGGTTCCCCGAGTACTGGGTTGGGAAACACTGGATTAGAGCATGTTACTACAGATAAAGAGCCTATGGTGGTCAGAAGTGTCCATCATGGAAAGGCTCCCTGGGAATATACTCTGAGATGTTCTGGAGGGATATTGTGTACCAAGGCTGCAACTACAGTACATGGTATTCCTCCCATGTCTCAATGTGCCCTAGACAGGGGAACAACATCATATTGCCACAATGCAGCTCCTCTCTATATTCACTGATTACTTATTTGTTAGTGAGTGGCTGCACCTGTGTCTAGTCAAAGTTGCCTATGTGCCTTAGTGATGGAGATGCTGAAGGACATCATGAGAAAGAGGAGGGCTTCCTCAGCAGAATTTAATTGTGCAGACCTTGTATGTGAAATATAGCATTGTAGGTTTGACTTTTATCCTTGATTCTTTCAATCTTTCTGAGAATGGGCAGCTCTGTCTAATATGGGCGACAGGTGATATGTTTTGCTTGACTGTGGTGGAGAGTTGTCATCCAGGACTGTGCTTGTGTCAGTTAATGTCCATATACTCACCTGTGAGTTCTAAGAGAAAGAACAGGTTTGCAAGCTCAAGCTGCTAAAATAAGGCTTTTCTGCAGGGTTTCTGGGCCCATCTACGCTTGACAGCAGATGGTTCTTGGGATCACGTTGAGTTCGCCAAGGTGATTCAGTCAACTTATAAGGATGCCACCTGGTCAGCTCCCCAGGGAGCTCTTCCGGGCACGGCCCCGTGGGTGGGGGCCCCAGGGCAGACCCAGTGCACCCGGGGGAATTATATTTATTACCTGGCTTGGGGATGTTTGGGGATCCCACAGGACAAGCTACGGCCAGTGGGCTTGGAAAGAGAGGGCTGGGCTGACCTTCTCAGCATGTTCACTGCTATCACCAGGTGAAGCGATGAGAAGATGTCATGCGGGGTGAATGGCCAAAAATCACATCTGACTGAATGAATTTAATCAGTAGTAATATGTAAGAGTGAGGTAATTCGAAAGGAAAATGTTTTATTTAATTTACTGTAAAAAATACACACTGTGTGTGTGTGTGTATGTGTGTGTGTGTGAATTCTCACTGTAAAATATCAACCTAAGTGTTTCTATTTCATATATAATTATGCATCTTTGACTTGCACATGCAATCAGTGCCGTGGGAGGGCTAAGGATACCCTGACAGTCCCAGGAGGCCCAGCAGGTTACAGGAGTCCTTGCATATGCAGATGTATAAAATAATATAATGTAAAGGGGGGTGGGGGCCCCAAGGTGACAGACTGTCTAGCTACTCTCCTGCATCCAGCTACTGCGTGCAATTCTAATCCTTTCATTCTTCAGTTGTTCTTAATCCTATTTGTTTTTCAGCAAATGTTATGTATGTTTTTCCAACCACAAAGTTTTCCCCTGGTTCAAGAGGTTGGTTGTTTGAACCCTGAACACTGCAACCCTGGAGTGTACATTCAGAACAGAGGGTGGCTATACGGACTCGTTTTTCGTTTGCATTCTTGCAGTCCTCAAAAGACCCACCTAATCTTAAATTTAGAACTAGTGCACTTACTGGGGAGGCGAAGTTGTGTTGACTAGAGGTCTGTCCTTGCAAAGTGCTGCAGGCAACTTGGTGCCATATATAAGGTGAGATAGAGTGTAGGGCAAGGCTAGGAAATGGGCCCCTTACTTAACGCATGGGCCCCTTACTTAACGCATGCATTTTTAACAAGATGGAAATAAACCACAGATACTGTCACACAGCCATTAATATAACATACTTTAAAAACGCAGAAGAATCTCACTCTGAGAGAAACAGAAACACATCCAGTGAGATGTTCAGTCGATGAGACAAAGCAGACTGTTGCTTGCATGCTTGGAATTGCATATTTCTAGTAAGTAAGCATTTTTTTTAGTAAGTTACAAACTTGAAAAAGTTTTCCCCGCCATGGTAGTGACAGCAAAATGTTTTTAAGTCACTTGACAAACAACCAACCTCTTGAACTATTAGCAATATTGTTCTTCTCTTATCACAAAAAAAAGAGTTTTCTACGGATGCTGTCAAGGAAAATTAATGTCTGAATAAGCAGTGCTGATCTGATGAAGCTAAAAAATGATTTTCTTAGGAGAATGGCCTTAGCCGAATAATTCAGTATTTTAAGATTGTTATAAAAATTAATTTGCATATTTTACTTTGTGTCCTGAACTTACAGGACAGGTTTCACATTAGGGAAATTAAATCCTCTGTATTAAATATATGCAAATTTGACAGTTGGCTTATTAAAAAAAAAAGAATGACAATGACTTGATTAAGGCTATTATAAAGAAAAATATTTCGGTCATCAAAGATAAGTTTGACAAAACAGTGCTAATTGTGAGCCTAACGCCAATAAAATCTTCACTATTTGCCTAATAAAAAGATTTGAATGACATCTGGTGAAATACTGGACTGCCCTAAATCAAAGATTTGATTTAAACAGGAAAGGGTGGGCTTTCCTGATTGAAATGTCATTATTAGCAATACATTTTAATACTTTTAGCTTGCAATTTAGAGAACAACGGCAAAGAAAGTCCAGTAATATTGATTTAGAAAGTGCCTGATTTTATAAAGATAACAGGGAAAGAGGCACCAGTGAATATTTGTAATAACAGTTTAGTTTCTTTTATAGCAATGGTCAGGGTATCCTATTCAAATCTAGGGTTGGCTGACGGTTCGTGAAGAAATTAGCTGCAGTACGTGATAATAATCAGGCTTCCATACTACTTTTAAACTGAAAAACCAGACATAACAGTGTAGTAACAAACAACTTCATCAACTAGGCAGCTAATTAAAGTACTTGACAAATGCTGACTTTTTGAGTAACAATAAACATTGGCTTAATTTCATACTAACTGTATGTTGTAATTTAATACCATTACATCTACTCTGGATCTGCAAGGACAGCCAAGACTGCATGTTTATGATCACTGCACACGCTCTTTGCCCAGTGACCTTCCTGGGAAGTGTTTCTGGCTACACATACCAGAGTCGGACTCAAATGAACATTTTGTCTCCAATACTGATGCATATTAAAACAAACAAATAAACAAACAAATCAAGATGAAGTAATTTTATATGGTCAAAATTTAAACATACACTGGTATTTTATGTTTTATTCACATGATCATGTCAGTTTTTCAAACTCAAATAAACAACAGAAACGTGTAAATATAAAACAAGCCAGTTACAAGTAACCTTGCTCTCACAATGCTGAATTCTCACACGAGCAAATTTAAAGTGCATTGTCTGTTCTACTTAAGAAAAGCACATCAAAAATTAAATGTGTTCACACACACAAACACGTTTTACCTGAAAGTCCATTTTTATTCACAGTTGCTTATTAAATACTCTGTAGCTAAATTTCCCAAGAATCCCAGGCTTAAAATGGTAAGCTATAATACATGAAGCATAGCTTCTCTGCATTTTCCCCAGTAAACGATCTCTTTTTCACATCATAATTTTTAAAAAAGATATTGTCAGTGTTTCATTGGTAGGTTTGTCGCCAATCCTGTTACATTTGTGGAATGTCAATATTAGCGAATTTTATAAGTCATCCCATATATCAGTAGAGCTCACTTATATATAGTCTGACAACTACTTGGTCCTCAGTATTGTTTGCTCCACCATTCTAAATCCATAGTATTAATATTGTAGAATTTTTAGATCTCCAGTTTCCACTGTCGTTCGGTCTCGGTGAACTATTTTGTTTCAGCTCAGCTAAATAAGAACGTAAGAATGTTCTTACGATCACCAATCTTGGTGAACTATTTTGGTTCCTTATCCTTGACTGGCCACCATCGAGAGTGTCCTGACCAGCTACATTGTTTTGGAGACTATGACATCTCCATCCACAAGACTTGGCAACATAGAGGGCATGCAACCAAGAAGATCTTTGGGACCTCTCTGCCTCCCCCTTGATGACATCTTTACAAAATGGTTTATGAGAAGTTTCCTGCATTGGGGAGGATGCTTGCCACCCTTCCCACAGTCTCTCTGCCCCTCATCCATCTGGTAGAAGATACTGCAGCATTTGAGCCAGTTCTGCCAGACACTGTAGCTGCTTCTTCCCCATGGCCATCTGGACTCTTATCTGGTTGCTGCCGCCCTTCCCCACAAATCTGAATCTCACACTGACTCTGACGACCACCAGCACTCTGTCACTTTGTTGCTATTTGCTCCATCATTGTACTGTGTCCCTGTATTTAACTTAAATATTTATTTATTTATCGCTCCTACATTTCACTCTGCAGCTGCGACAGTGCCCATTTGAACATCCTGACATTCCAGTGTTTTCTTTTACTTTGTCTGTTAATGTTTTTAACGTGCCCCCCCCCACCCCCAGTTCTTCCATCCTTTGACAGTTCTTCCCATCTGTGTCCATGCAGTGCTATGGTGGCTATTCATTATGACTAGAATGGCTGCTATAAGCAGAAGATCTTGCCCACAGATGATCCACAGCCCATGTCAGAGAACACGCTGCCTGTCAAGCATAAGAGATAGATAATAAGGTGCTGAAGTATTTTATGCAAAATGAAGAAAACCATAACAAGGAAATATAAATATTACCAACCAAAGAAGAGAAAATTACTTCAGCATTAAACTGATATATTTTTCTTATTCTCTTTGTATTTGTTTGTTTGTTTGCTGGACTATTTAGTGCTTTAATAACTTTAAACATCAGTTGAGAAAAAGACTCAATTTCTTTGTGTTACACTTAGAGATTTCACAGCCAGCATAGTCTGTAAGATTATTAATGATTGTACTTCTACGAGACAGCCGTGTTGCACATTCATTCAAGGTGAGGTGAATGTGACCAGAATAGCAGAACTGATACTGTAAAATAGTTAGGCAATTATGTTTTATTATCACCTGGTGTCATTGGAATGACTAATGAACTGTCAAGGGAAAGACATAAGTAATAACTTAAATAAAGACATAAGGTCTTTGTGACTGCTGACAGCTTTCCCATGATACATTGCTACAAGCATGCCTGACTGCAGTTCATAAAGACTCTTCTCAAACAGCCCATGAAAATGTCCAATTCCATGCAATAGACATTATGCTCTGTTCCTGTTTGTAGAAATCAGAGGCATACTAAGTGTGAAGCACTTATGTTTCATTCATTTAAGAAAAGTATAACAATTATACATGTTTTTACCTTTTACTTTATGTGTTTTATTCTTTTCACGTAAACCAAGTAGGTTTTTATTTGTTTATTTTGCAGGATATTGTGCAGTAAATGCAGTACTGTGCAAAGGTCTTAGGCAGTCAAATAAAATGTTTAAAGCTATTTATCTGGGTAGTCAGTGTATATTTGCTCAGAAAGCAAAACGATTTAACTTTATAACATATACAAATTAACAATAACACATTAATCAAACAAACAAATAAATAAATAATAACTTATGTTCTCCAAAAAGTTCCTGGTATGGCTAAAAGAACAGAGCTTTGGTTCCCAGACCTCTTCTTAGGGGCACCTCAGCCATTCCATGTATTTGTTACATTTCACCACCAGCTCGCTTAATTAATTAACTTATTTAGTTAAATAGTAACTGAATGAGGTATTAATTAACTAAAGAAGGTGGCCAAGTAAAAAATTACATTGGCATGTCGGACAGTCGGACTGGGGTGACTTCAGAAGATGTTTTGTAATGGATTATGTGTGTGTGTGTGTGTGTGTGTGTGTGTGTGTGTGTGTGTGTGTGTGTGCGTGTGTGTATGCTTCCTTTTTTGGTCTCTTTGGCTAATTGGCTGATTTCCAGCATAGACCATTTTTTTAAGTATTCTGAGACAATGCATGAAGACAACATTAAATAAGTTAAAAGGACAAATTACTCATTTTTATTAGTTCTACATGAAAAAAAGCAATTTCCATTCCAACAGAATCCTTGATGATTGTGCATGATTGTAATAATTAGGCCTCTTTTAAGGAGGGTCATTAAGTTACTTTGCGTCCCCTTGAGTATGAAATACAGCATTCCAAGGACAAAGTCAGCATGCACAAAATATTGACATAATCCTGTTTGGGCAGTACAAAGATTACCTCACACCTCTAAGGTTAGAGGTATCCTCAAGGTTGTCTTGAAGGTTTTCCTCGCGCTGTTAGATGAATTAGTGTTTCTAAATTGCACATACTGCATGCATGCATGTCTCTAATGATGACACTGGCATAGTGTTCTGGATATACTTTTGCCCTGTGCCTGCTGATGTCTGCGTTATGCTCCAGGTGGCGCTGTACTAGATTTGCAATTGGAACACGGATTAATTTTTGTTGTTATTGAATGGCACATTCTCACAAACATATTGGCCTGGATTATACCCTTTGCTAAGCATACAAAATAATGTAAAATCAGTGCCTAAAGAAATTCTGCTGATTAGATGACAGAGAATGAATAAATATCGAGATATCTACAGCTGGCTAGATAGAAATAGTGCCGTGTACAACGATTGCATATCTTTGTAATATATAATTCAAAAGTGTTGATATTCTGGAATATTCTGTGCAATTTGTATTCAAGCAGCTTCGTTTCGTTTCTTCTGACTAAAACAAATATTGCATGGGGCTATGGAAACAAGCTGCTAATGGAATTAACAAGGCCACGAAATATTCACCAACCAACACCCCTCATGTCACATCATCACTGACAACTCTTCCTGTGAGAGAAAATGCAGACACTGATTAAATTTGATAAGAGAATGCTATGTTAGGGTATGTGTACGGAGTGGGGAGCGAGATAATTATCTGCAGGGGCTTTGTCTGCACAGAGAATTATGTTGACCGGAATTTTCATTTTATTTCCCTGTAATCTGTAACACACAGCAAAGACTTTGTGGTGGCTTGCCACACACAGATATGGAGAAGCGAGGATGGCATCGGGATACGGAGGCTGCCTTGCATTTTATCAGAGGCTTTGCATGATTTTGGCCGGGCCCAAAATGGAATGCAAGCAACATGAGCATAGTCCCACGAGCAAAGTCGTCACACCCGAGTGGTATTTTTATGGGACGCACACGCTCCTCTGGCTAATAAATGTCATATGCCGGATCTTCCCCTCTTTGCAGCTGTCACCCAGTCAGTCTGTTCATTCACAGATCAAAGTGGGGGGCTGCACTCTCTCTCTGTGCTGATTAGGTGTCAGCTAACTTTCTGATCCACCCTCCCGGCAGCACAGCAACCACTGAGGGCCGCTGTCTTGTGAGATACAGGTAATAAGATGAGTCACTGATGGCAGTCCGAAGACAGGCTGTTACAGCGGACTAGGTGAGCTCGATAAGCACGAGCGAGATGTCTCTCAGTGATTGTATGCATTATTTCTCTTCTCCACCTCAAAAGAAATGAAACGATTTAACGCTTGCCAGTCTAGAAATCGAGAACTTCAAAGTATATGGGCTTCGGAGCACTTTTTTTTATTGGCCAGACTTGTAAAAATGCTGCACCAGCAGTGGTCTGCAGATTTTTAATTTATTTACCCTCATTACAAGAAAATATTTGAATTCTCCCAACTCACACCTCACAATCACAGGTGCACAAGTTACATGTAAACTACACAGACGTACACATATAAATGCAAGCACATGAAAAGTATGTTCATGGATTGGGCTGAGTCAGGACATGCCCTCCACACTGTTCAATGACTGGAAAATGACATATAAAGGCAGCAGAACATAAAACTACTTTAAATTCAGAAGTGTTAGATAGATAGATAGATAGATAGATAGATAGATAGATAGATAGATAGATAGATAGATAGATGTTTAGTTTTTTTTTTTTTTCACAAAAGACACGAAGGCAACCATTTATGTACTAAGAATGTGTATTAGAAATTGTTCAGGCATAATTGAAATATTTCAGTGTTTCAGGCACCTAAAATGCAATCACATTATTTCATGTAATGGAAAACAGGACAAAAGTGCTGGTTCTGTTTTAGCCACTTCATACAGCCAGATTCTAATTATTGTCCCTTGCCCTCAGACATGACATGGCTGTTCCTCAGAGTACCAGTGTTTCACTAATTGAGTATAGCGTGTCTAGTCTGGAAAGCATCGCCGAGGATGACAAACATGGTTTTGCATAATTATATTAATATGCTGCATATTTACATGACCTTAGAGTATATGGCTGCTAACGGAGCGAGGCAGGGGTTGTCTAATCACTGTCAGATTCATTCAGTAGATCTATAAACTAAGCGATAATGTGCAAAATGGAAAACCCAGGAGGGGAGTTGAGGCTGACTCTTCCAACAACTTAACGGGTTTGACAATATTCCTCCACATCAGTCATGCCAAAATACATGTCAGCGAGAGGGAGCGTGATGTCGGGTGCTGAGTAAAGTAGGGGAACAAGGTGCCGAGGGGCCTGGACAGATGGTACAGTACATCATTCTTGCGAGCTCAAAGTCACCCCTGGCGAATAATTTATTTGCCATTGTCACATAGGAGAAGAGGAAACAATACGCTGAAAATTTCTTCCTTTCGTTTCCTTACATTTGAATATCTACTCAGCGGACATTAAGGATATTAAAAAATTTTACTCTTGTGTTTAATGATCATTCCTGCGTAAAGCGTGATAAACATGTGCATGCGATATGCATAAATAACTGTTCAGATAGTGATTTTTGTAACATTAATTATGATGTGTAAGAGCTGCTGGAAGTAAGAAGTACAGAAAAGGTGAATGATTAATCTGAGTTACATAGTTATATAAGGACAGTTATATAATATTTTTGCATGTTGCATAAAATACATTTTTTTTTAATTACTGAGAAAGACTTAACCATTCCATTTAGAATACTGTATGCTGAAAATCTGTATATAATTCATAGTATTTCATGTGTTGGACATTCGGGTGAAGAGTGAAGCTGAGCTGTCAGCTGATCACCACCTGGTGGTGAGTTGGATCAGATGGCAGGGGACAGACCTGGTAGGACCCAAATGTATAGTGAGTCTGTGCTGGGAGCATCTGGTAGAGGACCCTGTCCAGGTGATCTTCAGCTCACATCTCTTGCATTCCAAGGGGACTGATGACATTGAACCTGAGTGGGCGATGTTCCAAGCCTCAATTATTGAGGTAGCTATACAGAGTTATAGCCGCAAGGTTGCTGCTTCCTGTCACAGCGGCAACCCTAGAAGCCGGTGGTGGACACCAGCAGTAAAGGGAGCCACCAGACTGAAGAAGGAGGCCTTCCAAACTCGATTAGCTTGTGGGACTCCGTAAGTAGCTGGCAGGTACCGACTGGCTAAACCGGATGTGGCTTTGGCTGTTACAGAAGCTAAAACATAGGTGTGTGGGGAGTTCGTGAGGCCATGGAAAATGACTTTTGGTTGGCCTCGAAGAAATTCAGGAAAAAGAAGGAGAAACAGGGCTTTTCCCATGTGTTTACACCAGGGATGGAATGCTGATGACCTCAACTGGGGATATAGTCTGGAGGTGGAAGGATTACTTTGAGGACATCCTTTATCCTACTAACACACCTTCTTTAGAGGAAGCACAGTTGGGGATCTCGGAGAAGGACTTGCCGTCATTAGAGCTGAGGTCACTGAAGCAGTTAAAAACTTTTCAGTGGTAAGGCCCCAGGGGTGGATGAAATTTGCCCTGCGTTCCTGAAGGTCTTCATGTCGTTGGAGTGTCTTGACTGACATGCCTCTTCAACATTGCAGATTGGGGTAACAATCCCTGCAGGGACAGAAGAGCAAAGCAGATTCTGTCCTGGTCATGGAAGGTCCTGTGGGGGATGTGAGAGTATGGAGTACCAGGTCAGTTGCTACAAACCATTAGGTCCCCCTGTAACTGGAACGAGAGCTTACTTTGCATTGCCGACAGTAGATCTGACCTGTTCTTAGTGACGGTTGGCTGCCCTTTTTCACCAATTCTGTTCTGGATCACATCTTTGTTTTTTGCTGATGATGTGGTTCTGTTAGCTTTATTGAGCTTTGACTTCCGGCGAGCACTGTGGCAGTCTGCAACCCACTCTGAAGCAGATGGAATGAGAATCAGTACTTCTATAAGACTGAGGCTATGGTTCTCAACCAGAAAAGGGTGGATTGTCCCCTCCAGGTTGGGGATTTGTTACTGACTCAAGCGGATGAGTTCAAGTACCTTAGGGTCTTGTTCATAACTGGAAATGGAGGGAAGAATAGATCAGGAGATTGATAGGCAGATCGGTGCAGCATCAGCATTTAGGTGGATATTGTGCCAGTGTGTTACGTTTGAACAGAGAACTGAGCTAAAACGTGAAGCTGTTGATTTACCATCCAATCTATTTTCCAACCCTCACCTTTGGTCACAAGCTTTAGATAGTCACCTGAGGATAGGATGAGGAGCCTAGACATCCATGAGGAGGTCAAAATGGAGCCGCTGCTCCTCTGCATCAAAAGGAGCAGTGGTTCGGGCATCTGTATAGGATGCCTTCAGGATGTCTCCCTGAGGATATGCTCTTGGCATGTCCAACTGGGGGAGACCCTAGAGCAGACCCAGAACATGCTGGAGAGATTATATCTCTCATCTGGTCTGGGAGCAGCTGTCTGTCCCCCAGGAGGAGCTGGAGGAGGTATCTGGGGAGAGGGAGATCTGGGCATCTCTGCTCAGACTGCAGCCCCCGTAGCCAGGAGCTAGATAAGCGGTAGAAAACGGATGGATGGATAGATGGATGGCTGGTTGGTTGATTTCACCTTTTTAAAGTTTTACAATGTGTTAGCAGTCAACCACAAAATACAAAAGAACTACCAGAACAAAATAGTGTTAGAGTTGTCAAAAAGCACAGATCAGGGGAGGTTTCAAAGGAACTAAGGAACCAAATATTAATTGAAGTTAAATGGTATAAATTGTAATACATGATTGAAAATGTACTTAAAGTAGACCATGTTCTCAAAGTAAATAACTGAATATGACATAACTTAGTCAGAGAACATACTGAGAGGTCAATGAATAATTGATGAAGGGTCCTTTAAAGGGGGGGCACAGTGGTACAGTGGTTAGCACTGTTCCCTCACACCTCTGCGACAAGGTTTGGGTCTCTGTGTATGCAGAGTTTGTATGTTCTCTTCATGAGATTTGTTTGAGGTTCTGTGATTTCCAAAACATACTGAGGTGAATTTGAGTTGCCAAATTTTTTACAGGTATGAATGTTGGTATCCTGTCCTGGGTTATTGCCTGCCTTGTGCCTGTAGGTTCTGGAATGGGCTCTGTGACTCAGCATAGTATGGAAGTAGCGTAGTGCAACACTACTCCAACGTGCAGCTGAGTAACACTGTTCTGTAAGAGACTTTGACAACAGCATGGTTAAACTGTGAACCTGAGAATTGTGGCACAACTTGTCAAGCATCAGTGCTTATATACCATGCTACATTCAGAAGAATTGTGAAGGATAATTCTGCAATACACCTCAGCAATGATGGTAGAACATAATTATAATATTGGTAACTGCTGCCAAAGTGGAATGTTCTAAGCAGTGGAAATGAGAATTAATATTTTTTGTGACCTGTTTTGTAATGGAAACAGCCACACGAGAGGAAGGCAGAGGACAGCAGAGGTACTAACAAAACAAAGGCTTTTATTAAGGGACAATCAAACATAAAACAGGGTCGAGGGCCCTTTCAATAGTGATGGACTAAGTGTCTCAATTGATTCAAAATGTTTCAATGCACTTCATGGACATAGTGTTCTGAATCAAATGCTTCAAGTGGTTTGCTGAAGCAGCATGATAGGTCATGTACCTCATGGCCACCACTCAAAAAATATGGTACAGCGGAACTGGCTGAACAACATTCACTGTGGATTGCAACGTTCTAATTCAGACGTGGGTTTATGTGGCTCTCCTCATACCTTTTTGGTAGATGTTTTTCTGTTGCAATGTGTAATTATGTGCCTTCATTGGTCCCTCTTTCCTGTGGGGTTGCTCAAGGATCAATTTTATGTTGACTTCTTTTTACTATCTATATGCTTCCACTTGGCAAGGTTATTAGGAATTTTTTAATTATTTCTTTTTTTTTTTTATGCAGACGATATTCAGCTGTATCTTTCATCCACTTCCAATCAACTGGGCAAAATGCCTGTCTTGCATGACTGCCTAGGTGATGTCAAGAAATGAATAGCAAACAAAATCTTACAATTAAATCTTAAAAAAAAACAGGGATCCTTCTTGGCCCAGTGGGTCTAACCTGGTCGAGCCAGAGGACCCACATTAGTCCTTGGTCAATAAGTCACAATCCAAATTCAAAATTGACGACCAGGGGTGGGGAGTGGCAATGGTAAAGGTTGTTAACTGGGGGTGGGGGGTGGCAATGGTATAAATACTTTTTGTTGTCTAGTTTCTGGCTCTTAAGCACAACCAGCTGCACTGCACGTATCTCTCCTGTTATGACTTCTCTACATTGGCTCCCAGTAATACATAGGACAAATTTAAGTCTTTTATTACCTTATACCAGTCAGCTACAACATGAAAACCACTGACAGGTGAAGTGAATAACATTGATTATCTTGTTATAATAGCACCTCTCAGGGGTGCCATTATATATTAGACAAGTGAATTTTCAGGTCTTTAAAGAAGGAAAAAGGGTAAAAATCTGAGCGACTTTGACAAAGGCCAAATTGTGATGGCTAGACGACTGGATCAGAGCATCTCCAAAACGGAAAGGGCTTGTAGGGTGTTCCCAGTCTGCAGTGATCAGTACCTACCAAAAGTGATCCAAGGAAGGCCAAGAGATGGTCATGGGAACCCAAGGCTCTCTGATGTGCCCATGAGGTACAATCCCACAGGAGAGCTACTGCAGCAGAAATGGCTGAAAAAGCCAATGTTGATCCCATCACAGCTTGCTGCATATGGGGTTGCTTTCACCACCGAAAGCACCTACAATGGGCACGTGAGAGTCAGAACTGGGGTGTAGAGCATTGGAAGAAGGTGGCCTGGTCTGATATATCTGTTCTTTTTTGTTACATCATTTGGGCGACTGGGTGTGTATGTCGTTTACCTGGGGAAGAGATGGCACCAGGATGCGCTGTGGTAAGAAGGTAAGCCAGCGGAGGCAGTGTGATGCTCTGGACAATGTTCTGCTAGGAAACCTTGGGTCCTGACATTGTTGTGGATGCTACTTTGACATGTACCACCTACCTAACCATTGGTGCAGACCAAGTACACCCCTTCATGACAATGGTATTCCCCGATGGCAGTGGCCTCTTTCAGCAAGAAAATGCTCACTGCCACACTGAAGGAATGGGTTCAGGAATAGGTTGAAGAACATGAAAAAGAGTTCAAGGTGTTTACAAATCCCTCAGATCTCAGTCCAATCAAACATCTCTGGGATGTGCTGGATAAACAAGCCCGGTACATGCAGGTCCCACCTCAACTTCCAGGACTTAAAGGATCTGCTGCTAATGTCTTGGCACCAGATAACACAGGACAACTTCAGAGGTCTTATGGAGTCCATGTCTTGGCAGGTTAGAGGTGTTTCCATTTCTGGTCTTTTCATCAATTCTGTTCAATTCATTTTCATATAGTGCCTTTCACAACATCCCGGCATGTCCCACTGGGAAGAGGCCCTGGGGAAGACCCAGGACTATGTCTCTCGGCTGGCCTGGCAAACGCCTCGGGATTCCCCCAGAGGAGCTGGATGAAGTGGCTGGGGAGAGGCAAGTCTGGGTTTCCCTGCTTAGACTGCTGCCCCCGTGACCCGACCCGGAAAAGCGGTAGATGATGGATGGATGGATGGCCTTTCCAGAGTAATCACCATAGCGCTTTACATGGGTGTGTTGTGATACATTCCTACATCATTTATAGCGAATAATTCAAAAACAGAGAAATGGAAGAGGGAAGACAAAGAATTGAAAGATTGAAAGCCAGATGACAGTGGAGGAGAACCAAAAACTCCCAAGTAGGGAGAAAAAAAACCTGCGTGAGCAGCGAGAGCTTCAAAGTGGACTGGTGGTATTCTGCAGTGGTCCTGATATCACCTTAATTTTCTCAGTTTCTTTTTTTTCTTCTATTGATGGATACCTCATACACGAGAGGCCAGAGAGGTCAGAGAGGAAGAGAAACTGGTTCTGTACATCAGCCAGAAACACTCTGTCTAAAAGACTAAGTCCACACCATTACTTTACCATCTCATAAGTGGTCCTTACATTCTGCCATTACTCCCTAGGTTACGGCTTTACCCTGTGTTTACCGTTACTAGGCTGGCTAATGCTACACACAGTTCACCCATTGGTGTCTACTATTAATAGACTCCCGCAGACTGGGTGTGGATAGAATCTGTGCAGAATTACCCTCTAGATTGTGACTGAAAGTGGTGAAATGTGGGCTGAGGTTAACTTATATGAGATTCTCTGGGATTGAATGATTGCAATCACATTGGTATCAAATTATTTGATTTTGTGGGGATAAAAGTTATCATAAGGAGTTTATCTGCTATACAAGATAACATGTAATATGGATCTAGAAAAATGAAAAATTCCCAATTATTGCCAACGGTGCATTACATCGTACTACTTCATATTACCTACAACCTAATAAATGTAGATGGATGGACCAATGGATGAATTGATTATTTGAAGCCACCAGTGGTCTGCTTTATAAAGTATATTTTCCAATATGACTACATATAATATTGATAATCAATTACATTTGTTTTTAAAATAGATAAAATTGCAATTTTGGGATTTATCGTGTCTTAAAGGCTGATTATATAGAAACCCCTGCCTTGCATGCATTTTTGCTTCTATCACACATCAAACAGAATGATCCAAATCATAAATTCGTATTTGTGCAACCCTTTGTTGTATCTGGACAGCTTTAATATGTAGTAATTCTGTAATAGTAATTTTTTAATATTCAGCTGCAAGCGTGTTCACCAGAGTAGTGCTATCTCATAGGTAATTTCAGGGAAGCTTGTTCACGCATAATATG
The DNA here is from genome assembly GCA_026776725.1 of Gnathonemus echidnorhynchus. Classification (NCBI taxonomy): domain Eukaryota; kingdom Metazoa; phylum Chordata; class Actinopteri; order Osteoglossiformes; family Mormyridae; genus Gnathonemus; species Gnathonemus echidnorhynchus. Next base: position 23,442,365 of record JAODJU010000002.1, on the reverse strand, counting down.
TACTTGGAAAAAAGTGTCCCTTAAAATGCACTTTAAAGAAAATGACATAACATCTCAGGTTGAAAGAAATGGGAAACATTGAAAATGGGTCTCACATGTCCAAATGCCATATAAGGGTTAAACCATATGCTTCTTAACTTGTTACCAAGATCACTTTTTTGTTGATATTATTTCCAGGTGTTTCTCATTCTGTGCAGCATCAAATTCTCTGTCAAAGGGAGCTCTTGTTTATTGTCAAAGATTTTTCAAAGAGGATGTAAGATGCAGTGATTTTCAGTAGACTGGCACTGTGTGCAGTCTTCATTTCATCATCATCACATATCATGCACATACTGCATTGATAATCACCTGGGTTGAGACCATAAATAAGTTATGCTAAAACATTTTTACTCTGTCATAGGAAACGTGTCTTCTCAGGATTGTATAGTAAATGTAAAAAAAAAAAAAAAAAAAAATCTGTCTAATCTTTACCGATGCTGCTTTTGCATAACATCTGCATGCGCTCTCTAAGCCAATCACAGTCATTTTCATCCTTGCTGTTGGACTCTTTCATAGACAGTATGTTTATTCATGCATTAAAAACATGCAGTCTAACCACTACATCCGACCCCCAGATGTTCACTGCATTTGGCCTACAAATAAAGCGACTAAACTCAACACTGCAAATGCAACTTTCTTTTCATGTTACATGTTAATCTCAAAGTGCTGTACTGGTACACATAATATTCTAAAAAGTGAGCAGTAAACCAGAAATCAAAAGTTTCTATGTGTTTATTAATGAGCCAGTACAGTGCAGATTCTGAATCATGCAGTGGCAGATCATTCTCTTGCAGTGAAACAGGTTTGAACTTTTGAAACTAAATCTGCAATACAAGTCATTATCCTTAACTGTGGATATCCCCGTAGGAGTTCTGCTTTTTTTTTAGTGTGATTATGATCAATAGTCAATAATACATTTGAATCCCAAGAGCCTATCAACACCATAATCCTCTGTGGTAAGATATTCTTGACTATAACAGGCAAAACTCAACAATCCTATGCAATGCAAGATCATTACAACAAAAGTGCAAACACAGAAGCCCCATTGATCTTAGCAGGTTCTATGATGTCGCTTTTATATCAGAGGTAAGTGGTGTTTTGATTATGTTTTGTTTTGTTGTTTATTATTATGAATAATCCATAATTGAATCCATTCAGCAAGTCAAGATTTTTGCTTTGGTTTGTAATGGGAGGCTCTGGGAGGCTTAATTTCCTTGGTCTGCAGCTGCCCAATCTAGAATAAAATAATAATTGGCATTAAGTGCACGAGTCTTTGTCAGAATGGTCTTTATGAACCAGACTGTGAGTCATTGATTTTTTTTTTTGGGATAAAATATGTTGCTCTCCAAGCTGTGAACCGTACTGTAGTTCTTTTCTCACTAACGCCAGTAGCTTTGGAATTGATCATCATGTTCTTTATAATACATGTTTCTGACCACAATTTTAACAAAAGAAGATGGGAAGAAGAAGAAAAGGGAATGTGAAGTCACCTCTTGCAGGCAGAAATGTCATGATAAATGTCATTCGCAAGATAAGAGGCAAAAAAAGCTTTAAACATACATACAAAAATGTGGTCAGTGGCTTTTAAAATAATATCTTGGCCAGTATTGTTGCTGTACCGGAAAATCTGTTTGATATGGTGATCATTGAGGGAAATGAATGAGATGTTTAAAAAAAGAGATTTCCCCTGGACATTGTGCAACTTCTGCATCATTTTGACTGTTCTTCTTTAGCCCCTGATGTATTTAGTGCAAACTTTTTATAATGCTAGCTCAGAAATTCAGTGGCCATGCAACAACTGCCAACCAAACTCACGAGTTTGCCCATGAGGAGGGTGTTCTATTTGAGAAGTGGTGTGGTGTAACCAAAGTGACTATGTTTTAACAGCTTGGGGACTTGCCTGCATTGCTTGAACGATTTCAAAATGTGTATGCCTGGGAGAACTGTAATATATTTGATAGAGAAACAAGTATTATCCCTTGCAGATCTAGCTATGCTTACACACATAAGGCAGCTTTTACATCACCACCCCATGATTAAAAAGGTATATAATGATGATTGTAAGGTCCCTTCAGTCTCAGAAAGATTCGTATGTTCTTTGTGGAACTGGAGAAGACATACAGTCACATGTCCTGGCACATACTGTGGGAGATCCAGTAAGTCTATGTCCCTAACTTCACTAGTGGATAATGATTAAAACAAAAGGTTGTGAGTATAAGCAGCTGAAATTAGCTGGGCTTCCTTCTCAGCTGGGCTTCCAAGTCCACAAACTATGACAGTGAGAGGAGTTTGGAGACATGGAGAGATCTTCAGATCAAAAGAGAGTCTACTAAGGCAGGGGTGTCAAACTCCTGGGGGGCCGGAGCCCTGCACATTTTTGGGTTTCCCCTCATTTAACACTCCTGATTCAACTCCTTGCACCTCCTTCTGCTAATTACCACACAGCTTCTGAGCTGAATCATTTGTGATGGAACAGGGAAAGCATTAAGCTATACAGGGCTCCAGCCCCCCAGGACTGGAGTTTGACACCCCTGTTCTAAAGTGTTTTGGGCATCTTATAAGAATGCCACCTGGAGACAGACATACCCCTCTGAACTGATGCCATGATGCTGACCTGGGACACACAGAAGCGACTGAGCTACAGTCTCTAGTCTTTGAAAGGGAGGTTTGGAAAGAGAAGTCTATTGTGATGACAATTGTTGTTGTTGTTGTTGTTGTTGTTGTCAATAACAATAATAATGATGATAATAATAATAGCAGAAGTAGCAGTAGTACATTATTTCATTTCATTGGCACAGTATTATGTGGAGCCATTTCCACTGTGTGATACAGAATTGCAAGGCATCAAGCTGACTCTAACCCTGAAGGTTGCTATCTTCAATATTGACAGTTTACAGGAAGCAAAGATAACATTAATTTCTATTTTAATTGAGTTGAAGACCTAATGAATGTTATGTCATGTTATCTATCTTTTCTCGGTGCAGCATTTGATCATATCTGTGTCTCTTCTTTAATCACAATGGCTACAGGCAATGCATGACAGGTCGCTGCTGTGCCACAGTCATAATCCTGCTGCTTTCGCTTCCTTGTTTGTGCTGTTTCGACAGAGCCAGAGCAAGGACATAGCCCTCTCCTTGGCGGTCACCTCCCTTAACCGAAGGGGACAGCACACATGTTGCTTCAGATAAACCACTGTGATCAATCCTACAAAAGCACAGCAAATCAGTGCAGCAAGAGCCTTTGAAAATCAAGGCCTGTCCTTGATGTGTCTGGCAATGATTATATGGTCAGCAAAGCCGACGGCAAGGCAAACATCAAGGAGCTACAGAGCAACTGTCTGTCAGGTCTCAATAGTAATTAAACAGACACCGGTTGGAAGACTGTTTGAACTGGGACAATGAGACAAATAATTAAAAGTATAAGAGGGAACTAGTGGGTTCATTTGCATGCATATATTCTTCCTTTTCAGTAATTAAAAATTTATGGGATTTAAAAGAAAACAGACATTCTGAAACAGAATTTCCTTTTACATTTCATGCATCAGTTTGTCTAAGCTAAAATATCATAAAAGCTGCATCCAAAATTGTGGCCATTGGTCATGTTTATACTAAATACATCTTATTGGTTACCAATGTTTTAAAATAAAATCATGTTTAAATTATCTATCATCTTAGCATTCGGAATATAAATGAGGAACACAAGGAAAGAGAGAGACTACTGTCTTGGATAAATCACTAGAAGGCTGACGTACAAACTGAGGCAAATATATATACACACTATATTTTAAATGGTCATTTTATAACATTTTATTTGAACTCGTTCTATCAGATTAGGCTTTAGCTTCCTATATACAGTTTACCTAACACATTCACAAATAATGGTACTATTGGTGTATGTATAAAAAGTAACGCTCCATATTCACATATTATTTTGAATCCTCAGTCTCTAATATATCATTCTGTAATGTAAACATACAGGAGAGAGAAAGCTGGGACTGATTTCTGCTACACACAAGCACTGAGAAATGGGTATGGAAAATGAAGGTCATATTACAATGAGAAGAATAAAGCATGTCCCTCAGCAGTCGTTTGCTGTTTCATATGAGTCTTCATTTTCTTGCAATGTGGTTGGTAAATTGTTGTTTATAAATCTTGTTATTTTAGTACTTTTTACCAGCTTCAGGAATATACCCAATTTACAAATTACCATTTACATTCTACACATTTAGCAGACACTTTTGCCCAAAGTGACGTAAAAGCAAAGGTGGAGATTTCAGGTTCAGAAAGTACAAATCCAGACCAAGAATTTGTTTCAACCAACCAGTTGAGCATGAAGAGTTGATTTTGTAAGCACAGTTACAGAGTACTCAACTGGTTGGTTGAAACAAAATCCTGGTCTGGGTTTGTACTTTCTGGACCTGAAATCTCCACCTCTGCGTAAAAGTGGGGCAAATAGCACAAACATATATGCTATAATGGAGTTAACTAGGCATAAGTGTGGCTAGGCGGAGCTTCCAGTGAAAGCTGATGGTGAGGTGTAAGTGATATTGGAGCAGAAGCTACACAAAATCTTCTAGCTGAGCCAGAACCTAATTCAATTATTCAAGGACAGCTTAGGAAATGAAAAATACAGTGAATGTATACAGGCATCAGGCTTGTAGAGAAATTCATGGAACTGATGGGTACAGAGGTGTTTCCTGAAGGTGGACAGGGAGTCTGATGACCAGAAGTGGTTTGGCAGCTCATTGCATGATCAGGGAGCCACACAAGAGAACCATCTGGAGCAACGCTTCTCACATTGTGGAAGGAGCTCCAAGCAGTGTTGGTTTGCTGACCAAAAGGAGTAAGATGGGAAATAGGTCTTCAGGAGCATTTTGATGGAGATGGGTGTCTGTTCATTGACCTGTAAGCCAGCACCAAGGACTTGGTGTGAGTGACAACAATGAAGAGAGACCAGGAGAGTGTGATGTGAGAACATTTAGACGTGCTGATGTGTTTTGAATTATCTACAGTGGTCGGATAGTGCAAACTGGTAGACTACTAGGTGATAATGCACAGTAAGGAGGATGCTGCTGTAGGCCGGGTCCAGGGAAATGGGTTTATCGTATAATTCCTGGTTGGAATTGACGAATATGGAAGCTGGCTCGAGCCACCCTTCTGCGTTCTGCATGTGCCCTTCTGGGTGGCCCAGAGGGGTTTGAATTTTGATGTGAGGGATCTGAGTTGAATTGATAAAACATGCTGACATCATAGCAATCGGTAGCTGCCCTGTAGTCCCTGAAATGTGATCAGACCTACCCCAGCGGTACAGGTGGGCCTGGGTGGTCCCATCCATTCAGCATTCACAGGGACTTTATACAGTACGATAAAATGATTAGATCAATCAGAGGAGAAGTGCTGTTGAGAGGCAAATAGATTTTTCTTTCTCTTTGTTCATTTGGTCTTAGTAATGGCATGGGTAATATAAAACCTGATAAAAAATAGCTGAGTCTGTAGTGTGATTTTTTTTTTTCTGCAAGCAAATTGTTATGGGCTTGCCCACCTGACAACCGCCAGCCTCCCACACTATGATTCTGGCTCCGCTGGATCAAACTTTTCATTTTGTGTCTGTAGATATTGCTTAATTTGCTAAAAGCAAATATTTTGCAAAATTGTAGCCCGTATTGAACAAGTGTAGTTAAAAGATTTTTGGTCTAATTTGAAGATTAATTATTAACATTTGTCAGAAGTACATGAAGAAACTTGAATGTGTATAATACTTTTGAGTGGTCAGCTGGACTCCACCATTGGGAAAGTTGACGGTTGAAGGGAACACTATGATCTTCATGGCAGTCATGGCTTCTCCAAGGCAGTACACATTCTGGTATATGAAAACTCCCCTCAGCGTGAAAACTAGCAGAACTAATTTTTCCCTAATTTTGCCTCCCAGAAGATATAATGTCTGACAGAGGTCTTCAGTTTGTATCCTAGGTTTTAAGGGCATCCTGCGAATGCCTGGGAGTGACCTCTAGCTTCCCTCCCCCAATGTAATGGACAAACGAAATGATGAAATCAAGAAATCAGGAGACGTGGGCAGATTTCCTTCCTTGGACTGAATTTTCCCAAAACTAAGTTCAGCAAATGAAACTAATAGAGTTTTGTTTTCAAAATTCTATTGCTCCTGCTCAACTTACAAACTACTGGTATTTTCTATGTGGACAAGTGGTTCAAGTACAAATGTGAAAAAAAAAGAAAAAAAAAAACTTAAAGCCAGCCGTCTGTGGACACTGACACCCAATTACAGTCCAGGGCAGTGGACTGAATATAAATTTGTAAAGATTCGAGGAATTCTGGTTCACGTAAAAACTATAGCTATAGTTTCAAACTTTGGTTCCACTGAGATAAATTATACACATTGCATATTAAACATTACTGTTTTCCTTGTAAATATTTTTACTTATTTCCATGTTTTCAATATGCATTTCAAGTTGATTCTCTGAAGGATTGGCATCCCAGTCTGGATTGATCCCTGCCTTGTGCCCGTAGCTTCCAGAATAGGAAGGAAGGATGGATGAATTGATTTCAAGTTGATTTAATGCTTAAGGGTTTGAGGATTTCCATAGTAACATGCTAACATTCTTAGTAATAATAATTTTGTTGTTAATTTATGGAAACCTTACAAAATTGAAAACTACTAATGAACTGCATTTAAATTAAGGTGTCCTACAAGAACATTCTGACATAATTCTTTCTAGTACTTATTCAAAACTTAAAGTTGAGTTACTTTTCTACAGACCTCATGGGCATTTAGCAATCTGTACAGTACAACACCAATACCAAGACAAGTAAAAAAAAAAAAGCAGTTAATACCCATATTTCTAAGCTTATGAAGACTACTGTTTGATAATGTCTGCTGTCCTCTGCGAGCTGTATGTTTTAAAATTTATCACACCTGCCAGATCTGATTTATATTGGCACCTAAATAAAAAGCACTGAGACTGACAGCTTGCCTTGTGTATCAAAGATGACACTATTCTTGGAGTTAATCTAAAAAGTTATCTTCTACTCAGCTCCTCAAAGTGACTATCTCTCTCTAGATAAAACATTGGAAGTATTTAAGCAGGCATTTCTTCGTGGTCTGACAAGCCTTGTTGTAGTGGAATGAAGTTCTAGGCTGCAATACCTTGGCATAATTTTTAATTTTAAGTTTTATAAGTTCCCTAACAATAACATTTCAATCAAACATCTCATCTCCTCATCTGACTAATTTCACATCTTCAGATGACTAAGTTAAGATTCATTAATTTTTATAGGGGACAGCTTCAAGGAGCTTCTCTGATTTCCCCTCCATGGGATCTAGGCTGCAGAAATGTGACAGAATTAAAATGAATCTAATCATATTTTAAAGAGAATCCATTGCGTAAATGTTCCAAATCCCTGAGTAAAAGCTTTTAAACTTAATTTTATCAACTTGCTTTGCAACTATATTTAGTATTTGTATAGCTGTAATATTTTATCATATTACTTAGTCCTATCCCACAATTAACATACAGTAAATATAAGCATAATTTGCTAAAATGTTTTGAATCGATAGCCTATATATAGTTTCTGTACTGATGCATATAATAATGCACTGATGCAGGAGTGCTGCTATCCAGTTGGCTGCCCATCCTACCTGGTCTCTGATGAGTCACACCTGGTCTCAGGCAGATAGTATCTCATTAGGTAAGAGAGAAAACCAGCTGGAGGCCGGCATTCCGGGATCCTGGTTGCCTATCGCTATAATAATGAAGGCCATTTATTATTACCTAATATTGCCGATGCATTGATTACAAAGCTTCAAACAATATTTTAAACCTTCCATTCAGCTATATGAATCACTCCTGTGTTTATGGGAATGTGCCTCATTGTATCAGAATAATCAGTAAATCAAGAAATACGTGGTATTTTACGACTTTGTAGTAGACCAGACTAATTACTTTATTGTAGTATTTAAAAAAAAATCCTCATGGTAAACCAATTACAAGTTTTTGACATCTTGCATGTATGTGCATGCGTGTGTGTGTGTACAGTTGTGGAAAAAATTAAGAGACCACTCTATATTGGGGGAAAAAAACTGCATTTTTGAATCCTGGTTTAATCATAGTTCTGCTGGCAGAAGGCTACACTGATCAGCAGGTTGCTTCCAGATTCAAAAATTCTAAGACAGAAGTACACGAGAACTAGGTGACACAGGAGACACTGGGAACGACCAGAAACCAGGCAGGTCGAGGGGCAAAGCAACTTTCTAATGCCAGAGATGACTGTTAAGTTATCCAACAGTTTCTCATGAGTCAGAGGATGACATCAAGTGACCTTCAGAAGTAATGGGAAACATTAAGGGCAGTACGTATCAGGCTCCTAGAAGCAGGACTGAAGTCCCATAAAGCAAGGAAGAAGCTCTTTATTAATGGGAAACAGAGAAGAACCAGGCTGCAGTATGCTCTCTCTCTCTCTCTCTCA
>JAODJU010000002.1:23411127-23424559 GCA_026776725.1 Gnathonemus echidnorhynchus | reverse complement strand
AACACATATTATATATATATATATATATATATATATATATATATATATATAGACACACACACTCACACACACACTCCTTTTAGAAACCTCAGTGATAGCACTATTATTAGCCTATGACCTGTATGTAAATTTAAGTTGATGTTGACTAATGTATTAGATCAAATGTAATGTTTGATCATAAAATTCAACTTAGACGATTACCCTAAAATGTTTAATTGTCTTTATTATCACATATTAGCCATCCATACCTCGAACCTATGAAGGCTGCTGTTCCTGACGTGCGTTGACATTATCCAAAATGCACACATTAAACCCAGCATCCAGCCAGCCGTGCCACTTCAGTTCCTGTTCTGCCTGCCCTCAGTACTAAAGCATATCTGTATCTCATTAGCTTAATTAATTGGCGCGGTATAAAAGTACATCGTTTTTGACTTCCTCCTTGCAACATATTATGTATCTCAACATTATATCTCATGATATAGCTTTTGTGTGTCTCCTGCTGGCATTCTGGATATGGCTGTTCGCCCTTTACTCCCTGTATGAACTTTATGATTTTATACCTGTTTTGGGGTTATGGGTCTGGATTTTTGTGCCTCAACCTGGTTTTCAGCGCTCTGGCTACTTGTGAACTACGACTCTGGAAATAGACGTGGGACCTCTGCCGTTGTATCCTATTCCTGTTCAGTCATTGCACAAGAGATAGACTTGCTTTTTCAGGTGGGGTTTATTGTATATTATATTTAGGGTTAAAATTAATGGAATTAATGAGCAACTAAATTAACCACCCATCTTGCCAACCCCACAATGTCAAGTGTAATCAAAATTTGAACTTGAGAACTTGAGTTATTATTTTAGTTTATTTTTTTTTAAAGGCTGTAGTATGAAGCAATGTTCCAAGTAGAGAATATAACTACAAAACAGAAAATTCGCACCTTCACCTTAACAGAGTATTGCAGCTCCCACTTAAAAGATGATTATATACAATTCCTTAGGGTACCTCATCTGAAATGGGACAGTATAAGTTATATAATTTCAAATATTCATTAAAAACGTATTGCAGAATCATAACTCGTAAGAGCTGGTGCATGATAACTGTGCGGCCAGCTGATGCAGTGGGGCGGCCATGGGGAAGAGAAGTGCGGCTTGGAAACTTTGATTTTCTTTGAAAATCATGTCTGGTTTGTTACCAAGTGTACAAAGCATGCCACATAAGTCTGTAAGAATAATGTAAAAAAGTCATGGTCACTCTTTTAACTCTGATAACCATTGTACTGTATATTTGACTACATAAATAACATTCTGGTGGGGGCTAGCTCTTCCCTTTTTTCCTATTTTAACTCTGTAATTGGTCTCAGGCTCAGCAGGCCTCTGTACTGGATACATGGTTATAGAAGATGGAGAGGTGGGTGGGAGACGGATGTATGGATGAATTTCTCACATTTCTTACATCGTATAATGGCCTATGTGGGTAATGTTCAAAATTATCTCAAATTGGTAATTATTTTAAGCCAGATATCATTTTGAACATATTAAGTCAAACCAAAAATGAGAAAACCTCAAACCAAGTTTTTACAAATGGAAAATGTTCACCACTTTCTTAGAGTGCAAATGAAAGTAATTTAAACATTAATGGCAACTTTGTCACAAACACTGATGTGAGCGCAGTTTTCTGTAGAGCATGACAGAACCCTCAGACGGCCTTTCATTGGCCTGCCACTGCATTGTAGAAGGACATGGTTAGAAACAAAATGCATTACATAACTGTGATCCTCAAGCCTCTTTTATTGAATTGTTTTCTTGAAAAAAGAACACAGACACAATTATTGCATGTCTTTTTTATTGGCCTAAAGGTTTAAAATAGTGTTCTCTACATATAAGCCCTTTTGATTTTATTAAACACATTTCATTTATATTAGTTTTAGGTTGTATTATTATTATTATTATTATATGAACTGATGTATGTTTGCAATACATAACTTAATATATGTGCAGCTTACGGTTTATTCACATATTTATTTTTTATGTAACTGATTTTTACATCAGTTTCATCATCGTCGTCACACAAAATACAGTTCAGTAATTACAACACCATGTAATGCTTTTCAAAGATTAGACTCTCTCTGTGTACCAGCCCCTTAAAGCATTTTTATGAGGGGGGGTATGATCACTGGCAGCTGTTGCACTGCCCACTGTTTGACAAAAAGCATGTGTATATGCATATATTCCTCTCATCTCATCTCCTCTTGGTTCCCTTGGTAACATTGTCCACTTTGCTGCAAACTGAATTAGATGATTTCCCAGCAATTCAGTTCAGAGGAACTCTAGCTACAACACACAAGAAAGGCTCTGCCGGACTGACAGAAGCATGCACTTGTGTATCAGTATATGATTAGTTCTTCATGGATTTCATCATGTAAGGTTAAGTCTGCCAGTTATTGCCTTGATAAGTTAATAACTACAGTATAGTATAGTTGATCTGTTGAAGTACTGTTGAAAACATGACAGATTATCTGTTGACAGATGTAATATCTCATGTGCCTGATTCCTTTTCTGTCCTTTTCAGTCTCCCTGTCATTATAACATAAAGCAATGCCAAAGACTTTAAAGATACAGTGCACTAGATGCTAATTCTAAACCTTGCCTATTTCTGACTTACTGTGTACTATCTAAAGGTCCATCCAAGATGAGCTATAGCCCTGGTGTCAATCAATCCCATGGAACAGAATCTCATTCTAAAACCATCTCTAGTTTTATATATCCAGTCATTTTAACATTGACTCGGGAATAATCATTTGTTGAACTTTCACTCCAGTGTTCTAGATAAGCAATCCATTGAATTATTTTTCTGCTTGGTTGTCCCTGTGAAATAACTCCTGCTTGTTTAAGATACAGGGAACTCAGGTTTATAGAATGGTGTGTTTCATTCCCAAAAACTTGAACTAGAGTGACATTCCAGTCTAGCCCAGAATATGATGAATTTGTTTAAGGTATCTTCTCAAAATATAAATCAGTAGGAATTACAGAAAAGTGTAAGGTTTGTGATTACACTAAAACATATATCTAACATCTAGGCTGCATCACAAATAGGTAGGACAAAATCTTGGATATAGTTACCTCTTTGTGTAAAATGAGAATGGAAAATTATATTAGGGTCTGAATGTTACCCTTTTCAGATTTGTAGCAGGAACAATAGGAAGTTGGTGTATGAATAATGATTAGTGCTAGAATGTATTCTCATGTAAAACTATCCCTGACTAGAAACGTAATTACAATTCTTTTGTTAGTGGGTAGCAGTTGCACAAGACTTTTTCCTTGCAACTACTCTGGATGTCAAATTGCAAAATCCCCGTAATTCTTTGACTTCTCAGTCAGATTTTGGCAGTCTTGCCCTCTATGGTAATTATTGAAATGGGTGCATTAAGTGGTGAGACTTATTGAAGATATGTACAGTTAGTGGTTGCCCTCTGTGAGCTTCTGAAAAACCCTCTAAAAAATGCCAATGAGGCAGGAGGAAGCCTGAAATAATGCAGCTGGAGATGCCCAGCCATACACAAACAAACGTGTCTTCATGGTGACCAGCAATCTCCTACTGGACTAACTAACCATCACCAGGCATGAAGAAGCCAGTCAGAAGCTTTTCTGTTTGGCTCCTGTTTTTTTTTTTTTTTTTTAATTTAGCCCCCCCCCCCCCCTTTGTGTATTATGCATCGTGCATTTTCAGGTCCCCACGTCGATCTTTGAATGCTATAAAAAAAAAACTAAAAATGCAAATAGTCTCATATTTTGCTTGTTTACTTATGGTTAAGGTTAGGGCTGGGTAGGGGTTAGGGTTGTCATGTTGGGATTAGAGTTTTCCCTGTGTGTGTGTGTGTGTGTATGTGTGTGTGTGTGTGTGTGTGTTTGATTGATATGTCTCAATCACTCAATGAAGAAGGATATAAAAGAATGGCCATGAGAGGGTGGGAAAAATACATGATGCAAGGGAGACATTTCTACAGGGAAAAGCAGAATATGCTTCAAAAGAGCTATTAAAGTCACCTTCTTTAGGCTATGCTTTTTCACATGGAAATAATTCAGATTCAGCTCATGCCAATGCCACCAACCATCAGTAAAACTGCAGTGATGAACTTTTTAATTGGTTATATCAATAATATAATACTGCGCAAAAGTCTTAGGCAGGCAAAGGAAATTATATTGAAATTATTTTTTTGTTGGTATAAAACTAGGATTTTATGTCTGTAGAGCTGTTAGCCACATCATGCATGTATATATTTAAAGTATTATTTATAGGCTTGTATTCTTGTGTATGTCCTGTATCAAATCAAATCACATCAGATCACTTTTATTGTTGTATCACTAGAACAAGTGGTCTAGTGAGTCAAAGTCTTGGGTCATGAGTTCCTGTCATCAGTGCAGTACATTAAATAAATGCAACCTGCACATGGAACTACTGCACTACAGTTTACATTCCACATATGCACAAAGGAAACAATGCAATACAGTACAATACAATGCAATATAGATACAAAACACCTTAAAGCAGTCAGACAGACAGCAGGTGTAACACAGTACAGTTTAGTGCACAGGCATTCACAAGTGCAGTGGAGAGTGCAGTGGAGACCTGGGGAGGGCTGATATTAACTGGAGTTCAGCATCCTGGTGATCTTTCCTGGAGCTCACTGGGCTGGTTCTTGATGCTGCAGTATCATCTGGGATCCCTGATAATTTTTGCAGCTTTCCCCTGGCACCGGCCAGTGTCGCCGGCCTGCAGGGGGCAGTAGCCCCGCCCTCTGCAGTGCTCTGCGGTTGAAAGTGGGGCTGTTTCTGTAGCAGGCAGTGATGCATCCGGTTAGGAGGCTCTCAATAGTGCATCTGTAGAATGTCCTGAGGATGTGGGGGTTTTTCAGCCTCGTTTTAGCCCCCCGCGTGACCATGTTTATGTGTATGACATTCATTCATGATTTCAATTTCCGTTGTATTGTCTTATGTAACAGAGCAGCCTGACAGATATGGATAGTGAGGGAAGTGAGTAAATGACTTTTTTTTGTCCATTGGAAGCCAGAAATCAATTTGTCAAGCTCCTTTTTACATTTTGGTTATGTTTCCTATGGCAGACGATGAGGACAGACAGAAAAGGGCACGACAAGAGGCTTCAAGCGGCTTTTGAGCTGGCTGGATCATAACCTTTTACCTTTCAAATATGCTTTGTCTTTTTATTTCTGTGTCAGGATGTGAAAACCATCTTTTTGCCAGCCTTGAACTTATCATGAGATGAGCGAGTTAAACTGTAGTGTAATAACCATAGAAGTGATTTGTAGAAATTCTAGATAAGTGAGAAAAAAGATTTCTGTGAGTTACATTTTAACATTATTATTAATTTTATTATTATTATTATTGAATAACTTCATACTGTATAAATTGATATTGTATACGGTAAATGGTTATTTTGTGCTCAGTTTATGTTTTTTTTGTATGCTTTTCCTTAAAAATGCATTTGGATCAGTCTTACCTGGAAGGTCTCTGGATAAAATGTACCATGAGATACTGAACATGAAACATTACACAGCTTGAGTTAACCTTTGGGGGCCCAATTTCTTACTGTGTCCTCTGAGCGTTCAGGACTCTCATGAGAGGCCTGGTCTTTCTTCTACCCGTTGTAGTAAAGTGGAGGAGGGCTTGTTTGAGAGTTCAAGCCCGTGCATGAATACCTTTGCTGAGCTGAACATGCACCGAGTTACAGATATTAACCCACCCTTTTTCTGCAAACTGAATGTGGGAACAGTTGTGGCTGTGAGTGTGTGGGGAGGGGGTTTGCCTGGCCTGCTGTCATGATCTCATACTGCCATCTACAGCTGACATCTGCCCACACGCTATACCCACAAAGAGCTCAAGGAGATCAAACTGCAGCAAACTGCAGCATAACCAACAGTGTCTGTCTTTCACTAAATGATTCGTACTTTCCTGTCTGGTGCTGGTGGTTCTTTGTTCTTTTTATCAAAATATCAATATGGCACAATTAGTGACAGTGCGTGTCAGAGGCAGAATGTTTAGCGTGTTACAGGAAAATAGCCTACAGAGGGTATACAGAGTATTTGTAACGTTTCGACAATGTATTAGTTGAGATTCAATAATTTATACAACATTGGTCGAATGAGTAGTCAAATTCAATAAAATTATTCTAATAATATGTAGGTGTGCCCATGAATCACTGCATATACTGTATTTTCTGGACATCTAGAGACATAGCAAAACAACTGAATTGTTGAATCACAAATAATTTGTTGAAATGCTACAAATACTCTGTAGGCAGACTACTCAAATAAAGTGTTACCCAAATTTTCCATAATATGTAAATGTAATGAATAATCCAGACTTTTAAATGCATTTAATTATGAGCATTCACTCTTTGTGGTTTAACAGCGTTGTTAAATGTCTGAAGGAAGTGACTCAAACATATATGCATGTTGACCATAACTAATAGTTCCACAGCTTGAATTAGCAAGCCATTGCACTGATAGATCTGTCTTGTATTTTGTTCCAGTTTATGGGTGCAAACATCTGTTTGGGCAGCTGACTCTTGATAGAGAAAAAGAAGCTTTCAGGTGCCTAGCAGGGGATCGGATAAAGTCGTATACTGTGTTTTTGTCCACCCAAAACCTGATACACATCTGCATCAATGACTTGTGGAGAATTTTAACATCCAGCAAGATCTCTTTCTTGATTCTGTTTCTTGCTTCTGTGTTTCATCTATTGCATGGATATTTGAAAGAAAGTATATTTGTTCTTACAATGGGAAAAAAGCTATGCTACCCTTATCGCCCAGAAGAAATGTAAAATAACCCAGCAAGCCTCCATAACAATACAGAAAGATGAGACTTAGGACAATTCTATTTTAAAAATATGTTTGCAGTGCGTGTCTAATCAAACGTCAAAGAAATTAAGAAACTGCTTAAGATTACATGTAAGGACAGTAGTGCCTCCAGATTTGCAAATTGACATTTGTGATTTTGATTATTCAAAAGTTGGCCATGAACAATTAAACATGAATATTTTTGCAGCTTACTGAGAGATCACAGAAACTCACAGAAGACATGTAAGTCAAAAACAACACGAAATTTTCTGGATCATATAAAATTATATCATATATAAATAATAGTGACACATAATATGTGTTAATGTAAGTGCATACTACATCTTTAATATTAAGTTTTGGCTTTGTTACAGCACACAACGTTGTCTTGGCAACCAGACTCAATCACATGTCACCTGTCTTTGTATCAGTAGAATCTCAGTTTTCTTTTAAACTTTCTTCTTAACTTTTAAACTATTCAGTTCCATTAATTTTGCATTTTTAATAATGGGTCCAAACATAGTGCTCCCAGTGTGGGCAGTAGTGAGTTAGATGGTTTGTATATTATATTAAAGGTCTAGATTGGCAATGACAAAGTAATTTGATAATTTGTTATACAAAGTGTAGACTAAAGTTCTGTTTGCTTAGAAATTGGCAATGAATAGACTTTTTATGTTATTATTCAGACTATAAGACTGTTATGGATTGAGTTAGGGGTGACCAAGTATTATTTAAGCATTTTCACATTTGCAGGGATCTTACATCCCAGCACAACCCACATCATGAATGTGAAGGGGTGACTGTATAGAATAGTTTCAGTGGTACCTTCGTTGAAAAACTGGCATTGACTTGAGTCGACAAATCTCGTCCTGCTGTCTAACAAACACACCGGGACACACACACGCACACACACACACGCACACACACACACATCCATGCGCACACAACCCCAGGGCACCTGCATGACACCCTGAACTTCCACTTGCATCTGGCGTTAGCTTTGAAATGTATAACATTAAGGTCAGATGGAAGGAAGATGATCTATCTTCTGTATGTCATGGGCTCAGCAATGATGAATGACCTGGGCTGCTGAATTGCGATGACCCTTTGACAGTGGTCCATTAACAAACAGATTGCCAAATTCTCTCCTTTTGTGCTCCATAAATAGGAGGCACCTCTTTATTACTTTGAGACTGTTGGGAATAAAAACTCATAACTCTGATGATGCCTGATTATAGTGGCAATCTTTGGCTCATTAAGCTAATTGACTCTGATGGTTTAACTCACTGGATGCCCTCTTGACAACAATTTCAAAATCCATACACCTGTGAAAACATAAAGAAATAAACCTGTGATCAACATCACTCCTCCATCTAGGACGAGAGCATAAAACACGGAAGAATGATCCCACGTGAGACAAATTACTGTTTAAAAAAAAAAAAGAAAATCTTTTAACCTTGAATGCTCAAATGCCCATGAATATGGTCTTCAGCTTCACCAAGGGCATTCTCTTATAGGTCTGATGCGTTTTTGTGAGCTGTACTGGGAGATATTTTTAATTTACAGTCCTTGTGCAAGAAGAAATGACCTTCCGTGTCTAACAGCCTGTTCTGTCTTAAAACAAATCCAAGGAACAAACTGACTGACTGCCCTTGATAATTTAGCCCAGCACTTTGGACATTTCCAGGAGCAAAAAAGAGCATATATATTTTTTCCATACAGCATGATGCCCTCATCCTGTTTATCATAGGCTTGTGACCCATAGTATAGCCTGCTGATAACAGGTGTTTAAAAGCAAGCAGAGCCATCTCCTTTCTTGTCCCAATGACAGAGCCATTTCCACCTGAGCAAAATACATTGAAATGCTCTGTGTGATGGCCGGATACCTCCTCCTGGGACGTCCGTGCACCATTACCAAACCTCTTTCATTTGGAATAAAAATGGCCACACTGACATCTTAAATCACAACAATAAAATCCTGCCCCCTGAGTCCGACCACTGTCAGATATGTTCACATAAAAGCACTGGAGCAGTAAAAATGTCACCACAGATCTGTGTTGGAACATCTGTTATTTCTCTGGTCCCAAGACATGCCTAAATCATGACATCCTCAACAAGAATTAAAATCAAATGGCGTCCCCACCTAGTACATCACTTTGGCTTCGTGTTCATAATGTATTGTTTATGTCTAGCTGAAAAAGGACTAAAAAAAAACAAAAGCTTCATAGTAAATAAGCTTTCTACAGGGTAACAACACCTTAGTGGCTATAAATTACAAAATATCACATGCTACAATACCAAGAAACACATACAAGCTTCCTTGGTGTCAAATAAAGATATGTTCCACTGCCCACTAAATCAATTTACAACTTGTATGCAGCCTATAAATAAAACTGGCTCAAAATGGAAATGTTGCATTCAACCTTTTGGTATCACACCTACCTGAAAAAATGATTAATATTCATTTTCAATTTTCAGATTGAAGATTTCTCATCAAACCATGTCTTGGAACACTCTGTCTTTTTATGATGAGTACAAAAATGGCTTTCAGTGTAGCACCTTAAATGAATCACTGAGATATTCTGTGTATAGTATGGCATTAAACGTGCAGTGAAATCTAAGACAGTTGAATGTTGATAAAATGTTTACAATGTGGATGCTTATGCAATACTCATAATGCACTCAGCAAATGAAGTTGTTCTGATTCTGAATTTATCTGCAAAATATTTTATTCTAAATTGTCACAATTTCATTCAAAATTAACCAAACATGGAACACTGGAAAAAAGAAGACTTATCGTATTTTACTTAAAATTAGGATGTAACTTTGCACACCTTTTTTCAGAAGACTAGGCATGCAAGCCTAATTAGATGAGCATGTTCTATCATTCAGCACATCTGTGCCTAGATTAAACAGACACAGTGAGCCAGCTGTTGGAAAGGTACCTGATCTGTTACTCAATGAGGCCAGCACCATAAGTTGAACATGTTTCAGTAACAAAGCATGCCTCAGTAACCATGCATATCTCAGTAATATATTTGGGTACCACGGTAATAAAAATGTCAGTAACGCTTTACTGAAGGCCATGTTTTTTTTGTTTTTTTTCTTTTTACATCTGAACCAATGGAACTTCTGACCAAAATTCTCCTGAATACATAGCAAATGTGGAGATATCCAGTGTTTTAAAAAGTAAAATGCTATGTTCCATTTTGAACTAATACATAACACAAGATTAGTCCTGTATTTCGCAACTGAAAGTGGAAACATTAATTGCTGTAGTATTTGACACGTTTTCGACACAGTTCACAGGACACAGTGAAAGTCTTTAAGAGCCTGGTTTTGGCATTTATATAGACACCATGCTATTTAAGTAATATCTGGTGAGAATATTTTTTGAATCTTTATTAAACACGCGGTGGGTCCATGTGTAGGGCCTACATGTCATTCTATTTTGCACAAATAAAATTTATGCGGCCAGAGCAACAGCACTGTATTTCCCACTCAGACGCCCTCACAGGAAAGCTGGTTATGTTCTCACAAAATTAATAACACTTTTTCTCAACTGTTCTGAAGTAGTTACCATTGGTTGTATTGTCATTGCAATTTAACACTGGTTCGTGAGTACAGATCTTTTTTTGTGAATTGCGAAGTCAATCAGTTGCATGGAAGAATAAATAATAAGTATTTGTGTCAGCACATTAATCTTGGTTTCTTTTTCATTTAGCTATGGAGAAAAATAAAATGTAGTCCATCCACAAGTAAATTAAACGTTTGCTGGATAAGTGAATTATTTCTAACAATAAAGAACAAGTAGCCTTTTATAATTTTCTCAATATCTTGCAGTTAAAAGGATTTATACATTTAGTTTCAAGAATGAGATCATCTATGGGATTTTTTTGTTGTGAAATTATTTATAATTTAAAAGTGTGCTAAGCTAATAACACATTATGAGTGATATCTCAAATTAATTTTCAGTTATTTTCCCTTTAGTGTGACAGTTATCTATTTTTTCTGATCTGATAATTGTTATTGCCCCATTACTGTCTGATTCTTACAAATATCTCTCAGGCTTATTATGTAATTATGTTGTTATTACGTCATTGTGATTTACTAGAGGAAAATGACATTTTGTATTCATTTCATATTTTCTTTGTCAGCTGTGATGTCATTACACCATTGCTTTAGCAAGTTAATAGTTGTATAAATATGAATGCTGTTCTGTATGTTTGAATGCAGCTCTCATTTTGAATGTGACTCAGTTGTCTAGTTAAGAGAACACCAAGTCAAAAATAACTCAATGACTATTGATGTTTTTTAAGCAATGAAAGTAGAAACAAAAAGTAAAATGCAGATTGCATTTGCAGATTGCAGATGTACAAAGTGTGATATGTAACACTGGAGCAAAAAAATTAAAAATATACCAGAAACAAAAGCACACTATTTTATTTTTATTTTTTTGGGAAAAGAATTTGCAGGACATCACCTCTTTCCCTGCTGATTTTGAGTGTTTAAGGTGTCGTTGTTGTGTCATAGGGAATCGACAGTGATGTGGCCTTTCATCTAGCTCAAGTACGTCTCTGTATTTGCCTTTTTGTTTCTCACAGATTATGAGGTTATTGTAATGCTTCCTCTCATCATCTGGCAAAGTGCTTAGACCACCTGTATATCACCTGTCCCCTGATAAACAGCAGGCCCTTATAAACGGGGCTGTCACACACAGCCAAGCTAATCTCCTCTCCAAGTTTAGGGAGAATTTAACTTCATACCTAGTAGCACCATCGCACATCCTAATGCTCCTTCTACTAACTAATAGGAGAAACTCTTTAAACTTCATGGCTTATAATATTAAGCTTGTCAGCTTATCATATTATGCTTGTGAGCTTATAATATTAGCATTTAAATATTCTTGGGCTTTTGAACATAATTTGAAAGAAAGGAGATTTTGCCCATTTGACCTAGTTTGTCTTTTAGAGGAAGCTACATTTTGGCAGAACTTGAGTTTGTTTGTTTTTTAATATATAAATCTGATTTATTTTCATTAGTTCTAACAGTGCAAAATTCTCCGACCACTGTTTAAGACAGTTTAGAATCCAGTCATAGCTCTCATTTATCTGTGCTAAATATTTTACTTGCGGATGAATGAATTAAAAGTAATTGATAGCAGATTGGAATGGTATGCATTAGGGAATCAGCAAGGAGGATAAGTACAATTTCTTTAACACCTGCTACTTCTACTTTTGAAACCATAGAAATAACATTTTCATGGAGTTCATGGCAGTACAGAAACTCCAAACCACAAATTCTATGCCAGTAAGCACAATTCTTTTCAAACTGAATTACCTTATTTTTATTACTATTTTTTTTTTTTGCTTCAAATATAACTTTATCTGACGTCATGTTCAAGGCCCATTGATAATGTGTTATATGTAATTAGAAATTTGACTAGTTGTACCAAGTAGTAAGGTAAATTATATAATTAATTATAGGTCGTAGCTACGTAACCTATTTGTCAGCTAAAATGCAGTTTCTCTCTCTCTCTCTCTCTATATATATATATATATATATGTGTGTATATATAAATGCAGCTGAATATTTATGGAATTACATGCATAAATAGACTCATAATTATGATACCGCTGTGATAGTATAATCAAATTTAATGGAATATTTGCAGAAACATTTGTTTAAATTAGTGCATTAGTTCATTTGTGCACTTATTAGCATGTAAATATTCAAATCTGTCAGGATTTATCAGAAATAGAAAAAACAACTCAGTTAGTTTGAAGGTCAGTGAAGCTCCTTATGGGTGGAAGGGTTATTTTTAAGTACAAATATGGCTTTGTTTCTGTTTCTGTTACGATCTTTCACTTGAATAAGCTGTCAAAGGGAGAGTTTTAAATGAAGTTACTTCACAACCACGGTACTACCCAGACTGAGCTGGCAATCAGTAATTAAGATTCTTTATACTCTGCCTATTTGCAAAGAAAAAAAAAGTTTAGAAGTGCCACAAAAAAAGGTTCATTGGTCAAAAAAACTGAAAAATTATGTAATGTATCAGTTGTCATGCCCTGCTTCCCTGCCCCACTCGTTCTCTCCCTAATTTGGCTCTAACGAGTCATATCTGTTGTTCATTTGGTCTTACCTCTCGCTACAATCCTCGTGTGGATCACCCCAGCTGACTCTCCTTTGTTCCTCATCAGTTGCATCTTGTGCTCCCCAGTCTGGTCATTGATGTTGACCTAGTGTGTGTGGTCCAGAGTTTGCTGGTTGAGCCTTCAATGTGACCATGTCTGTTTTTATTTGCTTTTTCCCATTTCCCTTAATAAACCCCTTATTGTTTGTCCCACCGGCCGCCAGCTTCCAGCCTCTGCCCAATCCTCCAGTCTACTCACCCAGGTGGTTCTCAAACATTCTCAAAAATCATGCCAGGTTTTGGAAATATTGACAACCTGTCTTGGTAAAAAAGGAACGGCTTACCTATATGATGGAACGGGGCATTTTTAAACAGGGCCGTGCAGAGATGTTTGAAGGGGCGGGTGCTCAAAGTTAAAAAAGGGCACATAGAACCAGGCTGAATAACAA
>JAODJU010000002.1:23388363-23402488 GCA_026776725.1 Gnathonemus echidnorhynchus | reverse complement strand
ACTAAGTAAAGGACATCAGAAAGTGATCCAGTATTAGAAAGGTATGAGCATTGTATGTAGTGCAGTTTCAATGCCATTAAACCTAATACTAGACACCAGAGCTGTATCTAGAAATCCTGCCCCCCTGTCCAACTTTACATATAATTTTATGTATTGAAGGGTGTTGGACCTCCAGAATCTCCCAGGGTATCCATGCCCTTACTGCACCCGTTTGACACTTCTACTGTAGCTAACTGTGCCTTCTGATTTTTCTTTTAGCCCCAAAGAACCTACATTTCATTTTCATATTTGTTCTTCACTCAGTTGAAAAAAAAAACGACTCCTTCTTTATGTCTTTGACACCTGCCCGACATTGACCCCTGAAAAACATTAAACTCCCATTCTCAATTACTTGTCATTCTCTATTCAACCCCCATACAGTTATGGAATAATTCTCTTTTAGCTTGAATAATAGAAAATGGTGCTAAAGCGTATTGCTCATGTGGATGAGGGAAATCAAAATGGGTAGCACTACAGAATAAGTCTGGTGGTAGATTCCAGAAAAATGTTTTTGTTTATAATTAAGAAGTACTTTGGGTGGATCAAGGCTATATATATTAGAATGCAATTTTTAATTCACTATCTTATGCAGTTAATTCATTTTTTCTTCAGAACAAATGAAATTATTGTATCTGGGTGGTTTGTTGACTAAAACCCCATTTCTAAAAAAGTTGGGACATTGTCTAAAATGTAAATAAAAACAGAATGCTGTGATTTACAAATCATATAAATGAAAATGCTGAAATATACAAAGCCTTCTGAAAAAAATCTTCTTTTGATGGCAGCATATGTCGCTCCAAAACCTGTAAATGTCATTCAGCATTAATGGTCCCTTCCCAGATGTGCCATCTACCCTGGTGTGCGGGCAGTAATGCACCCCCACACCATCACATATGCTATTTTTTTTTTTAACTGTAATTTCACCTCCTCCTCGGGTTCTGTTTGGATTACTCCGACATTGACCTGGACTGTCAACTCTGAGTTTGTCTTGCTCCTAATAAACTGGCTTTGAGCGCCTGGTTCCACAAAGTGTCCTTCATACTGTGCCTTCCGCTCACAATTATGTACTACAGGTGATGGAATTCAATGCAATATTACTTTGAGGAACATCATTCTTATATTGTTGCACTATTTGTCCACATAGTCTTTCACAGGGTGGTAAAAGTCTCCCCTCTTCACTGCAAAGAGACACAGTTGACACAGATAACAGAACAGCTGCTTTAAATGAATGACCTCCATTAAATCTTTTATTGAATTCAATAGCTTTTGCAATTATTAAAGGGTCCAGCTAGTGGAATTCTTCGGCTTTGTTTTTGCACAAACAAACCATTGATACATGCATGCATACATCCAGTTGTTCATTTTTAGCATGTTTCATTGTGTTTTAACATCATTGGTTTCCGTTTTCGATATGTTTTCCAGTTTTGTCAGAATCATACTTTATATCATTCACGTTTACATCATTCACTACTCCGTAAACTGAAGCAATACTTGAAGCACTTTTGCCATTTCTTAATGGTTGAAATAAGTTCAATTTTTGTGACAATCCCAACCCTACATGCATACATTTATCAGCCATAAGAATGGATGGTACTTTACAATAACACTGCCCCGATAGTTCAGATCAGATGCCCTAGGAGGCCTGCTTGTAATATGCAACAATAAAATTGTGAAAATGAATCATATTGAATAATGTGCAGGATTTGGGTGAAGTATACACAACACAACATTCATCGTGATAATATTGTTGCACTATATTTTTATGGCTGTATTAGGGCTTCTGTCTTGGGCTAAATGTGGACCAACACAGACGGACTAAACCCAGGCCAATTTTCAATGACTTCTTTTGGTCTAAATAAAGGCCGTAAAGGGCCGACCAGAATTACCCCAAAAAATAAAATCTGGTCGGCCCTTTCCAGCCTTTATTTACATCCATGGACGTCTGCTGCTTGGTGGGCCATGTCCAGGCCATTCTCAGATTTCACTGTCAAGTCCCTCAGAGCATAAACGACAAGACACTGTAGTGCTGTCGAAATATGTGGCCTAAAGGTTTCTATTTGTGTCTGCCATTGTGTCGATGGAACAATGTTAAACGTATCACATTTTTGCTTAGCTGAATAACCCCCACGGATTCAGACAATTTGATTAAATGATAATGCAGGCATGAAGGTTTGTTTGTTTATATCAAATATGATTTTATTGTCATATCATCTATACGTGTTCTCAGCCAATGATTTACATGACACTTATCTCAGTGAGGATACTAATGAACACACATGCACTCAATGGTAAAACTTGAAACAGGAACAACGCTTATTATTTACGTAAAAGATACAGACACACATATAATAAGACAGTTACATATATGTTCAGTGTGGAACACGCCATCCCAGTAGCCTGCATATTCACCAGCCCTGCAGCGACACACTATGCTTTCCCTTGTAATTATTCCACCATGGGAAGATGGCATTAGTTTTCTTGGTTTGTGTACATAATCAGCACACTGATTGCAGAAGAAATGGCCAGGGATAAAGATCTGAGTGACTTCCATAAGAGCGAATTGTTATGGCCAGGCGACTGGATTAGAGCCTCTCTGGAATGGCAAGTCTTTTATTGCTTAACATTACAAGAACCAACAATGCACATAGTAATTCAACATCCTGGTATGTGTGCCAACATGGCCAAATTAAACTCTTACATACGTAACTAACAGTTTTTCTTTTATTTTTTTTAGTTGATAGGCTTTTGGGCTTGAATTTATCTGATAATGATGTTCTTTGTATGTTTGATTAAAAACCCTGTTTTACACAATTGTCATTTATCATTAATCTCCCTCTTAAAGTGGTCATTTTGAAGGCTATTTAATCAAGGGAAGAAATATTATATCACATTCTTGAAGATAACAGGGATGAAGGGGGTTAATGAGATAAATCATGAGGTGATTAGATAAAGTTGTTTCCAGAGAATCGTTGTCAATATAACAAGCATAATAAAAGACTTTGCTTCTACACGTGTGAATAATAATAAATAAGATATGGTAATTTAAAAAAGTGAAAAATGTGCTAATAATATTTGACTTCTAAGATCATTTACTTATTATCCTTCGCAGTACACAGTTTGTATTTTCCCATAATTTACATTTTTCATCTAAATCAGTTGTCATGCTGGATGCTGGATTGTTACATACGGGGTGACTTAGTCAAGATATAGAGAATGATAATCTGTCATGGAAATTACAGTGTAACTGCATATTTCATGCAGGTATGCTTTGACTGCTGAGCAACTCAAATTGGTGTAAACTGTAAATTGTCTGCGGCAAAAATAAAAATTAAATTTTTCATGTATTGACCTCCACTCAACGTGCACTGCCCAAAAATGCAGGTCTTGTGGTGTGTTCTCGATACGTAATGGTCAGTACCTACCAAATTTAGTCCAAGTAAGGCCAACTGGTGAACCATTCTCAATGCGATCCAGGATCTGCTGCTATCGAAGATCAACTGCTAACGTTTTCTTGTGGAATCCATGCCTCTATAGGTCAGGGTTGTTTTGGTGGCACGAGAGAGACCTACACAGTATTAGGCCGGTGGTTTTAACATTATGGATGATCGGTGTATACACATACACACGCAGAATAAGACTTCAACACCTAAGATTACTTTATCAGGAATTTGCCACCAAAAAGACATGCTTATAAGCTTTCCATTACAATAAGGATATCTACCTAGTCAACAGCCACTGTAAATGGTATGCAAAAACACTTGATATAGCTGAGAGAGAATGATAATGAGACTGCCAAGTCTTTTACATTCACCAAGACTGATAAACACTTCAAATCCTCTCTAAGATCATGCATGAAAGTTTAATTGAAGTAATCTGTGCCATTATTGCCATCTCGCTTCAACAGTTTTAATCTTCCAATGCCATCCATTATTGTCCACCTATTTCTGCTTGGTTACATCACACTAGTTAATATGCACCTCATCTCTTTCCATATCCTTTATCATAATAATCTGTTTCATTAATCTACACTAATGAATGACATTCCTGAAGGATTTTTTTCTTTTTATTATGTTTACTTCTTTTGTACCTCAGTGAGCCACAACAGATGATATAAGCATGCTGGAAAATGAGAATTATTGACTTTAGTCTACATTATACAAAATATCATGGCCCACTCACCTCACCCCAACCTAAGCACCCTGGGAGAAAAAAAAAAGATAAACATACTCTGTATATGTCTCTCTCTCTCTCTCGCTCTCTCTCTCTCTCTCTCTCTCTCTATATATATATATATATATATATATATATATCGACATAAACTAGACATTAATTTCATTACAAAGTTACAAAAAAAGCCTTTGTGTAGAGGTGCTACTGTTGCATTTAAATTTTGAAGAGACCAAGGATGTGTTTCGGACTGAGATGTGTGACTGACTGAATGGAGAACTTATCTCTGACATTAATGATATGCTACAGTTTCATTCTACCTAGTCATTAACTGCAAATAATTGTGCCGCCTAATTTTACGTGGACTGAGAATGACTGTGGATCAAATGACACTGTGTTGAATTTAAAGCAGAAAAAGAGAGAAATGATCCAGCTTAACTGAATTGCCAATGCATTTATCGTTAATGATAATTATTCTTCTCAGGTAAATTCCTAATGTTTGTCTTATGGGTCATTGGGCTGGACAGTCAGTTTATCATAACAAGCTAACCAAAGATATAAACATTTTTTCCTCTATTAAGACACCCAGAACAGCCCAACCATGATGTCATAGCTAAACAGTATCGTTGTTGGGGGGCGGGTTAACTTTTATTTTAAACGATGTTTTGATGAACCATCTGAAAGCTGAAAATAATAATTCCAGCACATTATTATTATTATTATTATTATTGCAATTGCATTTAAATTCATCAGTTTATGAATTATTCTGAATTCTCGTTACATTTGGAAGTCTCTGATGAATCATTTTAAAAGCAAAATTCCTTTGTTATTTCAGAAGGTCTGTCGTGCTACGGTGCCACAATGGGGCTGATGGATCTGTGAATCTGTGCTGCAGCGTTCTTGCGCTCGTCGGTCCGGATGGCACTTTTCAGATCATCAGCGTGGCACAGCAGCTAATCTGGCAAAGGACCTGTCAGCCTCTAGAAGGGAGGATTTGAAAAGGCGCTCGTGTAAAATCAATTGCTTTTGAAGGGAAGCTTTTTTGATATTTTCACAGAGCAACACATGTGCAGTTTTTTCCCGCCATAAACCCTTTTTTCTGATGACTTTCCATACTAATAGCTGTCATTCCCACGATGATAAGGCTCAGTTCCCAGTCTCTGCTGAAAGGTGAAATAAGGAGATGTTTTAAGCTGGAAAAGGAAAAAGAAGGAAATGATTCATTTAAGTGCCTTAAAATTGAAAGGGAGATTACAGAACCTGGGCACTGTACACTAAAACATAATATGATGATCCGAATTCAAATAATTTTATCAAAATTATGGATGCCTTTTGGAGACAGGTATTTTTGTAGAAGTCATGTGATTTCTTCTTCTTAATAATAATAATAATAATAATAATAATAATAATAATTCTGATACATGGAAGTAAAATTCAAAGATGAAGAAGGACTTAAGTTCTGTTCACGCTTGAACTTTGCATAACAATTCTTCAAGTTTGAAACCAGCCATCCAAAAAAGAACACTGGACTTTAAGCTTTAATATCTTTCCCATTATCTGCTTAAGTGTTAATGAATTAGTTGTATTAATCCCTTTGTTCTTCTAATATGTTAATTCAATGCCCTTATTCTGTCTAAAAGCAATTTTCTGTCACCACAGTGCTGTAAGTACCAATTATTTCTTAAATGAACTTGATTTAATGAATAGCAGATTGATGTATTTCAAACACCATTTTCCTTGAGACAATTAGTTGCCAAACTTTTAGACAGGACAAAGAAAACCATGCCCAAAGTCCTTTGTCACCCCTTCATTGTCTGGGGGAAGGGGGGGGGGGTGGTGCTTATTCCTGGAGCCATACAGCAACAGTCACCCAGAATTGGATACTAGTACCTTTATAGCATTTAGCAGACACTCTTATCAAGAGCGACTTCCATTTTTCTAAATTCAGTCCCCCTGGAGTAAGTTGGGGTTAAGGGTCCTGCTCCGGGACCCTAAAATGGTAGTGCGAGATCTCTTGGTTCAGAGGCAAGTATCCACTAGACCACCAACACCCATTATTAGCACTTAGTACTTTGCACTAAATTAAATCAGTGTACCTGTCATTGAATCATATCAAAATATTCCTGACTGAACTTGGGGTCAACATGTCTTCCCGCACAACATGATTTTTAAAATTAAGTGTGCATTATTGTTGCTATGGGCTGATGACATCCCAGCAACACAACCATACTTCAGATCTGCCAACCCATTTTCAGAGCCCTTTATCCAGGGTAGGTTTAGTTCAAACACAATAGTCTCACAACTCACAAGGAGTAATGCACAAGGTTAGGGTATACCCGGGGAGGAAATAATTAAGAGAGACAGGCAAATAAAGGTGTATTCTTCAAATTTCCTTTAATCTTCATTTGCAAGTATAAAACATACAAATTCTTAAAGAGACGTTTCCCTTATTTGCATCCATCCATTTTTTATACCCACTTGAATGTAGGGCCATGGGCTCCCAAGTCTATCCCAGAAGCTATGGATGAAAGGCAGGGAATAATCCAGGATCACAGGGCACACACACCATCCACATGTATGGACAATTTAGCCACTCCACTTCACCGTAGTATGCCTTTGGACTGAGGGGGGGGGGAAGCAGGAGAACCCACCGCAAGATGGGGAGGACGTGGAAGCTCAAACCCCGGGCTCCATCTCTCACGGATACTCAGTCATCCCTATTACCAATCAAATTTAAACATTACTGGGGCACAAAACCTGAGACAGAAACTGACGCATTTTAAAATGAGTTAAATGTATACGTTGTATTTGTTAAATAAGTGATTTTATCAAAATCAGTAAATGATGAAGAGATTGTGATAAAAACCACATGAACCAGTATATGGAAAAAGAAACTAAATGAAAACGAACAGAAAAGTCCATGTAATATAAATGACATTTACGCTGTAAGTTCTTCACTTCCTACATTTGAAAGGAAGAACTGAATTACTATTACTGGCAAATAGGTAGGGTGCTCTCTCTCTCTCTCTCTCTCTCTCTCTCTGTCACACACACACACACGTACCTGTGCTCATATCTCAAGTCTTTTGACATTTTTAGATTTTCAATTGCAGTCATACATTGTTATAAAACTGATTTTCCCTTTGTACAGTAGGGACTGAAAAAATGGTCCCCACAACATCAAAATAACAGGTTTTATCACATTGTGGGCACACTTGGTCCCCACAGTGTAATGTATATCTGGCTCACCTTAGGTCTGTTGTCATAGACCACCCCACGTCCATCATCCCTAGTGATTCCCTATCCCTCGGGCTGCCGCACTCAGCCGTTGTCCAGACTTCCCTTTTTTGTGGGTTCAAGGCTGTCTGTAATTTAACATTTATTTTGTGTTTTTTTCTTGGTTTGTGTATTTCAGTTACAGTCCCTTGTTTTCTGCTCCCTGTTCTCTGTTTGTAATATTTTCGGTTTTCCTTGTTTTTCTTGTCCCTGGTGTTTAGTCACCTCTGTATCTGTTGATTGACCCCCCCTGCTCCTCATTGCCCCTCATCTGTAACAGCCCACACCTGCCCCTTGTTAGCCCTCATTATCCAGGTGTATGCATGTGCCTGTCCTTGCCCTGGTCCCTCAGTTGTGGTTGTTACTGTGTGTTAGTTCCGGTGTTTTCAGTGTTCTGCTCCTTCATTGGTCCCCACATGTATTCCTCGCTTTACTTTTAGTGTTCGTTTATTTTGTGGTTAGTTATAGTTTTGTTCTTGTGCTTACCTGCTTGTTTTGACCCCTCACGGTCCTTTTGTTTTCCAGTTCCCCCTTTGTGTTCTGTTTTGTTTAATAAAACCCTGTTTGTGAGAGCCTACATGAATCATGTCTTACCGTAACATAACCTTAATCCTATGATAATAATAAAAATAAAAACTATGACAACCTCAACCCCTACCCAGCCCAAATCTTAACCATAAGTAACCAAACAAAATACACAACTTTAGGCTATTTTAATTTTTTTTATTGCAATCACAAATATTTATGAAACTGAGTTTCCCTTTGTGAGGATCGAAAAAATATCCCCACAAGGTCAAGAAACAGGTTTTTAAACACATTATGGGGACATTTGGTCCCCACATTGTGGGGACATTTGGTCCCCACAATGTGATATATACATGCCCACTCACATTTATACATTATGGGCAATTTAGAGATGCCAATTAATCTTATACCCACCCGCATACCCGCAGAACCCAGAGAGAACATTCAAACTTCCACACAAAGTAGAGGCAGAATTAAAAACCCCATCACTGTAGGTGTGAGGCATTTTACACTTGCTTGGTATCACTAAAAATAACTTTATTCTGTAACACTTTACACACACACTTCCACTATGAACTGGTTGATGAATGTAATGTGTCACTCCTGTCAACTTTTGCATTTATACTGCTCTGGAGGTAAAAAGAAGCCACAGTGAAATCATTAACGTTATGTCACAACTCCTGGTGACTGTGTATTCTATCTCTCCACATTATTTCTAGAGTATAGATTTACATTGCTTGATTTCATTTGCACACTGGGTCTCTCTCCCCTTGGGATATGGGCTTCTGAAGGGACCAGTTGAATAATTATCCTAAGTATCATGCCCTCAAAGACAGAGACCTAGTTATCTTTGCATTAAAAATAGCTAGCTTGCTCAAATCAAAGTGATCTTTTCATGTCAAATCAAAATGTGGAATATTGTTTTATCTCTTGTGCATGAAGTCATCCTGCTTCCCTGTGGTCTTGGTATAGTGTATTTTCCTATAATCTCAACATTGCATGGCAGACCATAGGGAGATTGAAAGAATATGCACTATGCAAGGTCCCTGATGGACTTTTACAGTTGGAAGGGCTGTTTTCTTCCCTAAACAATTTGGAAATCATACCTTTTATACTGTCACTCTCTGTTCTAGCCAGAAAATCCCTAATGTGGTGAAGCAGAAGCTGGGGGCTTCCTGGAAAATGGCTACATTGGCTACAATGCAAAAGTGAGATTTGATAAATCATCTTCAGTGATAAGGCAGGTGACCAGAGCTTCATGGTGCATCACACAAGGCATCAAGACACAAGACATCAAGACACAAGACATCAAGACACGAGACGCAGACACATTTCAACATGGGCAAGCAAAAACCTCTGTTCTGGGACAAACAAATGTCGCACTCTGGAGTTCAGGAATATTATCACTTCTGGATAAGAGTCAGAATCTACACAATCGTTCTCATTCTTTAGATTGAATGAATCTTAATCATCCAGGAGCAGTTGTTATCCAGGGCCACTGATATTATTGTTCTTTTAACATTTTAGAGACACGTCAAACAGCACGTATTTAAGCGCAGTAGCTTTAAAGTTGTTCCTAGTATTTTTTTTTATTAGTAGTACTGGATGAAAGAAAATGAGGTACAACCAAAACCACAGAACAAACTAGGAGAATGAACAGATAATAATAATAATAATAATAATAATAATATAGTACATTTTTTGGATAAAATAAAGATAAAATTGCCTTTTATGTGCCACCTCAAGTAAAGTGGAACCAGTTATGACAAACAAACATTTAATAACATCATAGATTCTCTGATATGATCAGCTCACACACACACACACACAGTTGTGTAATCATATCTTTTTGGGGACCGTCCTGCTGCATCAACATGAAGAAATCAAAACTCGATTTAAGCAAAATGACAGGCAAGAATTAAAAAGCTCATTGACATTTTACAAAAGACAGAAGTTTGATATGGTGGTGACAGTGTTTACTGATTTTTGATTGTATCCCCGGCGGGAGTGTGGCTAACATCATGGACAGATGCCTTTTTTTTTTTTTCAAATTCTGTATATACTGTACAGCTGTGTGAGTAAATCTGATTATGTGCTTCCACAAAAAAATCCCCATAAAAGTATCATAATTTCTAAGGACTCACTGCAGTAGAATCATACAGCTGATCCAAAGGACTTCTTTCATTTTGCTGTACAAAATTAGGATATAAAAACTCAATTGTGGCAGATCCAGGAAGGAGCTGAGATGGAGGGAAATTGAATTTTATTTGTTTAGAATGATTGTGGAAAATGGTGTAATGACATCATATTCTGTCTCGAAAATGCAGAATAAGCATGACTTTAGATTGCACGGAGTAAATATCAGAAGCAGGATGGCAGTCCAAAGAGTGCAGCTATATAAAACACTGTGTAACAGTTACAGTAGTATGATTCTCTTATGGCAGCTGTTCTCTGTCAGAAATGAATATGTGAAAAAGGATACTCAGGATTCCCAGGAAAATACAGACAAAATCATCCCACGTACTTCTCCTGCAGAGGGCATCATTTGCTGGACTGAAGACGTACACAAGATAAAAATAAATCTATTTTTGCTTTTGTCATTAGACTTATGTCTGGTGACACTCTGAGGTCAGAATAATCAGATATGTGATCTCGTTAGTAATATGTCACATTTAACTAGAGCAAGTGACTCTGGCCAGAAACTACAATCATAAGTTATATTTGTAACTTTCAATTTATTTGAGGTGTGAGTATATTGTGAAGCTACTGCAAATATTGAATTCAGACACTGGGAGCAGCATGCTCAAAATGAAAAGGGTAAAATCCCCAGCAAGTCTCTTTTCATTTATTTGTTTGTTTTCTATTTATTTATTTATTTATTAATTATGCTTTGTCTCAAAAGTACCTGCACTTATTATTTATTATTATTTTAACTGGAGTCAAAGTGCAAAACACAACACATTCAGTAATCACAAAGAAATTACAAAACTACAAAGAGAAAATTAAACACAACAAATGAAAACCACAAAAAACAAGAACACAAAAAAATGACAAAGAAAATTAAGAAAACAGAAAAGCTTTGTGAAGGTGTGATTTTGTAGTCATGAATATTTTTGTGCTTTCCCAATGATTTTTTTCTTATATTTGCTGTCATATTAACAAAGACTACCTGTAAATGTATATATGTGTTGTGGTGGGCAGCACCACGGCCTCACTTTTCACTGTATTTCACATGTTTTCTTTGTTGTGCAGGTTTGTTCCTGCATGCAATTAGTTTGAATTTTATCTTGAGAATTATAATAGTGTGTGGCTCTGTGGGCTAAACCTGTGTCCCTGTAGTCAGAAGGTTGCTGGTTCAAACCCCGCTTCTGTACATTTGTGGCTCCTTGAGCAAGACCCTGAACACCCCCCCACCTGGGTAGCTGTGGACAGCTTACTCTACAAAAAGGAGCAAGTTGAGGGAGGTGTACAGACAATTTCCCCATGGGGATCAATAAAATATTGATTATCATTATGGTGTGTAATTGTGTCATAAAGCAAATGTTTGTTTTTTTATTTATTTATTTATTTATTTAAACCTTTATTTTACCAGGCAAAGCATTAAGAACAGATTCTTATTTACAGTGCCAGCCTGGCAAGTGCCCAAGAGCACTTGGTGAACAACATAAAACACAAACAAGAAAAAAAAAAAAAAAAAATGTCACTTTACACTGATAGTGTAAGAATGTGGAATATGAAAAAAGGAACATTGTCAGCTAGATTAATATTATTTTATGCAAGAAACACTTTAAGCAGCATATTATTTGCATGCAGGTATTTGTATGTGTTACATCCCCACCCCCAGCCAAAACAGCCAGACTCCGCATTTAAGCCAAGTTGGAAAGAAATCGACAAACTTTTTGAGGTCAATGTGGTCAGTCAATTATTGAAGATAGTTTCTTATCCAACAACTGAGTAATAACAGCCTGATTTAATTATGTTTCGTAAAAACTATGAAAGTGCATGACTAATGCACTGCCCTTCACATAATTCACAACTCCTCAATTCAGAAGGTGCATATCTTTCAGCCTTAATGTATTCCTTAATGTACCCACCGTGGTAGCTTAATTCTATATGGTGCTACCCACTTTCTCTCCAGAATGGTTCCCAAACCCTTGGTAAAAGCTTCCTGTCTCTCCTTTTTTCAAAAGCCGGAATTACAGCTGGAATTAGAGATGTTGAAACATGGTGTGTTTTACCAGAACTCACATTAATACAAAAAAAGATAACAGGATCATTTAAAAGGATAAAACTTTGACCCGGAAATATTGCCATATTTAAAATAGATAAATGAACTGGGGGAAAAATTATATGTTTCTGTTCAAACTGTTATCACAGTCGAACAGACAAAAAAACGTCTCTTAGGTGTAACCTTTGCAGTCATGTCAGTGCGAGATGTGCAGAATAGCTATCGGAATGTGTATAATTTAATGGCACGGTACTGATGCATATGACATTAGCCTTCTGAGACTGCTGAGCTACTTGAAAATCCCAGCAACATGAGAGCAGCTATGGATTTTTCTGTGAAGTAAATACACAAGTAAAAAGCTGATACGTTGCCCTTCGTGTTTCACATGTATTCTGCTTACACAGCATAGGTCTCAATGCGTATACTTACACTTTCAGTGAAGCACCATATATAATTAACACGATTCTAAATTTCCATCTGAAAATTAGAAAGTAGCTGTTCTAAGAGAGAGATTTTGACAAGGATATCCCATTGCACATTACATATTATTAAACTTGTAAAGCCAATTCGTTGTGTGTATATTTTTCTTTCTTTTTTCCATAATATAAAGGGAGACAAGATGAAAGCTACCAAAACTAATCTCCTTTTCTCTATGTATAAACAAGGACAACTACATTTTTGGTGGATTTCAAGTTAAATTAATCTTTAAACCCATAAACTTTGAATGGGGCTTGTAGAGAAATGAATGTTTATTGGAAAATTTGCATTCTTCTTGACGGCACATCCCTGATGGCAGGGATGGCCCTGTATCTGGTGATGGTGCCTATCTACAAGTACATTTTTAAACCTCACTTATGTAACTCCCCAGTGAGCTATGCTATAAATATAAATTGATTAAAACACACATACATTTTAAACATAGAAAATTACACAGACTAGATAGATAGATAGATAGATAGATAGATAGATAGATAGATAGATAGATAGATAGATAGATAGGTGAATAGGAGGTCAAACATATGACACCATATGTGGTAGCTCCAAGTTTTGAGGGTGTCAACCATCAAATGACACTTCCTCCTAGCTCTTGTCTCCAGAGACTGAAAAATTGGTAGATGTCAGTTTATATGTTTGACAAGGAAAAATGCTCCCATTAGGGCCTTCTTACTTCCATTCCTTTTTCGTTATAGCTTGTACGCTTTCAGGAGAACATCTCCTG
This sequence comes from Gnathonemus echidnorhynchus, assembly GCA_026776725.1. Lineage (NCBI taxonomy): Eukaryota > Metazoa > Chordata > Actinopteri > Osteoglossiformes > Mormyridae > Gnathonemus > Gnathonemus echidnorhynchus. The sequence goes on along the minus strand of JAODJU010000002.1, from coordinate 23,389,034 downwards.
GCATTGAATGAAGGATGTGGAGCTACAAAACTGCTCTCCATTTCTTATTCATGCGCTGTCTATTTTTCAGCTGAATGTGCCATGCATACTTATCTGTGTGCACAACCTGGGAAATGAAACTCTTCCTCATTGCAATAAATAAGTCACTGGAATAGAATGCAGGATCTGTGATAACCTCATATTCTTTTAGTAAAATTCTTACTTTCTGCCAATCAACATGTTGTTATTATTTTATTTATTTATTTATTGGGTGATCTGCTTTCTCTCTGCCCATTCTGGCGTAGAGTGTGTAACATTCTGGTGGCTCTGGGGGTTAGGACACCAGGCAGCGTGATATCACCACTGCAACCTTCAGCAAGGACATTAACCCCAATTGCTCCAATGATGCTGTCTGCTCTGATCCTTACTTGTACTTTCCTTTGGACAAAAGCACCTGCTAAATAAGTACATCTAATTAGCAATGACAGCATAAGCAATGCAGAGCAAATTAACTTTCCCAGCTACTGCCTAAAAGTTAATAGACATAATTCTCCAGGCTATCCAAGTAAGTGTCCAACTCAGGAGTACAGACAAGTTGCTGTTTTGCAATATAAGTTTTAACCCTATGGAGCTCACTACAGGGGCCCACTGCATGGGGCCATTTCTTCCCTCTTTGGAATAATTACCTTATA
>JAODJU010000002.1:23371935-23382463 GCA_026776725.1 Gnathonemus echidnorhynchus | reverse complement strand
TTCTCATAGGGTACATACTAGAACTTACTTAGAAATAATATTTCAGTCACTTACATGTCTTTTGACAGGAGGAGAAAATTTGAGTACCTGGATATTCTTCTTCTTTTTCTTCTTCTTCCCTGTTCACCCTGTCCTGATAAGTGGTTCGAAGGTGGATTATTATTATTATTATTATTATTATTATTATTATTGTTGTTGTTGTTGTTGTTGATGATGATGATGATGCTTAAAAGTCTTGTAAAAGATGAACTATATTTGTGCCTTTTTCTATTGCATTATGATATCAAGCTGAGCATTTAACATGTTGAGTCATTTAAGTTTATATACATCTGAAGGCTAATTTGGGATGTAACAGTGGTCAAAATACCTTGCATTTTATATTAAATTTCATAATTCCTACTGTGGTGAATTGCAATTTCTCTGCTCTCTTCATTTGCATTTCTTGCCTAAGCAAAGTTTGAAATGCACATACGAGTGCAATAAAAATGCCTATTTAAATTCCTTCTTAACTCTTCACAGAGTGGTTTGCATTTTTATAATACCTTAATCTGATATATGTCTGGGATGTCAAAAAGCTAAAATGTGCAAATATATTCCAGAACATTGCTAAGCACAAGCATAGATCAGGAGTGTGTTGAGAAAGTTACAGTAAAGTGTAATATTGCTGTTTTTCTTTATATCATCACAATGATGAACTCTCATACTGTATTTTATCATGATGTAAATCATCAATATACTGAGAAAGAAAACTCAGTAACACCCTACTTAAAGCTATCTTCTATAATGCATTTGACATACCTTCATAACGCATTATAGTGGTTGGTATAAGAATTAAGAATATTAAGAATTAAGAATAAGCTATATTATACATTAATAACAAATATTATATAATAATAAGAAACATTATATTTGTATAATCATGTAATTTTTATTATTAATGTACAATAAAGCTGTTAAGGGATGTTAGGATGTACTTGCATGCTGCTTATGAATGTTCTATGAATGCATTATGAATGCATTATGAAGGTGCATGTCATATCCTGCTCTTCCGATCCTCCTGTTAGCCACGCCCCCTCGTTAACCTCATGTGGAATCCCGCTTGTTATCAGCTGTTTCCTGTCATTTCCATTTAGTCCTATGTATTTAAGTCCATATTCAAGTCTGTTTCCCCAGTCCGGTCATTGACATTGTCTACCGTATTGTACCTGGTCTTGCTGTTTTCCCTGAATAAATCCCTCGATCATGACTTCCCAACTTCCCGACCCTGATTCTCCGCTCTGAAATTCCCCTGCTTGCCCATCGGTCATAACAGTATGACCGGACTGCACAAGAAGACACCTCCATTGACTGAGGCAGAATACCAAGGTCTGGTAAAGGAGCCGATATATTGGCTGCAGCAGCCCGAGGTCCAAGAGGACCCCGTGGCTCGCTGAGGAGGTGCATCTTAATCTGCAGCAGTTGAAGAATGGAGTAGCAGAGGCGATAATGCGGCGAGTTGCCCTGGACAGCGGAATACCCCCCGGTCCGCTGCTGGAGCCTCCGACCCCACCACATGAAGCAGGAGAGAGGAAGAAGCGAAGAAGCCGGAGACGTAAGGAGATGCCGGAGGTCTTCTTAGGGGCCGTCTGTCTCTCCGCTGTCTGCCCTGCTGTGCGTCGGGAGGAGGCAATCCCGGTTCTGAGCCCGACGGTGTTCGCACCGGACATTGCCACCATTTACCTGCAGCTACCTGACGCTGGTCTGCCCGAAGCCACCTGGTTGACGCATGTGCGTCTGACGCAGCCCCTATGCAGCCAGCGCTGACAGCTCACCCCTTCCGGGGAAGGAGCCTGGCATTTAAAGCGGCCGCCAGGTCGATGGAGGACGCCATCCTGTGGGTCCCTTGGATCCCGGAGATCCTGGAATCCCAGGTCCTGTGCGGTTCCCGGTCCCATCTCTTCCATCGCTCCCCTCTTGAGAACATTGTAAGATGAATTTGAGGAAGCACATCTTTACACAGCGTGCAGTTATTGCATGGAATAGTCTTCCTGCTAGTGTAGCGGAAGCTAAAACCCTGGGTTCCTTTAAATCAGAGCTAGATAAGATCTTAACAACTCTGAGCTATTAGTTAAGTTCTCCCCAAACGAGCTTGAAGGGCTGAATGGCCTCCTCTCATTTGTAAATTTCTTATGTTCTTACATCACATACAAGTGTGAGAATGGGATGTCATGAAAGTTCATGTGTGTAAAGGCAGGTGTCCCAATACTTTTGGCAATATAGTGTATCTACTAACTTGCTTGGTATCACTTGGTCTTTCTGAAGCCAATGCATATTTAATGTGTCACTGTGTGCATGTGTCAGTTCATTTAATGTTAACACAGAAACCATATATAATTCATATATTTGACCATCTACATATCAGTCTGTTATCTATCAGGCTATAATTTTTCTTTTTTTTTTAATGAAAAAGCTAAAGAAAATAAAGAAACCCATAGTAATGACTGAATCTGAATACTGAAGTCTAATGTATATACATTTATAGGCCAACCGGTGAACTGACAATGGGGTCATGGATGCCCAAGGCTCACTGATGCATTTGGGGAGCAATGGCTAGCCCGTCTGGTCTGATCCCACAGGAGAGCTACTGTACTGATGGGTCACATTTTCTGTTACATCATGAAGACAGCCAGGTTCACGTGTGTCATTATCCTGGGGAAGAGACGGTCCCAGGATGCACTACAGGGAAAAAAGGGCAAGCTGGTGGAGGCAGTGTGATCTTTTGGGCAGTGTTCTGCTGGGAAGCCTTTGGTCCTGGCATTTATGTGGATGTAATTTTGACATGTAGCACCTACATAAACATTGTTGCAGACCAAGTGCCCCCCTTCATGGCAATGGTATTCCCCAATGACTGTGGCCTCATTCATGTAGGATAATGTCTTCTGCAGCTCCGCATAAATTGTTCAGGAATGGTTTAAGAAACATGAAAACATGAAAAACCTGCACCTGCTCATAAAAGCTGGTCTTCAGGGTTTCTGTGGCTTTCATGTGGTTTTGAGAAACTACCTGTTTAACGTGTTAACTTGTCCTGGACAAACAAGTCTGATCCACGTTGGCCCCAACCGTGCAACATACTGGATCTGCTGCTAACGTCTTGGTACCAGATACAACAGGACACCTTCAGATGTCTTATGGAGTTCATGCCTTAATTGGTCAGAGCTGTTTCTGGTACCATAAGAGGGACTTACACAATTTTAGGTAGGTGGTTTTAATGTTATGGCTGATCAGTGTGTGTATAGTCTATACTGTGTATTTATATACAGAAATATCAATAAATTGCACACATTTTTTGGATAGAGATGTTAAAACCAATATTAATATGTTTATTGCAATATACAATCCATCCGAACTTTTAAAAATGGTTGCTTGATGTATCCTGTAGTAATTAAGCAATTAGAATTTTACATTACACAAGTGAGAATGAAGAGAGAGCACATTGGGGTGTCCCATAGGTTTAGTCATTAAAAAGCCCATTATTTTTTAAATTACTTTTTCAATCTTTCAGCCCCTCTAATCCGGATGTATTTCCCAGAAGGCTGTTGCGGTTCTTGCGTTTAGAAAGACTCCTGAAGGTAAGCTCTGCACAGTGATCTGATAGCTTGTATTTACCACCACACAAGGTTGATTCTTGGTGCTCTTGGTAAGAAATGGTCACTGCCATAGTGGTGATGCATTCCCAAAGTGCCATCACACATACCATTCTACAAACAAACAAACTATATCATAGACATGTAGAAACATTGTGACTGGGCTTAAAATGCACATGTTTCTTACTTTTTAATGAAGGTCTTTATACTTTATGCCATGTCAGCAGTGGATTCATCGTCTGCTCCCTGCCACATGGGGTTCCATGTGACAAACAAAACAGAGATCACTTATTGCGGTCAAATACATAACCAAGCTTGAAATTTAGAAATGTATTGATATCCAGTGGATTGTGAGATATCATAAAAGCATTACGCATGGCCTGATATTTGGATGATAATGTTTGCTTTTTTTCTTTCTCCCCAGTGAGGTTGAGATGCTGTGCTACTAATGTTAGCCTTTTATAATTTGACAAGACATAGCTTACAAAAACACAAACAACTGCAGCCCGGAGACACAAAACTCATCACCAGATAGCTGGATCTAGTAAAGTTACCTATAATCTAGTAATTTTATAAATAATAAGGTTATAAACTTAGGCTGAACATCACATTAACTTACTCAAATAAAAACAAGTAAATATAGTAAATAAAAAGCAGATAATTAAAAATTTTGTGGCAAATGTGTGTATTCTTTTACACAAGTTCAGTCACCAGCTACTAGAATTTCCCCTTAATGCATTCACTACAAGAAATATCCATTTTGATGAGCACGATAGAGATCATGTTGGTTTTCAATGCAGCACAGAAATCCAAATCAAATTACATGAATTTTCTTTTCAATGACATAAAATAAAATTAAATATTCAATTGTTTTTTGCAGTTAATCTCCATATCATTTATTTTGCACAACTATGGGGAGAAGATTTTATTTAGAAGTATCGCTATCAACTTGCATCCCCTCCGGGGTGAACCCCAGCCCCGTGCCCTGTAATGGATTGGCATCCCCTCCAGCGTGCACCCCAGCCCCGTGCCCCGTGCTGCGTGGGGTAGGCCGTAGGCCACCCAGCAATGCATGGATGGTATGACTATCATTATTAAATCTAATTATTTTGTTACTATTAATATTCATGCTAATAAAGATTAACAGAATGTTGCGCTCCTATTAAAAAAAAAAAGATTGAAATTCCTCTGGCACCTTAGACAAATACACCATTTTATCATAATCTCAGCAGATAGCATAGATAGATAGCATAGTTACATAGCATAATTAGATCCAGTCAAGACAAAACGTTGTGGATTCCAAATATTAATTTCTTCACTAAAATATTACTTTTACAACAGGTATATGTCTGCCATATATATTGCTTTCAATAAAAGCACATGCTAAGTATGGTGAACATAATTGTTTTTAGATTAGGGTGTATTTACTTTATTACTTTATTAGTACAATTACTTTATTAATGATTATTTGTCATTGTTGACACACCACAGCACACAACAACGAAATGTGTCCTCTGCATTTAACCCATATGTGACATAGCAGGGGGCAGCTAATTCAGCACCTGGGGAGCAGTGCTACCTCAGTGGTGTCTTGCTGGTCAGGGATTCGAACTTGCAATCTTTTGATTACGAGTACGCTTCTCTAACCATTAAGCCCATTTATTAACCATTTATTAACCATTTATTGATCAGGCATGAAATGTAACCATAGAATATGTGCATCTTTACAAGAAAAGATACAGAATAAGCGAAATATCATTATAAAGAATCTGGTATCATTGTAATAACATAATAACTGTTATACTTAGGAAGGGTCATTTGCCATCATGTCAGATGTTATTATTGTGTGTAAACTACAACGGTTTGGAATAATTACAGTACTGGTGTGGTGAAGAAATGTGTATTGAAATGAACTGGGATGTGCTTCATGTGACCTTATAAATAAATAGATGATGCCATAATATAATGTTTGTACTTCATTTAAAATTCATTTTTATTCAATAGGGAATACATAAGCCTCATTATATAGCATTTATTTGAACACATACTTTTGTTTTTCTCTCTCTCTGTAATTACCATCTTCATTCAGCCTGCATGTGAATATTACTCATGGGGTTTGATTAGAGAATCCACTAAAGATTCCCCATTGTAGTGATAACAAACTGATTACAAGGCTAACATGAGAGAGTTCACATCTGACATTTGAGGTAAGTCCAAAATTAGTTCCAATTGCATCAGGCCTCAGAGGAGCAGGAGGCATAAATATTGCAAGATCAAGAAGGGCAGTTCAGATCATCTAACTTTTTATACTTCTCTTTCCATGTGAGAAGTGCACCCCTACATCAACCTTCAAAGTGCAGAATAATCTGCCAGGCACCTCCTGAAAAAAGTGTCCAAAAAGTACAAAATACATCACATTAAATATTTACAAGCCTAAGGAATGTATCACTTCAAGTTTCAGGTTAGCTAAAGTACTGGAATTGCTTTCATCGACTGAAGTCTCAGCAGTGGTCATTTCTGAGAAAGAAAAGCATAAGATAAGAGAGAGCTGGAGCCAGCTTACCTCATCCGTGATAAATCTTTATCATTTTGGGTGATTTCAATGAGCTGTCCTCTAAGGCTGGTGCTTGTGAAGGGTACTCATTAATACAAGTTTAGGACCTCTGACTGTTGTCTTTCTCCATTCTGTTTGATGCCTCTGACCTTTTAAGAATTGCTGTTATCAGAAGCAGTCTTTCCAGGAGTCCTTTGAGGCCTGGGAAAACAGGAATATTGTGTGTCGCATCAGATTGTTTGAGTTAAAAAGGTATATATTTTGGTACATGCAGTTTAAGTGTGAAAGTGATAGATACAGCAATACTTATAAATTTGTCGGTTTATTGACGGTGAAGAAAATGACTCGTAGAAAGGTAACACCAGCTTTTTCCAATTCCAGGATGATATGTAAAGATTTGATGATGCAGTTATAATTAGTTGAAGGTTTGATGATGTAGTGATAGAGACTAAAGTGAATAATAGCAGAGAGTACTCAAAGCAGAACAGCATATGCAAAATGTGTAAAAATGCATGTACTTTTATGATATTGTAACTCTTAGCCCACTAATGAACCTAATGTTGTAATAAAAAAAAAAAAATAAAATAAAAAAAATTAAAAGACCCACAAAGAGCTCAACTGTATAACCTTAAAATCACTCTCTATGCTAATAATACTACACGGCAATAATATGACGATAAAACAAAAAATATCCCCTCAACCTTTGCAAAACAGACTTTGTATGTTTGCTTTATAGGGACTTTTTGAGTAGGTGTGGAACCAGTGTCTAATTACTCTGTTAGCTGTTGAATGAAATCCACCTAGCATCCAAGACCTATACTACAGGGAACTGCGGGCTAAGCCCAGTGTGTTGTGGGGAGGTAGTTCTATGGTGCATTGGTAGAAGGACACAAGCAGCTTCTGTGTGAGATGGACCCCCCCTGAGTATTCTCAGAAAGTGTCATCTCTGCTGTGCCTTCTTGATGAGAGCGGTGGTGTTGGCGCTCCAGGACAGACTGTCCTCGATGTAGACGCCCAGAAACCGGAAGATGGAAACCCTCTCCACACATTCCCCACTGATAAAAAGGGGCTGGATGTCAGTCTTTTTTCTCCTATGGTCCATAATCAGCTCCTTGGTCTTGGAGATGTTTAGGACCATCACCATTATGAGAGTCAAAACTATATTACATGTAATACATTCTTTCTTATTTTTATATGAGGGAGTAATCTCATAGTTACATCATCCTTTTCACAGTTGGCTACTATTTTTTTCTTTAATTCATATTTGGTTTAGCTATTTTACATGGTTCACTATTTCAATACATAAGGTTAATTGTCATGTTTTGAAAATGAAGTGACTAAAGTTAGAGTTGATGTCTTAAAATGCAGAAACAGTGTAATTCACATTTTAGTTTTGTTTGATTTTTATATGTCTCTCCCAGTAACAGGCAAATGTTATATATATAGTCATTTATTTTCAAACAATTGGAGTCAGAAGCTGATTCTGTGAGCTTGCATTGTTATAAATGACATGTTTAGGAGAAAAACGGCACATTTCTATTGCAAACACTGCAAATGCAATAGCGCATGTAATTCTATTGTCTAACATAAAACACCATCCAAAGTCAGCATTTTACCACAGGCAAGTTTTATATGTTGCTTTTGTATCTGTGGTGTGACAATTTTCTATCATCTATCATTAACTAGAATTACTCATGGTAATTTTACATTATTTCCAAATACTTTTGAATATTATTTGTTAATATTTTAGCTAGATCTGTCATCTACTGCCTGCTGGGCTTGAAATATACAGAGCCTGGAAATTATCTTGACTTGTGTTCTTGCACAAATGTTATTTCTCCATCATCCAAAAACAGTCTGTTTTTTGTAAACATAGTTTTTAATTTACTTTACACTGACCCCAATAAACAGATTGTAGATGGATGGAAGGATGGATTTACCTTAAAGTTCAAAAATATTCTTTGGTAAAGACAAACAATTAAATAAATTTGTATCTGACAAAAACTCATGGAATAGAAGTGGTGTTCTAGGAAAGGATGAAGCAGTCAGGGCCTGTCCCTATTGTGTCTGTCATGTTCCCATTTGGCCAGCAGATGTCACTGGCCATCCCATGTTCCTCCCTATTCTGAGTTGTAATGCGTTGATGACTCACAACTGTTCCTTATTTAAACATCATTTTCTGTGTGTATTAGTGTCCTGCCCCGATCATCTGCTCCTTCTGTGTGCCACGCCCCCCAGGAGCAATTCCTCGGTCTCACTGATGAGACTCTACATTGGCCCGCACAGCCCAAGGTGAGGGACAACTCCGCAAATTCAGAAACATGCAGATAAATCAATAAAAACAACAATTATGAGGAATTATAGGTTTGTGCTGTGCATAATTTATAAAGGTTGTTTTAAAAGATCTTGGCACTCAATACAATAAGTAAATTTATTTCACATTTTGTTGGCAGAAACTAATCGAAGTAGCTCATAACTTGTTAATAAGAATTCACATACACACACACACACAAAGTACAAGTTTTTGCACACTTAGATTTATACATTTGCATGTTACTTAACATTTCCTAAAAATACACTCAATATTCTTTGCTGACAAATAAATTATAACAGCAGAGAAAATTCGAGGCATTCTTTCTACAAGTTATGTTTAGTATTGCTCTGTTTCATGGGATGAAACTTGTAAATAGTGGAAGGTTAAAGGACAAACTAAAATTTGACTATGTCATCACCACACAACTAGTTAGCAGGTGTGACATGCACTGTTACGTGCTGTTTACATACTCTTTCCATGTTATAAAGGAAACTTGTTTTATTTTACTTATATATTCATGTATAATTGTTCACTCAGTTTTGCAAGAATAAAAAACCTGCAGTTTATGGAATAAATGGAAAAGTTGTAAAAACTTGTGGTGTGCAAAAATTTTTGACTGGTAGTGTACCGAACCATAGAATGATTTATTTCTGCTATTCTCTACATTTTCGAATAATTATAATGACTTCAAAACTACAAAATAACATGTATGGAATTAGGCATTAACCAAAAAGTATTAAATTAAAATAATAATAATAATAATTTGTTGGGGGATTGGCAACTCTGTAGGCTGCCTGTTTAAATCTCTGGGTTGAGTGATCAGATCGATCCATCACTGGGCACTTGAACAAGGTCCTTAACCCCAGTTAACCCCCTTAACCCCCTGGGGCTGGCTGACGCTACTTTCTCTTTCTCATTTCTACTGGGTTAATGTCAGGTGGCCAGGTCATGTGATATGACTCTATCACTCTCCTCTGTAGGTGGCTTGGTATGTCCAAACTTTTGACTGACACTGTGTGTATATACAAATCCACTCTAGTTTAACAGTTTGTTAGGCAAGCGCATTATTTCATGTAACCTCTGATTTATATACCTACAATCTATGAGATTGTAGAATGTTTTGAAATTTAGCCATACTGTACTTTGCGTAGAGCAGAATATAAATGCAAAGGTTTTGTTTATTTCCAAAGCTAACTACATAGCTGATTTCAGCCCTTTGCTGTCATCCAATTGTGTCTGCAGGAAAAGTGATTCTTCTCAAATTATTGATTTTCTTTTTGGCTTCCCAAACAATGTGGCAGTCCCAATATCTTCTGCATTTACTGATTGTTTAACTAGTTCTTCACATTTGCTACCTTCAACTTGTGAAAAGAAGAAATTGTCCCATTAGAGCTTCACTTCAATATCCAAAACATTGTTGATAAAGTAGCAGGCTTAACTCTTCAAATATGAAACTCTTTCAGAAAGAAAATATACATTGTCTTACCAGTAATATAGCAGAGGCAAAGTGTTTAATACTGTCATGAACCTCAGGCCATCAAAGTGATTGTGACCATATAACAAACTAGCTATAAAGAATCCATTCACAATACCCTAATTTCAGAAGCTTAGGTAGACTCTGGGAGCTTGAAGGCACTATAGAGCTTGATGGTGTAGTTGTGCATGCATGACGAGTAAGTATGCAGTTCATTTGTATTGCAACTATACTTGTAACCGGAGCAAATGTTTATTGTGTTATGTGTTTGTGATACCGCGCTGACATTGTGTTATATGTAGGGCTATCAAATGATACATTTTGTTCTTCACAGACATTGGTAATTACTTGCATCATGTAAATGTCAATGGCTATAAAAACAGAAGCCTGGCACTTTTTAACTAGGAAGATCTTCATTTTGGGGTATTACCCTTCAATAAAATAAAAGACAGATTGCAAATATTTTTATCCTATTTATGCCACCATCTAAGGCCACTTAAAATTAATAAATTGTTTTACATGGCCGCCCGCCTCAATTTTTTGGTGCCGCCTCGATTTTTTTT
>JAODJU010000002.1:23344748-23358955 GCA_026776725.1 Gnathonemus echidnorhynchus | reverse complement strand
GTCTGGGTTTCCCTGCTGAGACTGCTGCCCCCGCGACCCGACCTCGAATAAGCGGAAGTTAATGGATGGATGGATGGCATTTAAACATAAGGTTGATAAGGTTGTTTTGTGCTGGGCCAACCATGCAGCTGAATTTGTGAACACATAATTAGAAAATATCACTGAAGAAATAAATAAATAAATAAATAAATAAATAAATAAAATTTTGCATGGACTACTAATTGCTATCTACAGATGAATTAAATTCAACAATCTGCAAATGAATTCAAGTTCACTGCAACTTTATTCAAACATATCCTGACCTCTTAAATATGACTTGCTAGTTTGTCCTAATTGAATAAAGTTTAGACATTGCTTGAAAACCACAAATCTGTACTGTGACATACATTGTGATATTATTGTTATTTAATATAAAGATTACAGTGTCATTTCTTCCCATTTGCGTAGGGTAAAAGTGGTCATTTAATAAAGTTATCCCGCCAGAATGAATTGCTTGCCACGCTTATAGATTAAAGCTTCTGTTGCAGTTGGTAATGGCATTAATGTTGCACGGGCTACATTAGAAGCGATAATTTCAAAAGTATCTGCAAACAAACTTGACTGTTGAAACTGAAATGCATCACATATCTTTGACCTGTGATATTTTACATGATGAAGAAGAGCACGTTTTACATACGGCCTTTTCTGGGTGTTCGAGCAGAAGGGCAACTTTCAGTGTAATTGGAGTCCATTCCAATTAAAAAAATTAATAGGAAGCTTAATATGTTTGGGAGTATTTTAGAAAAATTTAAGATTCAATGCATGTTAGGTTGGAGGCAAGTCAGAAGATGTGGGTGTGGAGGTTAAATGGGTGACCCTATCAATCTGGATTCAGGTTTTTAAGAGCTAAACCTGCTGTTTAATGAGTTGACAAATGGATATTTGTTGCAGTGGGCACCACTTTTTTTTCCAAATAACTTCTGGGAAATAACTTTTCCTTCTTAACCTTAATTGGTTTAAGATTGAAATGTTTATTTTAATTAGAAGAATGGGTTTCCTTACTGTTCCTGTTTAAAGGCAATTATATGTTTGCACCTGTCATATAGATCATCCATTTGAACATGCATTGCTAAGATGGTAACTTTTTTTTTATTTCAATGCTGTCCACCTCCTAAAGCACATGCTTGAACAGTGTTGAGCAGTAACAATATTGATTTTCAGTCAAAAGAGGACTTTTTTTTACAACACGTGGAACTGTGACCTTGAATGGGATGGAAGAGGTTGATCATTTACAATGTAGAAGTGCTTTACTAAAGATAAACCTCAACATTTGCTCTTTAGCGTCGTCTGTCATAGAACTGTCATGTGACCTGTGAATGATTTCAGGTCCACAACACGAGGTGTTAATGCACATATGCTGGTAAAAAAGCGAATTAAAAAAAGGTTTCAGTGATACTAAGATGCAATACCTTCTTAGTAACTGGCATTCCAATAAATACCCTCAACACATTATAGAAATAATACATATAGGAAAAAAATAAAAAAATGTATCAACACTGTGTTGAATACAATTATTGTTCACTCATGTATTTACATGCAAACAATAATAAAAGGGTAAACATATTAGAATGAAAAATATATCTTTTGCAAGCCTAAAATATTTTAAACCATATAAAAATGTTATATCAGGATATGTCGCAGATAGATGTTTAATAACTACTGACCCCATATTCACTGTCCCCATGTTATGGGCACCAGTTTGAAGAATTAATTATTGTGGAAAAAACGAACAGCTTTTTTGTTAGTGTTCTTGTGTTGTCTATGTAATTATGAATATGAATATTCCATTTTCAACCATTAGAATGCCAAACAATTAAATTATGCCTCTGGTAACACCTTTGTCCAGTAGATGTAAAAATGTACAAGTGGACAATCCAAAGGAAGAACTATGAATATATATTTTATAAATATTTGTCTGAATTAATACACATGCACATAGAGATCTCTGTAATAAGTATTTTAACATCTTGACAATGGGAGTTATTATACACAAATTTCAAGCACTGAACCTCTCTGATCGTGTCTGCCAAGCTGCCAGTCTTTCTCAAAAATGTTCTTAGAATTAAAAAAAAAAGTAAACACAGTACAAAAAAGAAAGGAAAAAACAACACCATGTCTCCATTTGCACATTCTGCCTGAGCTAGACAATTATTTTTGCTTTCTTTATAAATTTAATGACTCTCATTATGACTGCAATCACTTCTATACATTTATACACCTGTTATTCATACTTCTCCCATGTAAAGTCACATCTAAGAGACAAAGGATTTTTGAGACACTTTTGAACATCTTGTGAAAATTTATCTATCGTATTTAACTGAAATGTCTCTCAAGCTTCACTTCGTCTTTATCAAAAGAAAAGTCTTATTTTCAAAGGCTTTTATAACTGAATCACTTTAGCTAATATTACCTTCCTGAATAAATGTATCTGAGATGTGAATACACCCTTCGAACATCTGGTGCTGATGGTATGATGATGCTTTTGGTGCTCATTGTGTATTTTTCATTCAGCAGTCCTCATTACAAAGAGCCCTATTGTGAAATGTCGCTTAATTACTTGGATTTGGATGAGTTGTTATCCTTAATTACTCCATGAGGAATAGTCGGTCATTTACAAATTGTACCATATGAGTTGTCAGATACTCTTCAGTGGATTTGTGTGAATCTTAAGAACTGAAAGGACTGAAAATGGCTAGATTGCTAACTAAAGTGACGCACATTTTTTTTAGTCTCACTTAGTCATCCTCGATTTCAAAAACTAGATTTCAAATTATAGAGTCATTTTCTTCACCTTATTTCTTTTTTTGTCGACAGCAATGGAAAAAATAAAATATGTACAAGGACCAATTTCGGAATAATGAAATAAAAATGTTTTTTTTTTTTACATTTAAAACCTCTTAATTACTCCTCTCACAAGAAATTAAAAACTTTACGTATTACCATATTTATGATAAATATTCTTGCAGTCATATATATATATATATATTTCAGTCTTATTGCACAAAAATGACTGTTCTGCACATTTCATCTGACATGTCATTTATTTGTGGTTTTATTATCAGTGTTATGTACAGTACTGTGCAAAGGTCTTAGAGAGGAAGTCATAGGCAATGATGTTTAAAAAATCTCCATGTTGGTGTATAACTGTGCCATTACGTCTGCCAAAGTGTGTCAGCTTAGCCATTTCCACCCTCTCCTAAAGTCACCCCAGTACTTGCAGCAACTATCCAATACACACATGTATACTTTTGACTCGACCACTAGCACGCCTGTTATGACTAATCTATATCTCATTGACTTTTTAAACTATTTAAATTAATGAATTAAGTTAGGCTGTGATAAAATTGGTCAAATACATGGAATGGCTGGGGCGCCTCCAAGGACAGCGCTGGGAACTGAAGCCGTGTGCTTACTGGCACCTCATGAAATACCAGTAATTATTTGGAAAAAAAGAAGAAATCTCTGTTAGTTTTTATTGTGTTACTCTTAATGTACATATATTCATATGTAAAATTTAGTTTTTTGTTCTGGCCAAATTGATATTCACTGCCCAGATAAATAGCTTTAAGCATCTCCTTTGACCTGCCTATGACTTTTCCACAGTATGCAGACCCAGCCTCTGCTCACCCGGCACAGACCCAGCCTCTGCTCACCCGGCACAGACCCAGCTTGTGGTCACCGGGCACATACCCAGCCTGTGGTCACCGGGCACAGACCCAGCCTGTGGTCACCCGGCACAGACCCAGCCTGTGGTCACCGGGCACATACCCAGCCATGCTTCGACTTGACATGGAACTCCTCTCGCTGCTCTGCTGTTAAGGCTCAGCACAAAACTGTTGGACTCCCCCTGAGACATGAGCCATTATGTCCCCTTGGGTGGCTAACTTCTTGTTGGCAATAGACTGAAAGATTTTCCCCAGGGAAAAAAGGGAGGAGCAATGTTTCTGTAATCAAAGCTTTTTCTTTCAGCACACACAGAGATTGAAACAGATGTTGGGTGTTCCCCGTTCAATTCCGGAGAGACTTTTTTTTGTTGTTATTGATGTTTTAAAGAACTCAGTTCAGGTACATCTACGATGGCCAGGTCCTTTATTCTGTAAAAGAAAACGATGCATAAGTTTTCTCAAATTAGCCAACTGCTTCTTTTATTTCCCCATTCTTTTTAATTTAATTCCAAATTAAAATTAGGCATGTATTTACATTCAGGGAGGCTTAGGGCAAAGCAGAGGAAAAGCATGCGCTGGCACGAAATTAATCAAATCAGATGGCAGGTAAGAAATTAATTTAACCGGAATAGTATTAATGATGGTCAATTCCTCCGATCCTAATTGTTTAATTCTAATGCAAATATCAGATTGAACACATTCGTGCCATTACACTACGTTGCACGTGCAACCTTTTTTTTCCCCCGAGTTAATGAGAGAAAATAATTAGATTTTAATCAAGTTACTCATGGGCCCTTGCATTTAGCGATCTTTGGGATTGTCAGTGGGTGAAGATGGAGGACACTCTGTGAATTTTAGAGAGCTGATTATTTATAAGAAGATAGCAAGTGCTGCTCTTCTGTCTTGTGTGTAACTACTCGTATGAGTATAACACCTTTTCCATCATTTTTTTTTTTATTTCCAGTTTTCCTATTGTAAACGGTTTGCTTATAAATACCACCAAATCTATCAGCATATGAGATCTAATACCAACTTTGACCAATAAGTAATGCAGTTATATTCACACTCATTTATATTGTTAAACCCATTAGTACAGGACACATGAATTAAGCTGTATGTTATCGGCAATTACCCCACTAATTACCGTAGTACCACTGTGGCTCTGAGTGTCATTTATTATTGAACTGTCTTTTCTGGACGAACGGCAATGTTTTAGACAATGGTGTAAACAGGACTTGCGGTTCAAAAGCCAACCTCTAAATTTGTTAATGAGATGGTTCTTTTATTTATAAGAGCAGTCTTTGGAAAATATTTACATTAGTACACTTTAATACATTCTTAATAAGAGTTTAATCATGTGATCTCTATAACTAATCACTTTTTAGGCGCTATTAAAATTAGCTTTTTTGCTCACCTTTCTAGAAGTTTCTAATCTTTTTGTTTTACATCAAGATATTGCAGAACCCAGGGCAACTCAGCAGCAGTAGCACTTTTTCATATGGCTACGGCATGCCGTGTAAAAAAGTGCTCTCAGAACATATTAATGAATGTATTATTACTTTGTAAAGATGAAATATGACGAAATACTTATTTTCGGACAATATGCTTTCTAGGTATTTTACTGTAATAGAGTTGTGACTGAGGGATGTGTTTTATTATTATTAGAGGTATTCTAAATAAAGGACTAACACGCATAACCTCACATCGCTGAACTTGGGACATGAGGAATCAGATTATTATAATTGGAATAGTAACGATGATTAGAACAGATTCAAGCTGACAAGAAACAACTACAGTCGTCTTTTAAAGTTTTTTTGTTTGTTTTTTAAGCCAGTTGTTTAAGTGATTGTTTGATTGTTTGAAGCCGTCGTTGACACTCTTGTCGTTCTCATTAATTTGTAGTCTGGATGTGATCAATCGAATGTACACACTTGCACATGCTTAAATGTTTGTCTTTAAAGCACAGGAGTCAGTTCACAGTGTGTCTAGCGTTTGTGTGAATATGTGTTTGTTTGGCTTTATTCTTGTTTTGAAAAACCTTTCTTATCTTGTCTGGGGAAAAATGCAAATGTAACATTTCAAGATAATTACCTGACTTTGTGAGCACTGGCTCCTAGGGAGACTCAATAATAAAGCCCACGGTTATAGCGGTAAAAACAGAGCAGCACCCAACCCCTGTAGTAAATTGCCTCCAGAAAAAAGGAATGGATGCCCACTTTGTATTGGCTTACCCACATCTGCTATTGTATGACTAATAAAAAGTCAAAAACTTTGCGGCTGAAACAGCTTTGCACTCACTCAAGGTCAGATGCATTCTATGACATTCACATACTTTGTTTTTTCCTTTGCTTCAGTGTTACATCTGTAGACCGTATATTCTTTGCATAGCGATCTTTACGATGTCACAAAGGCAAGAGCAGGCCTGTACACTCACAATTTCAAGTCTACCTGCATTATTCTCTTAGAGAGAACTAGCTTATTAAATGCAGCCTGTTATATTTCCACCAGAACAATACAGTCCTTTTAACCAGAGCAATACCCCCCTCCCTCGCCTACTCATGGGCAGCGGTGAACCAAGAAGGAGGTGAACCGCTATGCTTCTACAAGCCACTGAGCCGGAGGGGGGAGGTCATAATTCACGGGAAGGCGGGGGGACGGGGGAGAAGCTCAGCCTCAGCGTGAGTGGTCTGAGCACGACTACAAATCAGTAGCTCTTAACACGGTCAACAGAGGAAGTATTGATTTATTCTATCGATTTAGGAAAAGGTTCAATGCTATGCCGTTCGAGTCACCTAAATATTTAATGGCCAAATGAATTATTGGATTTAAAATGTATAATGCAATTTGGCTTATAAATCGTCATGAATGATAGATTTACAGAAAGCAGGATAGAAACAGTCATGGCTGTGTCGTACGCACTGGCCTATATTTCTGTGGCATTTCATAGCACTGGTGCTTCTTACTTTGCGATGTGTTTTCAGTAATCTGCGATCCTGCTTCGATAAATGCACTGGCGGCGTGCTGAAGAGCACTAAGGATAGAAAGTTTGGGGGAAAGATGGATCCATCCATCAGCTATAACTGCTGTATCCTGCAAATCTGGGTGGTTCTGACTATGATGAAGGTGCAGTCTATATATTGTTATTGTGTAATTTCCTCACCTTGGAGCCCTAAAGAAGCAGATTTCTTTTCCAAAGCAATTTTAAAAACCTATGGTTTTGCACATCAGAAATCTAATATTTAGATATCTGGCTATCAGCATAGTTTTATTTAAGTATAACATGTACAGTGAGAAAAATTTCCAAAAAATTCTTTTGAAATTCCTAACAGAAATAATAATAAAAAGAAGAAAAGGGACTGATGTATGACATTCTCTCCTAACTTACATTCCCTCATATGTACACACAAGTACTGCTGGTCAAATCCCCAATTAATGCTGTCTTTGATCTGGAGTTAGTCAAGGATGCTGGCTACATTAGTACCATTTCACACAGTCAATTAAGCTAAAGTTCAAGATATTGTAACATCTGAGGAGTCTCTTAAATAAAAGAAATGCCACTTAAACATGAATCAACTGGATTAATGGACTAAAAGTTGTGTCTGTAGACCATGCCTCACACACGACTATATGCACACAAAAGCACCACTCTGAAGGACTGAAAACTTGTTTAAAAGTTTCCAGCCCCTTTTATAGTCCATAAACGACGTCACAATCCCGGCAACTGGAATATCGGAGACAGCCCCCCCTCCCCCCAACCCGATTATATGCTGCGTACATTATGAGCATGTGATTGACACAGACTCACTACAATATCATATTTATTTAAGTAGATGCATTTGTTCAAAGCGACAGGTGAGGCTCAGACAGGATGGTCAAACAGCCCCCTTGCTGCAGTTGGGATGTACTTACTCTGCCAGTCATATCATTGGAACTTATGACCTTCTGGACATAAGTCACAGAACCCTAAACTAAACTGGCCTGTTATATAGTTCTTTACAAGTAGAGGGATATAAATTAATCTTGATTAAATCTAATTCTGGTTTACTCTGTTATTAAATGAAATGCCTGAATAGAAAAGGATTAAAATCAGCAGCCTACAACTTCTGCAAAATGTACCTGAACTACGGTATGAAAGAATATTAAATAAAGCCTCATTTCTAAGGTGGGCATCCAGAGATGAAAATATTTAAATGACCCTTCTCTTCATGCTATTGGACGTAAGAAACGTGACCTTCACTACTGTCTTAGCTCAGTCTAAGTAGTCTTTAGCCTTAAGATGCTGTTAAACATAATTCATTTGCATGTGTGAATCACCTTGCAATTTAATCTACTAATAATAAGGAAGTAGTCAGAATGGTGGGGGGGGGCGCTAAGATTTACACGTCTTAGGCAATGTGGTGCAAAACGTGGTGTTTCCGGGTCTTTTGGAACACGGCAGGGATTTACGATAAAACTCCAATATGCCAGTGAAGGGAAGGTAGGGGTCCCTCAGCACTGTGAAGGACGGAAATCTGAAACTGTGCAGCTGCCAGTGAAGCCGTTCAGTTATTTAATGATCCGGCTGTCAAACCAGAAAAGCTGACAGTAGTTTAATGCACCATGGATGAGGTTTTCCTACTAGCGGTCATTGAAAAAGAGGAAAATATCGATGCATATTAATATTAAGAATATAATGACATGCATGCTAATAACTCTTAACATGAGTGTGGGTTCAAGATACTCTCTGACTGACACAATTAAGTACAAACAAAACACTACACAATTTAGCAGCTCCTACGTTTATCTATCCTGCAGTTAATGCCTGCTTGCTCATTGTAACCTAATATATTGTTGCCAATTTGCAATCTGTAAGAAATTTGTTTTTTTTTCCAGTCTTCAATATTTTCCCTTTCATTTTATAGTTTTTGACCAAAACAGTATCGACCTGTAATATATCTAAATTTTACAAAATGGTCAATATATGTCTACCTGTTCTTTCCACTGCATTTCTGTAAAATGAACAGAAACCAGTACACCTGGAATCCTAATACCCCTAAAAGATCTCTGTTGTTACCTCACTAACGGTTGAGACATTTGCTGTACAATATGTGATGCAAAATATTATAACGCAATGTTAGTTCTTATGGGGTGACAGGCAGTAAACTTGTTGAGGATCTACAAGCTGAATTGAAGATAAAATTTTATTGATTTCCCATGGGGATTTTTTGTTGTTGTAGTTAACCTCAACTGCAGTAGATAAATAACCATTAGTTTCATGTAATGCTGTAATATTAAAATTATTATAGTATAATGTAATGTTCCGATTTTCTTCATTAGAACATCAGTTCAGTAACTTAACTCATTACAACAAACCAATCACAGACTTCACTTTTTGATCTCCAGTAAGACATTGTCCAATTTTTACAATTTTCCATTTGAAAAGAATGTTCACTTTCGGGCAGCATAATGCTTCTATAGGTAGCTGGGTCGCACCATACTCCTCTGTCATAGACTTGCCACCCTGTATTATTTAATTGCCAAAAGAAAGACAAACGGTTTGCATTTTTATTCTCCGATTTAATGCTGAAGATGTTAATTTTAATGACAGTTTAAATTAAGTTACCGTAAAAATTGCTCACTGTTTAATTTTCTTTTTTATATCCAGCTGGAGAACAAGATATTAAAAATGCTGTGCAATTGTGTGTATTACTGAAGGCAATATGTACATTTCATCTTGACAAAAATACAATAGTTGCAACATTTATTTCATTTCATTGTAACTTTTATATTTATAATGATTCTCACTTCAAGTTGCTTTTACTTGTTTTGGGGGTTTAAAAGATATTAATGATCTCCATTCCCAATATTTTTGTTAGGTACTGCTTCAGTAGTTCTGCATTGCCAGATGGTTGCATTAATAGTGAATGCAAGACAAATCAGAGAGTGTATGCCTTGTGTATCCGTGACTGCTTGGATCTTTAAAAGAAATCGTTCACAGTCAAGACTATTGGGCACTCTGGTTTCAAAGGTGTTCCACAACAGCTTCTGTGGCGCAGACTGATTGAACTGAAGCATCTGAGAGAGTAGGAGAAATGTCAGCCTTCCTGCATCCTGTCTGGGCCCATATGCCCTCCGCTGTCTTCCCACCTCACGCTGCCTTTATAGAAAATATGGATCTCCAGCTTCAAAGCAAAGAAATGTTGCCTCCAAGTTGAAGCCCATTAATCAGGGATCTAGCGACGGATGCGAGGTGGAGTCTGTGTGTGTTAAGATCAGCAAGACGTCAGAACGGCATGGGATGGAACAGCATCACTAGCCCACAGAACGGCTGCATGTGAATCCTCATGGGAGACAAAACATGAAATATGAAACAATAAAAGGAAGAGCATGTTGACCCAATCAGATTTAAAGTAGCGCAATTTGAGGCTTGGGGAAAAAGAATATGCAAAGTAACATCTCTCTGCACAGCATAACAGTATATCTCAGCCCACATCTAATTTTTGTGCTAGAATGAAGTTATTCTTCCATGTTCCTGGGGGATCAGAAATTACTGTCTGAAACCCTCTGCCTCTTCGGAATTAAGTTGTGACATGTAAAATTGGACTGAAATGGGAGGCTGGTGACTGATGCCGCAGGTTTGATAAGTAATTTCTCATTATCTTTTGGATATTAGCATGTCCCCAGAGCTACCTAGCTGGAAGCCACTGCAACCTTCAAGGGACATTTCTTGTTATGGAACACCCTAAAGCTGTAAAAGGCTCTATTAAATATTTTAAAGCCAAATGCCTGACAGCTCTAACAACTTGATGGTTTTTCTATAATAACTGCTATGAATTTTCACTTGGGATGTATTCACTTTACAAGGCACACATACAGGGACAGCTTTGACAGAGGTTCCGCTGCTAATTACCTTCCCATATTCCATCCTGCACACTTATTGGTTAATATTTAATTTCTCATCCATTCATTTCATTATGGAATCTGGTAGCTGCTCTCGTGCATTGTGTTTCTCCCATGCATGCGGCTGAATATGCGCCTGTGGTTGCAGCTGTGCACCGCAAATTATGCGCTTTGAGACTGGAGCAGTAACTTCCTGGATTTGTACCGCAAATTGCATTATCAACTGGGATCATGAACCTGGGGTCAGGTGTGGTCACAGAATGCAAGATTTGGAAATGCATCCAGACAATTTACATGAAGAATCCAGAAGAAATCAGATTACAGGACAAAAGCTGAATAATTAAATTTAATTATCTGCCTAAATGAAATAATAGACCAGAGAGCAATAATAGCAGTGATCTCCCCATTAAATCATTATGCATTTACCTCATGCAATGTAATTTATTATCTCATATTCCTTAAAGCTTTTTTAAGGGAATTAAATGTGCTGAGAGATCACGTCTCGGCCGGTGGATTGAACTCTCAAAGTATCCATGAGTGCATTAGATGTGATTGGAAATCTCAATCACTCAATGACTTGCAATCTATTCTCAAGAATGTCAGCGTCAGCCGAGCATCCACACACACACACACACACACACACACACACAGGTTTGTGATTATATCTTTGTGGGGACTCTTCATTCATTTCTATGGGGAAAACTAATCCCAGCATGACGACCTTAAACCCTACCCAGCCCTAACCTTAACTATAAGTAACCAAACAAAATGCCAGAATTTTGGCATTTTTACTTCACAGATCTTTGTGGGGGCCTGAAAGAAACAGGTCTATATTACATTGTGGGAGATATTTGGTCCCCACAATGTAATATAACGTAATCTACACAAACACACGCACACACACACACGCACACACACACTACTATACACATGCACTCCGTGTAGCTGGAAACCCCCTTTCTGAACAATTGCCCCTCATTTGTCATCATTGTTCTCACCATGTTTACTTTGAACTGGAACAATTTGCTTGTCCATCATCACTCATTTGTTGCAGTTTCCAGAAGGCCATGCCACCTTGAATAGACCTAACAGATTGCTTGTGTAAAGGTACTTTCCTTCAATTGTCTTTTTGATTACCCAGATTCGTGTGCTATCAGATAAATAGTGTCCCAGTGAGCGACCTATTCATCTGTATGTGTGCTCGCGTACCTTCTTGTGTTAGTGAGACAGCACCACCCTCACGACCCCAGAGACTGCCAGGCTTAGTCAGGGACTTGTCAAGGGCAAATTATGGGGGGGGGGGGGGGGGGGTGTGGGCGTGTGGCTGCTTGTGAAGGAAACAGGGGTCAGAAAACCACGTCAAGGTCATGTGGCTTCCAAACCTTCCTTCCTGAAACACAAGGAGACCTAACATCTCATCTCCAAGCACTAACGAGTTCCAACTGATGATAATTCGTTTGCTCAGGAATTCATACAAACCTAATGACCGGAGGATACATTTCAATCAGATCTTTAAGATATTTAAATTTATAAAACCGATGTATAATGTGGCAGTAAATTGTATTTTAATAACTCAAACAGTAAGAAAGCAGACTGAGCATGGAAAATAAGGTAAATATATCTGAACAGACATATAATATTTATCTCTCATGGTCTGTAAAGTTGATTTCTGACATCCATAAATCCCTTATGCAAATTGGATATATGGGTCAATAAAAGTGGAATCTTTTTTTTTTTTAGGCTGCCTGTCTAGGGCGGCGATGAATGTGTATGTGCACGTTTCATCCGTTCCTTTGTGTGACATTCACTGGGGTACATCGGGCCCCAAGGAAGTACTGTGAAAGGGCTCATCAGCATTCATGCCCAAACACTCCATTTGGGGATTCATTAATGCTTTTGGCGAGTTTACATCCTTGAGATCGGATTTGTGATCTCTGCAGCAGCCATTGTGCCACATACTTTATCTATAGAAGGCTTTCAAATAAACCCAGAGCATTCTGGGAGCCCCGTGTTGGATTGTGTCGAACTGAAATGCTTAGATCTTGGCACTTTAACTGTAATTAAATACATTTTCCCAACAACTCTTGACAAATGTAATGCCTATTACAACGCCTGGAAACAAAAAGCTATGTTTAAGTAAAATGTGTCTATCGTCAGCAAGGTCTTGTTACATTTATGTGTAGGCTAGAATACCTGAATATAGCAATCAGTTTTTTTTTGTTTCATTTTTGTTGTATTTTAATATATACAGTAATAATAATATAACCTGACTGGATTGTGTTTATTGTTGATTCTGTTAATTTCTTATAATATAAATGATAAGTGAACCTGAACGTAACCCTGTTTTGAATTTTTTTTCCTAATGTGCATATGATATTTTTTGTAACTATCCAGGGTAATAGAGAGTCAGTAAACCTCACTTCCATCATCTCATTATGCAGTATTAAATAAAACAGACAGACTGTGCAGCGACCATGGCATTCCGAGGACAAGCCAGTGATGTTACTACAGAATATATCTCAGTAAGCTGACTCGCAATGTCAGCCTAACCTGTTTTCCACATTCATACTGCTAATGTGTCGTGACTGATAGATTGCTAACTTCATCACTGCCCATACAAGACCCATTTCTTGGCTCATGTTGAGTTCAACCACAACTTCTGACGGCAGCCCTGTGGCGCAATGCTGCCCCCTGGTGTTTCTTGCCCAATGTCTTGAGCTCAACGGCCTTTCCTCATCAAACGAGAGACTCTGGGGACGTGTCGCACATTTGTGACACATGCACGCTAATTTTACCACCTTTAATCCATGTTTTAGGGTAACCCACCAATTCCTATCAGAAGCTAACCTTAGTGTCACTTGCAGAATATGTAGAGATCGAGAATTTTGTACTTTGTATGTAATTTGTATGAGCTTTTTTGCAAATATAGATATATAGCTAGCATCTGCCAGTGGAATTGCATTGCATGCTTTTTTAGACTGCATATAAATGACTGGATTTCTTGCCAGAATTTCTGCCTTAGTCTAGCCCCTCGGCTGTGGCAGTTCTATGACAGCTGATGACTACAATGACTGCTTGTTGGTAGTGGTTATTGCAAACAGACTATGGAGACCTGGCAACCTGTAATTCTAGCCTGTTTTAATCATCACATACTTCTGTTACCCCCCACTCCCCACAAGCTATCTTCTCCCAGGGAGTCTTCGTGCTGATTCAATTACAGACCATGAAGTCTGTTAGAGCTGTCCTCAACAACACACCCATCTTGTCTAAGAACAGTGTGCCAATCTTTACTTTTAAATTTTTAATGCCGCACAGCCTATTTTGCTTAGTTACTGGCCCTCATTTTGCTGAATTACAGGATGCCATTCTCACTTGGTAATGTAACTGTACCAGCATTCAGGCTGAAGTGTCACTGCATACCTGTAGCCATTGTACTGGACCTAAGTACCAAACAAAAGTCCCGACAAAACTTCGCTCAGACTATTAAAATCAGAGATACAAGAAAAATACATATATTTATATATATTATCGCTCTAAGATGATACCTGCTTTAGTCCTGGAATGTCCGTGAAGATAAGTGCACACACACACATATATATATACAGTATATATATATATATATAT
>JAODJU010000002.1:23293201-23303983 GCA_026776725.1 Gnathonemus echidnorhynchus | reverse complement strand
ATGGAGTAAAATAAAAAGTATGCATTATTATTTTTACTTAAGTAAAGTACAGATACGTAAAAATGTACTTAAGTACAAGGTGTCCCCTTGGCCTGGTCCAGCCGCTTGGGTCCTTGGCAATGAGGATCCTGTGACCCATATCACCCTCAGGGAATCGTGTCACATGGCCGTAGTGCCATAACTGACGCTCCCTCACAATGCAGGTCATGTGCCTTATTCTGGACTCTCTGAGCAACCGCTCATTCAACACAAAGTTAAATCAGTGGTGCCCAAGGATTCTCCTAAGAGAAATAATACCAAAGGAGTCTAGTCTTCTCCTCAGGTCACTGGATAGCATCCATGTCTTGCAGCCATTCAACAAGACAAGGAGCACCAGGACTCTAAAGACTTGGACTTTCCTCCTCTTGCAAAGATATCAGGAGAACCACACACCCTTTTCCAGTGACCTGTTTATTGACTTCATAGGAAGAGTCAGCAGAGACACGAATGTCGCAGCTGAAGTAATTGAACCTCTCGATGCAGTCGACATTCTCTCCACAGACAGTCACACTGCTAATGGTTTTGCCCAAGCAGTCATTATAGGCCTGGATCTTGGTTCTTATCCTGAACACTCAGACTCATAGCTCAGTCTCTCAAGAGCTCCGGTCAGAGCCTCCATTGACTCCACGAAGATCACAGCATCATCGGTAAAGTGAAGATCAGTAAATCTTTCTTTACGAACAGATGCCCCACAGTCACTGGACCCCATGACTCTGCTCAACATCCAGTTCATGCAAGCATTGAACAGAGGAGAGCAAGAACACACCCCTGATGAACACCAGAATCAACTGGGAAGAATGCAGGAGTTCTGACTCCACCCTGCACAGCACTCACAGTACCAGTGTACAGGCCGACCATGACGTCCAGCAACTTCGGGGGGGATCCCGCAAAGTCTTAGGAGGTCCCACAGGGCAGCTCAATCTACTAAGTCAAGCACTTTAGGAAAATCATCAAGGGCTGCAAAGAAACTCTATCAATATCCTTGTTTATGTTCCACGAGAATCCTCAGTGCCAGGATACGACTGACAGTAGACTTGTTAGGTATAAAACCAGACTTATCCGGTTTATATTCAAATAAACTTAAAGCCAATTAAATTAATATGAACTTTAGCTATGATATCCCTCACTGGAGGTGGCTCAGTGCAAAGTGCTGCTGCTTCACACCTCCAGAATTGAAGATCTGAATATCTGCTGTTGCTCTGTATATGTGGAGTTTGCAGTTTTCCTCTGGGTAATTCTCGTTTGCTCCTGCACTATAAAGAAATGCACTTAGATTAACTGGTGTCTCTTTGTAATAGTTGTGCCTGTGTTGCTCCCTGCCTTTTTACCTACTTTGTGACCCCTCATGGTCTGTTTGTGTCTTGTGGTCTTTTTGAGTTTTAATGAAGCCCCGTTTTGTGAGCCACACCCTGGATCGTTTGTCCTTCATCATGCCAATGTAACACCCTCAACCCAGGGGTGCTGCTAGAGATTTTGGGCCCCATATCATATGGCTCAGTGGGCTTGGTTCATATGCTTGTGATCTGAAGGTTGCTGGTATGAGCCCCAGCCTTGGCCAAGTAGTCACATGTCCATGGGCCCGTGAGTAAGGCCCTCAACCTGCAGCTATGAAGGTACCTGCGCTGTGGCCCACAAGCTGGATCTCAGCTCCATATGTGTCTCATGGAGAGCATTATGGGGTTGACAAAGAGAAGTATTACAATGTACCTGTACTTGTGCAAATGGAAATAAAAGAATAATTATGTCCCATTATTGGACCCAAATATCAATCCAATTATGTTCCAGATCTTTTAGGAACGTTGGAGTTGACCTAAGTTCCCCCCTCTAACAACACTCCACCTGTGTTCTTCCGTTCATGTGACCTTGACCAGGCTAACCGGTTATGACACTGAGGGATATTTAACATTGGTTGTCTCACACCAATTCTACAGCGGCTGCAAAAGTGTTTATGGAAAAGCATAACATAGCAAAGGGTTTGGGGCAAAGCATGCTATGGTCTGCAGGATAGGGAAAAGCTCCCCTTGTAAAAATCTATCATTCAGTCGCTGCTAAAAATTGCAATGTTGACTTATCCAGTAGAAATATAGTGATATAGTATGAATTGGTTTTAGTATGCAGTAAGAACCCAGCTTTCTAATAGGTGGTTTTCTAATATGTTTAGTTATCTAGTTGCTTTTTTTTTTTAACTGGCAACCTACTGATCACAGACACAACTTTCCAACCTACTGAGCTATATGTGGTTGGAGTGAGGGGGGTAGATCGGGTACCGCCCACCCACACATCACCGATTGGTCACTTAACGGCATTCCACCTTATTAAAGGACGTACAGTATAGCGTCCGGGAAGCTTCACCGCTAACCGGGTTTGTACAGGTATGTGCTACATCACGCATTTGTTCCTGACACGCTCAGTTAACATTACTGTTTAAAATGACTTTTAGTGGTTTCGGAACATCTGAACGGCATAGGTGGCATTAGTGCCGGCGACCGTCATACAGCTCAGGTGTATTTTAGACGTGGTCTTTCGCTGACAGGGGTCTCACTATGAGTCAGTGTTCATATTGCCTGACTGAACGGCAAGTAATGAATTTGTCTAATGTTAGCTTTTAGTGGTGAATGCTGCTGCTTTGAAACATCTAACTACGGGATTGTTATAGCTGCAAGTGGAGCAGAGGTGGGTTAGTTTATTTAGTTTTAGTTTTCAGCTGCCTCCTGGTATATTCAGTATTGATGCTGGCCTTGTATACCATTCAGGATAACTGATGAAAATCGTAATTGGCGTAATTGGTTATTCTGGCAGTTTACTCCACCTGTTTATGCCAGTGCGCCATCCACTACTCATACATCACAGGAACATCACCCCCCAGGACATTAATGCATGCATTTGGCATGATTTAACACCTTGGCACAGGATCTATCCATTTTCTGTAACTGTTTGTCCTATTTGGGGTCCTAGGGGGGGTCTGGAGCCTATCCCAGCGGCTATGAGCTCAAGGCAGGAAACAACTCTGGATGGGGTGCCAACCCATCACTCACACACCATTCACCTGGGGGGGAACCAGAGTGTCCGGACGAAACCCCATGATGACACGGGGGCATGCAAACTCCACACACATGGAGCCATGGCAGAGACCCAGAGGTGTGAAACAACAGCGCTAACCACTGTGCAATTTTACAGTATGTGGAAACAAATTTAATATGGCCGTCTGGTTTATATTAGTTTAATTTACGATTTAAAGAAGTAGTAAAAAAAAAAAAAAAATCTAACACTTTGCAGAAATTTTTTTGCACCCAAGAAAAAATACTTTTTGCACATTTCCTCTCATGAATAAAGGCCTCAATATACTTCCTGTAATTACCAATTAGTTTACTGCACCTTTCCACAGAAAAATTTCCCCTCACTTCAACTGTGAAAGGTTGTAAAATCCTGGTCCTTTTTTTCTGGTCTCACCACTGGTTTTCACTGGGATGCACATTAGAATGTGACCACGGCAGAAAAGTCCATCATTTGAAATAAGAATGACAAGAGTTACATCCCCAGGTCTAGATCTGAGGAAAACTTGTTAGGAGGTTTACCTGATGTTGCGAGGGTGAACAAACATACCCAAACAAACGCCGTTTTTATATTTTATTATTGACAGACTGTGCAAACATGCTGGATAAAGCGACTAAGTGCAAGAATAAGGTGCATCTAGTGCTGCTCCTAAGTAAGGGGGAAATGGACGGCTTGTAAGGTACCTAAACCCTGACAAAAGTGATAAAAAAGCTGATAAAACTGATAAAATGCATGTTATTAAACAGACAAATAAATCTGAAAAAAGAAAGAAAGAAAGAAAGAAAGAAAGAAAGAAAGAAAGAAAATACATAAAACATAACAGCAGTGGTGCAGTGTGTGGCCATATGGATTAGAAATCTGTGCCCGTGTCCAGAAGGTCTTGGGTTTGAATGCCCTGACCCAGTAGAGGGTCATAAGTGAATAAGTAGTCAGTGCAAGACCCAAAACCCCAAAAACTAAAACAAAGAAAAATACCACATTCATGGTAAAAATTGTATGGATCAAAATGCCCTTCAGAATTTGCCTTAGGGTTGCCCTGCACTCTAAACCCAAGTTTCTTGCATATGAATTTGTTCCTTTGTACGTCTTATTGGTTAAAAAATGAAACATGAAAAAAGATTTCCTTTGTACCTATATTCATAGAAGACAACAGTATCTCATAAAAGTGTGTGTGTTGCCTATTTTTCCAGTAGGGGGAGACAGAGGACAGCATTGCACATATCTGTCCCCTATTTTCTTCTCAGTGGCCGGTATTACTTGTCAAAATAATTACATATTTCAATCATATTTCAATTACATATCATTCTCATTTCAATAGTTTTTCATATTTATTTGCATTTTTTTCAACAAGATAGCATCCCTAAGCACAACGTAAGGTTACTTGGTAAGTCTTGTCTTGTGAATAAAGAAAGAGATGGAGTGCTGTGACAGAACAAACCTGACCTGCCCCCCCCCAAAACCCTCAGAGCCGCTTTGGGATGAGTTGGATCAAAGAGTAAGAGCCAACTTGTGCCCAGAACTTACAGAATCTCCTTCAGGATTGTTGGAGAAGCATTCTAGGTGGCTACATCTGAAAGCTGGTTGAAAGAATGCCAAGAGTCTGCAATGCTGTCATCAAAGCAAAGGGGGATATTTTGAAGAATCTGAAATTCAAGAAAATGTTGAGATGCTGAACACTTTTCTTGGTGGTTGTAGTATTTGATATGTATTACTTCATTGCCTTGAGGCCTTTTACTGTAAGGTGAAAAACATATCTAAGAGACAAAAGCACATGTGTCCAAACTTTTACCTGGTACTGTACCTAACAATAAACTTCATTTTCTGAACTCTCTTTTCTTGTCAGTTTCAAACACACAGCAATAGGTTCCGTTGTGGCATGTTTACATCGTACGTTGTACCTGTACCACAGACAAAGTATCATGTTTTGTGCAGTGCCCCAGATGAGCACGTACACCTTCCCAAGCACTACAGGATCATCTGAGGTAAAAAGAAGAAGGAAGAGTGAACTCGGAATGCAAACAGTTTATTCCACACTGACAAGATAGGTGATTTGGGGTAAGATATAGGCAAGGAACCATGAAAACGGTACTTTTATGACGCACTGGTTCCATATGATTTCACATACTGAAAACAAAATTTGTGTTCCCGTTCTCTGTGTGCCATTTATTTGTTGTATGTTTTTCTGTTTGTTTTAACACCAGTTTATGGGTTTACCAAGAAGAATCCAGCAAACAGCATGAGCTTCTGTGCTGCAGACATGTTCCTTCACATGTAGCATGCAATGACATGCTGCCCACTGTGGCAATTTAAAGCACTTCTTCTCTGAACTGTCAAGACTTGAAAAACAAGCACATAAAGGCTCAAAGGCCCAGCATGGTGAGGTTTTAGGGAACAGAACAGCATATTCTCATAGGGTATCAAGTATCATCCACCTGAGTCTGACTGAGTTGTTTTGAACAGGTCTCATTTGAGATGCACTATATCTAACAATGATGAACGATTTATGTGAACTTTTAATGTACTGCACATAAATTCATTTTGGCACTTAGGATCAGAGGCGGAGCCAGACCTTGTACAATGGGGTGACGAGATTAGACCCAATAATTTTGCTGGGTGGCAATGGGGTAATATTTTTCCAACCGGGGTGGGGTCCCCCTCAGTATATTTTGCTGGGGAAGGGGGCGGGGGTGAGGTGTCCCCCTTGGTATATTTCACTGACTGGGTGGGGCAGTACATTTTGCTGATCTTTAGCATTATCTATTAACCATCTCATGATCGAGTTGGACACAGACCACGCTTGACTGATCAACAGGTTGGGCAGCTGTGGTTTCCAGGATGAAATGCTCCATATTTCATTTTTATCTTTTGGTGAGCGGTGGCAACAGGGGTGGCCACTTATTTACTTGGGGGGGGGGGGGGGGTGGCTACCTCTTGTATCCAGTTTTTCTGCTCAGGATCATTGGTTGGAAGACAGATGGATGGATATTCATTTTGAATTTAAAAAATAATTTTAGAATTAATATAAACAAACACTCCATCTCGATAAACAAAAGTCCTGAAGGGAGCTAAATGATGGAATGTAACAGTGCAGTGGTCCACCTTCTGAACCAGCTTCTTGTGTTCCTCATTCCATATTCCCCATGCTAAGCCTGACATTGTTGGAGGACAAAACAAAAAAAACAATGCTTTGTGATTGACATAAAGAACATTTAAAAAGTTCATGCCTATCATAAAACAGCTGAACAGTAACATATGTACTGTATTTTCCCATTAATAATGACAATCCATTGCACATTCTTTGTCAATGCATGCAATGCATGGTTTTCAGTGTTTGAAATTTTAGTGTAAATTGAATCAGATCCAAAATTAATCTGAATTCATAGCTGAGCGGCCTGTTCAGTGTTCGATGTTCCTTCTCAGTTTTGTTTGGATAATTCTGACACCAGCTGCTCAGTTACACGATCCTTAGTTCTGATTCAAACAGCTTGCAAGTCATTTTGATGCATGATAAGTCATTGTGCAAACACACTCCTCTGCTAAGTGGGTGAATCGTTTATATAAGGACCTTCTCAACCCCAGTCTGGACAAACAGCTGTATGAAATATTAATTGGTATTTAACTTTAAGGGATGAATGGAATGCAATCCAGTAAAGCAGCATTAGAGACATATGAAAACCAGTTACATACAGACCTGCTTATTTGTAAACAGTCTTTTATGATGAGGTTACTGGGTACAGTTTGTTCTAAATATGCAGGACACATTTTGTAAATGGTTTACTTGTCTTAAAATCGAAGTGTTATAAACACTCTTGTTTCAGTTACATTATGATGTGCTATATCTAAAATGAATATGGTCATGGAGAATATGCATTTTTAAATTCTTTAAAATAATCTATTTTTGCTATTTAATCAGGACCTAACATGCTTCTGGACAAATAAAACTATTCTATTTACATCACACAATAGGTGTTAGCTATCTCAAAGCTGTCTAATATTGCAAAAAGAGAACTGACTCTTCAATGATCATTGGAAAATATATGTGAGAAAGGACCTCTGAAGGATTGGCCATTCAGATCTTTAACTTACTACTTTCACTCTTCTGTTTTTCTCATTCTGTTCTAATCAGTAATGGAAGCACATCCATCCATCCAGCCATCCATGATCTGTAACTGCTTATCCTATTTGGGGTCGTGGGGGGGGTCCAGAGCCTATGGGCCCAAAACAGGGAGCAACCCAGGATGGGGGCACCAGTCCATCAGAGGGCACACTCACATACCACTCACTCGCGCACATAGACACACAGACACAGACACACACATACATAGGTTTGTAATTATATCTTTGTGGGGACTCGCCATTCATTTCTATGAGGAAAACCCTAATCCCAACTATAACAAGCTTAACTCCTATCCAGCCCTAACCTTAACCATAAGTAACCAAACAAAATACAAGACTTTTGGCATTTTTACTTTTTGACTGCATTCACAGATTTTTATAACACTGAGGTTATCAAAATGGCCACCAACATTTCAGTCCCCAAATGTGATCTATACAAATCCATACAAGCACAATGTGGTCACTCCAATTAGCCTCAGCATGTTTTTGGACTATGGGAGTAAACCAGAGTATCCAGAGGAAACCCCACGACGACACAAGGAGAACATGCAAGCTCCACACCATGGCGGAGACCATTCTAGACTGTAAACAACAGGGTAACCTACATCATATTACAGTCTTTTATAGTGGGAGAAAAACAGCATCGATTGTCATCCATCTTCAAACCACAAATGCTGGTCATGGGGGGTCCTGGAGTCTATCCCAGGCAGCACTGGGCCGAGGCCAGTGTTCTCCCAGGATGCCAGTCATATGCAAGCACACTCAGTCAAAGGACAACCCAACTGTATGTCTTTGGACTGCGTGAGGAAGCCGGTGTATGTAGGGGAAATCCATGCAAGACAAGAAGAACAGGCAAGCACCACACCCACAGAACAGAGGAGGATTTGGACCAGCAGCCCTGGAGGTATGAGGTAAAAGTGCTATCCACTGAGTCACAATGACATCCCTTTATGTATTTTATAATTTACTATTGGGAGTATCAAACCGTTCCTGACAGGTGTGGCTCAGGACATTAGGACTCTTACTGTCCCAGTGATCGGAAGACCACCTGTCCAAATACCATACTCACATTTCCATTCTGTCACTGAGCAAGGCCTTTAACCCTAACTTCTCCAGGGACTGGGTTATATTGCTGTCTCCATAGTGTGTCTCTTTGGACGAAAATATCTGATAAGTAAATGAATGTAAAGTCTATGACGAATTAGCTGACTTTTAGATCAGGCTGATTCAGCATTTTGTTTTTTGACATTCTGCCTTTGATATCTGATCAACTGATGTATCTTGATATAAAAACATATGAAGACCCCAAGATCATGGGCTATTTTGGGATAGCATCCAAATGTAAGTCTTGTAGAATTGGGGAAATCATCTCAATTATACAGGTGGTGTTTGGAAGTATTATGTATGCTTAAATGGGTCATTCCAGTCTAAATGAATGATGGCATTTGAATTCTTTTGGCCTGTTATGCTAAATTTAACTTTGCGCAAGCAAATTTTAAAACAATTAATTTAAGGATGGTGTTTATTGTGTGTTGGGATGAGTCACATGGTCTTCCAGACATTCTCTGTGGTGTTTTTTTTGGCAGGCGGCCATATCAGTACACATTTTACTTTTGACAGAGTACACTGTTTGAATCACAGTCAGCAAATAATTAGCTTGTTGTTAAAACACAAGCATGGTATATAGATAAATACATGTATTTATTCATTGAACAGCAGCAATACACAAGTACAGGGAGTCCCCAGGTTAAGAACAAGGCCCGTTGCCTAAGTCTGTTTTAACTTGAATTTGTAGGAAAGTCAGAAAAATTATAATCAGAAGAATAAGAAGAAAAGTGACTAGCTAGACCCCGTGCTGTACTGTACCTCAAGCTGACAAACTGCTGAAGTAGTGCAAAGTTCTCACAAGTGTCACAAAGTAAGCGCATGCATTTGTTGTTACGAAAGATCGTATTTAACCTAATTTTTTTATATAATAGGCTTTGTGACAGTCTGCTCGTAAGTATGAGTTGTCCATAAGTCAGATGTTCCTTACCCCGGGGACTGCATGTAACATCTGCCTGAGGCAGTCTCACCCATAATGTGCACATTAATACCATCATACATCTCTCTACACAGGTAAATCTGCTATGACTATAAATGTTTATAAAGGTTCCCTTGGTTTTAGCATTGCAGTATACCTCAGAGTGCAGCCACATGGAATAGCCATGAATTATCTCGGGCTTTGTTTCTCAACAAAACCATTTCACAATAACATAAAAAACAAGATATTGAAAAGTGTCTTGGAATTTCCTCTCAAATGAGCCCAGGGCAAGTTATGAAACTGGGAATCCCCGTAAATTTACTTGTTGTGTTACAGATTGCTTTTTTGACCATTTTTGTGTATGATGCCTGCTGCTACAGTATATCTTATGTATCTTGCTTACAGGGTAATGTAATTGGGTACAATTTATATTCAACAGTACAAGATTTGTGGTTTAGAGCTAATGGGAAGAATCACACAATACTTAGCAATATACAATAGAATATAGAGGGTTCAGACCATG
Organism: Gnathonemus echidnorhynchus; assembly: GCA_026776725.1. NCBI lineage: Eukaryota > Metazoa > Chordata > Actinopteri > Osteoglossiformes > Mormyridae > Gnathonemus > Gnathonemus echidnorhynchus. Next base: position 23,294,228 of record JAODJU010000002.1, on the reverse strand, counting down.
AAACTGAAAGACTGGCCGGTGTAGTGTTTGAGGTCACATGCCTGTAGCTGTGCAGTCTGGTGGCCAGTCGTCACTGACTGGACATTCCGTTAGTGAGAGCGGAGTGTGAATGTTCAATTAGCAGACCAATAGCACAACTGTACATAAAATATTGCAATCCGCAAAACGTAATGGGAGACATATCAGAGTTCAAAAGAGAACAAATTGTTGGTTCATCTCATTGTCTCGCGGTCTCACTGCTGCATCTGTGTCTATGGCAGCAAGACTTTATGGTGTGACAAAGATTTCTTGTATTCTCTAAAAAGTTGTCTACTTGGCTGGCTAGAAGAACACCACTTCAGTTCCCAAATCTGGCCTAAGGGGCACTTCAGCCGTTCCATTTATTCATGATATTTCACCACGAGCTCAATTAATTAATTGATTAACCGATCAACCAATAGATTAATCTAGTTAAATAATTCATTAGACAAACAAGGTGTGGTAGCACTATGATGGATGGATGGATGGATGGATGGATGGATGAATGGATGATTACAACCATCTGCTATAACAAGTGGGTTTTAGCCAACTCAAAGATCCAGCTTCATTCTACAGACTGTCCCCAATATACGACTGGGTCCTGTTCTAACAGACTTGGACGTATGTCAAAACAGGGTAACTGAATTTCATTTTATGTATATGAATGAGACTGACAGATGCTTGTGAGACTGGGATGGTCGTACTGCCATACAGTACAGTGCTTCCCTGCAGCAGCTACCTCCCAGTGCACAATGCTCACTAAGCATAGCACTGCCAGGCATACAACCGCCTGAAATTCATTTTTTATTTTACATAAATTTATTATTATTATTTGTTTTGTACAATATAATGAATGTCATGGTATCAGTATAATCAGACCTAAAACTTTGACCTAAAGACTAAGACTAATTGACGACGGGCCGTTGAATTATTCCGCTTCGCGTCGTGGCCGCATCACCACCTCGGGTGTGCATTATTTTTCTAATAATTCAACGGCCCGTCGTCAATT
>JAODJU010000002.1:23266054-23292982 GCA_026776725.1 Gnathonemus echidnorhynchus | reverse complement strand
CGCGTCGGGTCCTGATCACACTGTCGGGGCTTATTTCGCGATAACTACCGGCTGCCTGTACATTATCCCTTACATAAGACATCAATTTTCAGACAGAATAACTTTCAATGCCCCATTAAAGCCTGTCAAGGTCTTGGATTTTTCCGGCAAAAATCTATATTTTTTTCATTATGAAGAGACTGCCAGATTGGCTTGAAGTAACTTTTTTTTTCTTGTGTCATGCATCTACCTCAAATGAGAAGTAATTACCCCGAGCCACAGGTTTGAAACAAACAGTCCCTTTATTACTTTGCAAAACGCTAACTGTCCCGCGCTCTGTTCACGCATATACCATACACCAACCCCCCTCAGCCAATGACAGTACAGGTCAGAGGTCAACCAATAACATTTTACATGTTAAAAAGTTATACAAAATAAAATATACTTTCGTAAGTGTACACATACACCACAATTTTCAAGTTAGGACAATTCTGGATGCATATTTATCATAATATGCATCCAATCATCATCATCATTATTATTGTTCTTGTTTTGTTATTATTATTATTGCTAGTATTATACTCCTGTTCATTTTGTTTTTCAAGGCTGCACTAATGGTTGCATCGCGCCCTTTCATTTGCATAACTGGAGTCCACATGAGATAAGGCCTATGACGCCTTTAAGGAGGCTATCAGCTGTCATATCAGAATTTCTGTTGTGTTCACTTGTCTTCCATGCTGTCAGTGAAAGAGCGTGATGTCTTAGTGCGCTGACCTGCTCAGAGCTCACCATGGAACTGCATTTCTTTTCCAGGGAACATTACTTGCAGTTGGCATAATACTCTACATATGTATTGGGCTGGAATATATAACATTATAAAACAAACATAAGCGAATGATGACCATTATAACATTTTAGAATTGTCCTTTAACTTAAAAAATTAATTAATGACCACTTGCATCAGGCTTGTCACGCCAGAGAAAAGTATACCTAAGCAGCAAGTTTTACCCGGCCTGAACTCAAAGCATAGCCTTTTTTTCCACACAACAATTAATATGCTTTAGTCTTGTGACTTTGCTCCCCATGTGATGAAGAGATATCATTAGTGCCGCAGAAACACGAAAGTGAACAGCTTTTAGTAGCCCTGGGCCTCTACTCTTGGGATGAGCTGTTTGATGAGAATTTAACAAGTATTTTGACATGTATGATCTTCAGAATTTCTTATGAAAGCCAAGCTTGAAATTCTGTTTAGGGAAATTCTGTTCCTAGTCTGCATTTGTGGTCCTGGCCGGGGTTGCAAGGCAGTTTATACATGCATCTCTTATACATGCATGGCGATACATGGGTATGCTGCTTGTCAGTTGCCCATTGGACCATTTACAGTTTCTATATACCAGCATTTGGTGGCATGTTCTGTCTCACATCCATACTAATCTGAAACTTCTAGGAACTGACAAAACGTAGCTACTTCCACGTTAAGATGCAGTGAGTCTTTCAGATTTTGCTGTTGCTGCAATTTTTGACCCCAAAACCCTTGTAATTAAATATAAAAGCAGTAAAAGGAATTATACACATATTTCACACATGACCTTTCTTGTGAGTGAACTGAACTAGTGTTGTAAATCTGCAGGCCAAAATATAATACCTGAAAAATCAGTATACCTTTTTGTATTTAGTTTTTATTGTTCTCATGTGCTTTGTCATAGTCCTGGTGCTCTCTGCACGTCTCATTACCCATGGCGGACCATGAACCGGCTCATGAACCCTGTTCGTGCAGTGTTTTGTTTTTGCACGTTTCGCGTGCCCAACTGTACAGAACATTTTGTTTTTTTTTCTTTGCTTCGTTGTGGTAGAGCTGGAAAAAAAAAAACTGCAGTTTATGGCACTGCCTGTCTGAGGCTGATTATTATGTTACAAAAGAGGAGCCTCCTGCAAAGGCCCATCAAGCCCCTCCCAAAAGCCCCTGGGGCAGGTGAGGCAGACGGGAGCCTCATCACAATGAGCCGCGCCAGCCAGTGTTCCAAAGGCTGCATTTGCAAATGTGCCACACCTGCAGCGGCACGCAAACTGGCCAGGCTGCCTGCCAGGACCGGAGCAACATGGAAGCCAGCCAAACTCACGTCCTTAGGCAGGCTGACTTTTCTGGGTCATTTTCCTCTTCACTTCATTTCAGTCTGTTTCCTCACAAACATGCTACGGGGGTCTCTCTAAGCCAGAGTCATGCAGGGTCGAGCCCTGAGCTCACGGGTGACTGACTCACCCTGCCTGTCTCCAAGTTGTCTTCATAGGCTGCTCCTTTAACAAAAGCAGAAAAAAGAAAAAAATGTTATGTAAAAATTGCCACATTTAATATTTCAACCAGGAGTCCAATTGGAAGACTCCAGTAACACTGATGATTTTAATGACACTTTTATTGATCCCCGTGGGGAAATTCTTTTTTCCAACCCCATCTTGTTCTCCCTGACACATATGTAGGTGAGAGAGCGAGCTTGGCGGCCACCTCCAGCAGTGCCCAAGGACCTGGGGTTTAAGGGCCCCGCTCAAGGGCCCGTAAACGTGACTATTCTGATCGCAGGCTCGGCGCTTCAGCCTGCTGAGCCACACAGTGCCCTGCATACAGAACTACCTTTGACAGCACCGTTGTTCTGAATGTTAACTTTGCTTTAATTAAGCAGTTACCTCATTGTTCTTTTGTATGAACACTGAGAATGACTGAATTATAACTGGTGCAACCAGTACTGGAAACGTGGAGGATAGTAAAGATTCATTCTCAATACATAAACACCTATTTTGCCAGTTAGACTCTTAGCTACTATTTGGACATTTTAAATCATTGTGCTTTTGCAATCTAACAAGTCTACCTTCAGCTTTCTTTAAGCCGCAGATATGGATAAGTGGGGAGCTGCTATATACTAGCACATTCCTGCCTGAATTGATTCCACAGCAACAGCGGGTAGCGCATGACCCTGACTGGCATCTTCTGGATTGGCACATTGAGCAGCATTCAAAGGGTCACAGAAGATGCCAACATGTTGTTCAATCACAGGATTCAAACGGAGATGATAATCTTGGAAATGTTGCAGAAATGTTGCTGAAATGTCATGCCCTATCATGTTCAGGAAAATGATCTTTTGTTATTAGATATTAGTGAATGACTCATGAACCGAGCACCAATTATATATCTACATGTAGAACAATGTAACAGTTAAAATTATTTTACATTATTTGTTTTTGATACTTTTATACTGTTGTAATATGTAAGTACTCTCTCAACAGGAGGTCTCCTGTTATGAAAGTTTAAGCAGATATTTACACCAGCATAATCAGCAACGTTGTGAACTTTGTTGGAAAAATTACTATGAAACAAAAATATAAAAATAAATGTTAAAATGTATTTTTTTTTCTGAAGTTATATGGTATGTACACATATTGTTATGTATTTAATGTATCCAGTATGTATTTTTTGTGATGATAAAAATGGGAGTGCATTGTAAGACATTACCTAATATAACTGACATGAACTGACATTAATTAAACCTACTCTATGAAAAAAACAGCATGAAGAAATGTTGTTTGCTAAATTGACTAAGATTGAAAAGTAAGAAACAAACCTTCCCTGGATCTATTGTCTAACTCACACATAAATACACGCAGTTTCCCCATATATGCTTGTAGCTGCAAATGACATCCCTATCTCCCCCTTTGTTTACTGTGTGAAAGCCGTTATGGTGCCTGTTTTGTTTTTAATTATGCTTGACTGGTACTCAGAACAGCACGTCCTGGGACCCCACAGAGCCCTTGGAAGGATTTGAAGTGCTGGACAAGCGCAAGTCCACAGTCAGCCAGTAGTTGGCAGCACATTCTAAGCAACAGATGGTGGTGCAGGAAATCCTAGCAGCTAAACTGCGTCACACATCAGTAATGCCTCAGCAGAGCGTGTTTCTCCTCTCACACTCGTGCCGCATTTTGCGTGACAGTCATGATGGGCAAGGAAACTAGAAGATGCACATTTTGCTGTAGATAAGCAAACATTCCCTTACAGGACAAAAAGGAAATGCTCACATTTTTCTTGGATACATTTCTGGGGGTCTCAAATTGCAATCTCAAAAACATGGAAGCTGATCTCTTTCTGACTGGCTGGCCCACTTCACCTTTCTGTCTTTAGTCTTCCAACTTTTCTAAGGTAACAGAAGCATGATCAACTCCACCAAATGGTAGAAACAGGAGATGCTCACATCCCCTAATAATATTTGAATAGCATATTAGACATGCACTCCTTGTGATAGAAAAGCATATAGATAGATAAACAGAAAAGTCATGTATTTTGCCAAATTCGCGGCTCTTGTTTATAAGGTTAACATCAACCGTGGGGAGCAGAAATGACTAAAGCACTATGGAGTCTTCTGCTTTAGATCATTTTGCAACAGAACAAATCAAATACCTGCACTTGGAAAAAACAAACAAAAATAGCAACACTGTGTTATGAATAAAAAACAGCAACACTGTGTTATATCATCTTATTCTTTTAATAGTGAGCAGGCAGGGGAGATGAATAGAATCTTAAAAGGAGGATCTTCTTTACCTATACAACGACATTCAGTCAGACATTGTGGAGTAGAAGTTAAGCTTGAAACTGGCTGAAACATTGTACATCAAAGAAACATCAGAGTAAATGCTAAACATAATACACCATGTTCCATTAGATTAAAATTCTTTTCTATTTTGTGCAATGAGCTGTGGCACATTTTTAACAGCTCCAGCTGAAGAGTGTCATAAGGGTGGTTTTGTTATGTGTTTTCTACAAAAACTTCACAGAGACAAGCAATCTGATGCTCCCTGTGGTCTCAACGTGTCCGTTTCACAGAGAAAAACAAACAGTGAAGGAATTGGTACAACTTGTGTGCTGTATGAGGACATTCAACAGCCTGTTCGGTTGTCATCACAGATAGGGGAAGTTGTGGTTAACTTGGTTACCTCAAAAGCTCAAAATGTTCAGTCATGTACTGGGCGGGATGGGAACTAGCTAACAGAAGCAGTCATGTGACATGGGTGCTCGTTTTCGGAGGTATAAAAGCTGTGGAGCTATTATTAAACAGAGATGTCACCGAGCACGCTGATCAGGTCCCTCCGCAGTAAGGTTCACGCGAAAGGGCAATGCTTGTAGCGATAGCTTTGAAGAAACATTCAGATATTCTTTGCCTTAATATAAAATACATGCAACATTTGATATGTTTTCTTTTCTCTCTTTCAAGTATTTTATTTAATATGTTTTATTATTACGTGTATTGTGTTGGTGTACACACAGTGTTAACCAATAGCCCTCGATCACTGGTAAGACTGTTAAATTTAAATAAAAACATCTTTTTTATGTTTAAATCTTAAAAATAAGTCAGTAAAAGTGCCACTTATTGTGTATTGGTCTTGTATGTGTATTTTTCCAGCTTCCTTAATATACAAATGGCTTTACTTTTTGTTTCAGTGGCGAATAAGCTATTTGCTTTTAGCATCGTAAAGGTAAAATACAATAGTGAAACATCAATTAGCATCATAATGTTTAATGGTAGTTACCAAATTGCCCGTAGACAATGTGTGTGTGGATGACATGTGAGTGTGCCCTACGATGGCTTGGTGCCCCATCCTGGGTTGTTCCCTGCCTTGTGCCTGTAGCCTCTGGGATAGCCTCTGGACCCCCCATGACCCTGAATAGGACAAGCAGTTACAGAAAATCGATGGATGGACGGACGGATGGATTGATGGTTATTTTATGGTCGCAAATCAGGAATATCCTGGTGTGCTAGAAGTGAATATTTGAACGGAGGTGCCCATTTGATGGCACGGTGGAATAGTGGTATGGTGACCAGCACTGGTGCCCCACATATCTGGGACCTGGGTTCTAGTCTTTGCCATGGATTCGTGTGTGTGGAGCTCACATGTTCTCCCCCTGTGCCATTGTGGGGTTTATTCTGGGTTCTCTGGTCCCCCCAGTTCAAAACTGCGCTATGGCTAATTGGAGATACCAAATTGTGTGTGTGTGTGAGTGTGCCCTGTGATTGGCTGGTGCCCCATCCTGGGTTGTTCCCTGCCTTGCGTCTGTAGTTTCCGGGATAGGCTCTGGACCCCCCTGTGATCCTGAATAGAATTAACAGTTATAGAAGACGGATGGGTAAGTACTGGACACCAGTTTCTCACAGGAGTCCACGTTTACAGTTAGGCGAATTTGTGTCAATAAATTGCCTGCTGTGTGTGTGTGTGCTATATTTCCCGTGACTTGTTACGAGCAGCCTTGCATTAGACAAGTATCTATAAAGATGGATAATTAATATTACCTTCCATGATCTCTGAAAAACAATGAATTGTAGTTTCAGACAAAATCATTAAAACTCCACAACATTGGCCAAGTTATACTGTATAGAGGAAACCGTGTTTTTTTTTTTCTCAGTTTCAAAAAAGAACGCCTTTCAAAAATTACACAACATTCTTCCTGTTAGCCTGAGAAACTAAGGCCCATTTTGAAGATTTCCGAAAATAGATTTCAGCAAAAGGTAAAGTGTTGTCATGTGCACATCTGGGCTCAACTGGGTTCACAGGAAAAAACAAGCATGTGGTTTGTGAGCTGGGCGTAAATTACCGCTGTGTGATTACAGGACGGGAAGTGAAAGCCAGGAGCTTTCCTAAAGTCTGTGCCCTGCTAAAGTTTAATGTGCATAAACAATGGGTAAGGGCTTAGGGGGAGGGTTTGATGAGTGAATTATACATTTTTCAGTAAATTCCCGTATATTTCTTACATACTTGACCTTTCCTTACATGTCACCCCTTTATATTAAGTGCACTGGCTTTTTAATGCCAGTATGCATCTTATTTATATCATACCAGTCAACAGCATATTAAAAAAATCATTGCTAACAGCAAGTACTTTAGTGGATAAAAGCGTGTGGCCAAAATGTCAGTCCAGTTCCATAATATGCCCTACTTTCATAAATTAACCCCAGTGTAGTTAAACATAAATTTATTCTAGAGAAATATCTGGCTGGTATAAATGTGCACACAATTGTGTGTGAATGAAAAAACATTTTATCAAACATTATAATCATAGTAAGTACAAGTGGAAATGACTTCAGTTTGTGCAGGCCTGAAATTGTCAAAATGATTTTTAAATTATACCTTATGGAACATACACACAAGCATTTCCAGAGAACAGAGAACAGTATATTCTCACTTCAGGGACCACCTCAAATGTGACTAGAAGCACGTGGAAAAAAAAAAACAGTTATAGCTGAAGCAACCTCTTTTGAACTTAGGTGAAATCAAGCATTAACTGCAGACTGCTATGTGAAACACTTTAATGATAAGCTTACTGTCAAGAAAAAATTCATATGAATGATTTGTGCAACATTGTATATTTGTGGTACTTTTTGGCACAAAAATTAACATTATTTATCTGAGAGTCTACCTATATACATGCTAAATGGGACTAGGTGTGAGTAATAGGATGGTGTTATCAAGATTAATATAGCTTTATGTGGCTTAATCCAACATAAAATGCAAATGTGGATGATTAAGATGCCGTACCTAGTGAGGCGCTCAAAGGAAGAGCGTCACAATGTCACAATGCCAGTTTTACAAAGCACAAGTGTAATTGAGCCTGTAGTCATAAAAATGTAGCTGGCATTGATTTTCACATTGTTTCAGAGTGAGAAAACCTCAATAATTATTGTTTTTGAGGGAAAAAGAACAATTTGGAACAGCGCATATGGTTATTCAGCCCTTAGGTGTTGTTTTCAGGTGCCACAAAGTGGGAGATTAATGACTTTGTTGTGGTGTTTTGCCAGATATTTGCACCTTGTTCCTTATGCCAGAGTGGCGCCAAAGTAACAGACAGGCTGAGACAAGCCAGTCCCTGGCAGGGTTTCACCTCCTCTTCACCTGGGTGTTGGCTATCAGTTGGCAGTATCACTTCCACGCACTCACTGCTTGTTATTGTGAAAGCAGCGCCCATGCTTTCGTTTGTCACTGGTCCACACTGTCTTCATGGTCTTACACTACTGGCAGTGCCATTATTAGACATGTTCAGTCAAAAACAAATAAAAATGTTTCGTCGTGCCATCAGTCCTGATGTCAAATAATTTTCCAATGCTGTATGATCTTTGACTGCAGCTTTGATATGATATTTAAAAATCTCAGTTTAATTGTCTAAATAAGCATGGCATGGCTGTCCTGCAAAACACCTTCATATTCAGAAAGCAGGACGCTATCTGTCTCTTCTTTTGTATTAAAACAAACACGTGTCATTGAGGTCCCACAATGCTTTACCTGATAAATAGTATGGATGAGTGCAGGCCCACAGCCAGAAATAAAGATTAGTGGGGGTCCAGCAACCTTGCAATTTTCCTGCCCTGGGGAGGCTGGGGGCCTAACTTTTGTTAGCCGGGGGGAGGAAACAAATTTCAGGAGAGATTCAATTCTGCAATTTTACTACCTGGCTCCATGTCTGGTCTGGAAAAAAAAACACATTTTGAGGGGGATTCAAACCCATAATTTTATTACGTGGCTAAGTGCCTGATTGGCTGGCTGGACAGCTATTTGTTAAGCACTCCGTTACCATTGTAAGCATTAGAATTTAAGGAGCATTTGAATTTCCGCCTGCGGCAGAACCTACAGTCATACATGCTTCCTAATAACCATATGTTGATAACACTACCTTGGGCCACATCATTCTGCCAACTTCTCTTTTTCTAATGAGGGGTAATTAGTTTATTAGCAGATGGTTTTACAAAAGGCATACTTTTATAGCTTCTTATAGCTTGTGTGTTATGTAACGTAACCTGCAGCATTCTTTATTTGAGAAAGTTAGGTTAACTTGAACTTGGCACGACAGAACCCGAGCCAGCACTTTTCTTATGGGAAACATGGGAAACCACAGAATTATTTCTCATTTTTATTGTCTAAGAGCATGGCATTATTTCTATGCTCTTTTTTTCCTGACTGTATGTTTTGCCTTGTATTACCCATCTTGAATCCACTATTGTTTCTACACTACAAAACCAAAGCTGAAAGAGTCTTTTTTGCCAACTGAGCCGTTTTCTCTGAGCATAAAGTTTGCCTAGCAAGCTTCCAGAATTAGTCCTGCAATCGTTGTGTATTAGGATCTCGGTGAGGCTCTGTTTTGGTTAGATATTCACAGCAATACAGTGGGTGTCTGAAAGCTTTTTCTGCACTGGCCCATTCCCAAAAGGACCCTCTATGACGCAGGAAGTCAGTGTAACTGATCACAGGTGCACTTGCGGTAAATCGGCCAGTCGGAGTTTTCCAGTCGTACCCCCCTGTATTTGGGAGGGGTGGCAAAGTGAGCGTCATACTTTGCCGTCAGCGGATGGAGCCCATGCACGGCTCTGACAAGGATCCTTCCTGAGCCCCTACCTGCTCTGCTCAGGACATGGGGCGTTAATCTGGCACACAGTTGGCTGTAACTCTCTGTTGCAGAGTCTGCCCAGCCCAGGGGGAATCAGGATTCTGCTTGCCAATAAAGGGAAAGACACTACATTTTAGCAAGCAAATTACACACACCTGCACCCAACAGCCATGTAAACCTTAATTGGTTAACACTTTATCTGAAGCTGCCATATATAATGCTTTATACATCAGTAGGCCTTTACGAATTAATACAGCATTAGAGCATCTTCTATTTTCAATCATAGGGCATTATATTGTTGATTATAATACTTCATAAGCTCCAATGAAGCTGTCATCTATAATGTACTGTAGATACTTTCATGATGCATTATGGTGGTCAATATAGAAATTAAGGAAGCTTTGTACTGCATTATGAAGGTATCTGCAGTGCATTATAGATGAGAGCTACATACAGTGTTCATGATGCATAATAAACATGGCTATAATGTGTTATGCCTTTCTATTAACATGTATAGCCATTTTTATAATATTTGTTGAATACATTATAATATGTTAGGAATGTGTTCATAGACATGTGATAGATATGGCATTTGAAAGATAGTGTTACCATTTCATCTTACAAAATCCTTATTCATTAGATTTTTTTTATTTTTTATGGTGACTAATTTCAATGTAATTATACTTACTCCCATAGTGAAATAACACAATTTTCACAATGATTCTCTAGCTGCCCTAGAGGAACCTAAATCCGGAAGACTGTCTTCAGATAAGCAAACTTTCTTCTATATCTGTTTTAGAAATGTCACTGTGAAAGCCTCTACATTAGTTGTCCAAGGTGACCAACTTAGGGAGTGCTGCCCTGTTAGAGGAAGTGAAAGGGTGGAGTGTCAGATTGCGTTTCCTGTGAAAAGGAACAGCGGAATAAACTGCAGGTTCCGTTAGATAAACTCTCTATGTGTGAATGGATTTTTTTCCTGGATCAAGTCATGTTGCCCGTTTGGTATTACATAATAAACTGATGACAACATATTTGCAAACTAATTTAATACGCGATGGTTTCACAGGTAGGTACCGTAATAAGAAATGAGTTACATTATAACGTGCTAGTTGTCCTGACCTTATTTATACTAATATCTGTCTTTGACAGATCAACCATTTGCCCTTAACATTTCCTGTGCCAGTTCCCTATATGCCAGTATATCGTTGGAAATACAGGTTGTGGTTTATTGGGTCATTCACTCTGGCTTAGTCTCCCCTGCTTTCAACTGTGAGGAATCAGTCCTTAAGCAATGGCCCTACATTGTGTCCTTGCACTCAGTGTGTCTGTATAAGCAGGGATGTAGTTATGGAATCTAGGCCCCATGGAAGCATATCATACTGTGACCCCAACCCAGACCGACCCTGTTATATTCCATTCCGGGGCCCTTGGAATCATCCAAACTCCTCCTTCCCATGGCACCCCTGGGTATAAGATTTCATAATTAATAACTGGCTGATTAGGTCTAAACCGTCTCACAAGTAAAAGGCATGTTTACATTTTATGTTTGAATTAGGCCAACGTTAATATAGTAGTTAAGCAAGGCGGCATGGTGGGTCACTGGGTAGTTATGCTCAGCGCACAGTAATGAGTTTCAGATTTAATTTTTCACTTTCTTTTTAGGCACAATCTGACTGTCTACTTGTATTATTGTAATCCCTTTGTTTGCCAGGGGAGTCACTGTTGTCCTTAATTTGCTAGTGACAGCAGGTGTTTCCCAGCACAATAGAATTTGCGGTCAGTGCAGTAGCCGGCAGGAGGACAAACTGGTCTTGCCCCAAGGCTATACATACTCCAAATGTATCTTTGTGCAATAATATTTATGTTTGACCTCTCAAACACTTAATTGCCCTATGAATGAGGTATATTTCAATGTCCCTCCACAGTTCTCCGTGCAGAGAGCTAGACGGGGATAATATCTGCCCCCAGCCTTTTCTGTCCCTATTAACATCTAAACCGTCCACACCCCATCCCTGCAAAAACCGTCCCCGTATTGCACCAAAATCTGCATTCACCAACACAACAACAGTATAGTGTAAAGTTAAACATGTACATATTTGCCTTTAAATATCGGAATTATTAAGTTTGCACTGCGGCCAGGTGGTGTTGGGGTGAGAACAAATAATTTAACAGAACAAAAGGACTTACAATTATTGTAACATATATAAGAATATGTATCTGAGAAATCTGATTAGTGTTACCATTCATTTTATTACCATCCCCATGGAAATACCATAAAGATCATTTCCATTCCCGCTTTTCCCCATTCCCACGGAGCCTTCTTTCTATGTGGTGTCCATAAATCAAAATGGTAATTTGATAAAGTACAAAAGATGGATATGCTACTTATAGGAAGGGTAGATGTGAAAAGTAGCAAAGTGAACTTCTACACTGGGACGTGTAAACAAGGCTACATTATTTTTACTGAAGGTACTGTGAGAAAGTGGGTGTGGCCATTGGGGGAAGTATCAGGTGACCTGAGTTGTTTTTGACAATTGATTCCACCTGTCTCTCATATATGACAAACTGCACAAACCTAGTCTTTCTTGTCCCAGTAAACCTAACTAGATCTTAACTCCAGACTCCATTTGTTCTGGTTCTCTGGCACAGACACGTGACCCTGAGTCCGTCTTCCTTACTGACATGTTTATTTAGGGTTCCCTCTGTATGGTGTCTGTCACAGCCCAGCCCAGCCCGAAAACTCCACCCAGAAAAAGCATCCCATGCCGTATCATCAAGGTTCTGCCAGCCATCGCATCCTTCGAGGTTCTCACAGGTACATCACAATATCATGCCTATAAGGTCTGTGGCCTTATAAACTCTTTCAGACTGTATAGAAAAACAAATTCTTTGTCTGCATTCCGGACTAATGAGTTATGTCGAATTTCTTGCTTTGCTAGAGAAACAAGGTGATTTCTGTGTACTACTTATTCCTGGAAATGTGTGAAACCGTTCACTGACTATGAATGCTGCCAGCTTTTATATGGAACTGATAATATCACATATCATTCGATGAATAAGACTTCTTTAAGCGACAAGTAAGGCTATTTTAAGATTACAAAACCTATGCGTATTTTATTTGGGTTTCGGCGCTATTACGGCTAAATTCGCCAATATCCCTCTTGATGCCGCTGCTCCAATGTAGCACAGCATTTTTTTCTTTTTCGGTGTGTTTCTCGCCACTCCTTTATGAAATTGTTGTTGCTGTTGCCAGAGCAACCAGGCTAGGTGTGGCAATGCGGATATCACAAAACGCAAGCAAAAACGAAAATGATTAGGATCCGACGGACAGCACCGTCATTCCTAGTATTACTCATATTTGTCAGACAAGAAACCACGATGGCAACAGTAACTATGGCTTTTCACCACAAATACAATGGTTATACAAAGTGTGCACTAAGTGACACTGATGGCTAAAAGAGAAAAATGTTGAGCTCCCAATGCACCAAAGATGAATGAGAAATCAAGGGTGAAAATATGTCCTTTCCCATTTCCGATATTGAGGCTGTAGGCCAAGGGCTTTTTGTCTCTTTTTTTAATGGTATGAACCGGATGCCTTATTGACAGCCTGAAGGGTGTTCCTTTGAAGGGTGTTCCTCAGTGTGCACTCTTTGGAGAGGGTGAGACAAAGTCATTTGTGAGCATAATTTAAATGAATGTAATGTGGTAGCTCAGGAAATGGACTCTAACCAAAAGCAAGAGCAATACATAATTCAAAGAAGCTGAACTAGAGGATGGATGCCCAACTACCCGGAGAGGATGGATGGATGGATGGATGGATGGATGGATGGATGGATTGGCTACTTATTCATATTACTGGTAAATTAAAACAATATTAATGGCAAATGACAGTAAAGATTTTGAATATTAGACCGACTGAAGCTGTGAACTATATCGTGAAATTTTACATTAGCTTGCTAGTAAAGTGAATTGTCCTTTATGTTGCTGCTTTCCATTCAGCCTTACAGGTATGTGTTTCTCTTGGTTACCTTGTGCCTCTCTGCTACACCTGTGCTAAGCTCACTGGAATCGCAGCCTGGAGCGGCCGACAGAGCTGTGTCACAGTGTGCACTCCGTAAGGCTTCTCTATCACGATGTCTTTAACTTTGACATATTACTGAGAAAGGGTGGTTCCTAAATAGCTGCAGGTGGATCATGACAAGTAATTACTGTGTGGCCTCAGTAATGATGGACTGTCTCTTACCATTCAAGTCAACATCAGCAGATTTCAGTACACGCCTTAGCCTCTGGCCTGACTGGGCCTCTGTGCACTAAAGCCACTCCGAAAACCAGTTTGAGCCAGTTAATACTGAGACATCCCGTTAAATCCCATGGCCAGGTCGTTTTCCTCAAATTTAGCTTCCATAGAGAGTTTGGCTTGCGATTTTTACAAAAATTTCCAAGTGCCCATGTGATGAAATTATATTTCGCTATCATTACATAATCTGAACTATGACATAAGATGATTTAGCTTATTCATGGAGGAATTCGAAGGATGTGCCTATCCTTCTGACACACCTTTAATGCTTTCCCTTTAATAATAAGCACAGCAAATCACAGTGAGATCACTGCTAATGTTGCAGAGGTGTGTATCAAGTAACACAATGTGAACAGGCCGACATGCAAATGCAACCCAAGCTTTTCCTGCCATTTTTCCTCACTGGAAGTATGTATCAGAGCTTTCACCATTTTGTGAGTCAAGTCTGTTTATTTCATTCATTCATTAATTTGTTTGTTTGTTTATGCATTTGTTTGTTTGTTTGTTTTTAAGTTATGTATTTTCATCAACCCTTCTCCTGCTGCAGGATGTCGCAGACATATAAAGACGGCTTGGGGTTAGCATGCAGGGTCAAATTTCATCCAACACCCTTGGAGCACTTGGGGTTAAGAGCCTTGCTCGAGGGTTCAGCAGTGATAGGATTACTCAGAGGACCTGAACCCACAACCTCCCAGAGATGGGCACAGATCCCCAACCAACTGAACACCACCCCACCGACCTTCCAACGCACAACAAACTTGTCATTGTGGCATTGTGCCCAGGCCAACATTCACATATGTGGCTCATCAGGTTTGGATGCTTCTCCAGAGATCAGAAAGTTCAAATCCTGTGGTTGGCAGGGTGATCTCAGTGCTGGGCTCTTCTCCCCAGTCACTCCAGGGACTCGCCGCCCCTGCTTTCTCAATTCTATGCCATTTTGGAGAAAACCATCTGCTAAATAAATAAAATGCATGTATGTATTGTCTCATAGAATTCCTGTTCCACAGACATCAGCATTTTAATAACATTCTCTCACATCCAAGAAGCAACTGGATCTGAGAATTCAGAAAGATGGCAGGTTGTGAACATAATGATTAACAGTGTATAGGTGACCCTATGTCCAAAATGGGATCAACCCAGATCACCACCAAGCAACAACAAAAGAACAAATCAGGAGAGTGTAGCCATAATCCTGGTCTCTACTCAAGCAGCTGTCTGGGCCTTTGTGCTGCACATCAAATAAAAACTTGACATGGGCCCTACTAATCTCTGTTTTCATAAGAGGTGAGCCCCCTTAAGCTAAGGGATCATCACCTCTGGAAGATGCTGAAATGATAAGCAAACTGCTGCTGCAGTGTTTCCCAATGCAGTCCTCAAGGACCCATAAACAGTCAACGTTTTTGCTCCCTCCCAGCTCCCTAAATGTGGCCTGTCGGGTAAGGAGCTCAGAGGGAGCAAAAACATGGAGCGACTGTGGGTCTCTGAGGACCGGCTTGTGGAACACTGTGCTACTGGAAGAGTAATTGTCATGCGTTTTGTGCTTGTCAGGAACTTTTATCTTTTTTCCCTCAAATGTGAGGTTTTGTAAGAAGAAACCAAAGCAGGTGTGAGGAAGGATCAGAATGTCATGTATGTGTCCAAGGAGTTCACTATCGCGTCACTATCGTGTCACTATCACGTGACAGATTCCCTATGTGTTTAGAGCCACCGCAATAGCAACAGACCATGAAAGCCGACCTCGAAGGTTTTAAGTTTTGTTCTTTTCCCCTAAGGGCATTAAAAGGACATGTTGGCGAAAATTTAAGATACTTCACATAACCGAAGATTCGAAAATGATCTGTAATCAATATCAAGATTGGGCCTATCCAAGATCAGCATTAGACACCATCGATATGAAAAATTCAGAAGAAAGTAAAGAACCACTCACTGAAATGATACTTCATGGTCTGTGTATGTGTGTGTGTGTATAAATATGATATATAATATAAATATATATATATATTCATTACCACTAATTTGGCATTCAAATACAGTATATAAATATATCATTAAATCACTATGTGTCATTCTTAATTAATGAATGGACCGTTAGAGTCATCAAGTTTTTCAAATCTTCAGTTGGTGAAAAGTCGTATTTAATTATATTTAACATGAGAATAATGGCTACGTCATAATCCATTCTTCAGCATCCTAACTAATCCCAGATTACCAAGTCAAACAAACATCTGGGCCCCACGTGAAACCGAACAAATGGCTGCGTGAAAGCAAACGTGGGCTGTGAAGGACCCTCCCAAAGTTGTCCAAATCAACTCTGTCAACACGCACACCAACTTCTCTTTTTTTGTAGTTTTCACAGGCTTCAGACTGGGCCTGTGCCAGTGACCGTACTCTGACCTTACATCTGGAGCAAGAGTCCAGCCAAAGATAACTGGAGGGGCTCTTCAGTCCGCCTGCCTTTTACCCTCCTGCAGGCCAGCAGCGTCGCCTCAGCCGCCTGCCAAATGGCCTCACTCTCTACTGCCAATGCCCGTCACACACAGCCAAGAAACTGGGGGTGACTGGCCCCCTTTGCCAGCACACATGAGCCATGCAGCTTGGCCCCCCATGCCCTAACACAGACTAACCACAGACAGGTAATCCTGTCACCTTAAATGCCCCCTCCCTGCTCAGTTTCTGGAACTAACCCGTCTACTTTCCTATTAAAACATGAATACCTACTTACAAATGTGAATCTACCTTTCCTTGCTTCTTCTTAGCAAACTCCAAATACCTCCAAGCAACTATATACCGTTAGCTGTATATAGACCAGCACTGCATAACTGGAGAATTTGATCACTTTGGCCCAGTTGTTTGATTTTCATGCTGTTTGTTTTTATACATTGAATGAGATGGAAAGTGTAAATGGGCAACATTTTATTGGTTTCTCGATGCTCTTAAAACAGGATCCTGTCCATTGTTTTACATCTGCAAAAATGTTGTAAGGAAAACAAGCAAAGAGCACATTGCAGCAGAAATTCTGGAGGAAATAGCAGTCCCATCAAGGCTGCATACTCACATCCACAAAGACCTACTTCAGGTAATTCAGGCTAACCAGTCAACCTAAATGGATGTTTTTCACTTTAGCAGGAAATGAAAGTACCCAGAGGAAGTCTTTATGGACATGGAGAGAACATGCAAAATCCACAACTAAAATCTAAATGCTAAATACTAAGATAGTGTAATAATACAGTTCATAATTATAAAGTACTTAAAGGGTTAATTACAATATAAACAGTAATAAAAATATATAACAATAATTTCTTTGTTACTCTGTAAGAACAGTAGCAATTCAAACTGAATCAATGTTGTTGTGCATTTAGCACAGATTTTTCTTGTAAATTTAGTTTCACGCATTTGGCAGTGTTTAAGAATAGTGTTGATGACGTATAGGATTCTATAGGATTTTATAGGCACATTACATCTGCCAAAGATATGAATGGAAAGAATGGAAAATCCGTTACATCAAAGGGAAAAAAGTTGGTCTGATGAAATACATAAAGGATCTGAGGTTGAACTGTTAGTTTTTTCTTGATTAATTGCAATGGCTCTTGTGTTTGATGCCAGCATCTTTCTCAGGAAAACTATTTATCTTTTTCTCAGGAAAACTATTTATCTTCACCACGGTTGCATTTACAAGAATACAGATCAAGTGATATTCAGTTCAGACTGTATGAGAAATTGTTTTCTGGAGTAGCCTCAACATTAGCAGTGAACCTAAGCGGCAAGGTCATCATTTGGACTGTAATTAGTAATTACTGTCATTAGACATTTGTTTTATGAGCAGGGCTCGTCCTTGATAATATACTGAGCCCGTTTTTGGGGTCGCCTATGATGAACTGGCATCGTTTCCAGGATGCCCCCCCCCACCCTGTGCTGCCTAGAATAGAATCCATACCCAACCCATGTAACCCAGGCCAGGACACGCAGTTAGAAGATAGATGGATGGGTGGGTGGAAATTCCAGGAGAAAAATGACTTGGAGTGACAAACTGAAAAACTCGACATTAAAATAAAATCACATGGCAATGCATTGGTTTGGGCACACGAAAACTTAATGGAAGGTTATTTCAAAATGAATTGATTGACATATTAATTAATGACTCACATAAAAATGTGAAGTCAGTGATTAGTGATTTGGTCAATGTACCCCCGAAACCATATGATCATATATGTCTGTCTTTTCAACACCAAACCACACATTTGCATGAAACATATGAGGTTCGAGTGAGATGTATAGTTAAAGATTAAATTCAGAAATATGACCAGAGGAGTTCAGGCCGTACATACTCCACATACACATACAGCAGAGGTGGGATTTGAACCCACAACGCTGGACATTCGAGGCAATAGTGCTACTCAGTAGAGACACCATGCCAAGCACAACTACGTCAAGTAGTACTTTGTGTTAATTGTATTGTACGTCAAGACATCACAGATGGGAAATGTGTCATATTTCAAACAGCATGACTTTGCTAAAACCAGAAGGCAGTAATAATTTTCCGTAATACTTATTCAGTCCTGTGTTACATGTTTTCCGATTAAGAAGTAACTTTAATATAAACTTCCCTGATGAGTAACACCAAAGCCTAGTATCCCGAAAAGGGTTTATATCCTCTTCCGTTTCTCAGTGTGTCTGGGTTTACTTTTTCCATTGAATGTATTTGCTTCATACTTCTTTGAACTAAATATAACTGTCTGTTTCCCATATGCAGGTCAAGGCTAATTGGGTCCAGACTGTTATTCTGCAGTAAGATACGTCTGTGAACTTTTCAGTTTCTGACGTTATTATTTGGAAAGTTGCACACTGGTGAGGTGAATAAAAAAGGGCACCTAAATCACTCTGAACTTTACGTGCTTCATTAGTACTAATTTGTATGGAAAAGTCCTACTGCTTCCCACTGCATCTAATACAGCCAGATTTGAAAGAAACATTTCAAACACTGATTGGTTCTACTTGGTAATCTAGCAAGTGTTCTGAAAAAAGTGGAAGCAAACCTCATCCAGGGGTGCTGCTGAAAATTTTGGGCCCTATTTAACCAACCAACCCAGAACAATTTAGCTATTTTCCAGATTTTTTAGTTTCCCTGTCACTCATCATCCTAGATTTCCCCCTCTTTCCCCCCTGACCACATTAGTCTGACTGATTCTTTAGTTTATTGATACTTCTTATCTGTAGTCAAGTCAGTTGAACAAATTTCTAGGAAGCAATCGGTGTCTTCTGGACTGGTTCCATGAGCACTTTTCAAAATTAAAAATGAATAATCCAGTGTATAATTCACTGTGTTGGCAAAAACATAATTTATATGTATACAGTGATCCCCTGCTATATATCGCAGTTCAGCAATCGTGCCCCCGCTATACCGCAGTTCGGCTATCGCGCCCCCGCTATACTGCAGTTCAGCTATCGCGCACCCGCTATATCACAGATTTTCTCCCGACGCATCACAGTTCTCTGCGTCTCACGTACCTTGCTTGCTTTCCGATTATTGTGCGCAAACTTTTTATGAACTTTTCATTTTGTTCTAAGCCCTACGATTTAAGGCTTAAACTATAAAAAAATGTTTATATGGTCTTTCTATATCACGGATTTTCAACTATTGCTGATCGGTCTGGAATGTAACTTCCTCGATAGGGGATCACTGCACACCATTTCATCTCTTTGACTAACAACTGAGCTACTCTTTCAACCGCTGAAAGCAGCATGTTTATCAGAATTTAATTTCCATTGCCTGACCATGGTTCTAGTGGTAACAAATCGTTTCTTCTTTAAACAACTTACCAGTGATTAATCATTTTTCTGTGTTGAGGCAAGACATGGCTTACAGAGAAGAATGCTACCTGCCTTTGAACACTGCCTTTAACACCCTGAGTGACATGCAAATAGCAGGTGGTAATCTTTATGTATCAAATTTGTGCTGTGTTGTTGCTTTAGAATGATTTTCGTTACCAGGCTACAGACAGGCGATTTATCAACCACAGTGTTCTGTCCTATAAAAAGTCCTTCTCCATTGTATCGTGCAGTTGTAGGTTTAGGGTGCCATGCTTTTATTCTTGCTATTTTGGATGTCAGATACCTTAACTGGCATTATATAAGTAACACGCCTTCACTGCACTACTCATAACCCTTTCATAACCCTTTCATAAATCATTCATTCATGCATGTGTAGCTGAACTGAAGTGGCATCAACAAGTTACACTATATTGGTAAAATGGCCCAAGTTCAGACATGGGCCTATTGGATGCTTATAATTAAACATTTTCTTATATTATAAAAAATAAATATCATTGGTCACTGTGAGCTTTGCAGGTGACATTTATAGATTCCAAAATATTTTAAAAATCAGTTAGGCTGTCAATATTGTATATTCCAATGTACAGCAATGTATCTAGCAGTTGTTATAATTTATTTATTTTTAGTTATGCATTTATTTTAACAGACTGGCACAATCACTATTTTTAAACTTCTGACATGAACAGAGTAGGAGGATTCAGTTATTGCTTTACTTGTCATAGTCACCCTTAATTCTGCATTCCATTTAACTTGGAATGACATCACACCCGAGTTAATCACGTTCTAGTAGAACTAACCAAGTTAGCCACTGGCAATGCCAGTTCTAGCCAGGTTCATTGTTAGTCATTGTTAGCGATCCTAGTTGATAACAATGCATTGTGTGGCATTTTGTGCATACAAACGCTGTGACAACATGTCCATCGATAAAGGCTGGACAGAACTGTGTGTATGACTGATTTAATGAGACCCAAATAAGACAGAAGTGCAGTGTGAACATTTAATTACTACAGCATTTTACTGTTGACGCACAGAGCATCCATCTTGAATTCTGAGGTCATTACTGTAGAGCAGGATTATTCAAATCACAGTCCTCAAGGACTGAGCCCTGCTGGTTTTCCAGCCTTCCTTTACCTGTCAGTCAGGTGTGAAGCCTCTGACCAATCAGAATCAGTAATTATTAAACTTATATAATATTTATAATATTTAACTAATATTAAATATTAATATTAAACTACCTGGGAGAACTGAAAACAAGGCCTGGGTTTGGAATCGAGGTCCAGATTTGAAGAACCGTGTTGTAGAGTTTCCTCTGACTTTCTAAGTCGCCCATGGAGTCCATCACTCTGTGATTCAATAACAAGAATGCATAATGCACAAAAAGCATATACATGTCTCTGCTTGAAGGACTTCAGCGTTTATTGTCAGGCTGCATTACAATTCTGATGAATGTATTTCAGAATGTGAAATTCTGCTGCGCATAACATGTATTGTATAGGTGTACTGGGCAGTGTGGTGCGGCTCATCCTGATGGGACATGTTCCCTTACATCATCCAGGTCCAACCACAAAGCCCTTCACCAGCCTCTGTCGGTTATTCTTTGTCTCCAATTAAACGCCCTCTGCATGATTGCAATGGCACTGAAGCAAAAATAAAAAAAAAAAAACCAAGTACAGCACAATTTCCTTGGAAGCCTGGCCTGTGAACAGCTAATCCGAGTGATTAGGGTATTTTCAATTCTGAGTTACTGGAAGAAAAAAGAAAAAAAAAAGAACAAATCCATTGTGACCTCTTTACAGACAAGTAACAGTTCATTTAAAATTTTACGGGAATATCTCTCTTCCGAGAATGCGGTAGCCTCCACTTTATGTGAATAGAGCTCTTTGATTAATAAAGCTTTAGGATTCTTCATGCTATTTTCTGCCCGATAATGTCATCATTATTGAACACTTTACATATATTCCTCACTTAACATCTAGTTAGTGTACAGTTTAAAAAAAATTATAATTTTCCGATATACTGTACACGCTGCTTGGTAAAACAGAAAGGCTCTGGAACCTTCCTGGCTCAGTTACAGCTTGTTACTAAACCTTTAATAAGCCTGGAAGTAGCAGCTTTACAATCTGGAAGTTTCAACTTCTCACGTTTTTATTATCTGAGGATTTTTATATATATATGTTTATTTTTTACTCAGATTACATGCTTGATAATTCATTATATTATACTCTAATGTAAAGTGCATAAAGGTGCTAAATTAGCTTGCTCATCTGCTACAGATAAATAGTTCTTGCCTTAATAGGGCACATAATGCAAGTCAGACTTAGAAGCCATCAGAAAACCAAACAGTTGGTCAGCATCAAAATATTAAAGGCATTTGGTAATGAAACACAGCATGCGTAGGGTTCAGCAGGACTGACACGCAGAGCATTGTGTACTGTCAAGCCTCTTTGTTGTCATCTACCACAGCTATTTATAATAAGTGTACCAGCAAGATTTTTGTGATGCCTCTTGGGAAGGATGAAAAGCTCCCTTGTCATATAAATGTGGGACTCCAGTGGGAACATTACTTTAAGGCAGATCCTTTCAGGACATTTGGATGTGAAGTAAGCTTATTGTAAATGGTGTTCGGGTCTGAATGTCTGCAGCTTCCCAGAAATGACCCTAACCCCACCCACACTCCAGCCAAGACCACAGTTAAACAGATCAAGCTATGGATTGGGTGGCAAGCCGGTGTTGACAGAGAAAAGAGTTACAGAAGTCATTCTTTATTCCAGTTATTCCAATATTTTATTCCAATATCCCCTTTGGAAACAATGGACAATGTTTAAACAATGGACTTTCAGAGGCGTATAATACTAGTGATTTCGGTTGGCAACAACTTAATGGTAAGAAAGTCCAGCAAAAAGTAAACATAGATATGTTTGCATAGATATTTTGTGGATGCACAAGCATTTTCTTTAACTGATCTACCCTAGATATTTTTACACTCATACAAGCATGCTCGGCTAAGTCGCAGGCCTCAGTCACAGACATCTTGTATCACCGTGCAGAATGACATCAGTCCATGAGTACATTTATCCACGGGAGAATGGGAGATAAAAATGCCTTTGTTAATGTTCTATGCCCTTTTCAGTGAAGCATACAACTCAGCAGTCTAACACAACTGGCTTTTTAGTCCTCTGACCTTCAAATATTAATCTTATTTCATTTATCCACAATGCACAATAAAATGTCAGACTTGTACACATTCCAACACAACTCAAATGCTCTTAAATTGAAAACCATACCAAACTAATACAGATGTGTTTAAACCGACCTTCAAATAAGTCTGTAAGTAGGAAGAAGCTGTAACCAGGCAGCCTGTGTAAGCTCACGCCGCCTCTCTGCACATGCCTGACTGCATAAAGTGATCTGCACTCTTTCTCTTCAGTCCTGCTAGATACAGCTGGTTCTATATTCCACACCAACAGAAGTGATTCTATCAAAGTCAGTATTGTGCGTGGCATGCAAGATCTGAATCACTCAAATTCCCAACTTTGTTAAAGTTCATTACAAATAGAAGTTGCAGAGACAAAACAAAGTACAAAAAAAAAATCCTTGAGTCACTTTACATTCTGCTCTCAGTGTTTCCAAGAACTGCGAGAATCACAAGCCATTCTTTTGGATGCCAACAGTAGCATCCATTCAGGTATAGCTACATTTCACTTGCTAATCCACATAACTCCCAAACTTGATAAGCAATTTGAGAAGATAATAGGTCAGACAGTCCCCTACCTCCATCCCTATTGTTAGCTAGCATTTAATTACAGCAAGCAGATACCTTGTCTGCTCTCAGTCACATATTTCACAATAGCTAGAGTAACATACGATGGCAATAAATCATGTATAATGGAGAACAGAGATTTGACAGAAGAAAACCCTTAACATGCAACAGTGTTTCCTCTCTATAAGAGTAATGTTAACGTCAGAAGAAGACAGCACCAAGGAAATGAGAGGATATCGATGACATCTCAGAATGAATGAATGAACAAACAGGGAGATGAATATGTTATAGAGTGATATGTAGCACAGAGTTTAAGAAATTAAGCAAAAAATTGCAGATTCATGTTAGACATGGATCTCCTTTGTCTCATGAACAAGTGACGCATTTTTACATTTTAAATGTATTCATTTTTTGTTAGTGAAATGTTTCAGTAAAACAACTAAAATGTAATGTGATGTGTTAGGCTACTAATAGGCTAATGAATAATAAACTCATATGCATGGGAAACCGGGCAATATGACAATTAGAGGAATTATGTTATATTGAATTCCACCATAAAGTGACGCACATATTCCTTCTATCTCGGGGGTAGGGGGCGGTGACACAGAGAGCATAGAACAAAAGGCTGGGTACACCTTGGGCAGTATGCCAGACAGGGCACACAATCTTTCATTGACTGCAACATAGAGTTAGTGTAAGTGCATGTCCTTGGACAATGGGAGGAATCCTTCATGACACAAAGATAGCATGGAAACTCCACTTAGGGAGCTAAGGCAGGATTCGAACCCTCAGCCCGGAAGGGTGAGGTAATGTCACCCACTAAGGCTCCGTGTATAAATACAGCTTTTCTTTATTATTACAGGTGTGCAATTGTGCTTCTTTTTTCAACTGAAGAAATGTCTTTATATTCAGTCTCCTCAATGACTTAAAAGCAACATAATGCAACAAAATGGTAAAACTTTTAAAAGTGGGACAGGCTGAATATTTTTAGTGTTTGTAGATAAGGGTAAGATCTACATAGTAATATTCTTGCATAGCTATTGTTCTTTGCCAGAATCTTAAAGGTTCTTTGAAATGTTCCAAAGGCCTTATTAGTACATTGTGATATGCCTCGCCAAATTGTGCTGCCTTTTGCTTCTTTTCCTGAAGTATTAAAATCTCCCAAAAGCAGCTCAGCTTAAGAACCAAACTGAGGAATTTGAGAAAGCGGGTGCCAATTTTATTATTGAATTTTGTATTTTTAGGGTTATGGGGGGGGGAATAAATGCCAAAAAACAACAAAAAGAAAAGAATAACTGTAGATAAACAAAAAGATTGTGTTGAAGTCTGAGTAAGAAATTTGAATACAGGCAGTCTGTAGCTCACTAAAAAAAGACGGGAAGAAGCAGGGAAAAGAAACACGTGTATAAACAGGAAAAATAAAAAGCAACTGATTCACCCTCTTGGCACAAACACCCCTGGTGTCTTTTACCAAAATCTACAGTTATTCCATGGTGTCTGTTATATTGCACTTGTAAGCTCATACTGACATACATTATGACTTTAGTTGTTCTCAAGGTACCCATGGAGAATGTAACTGTGCTCTCATGACTGCTGAGGTTCATTCAGATCCAGATCCAATGACCAGCATCATCATCCTGTCCAATTGGCATGCCGTGCCCATCATGATGTCCCCTGTGCTACAGAATCCCCAGCTGACCTCCGCCTTTCCACAAACACTGGAGCAGAAACACAGACTATAGACACCCTCGCGATTCCATTTCTCTGCGCCTGATTTAGTGCCACCTCTCACAGAAGGTGTGCCCACATGTGCGGTAATTCGCTGCAGGAACCTTCCCCTGGTACTTCACAACCATACTGTGGGCTTTTCCCAAAAATAAAGCATACTGCTGTCACAGATGCACTTTTATCCAAAGCGATATACATTCCCGAGAAAGCAACGTCAGTCAGTCCCTGGTGAACAAGGGAATCGTGCAAGGGCCCAAGCGTGACCTTTCAGCCACTAACAAAACGTTCTAATCTGCTAAGCCACACACTGAACAAATATGACTTTTTTATTGACCAATATATTGATGACTAACCAAATAATTCTTGCATTACATTATTCTTATAGAATGTTTATATTGTGCTTAACATGGAAAAAGATGATGCTGTCTTTAGGCTTTTCACAAGGATAGGCAAAGGCATACTTCTTTTATACTGGTTGTATATTGTACAAGTGGGTAGGACAGGTGGGGGTCTGAGACAGCTTGGGAAAGCAGGACTCAGCTTGAGTCGCCCTGCCAGATTCATTGTTGCTGCCAGAATGTAAACAAATGATGTGGTTTTTCCACTGAAGTAAGGAAGGCCTTTCACAGGAAACTCATAAGGATAAAGCATAATATGTTTGCGTGTGTAAATGTACCTTTCTTGCACAGAGAAAGCACAAAAAATGACTCAATGAAAGCTTGAAACAATGATACTCGATCATCACTAAAATGCCTAATTAAATGACTAAGTATTCTGTTAAAATAAGAAGTAGCAGGTCAGGTTAATGTTAAGGATCATATTATTGTACAGACATAATCATTTTAAATGACAGAGAATATGTAATTGAACCATAATAGTACATGATACTATTGTTGCATCACAGGTGGGTAGAACAGACATGCAGAAAAATAAATGGAGGAATAGTGTGTGGAGAGAGACACTGTACTTTAAATGTCTCTAAAAAGTCAACTAAAAAGCAAATTTCTTAAACTCAGTTGATATTTGTTGCTGATGTTGGTGTTGTTGTTTTTGAGATGAGACCACCAATGACCTAAAGTCAGGCTTCCTCATCGTAGGTACACTACTGGGAACCAAAACTCATCCATCCATTTTCTGTAACTGCCTGTCCGAATCAGGGGTTCCAGATTCTATCCCAGAGGCTACGGGTGCAGGGCAGGCAACAACCCAAGAGGGGACATCAACCCATCGCAGGGCACACTAAAACACTATTTCATGTAATCCGACTTTTGGTAAATTTCCAAAACTCACTAAGTCCACAGATGCTTTCTCTAAAATGTATCTCGTGGACTGAGTGGGTTTTGGAAATTTGCACTGGCCACTGCGTTTCAGCCTGGCTCAGTCACTGGCTCAGTCAGAGGCTCAGTCACAGGCCACACCTTTCATAGCCTTAAACATGCCATCATTCCTCTTCATGGTGGGACCATTTTTACACAGGCGATCGAAATGCTGCCACCAGGAACTTCCTGCAGGTGACTCAGCAGTTTCTCTCAGCTTTATCTAGCTGGTGACTGAAGAATGTAACCAGTCTCTCCACTCTTGGGAGAACGCTGCTCCTATCCCAGTGTTGCTGGCATCAGTGTCCAATAGAGATTAAAGTCAACAAAGTCTTGGAGAAACCACCGTTAATAAAAAGCTCATCCCAGGAGACTCCTCAGCTCATTGTAGTGTTAGCCAATCCTGGACTGTGGCCTCCTTCACCTGGCATGCATCCCAACACATTTATACACATCCCAACACATCAATGGCATGTCCCAGGTGCATTTTTTATTTCAACGTCACTGGAGCAGAGGGCACTTGGCAGTGTTGTGAGTAACGGCGTTTAAGTATAACAGCGTTACTAACGGCGTTATTTTTTCAGTAACGGAGTAATCTAATTAATTATTT
>JAODJU010000002.1:23215160-23265954 GCA_026776725.1 Gnathonemus echidnorhynchus | reverse complement strand
CTTTTATAATGATGTAACTCAGTTATTAACTCAGTTACTATTTGTGAGAAGTAACTAGTAACTAATTACTTTTTTAAAGGTGCGTGCACAACACTGGCACTTGGAGGGGGTCCGCATGAGGGCTGGCCTGCAGTATAGCTGTAAAAACTTTCTGCAGGTTGCCCAGCATCTAATTAAATCCCAGAGGATGCACTAGCACCTGAGTAGATAATACATTGGCCGAGCCTGTTTCATAAAACATGGAAATGTTGATGAGACATTGCACAATTCAAAGGGCATCACAGAGAAGTCCTACAACCCCTAAGCCAAAGTGCATGCTGTCTTCTTCTTCAAGCCAGTTCCCAGGGCTACCTGCCAGTACCCGCTGCAGAGATCCAACAAGCTTAACCAGCTGGAGCCAGTCAAGGAGTCAAGGGCATTGTTGATCCACAGAAAGCGGTACGATTCTGCTTGAGTGATAGCCTTAAACTTTTGCAAAGAATTTCCAGGTACCGTGGACAGCAAGAGCGACTCATGGGCTGGCCAGATTCCGATTACTGCCGCCATCTCTCAGTCCTTATCCTCGACCACCTGCCTCTCTACCTGTATTGTCAATCCGTGACATGGAAGTGACGCTGTAGAACAGGGGTGGCCAATCTTACCCGCAAAGGGCCGGTGTGTATGTGGGTTTCCACTGCAACTCCTGATTGGCTGAAAGAGTCCTCACACCTGGGTTTGAACATCTGACCTACAGGTCATCCCAAAAACCTGCACACACACCGGCCCTTTGCAGATAAGATTGGGCACCCCTGCTGTAGAATCTCTGAAGAAAGGGCCCCCAAGAAGGCCTGCAGTGCAAGATCATCCTATACCTACTCTGAGTCATCAGAGCAGTCCTGATGAACAACGGTATGGAGGTCAGCTACCAAGGTTCCAAAAGCATGCCCTTTCTTCCAACCTCTGTTCACCAAGACCTGAAACAGCTGTGTTAGATACAGTGCAGCCCAGACAACTGCTTAAGAGCCTGTCGCCTGGTCAGCAGTTGGTGGCAGTCCTCTGGTCACACTTCAAGGCCAAGGCCAGGATTACCCTGCCCTGCTGAGCTAAATCCTTCCAGCCACCAGTGTCTCTCCCTAGTTCAGACTCCACCTTTTCCATGCCAGTAGCCACTCATCTGCTAGCTTCTTCTTCATGCTGGCCTTTCTTTATCCCTGAGACTTCCTTAAGGTGATCAGCAATCTAACGCTTCAAAGCATCGTCTGCACCTCCTAATCGGGGTCGGGATTCAAGTTCTGACAACTGTTGGATAAAACTTCTGATGCTGCTTTCTGAGGGTGATGTAGTACAGTGGGACAGTGCACGCTTTATGCTAGAAATGTACGCTGTATTGGAAAAAAAAAAGTTTCTGCTAAATAAATGAAAGTAATATAAATGTAAACCACAAGTACTTATGAGAGACAGGTGGTGAAATAAATGAAGACACAGGCACAGTGTGTGGAAGGACTTTTAACGTCTTTAAAAAGACAACAGAGATTTCACACCTCTGCCCTGTAACTTAGCTTTCTACTGATTGAGTGTCTCACTCCTTTCAGCATGCTTTCAGTCCTGCTCATGGTGGGACCATTTTTACATGGCACATGGGCAATTGGCTGCACAGAATGATGGGATGAGAGATTGGCGTATACACACACTCTGTCCTGTAAGTACCATGAACTACATTATACTCAGGTAGGTTGAAGTTCTAAAATTAGTTTTTTTTTCCTAGTAGGAGGGAAGACTTATTTGTCACTCACTTTGTTAAAATAGATGACATAAGTTACCAATATAGAACTTCCCTTACTCCTGGTCGCCGCTGTAACCAAATGCAGACCACAACCTCTATCAACGGTCCCCATCCAAAAAATAATATTGGATAATGAAGTTGAAATTTTGAGTCGGAAATATAACTTGTTTAGTTACACGTGTGACTCATTCACTCAATATGGCAACGGCTGATGCGATGACCTCACTTTAGGGTGCGAATGTAAATGTGTGGGCTCCGCGTTTGCCTTTTCCGGCCTCCTGTGAAAGCTGAGGCCGCGAGCTGATTGGACCAGGGTTGTCAGCGTATGATGACGTCACCCAAGAGGCCACAATCTGCAGGTGTGGCTAAAGCAACGGAAGCCACAGAGGGAAGAGCGAAAGAACACGCTGTTCTCCATGTGCAGAAGCTGCACAGCCTATGAAAACGGCAGGAGCTGTTTTGCGGGCACCTCAACAAAGAAGTGAAAGCATGCTACCCACAAAAACAAATCCAAAATCTACCCTCTGCTTAATGCATTATGAATGTATCAAAATGCATGCTTAATGAAATAATGTAGAAGCCCTGCACCCTCATAAAGTGCGAATAAATGCCTCAATAGCTTGAAAAAAGAAGAATGTTAATGCAAACTATTATATATATATATATTTATATGCAATATTATTGTTAATAAACTATTATATATATATATATATGCATTATATATACAATATTCAAAAGCTGTACTTTTGTGAGGGGTGAACGCTATGGAAATTAATGCAAGTTACAGAATTATTTATGTAAACTAATATGTACTCAGAGTGCTACTAAGAGAATTTCTGCCAGACAGACAATGGGCAAGACAGACGGGGGGCAGGACAGACTGGTGATCACACTAACGACTTGCGTGCTTTTATTTATGACCTGTACAGAGCACTCACTGTTGACATAGACACACACCCGTTGCTATGGAGACACAATCACCACTCAGAAAGAGAGAACATTTCTTAACCGCAGCCGCTGATCAGAGGGAAATTCTCTGTCGCGTTGGCCTTGTTCCCGCGCCGCTGAACTCACAGTGTCTCTTAGAAACCAGAGCCATTCGGGCAGCCTGACTAGCACTGGGAATCGCCCTTTCTGTTTCCCTTTAAGTGTCCCCTAGGAACCTGTTAAGTCGGTTTTCCCAGTGTGGCCTCAGGCTTTGTTATCCCAGACACTGTACTTCCCACTGCCGCTCTGTCTGTGGGCAGCTTTTAATGAGGGCAGGCAAGGGCTCCTATGCAATGGCAACTGTGTCGAGCGGGGGGGTTGGGGTACGAATGCCATGTTGTCATCTGAAACAGGAACCTTTAGAACTCCAGCCGCCAAAACAGCAGTTACTCAGTGCTGAGTTTCAACAAATAGGGCTGGGATGACTTGTCATTTCATTTTGTCTCTGCTGAAAAGACAGAGGGGGGTCTGAATGATTGCTTAAACTGGCTAAAAAAGACCCATGTTCCAGAACTGCTTATCTAGTGGAAGGTTGCAGCTTGGGTGTAGCAACTGGGTGGGGGGCATGTACCTCCCGATTTTTAATTCTACTTCATTCATCCCCTGGTAAACAGACTTATCTATTTAAATTTTGCCCCCCATCTCAAACCCTCTCCTATGCCACTGAGTTGCAGTACACTTAAGAATTTTTTTCTGACTTAAGCTTAAAGTTACTCTCCACTGACATTTTATTGATACATATTTTTGATACAAGCCCAGTATTATCCGCTACTATTACTTTCATGACAAAATTATAACAACTGGTAAAACTTTCAATGAGTAAGTGTACATGTAGTCTGATACAAACTTAGGGTTTCAGGTATTAAGGCTGTATTGTTTTTACAGTATATAATCATGTCCTGTTGTGTAATCAACATAGGATCTGATAACGCATTATTTCAGCTGATGTAATAACCACT
This sequence comes from Gnathonemus echidnorhynchus, assembly GCA_026776725.1. Taxonomy (NCBI): domain Eukaryota; kingdom Metazoa; phylum Chordata; class Actinopteri; order Osteoglossiformes; family Mormyridae; genus Gnathonemus; species Gnathonemus echidnorhynchus. Next base: position 23,262,246 of record JAODJU010000002.1, on the reverse strand, counting down.
GAGTTGACAAGCCATGAAATAACTGCACTAACAAATGGCAGTTCAAGCACTATGATCAGTATGATCAACAAAAAGCCCGCAAGACATACATGCCCTAGGACTTTAAAATCAGTGATAAGGATCATGTTTTGCTGCATGAAAGTACATAAAATATATTGCCCCATCTATCTTCCATAATCTCTTTACCAGTAAAAGGTTGTGGTAAAACAACACGTATATTGTTAGGAAAAAAAACAAATAAGTATGTATAAGGAATAAGGTTTTTAATCCTTGGAGCAAAAACCACGAGTTACTACAGGTTGCTGTCTACTGGAAGAACCTTGAACGTAATCAAACTCAAAGTGTTGAACTCCTTTTTATGCAAGGGATTATGTTACATGTCGTTTACTGTTTATGTTTATGTTTGCACCCCAAAACAATAATACAGACAAAAACAGTATCTTTGAACTACTTATCTGTGTTTTTTGGCAAAAAGCCATTTCCTACAACTCATATTTTGATTGTTTGCACTGCCTTGCAAAGTCCACTGCCTTTAATCAGATATTGTTTTCGATTAATTGGAAATGTGCGGTTTCACTTATATTCCCAAGAACAGCAGCTTGCAAAATAAAGATAAGACTTTTTACATGTTAGGCCCAGTTCGTTATGTTGTTAACCTTTAACACAGCCCTGCTGACATTCCAGCAGGGATCTGAGTATGCACAAAAACAAGCTCTTTTCTGATCAAACCGCCTAAAACCGCTTCTTACTGGAAGAAACACACACATAAGGCCAGGTGCATCCAGACTAGAAGAGACAGAAGGCATGAATAATTGTGAAAGCAATGTGTTCTGACAAAGCAGCTACAGAGTGGAGATTCAATTGCACTGAGTAGATTTGCAAAAATGCATGTGATCTTTAAAATACTTTAAAAGTTGTGACCTACAATGCTCTTTATCAGTACATCACTAACAGAATAAGGGGGGTTTCCTATAATAACTTTTGCTGAGTGATACATTTCGCTGACCGGGGAAGTCTCCCCGAATTCATTTTTCCAGCACACATACCCACTGGCCCACCCGGGAAATTGCCCAGTACGCCAGGTGGTCAGTCTGCACCGCTGGTACTGAAAAATATAAGACTTAAGAAGCCACAAGGCTTACATTCTGTATATAGGCTATGTTGCATTGTTAAGGACTTTTCTCCAAAATTGTGTTTCACCCAACAGATACGGCCACTTGGATCAGAGGTAAAACAGTAAGGTATTGCTTCACCAGTGTGATGTAAGTCTCCTAAAAAATTAATAGTCTTAATGTGCGCACAGACATATAAGTACAGTGTGCAAAGAAATTCAAACAACTTGTTTAACTTCCAATGTGGCTTTTAGTCAAGTTACTGGCACAAGTAAAAAGTAATGAAGAAGTGGACTAGTCAAAGAGTAAACAAATAAACAAAATGAATGTGTTGACCTTCTGCGATGGTGAAATGTGAATAACTTTAATAGCTGCACGCAAACAGGGTAGCAGCTGACCTTCAGCATAGATCCATCCAATATCTCAGGGGGCTGCTGCACTCATTAGCAGGTACTTGTTATTTATAAGGCTTTTTAACAGCGTGGTAAATAGAATTAACACTGTCTAGTGTAGTGGAAAGGCTACACTAGTGTATGTAATGATGTATTTAAAAAATTGCGTTAGTGGAAGTTTGCATTAACTTGATTGGACAAACGCAAAAAGGTTTCCAGCTGAAGACTTGTTTGTATAAAGAATGCAGCATATGCAAGTGTAGTTATTTTAGTGCAATTTGTCTTCCTCTACCCCTAAGCCATCAGCATCCTGGTACAAATCCTATTGTTTTCTGGAATCAGTGAGTCACCTTGGACTGGTAAACAGCAGGGAGAAGTGTTCTATTATTAACCCCCAGTATAATTAGACCATTCACAGTCACTGTTGTAAACAACATATTTGAAATAAACATACAACACAAACCTTACCATTGAATTACATCATGCAGAACTCATTCTGGATAGGTTGCGCAGTCTGCACCATGTAAGTGGTCATTTTTAGCACAGTGTTGCCATGGAAAAACTCCTATTCAGTAGTTGGGCTTCACCTACATCTTGCAGGTGGGTGTCGCATCGCTCGACATGACGTCCTAGTCTCATGGGAGTGGATTAAAGCAGGAAGTTGTTTGTGAGAAGTTACACAGCCATGAAGCCATTCCACCCCCCACCTCAACCTCCCAACCCAAACAGAGAAAGAAAAAAAAGCTTTGAAAGAAGAATCCAATTTTAGCTCATGGAGTGTAAGCAGAAAAAAAATATTTTTTTCTGGACGGGTCCCTGGAGTAAAACAAAGGTAGCACTATTTTTCTTTACCTCAAATAGATTTTCCTTGGGTGAAAGACATACTGATATTTGAACTCCAGTCTGACAGCCACTGGCTTGAAAGGACCAATTCACCTCCTATTCCAACGAAATCCATAATCATCTTTAAATAGCCTTGATGTGTTTTTTAACTGCCATAGAGTATGTAGCATGGTGAATGAATCTGAGACGCTTTTATTGCAGTATTACCTCAGCTGACAGGAATATGTTTTTTAAATTATTTTTCATTTTAATCGAGTTGCTGCTTATATTCCTACCATTTTTAATATACTGAACAAATACAAATTATTCGTTTGTTTTTTTTGTCTGGAAAAAACAGAAGAAGATTTCTAGTGTAATTGTACTGCTTCCTATATATAACAAAACTGGATTTTTTTGAAGAATTTATATAGTTTCTGCTACATAAATATATAAAAAAGTATAATAATAATGATGATAATAATAGTAATAATAATAACATAGATGTGAGTATAAATGACACTGGTACTGCACTAACATAAAGCCCAAAAACCACTGACCCTTCATGTCATGTCTCATGTGGCTCGACTGGGAAATCTCCGTATATGGAATTTTCCGGCCCATGAAGGTGGTGCAGCAGCTAAATTACTGCTCAAGGTACTGGAGTATGAGTTAGTATAGCAGCTGACGTGGAACAGCACAAACCTTTAGGTGGGACCTGGAGGGGGGAGGGCCGGTAACTCATTCCACACCTTCTCACCACTGGCAAAGGACCAGAATAAACAGCGAGGCTTCATGCAACAGTGTTTCCCAACTCGGTCCTTGGGGACCCCCAGACAGTCCACGTTTTTACTCCCTCCCAGCTCTCTGCTAGACAGTCCACATTTTTGCTCCTTACCCGGAGCTGGGAGAGAGCAGAAACATGGACTGTCTGGGGGTCCCCAAGGACTGGGTTGCGAAACACTGTCATAGAAGCCTGTGCTGTTTGTTCACATTCTCTTTGCTTCACATTTCCACTGCCGGCTTTTTCCCTCTCTGGAAATATTTCAGTTGCCAACTACGTACGTTCTGCCAGTGGCTTTTTAACGCTGAGCTATCACGTTTCCTCTTATCTCATAGTTGGCTACAGCGTAGGTTTGCTTCTGTGCATGTGCCGTGTGAAGGCCTGCCGTTCCATCCAGGTTGTCCCCAGCCTTCTGCCAGGTGCTTTCCTGAATACGCCTTAGGCTCACAGGAACCCGGCAGTAAAGATGCAATTAATAAAAGGTGCAAGCAAGAATGGATGAAATGGTCATAAATACACGCAAAATGCAATATTACTGGATGAATAAAAATCGGCCTCATTATATATAATTTGACTGGAGTGTGGATTTGTGTTTTAACCTAATTAAATTCATAAAATAAAAAGTCTTCAAAACCTAGCAATATGCAACACTTGTATGTTTTTGTTCTCTGTGTTTATGATTTTGTTTCTGTCCTCATACTGTCATTTTTGCCAGGGTCCTTTTGTACAGATGCATAAAAAAAAACGTATTTATATAAAATAAAATATCGCTGATTTTTATGCTGACACACTGTAGTGGATATGTGGGCTAGAAGCTTGATGGATGTGCTTTCACATGAACATCTTTCTCTTGTTTGTGTGGTGCTTTGATGTACATATAGAGCAATATAAGATTGGTTGCAAACATGTGTATCTACATTAACAATCGGATTATGGTAGATTGACTGCCTCATTGATGATTAGTCAAAAGGAGTTTTTTTGGGAAGTGACGGTCCGAGTCAGGGATTTTGCTCACATTTTCCAGTTTAGCGGAGGCACATTTTTAATGGTGCAACTAAGAAGTGTTTATTACTTAGTAATTGGCAGTATTATGCCATGAGACTGCACTCAAAGGTCACGATCAAGAGTTTTATTGTTCTCAACATTTCTAGTGCTGTTGTAAATTAAACAAGGAGAGCCATTCTCTACAGACCTTGGCTCAGATTCCTTATCATGTAATGGATGATTTGCCAATTTTCAAGGAAATTTAAATAGTAATTATATAAGTACTTGTATTCACAGAAATAACATCATGTTTGAATGAGTTTCAATGCTTTCATTCTTTCAATTAGATTGTAGTTATTTTGTGTCATTGTTTTTTATGCTTTTGTTTCGGTTTTAAAAACCCTTTTCCCATGGTTTCCAGAAAAAAAATGCTTAGTGTTGGGATCAGGGTCAGTAATAGAACACAATGCTGCAACAGCTAGTTTCAAAATACAAAGCACGTGACTGACCGAGTGAGTGATGATTTCTTCTAAGTCGGCGATTTACAAAAGCAGGAAGTAACGCTCTGGGATTCCCCTTGGCCAACCAGTATCTTTTGAAATTGGCCCATGACATCTGCAATGATCCTGTAATCTGAAAGCACCTTTTTTTCATTGCCTACCCGGCTCTGTCGTCAGAAGCTATTTGCGTTAAAGACGTGCTGGAAATCAGCTGCTATGCACAAACATACAGCACCTAAGGGCTGTTTCACTGGCAAAAGGACGTCTTTGTGAAACGTTTTTAATGACAGAATTCCACATAAATTACTCTTGGTTTCCAAAAGCTGAAGCATGCTTTTTGTATGGTGCCATTATGTAATAAATGAAGTCTTCATGCATGCATGAATTTATTCATGCATATTCTGTACTGATATCCATTGTCCCTGACTTACAACCAATGCAATTTGTGATAACAAACAAGTAAATGTTTGTAAAAATTGATTTTGGGCAATCGTACGCCGGACAGTGCTACCCCGCTCAGTGTGTATCGCAGATTGCAGGGTAGTTGCTGTGGGTAAGTATCATATTGTACTGTATAGCAGTGCAAGCAGCCCAGTTTCAGTCGCATCTCCCAGTCTCACTCTCACAACTAAAAGGACATGCGTTCATTTCGATGTACGACCTGTCTGTCAGAATGAAACCAAGTCGTATGTTGGGCTTGGGTATTAAGAACCAGCTCCAAATTAGAACCGGGCATTCTATAAGACTTTTGAATTACGAATTCACTTATCGAGTCCAAAATGTGCATTTTCAATCAAATATGTAAGAGTTAGCAAAGTAGCCTTAACAACAAACAGCTGGACAAGCATTTTCCAAGCTCACTCTATCACAGTGACAGCACAGTACATAGATGAGGGCAAAATGGGACAGAAAGTACTTAAACCAAAGCAGTTTTTAAAGCACAAACGTGAGCAACGGTGGCTAGAGGAAACTGCATTGTTCTGCAGGAATTTGGCATCTTCAATGAAATATATGTTGTCGATGTATATAATGCTGCTAATATGGATGTGGCCATACAAAAGGCTACTGTTCATAAAACTTGGCTGCTTTGCCCACCCATTTAATCTTGGGACAGAAAGTATCTACTCAGTGACATCACTGTTTTTGTTTTAATAAAATATGGAAAAGACAAAACTGCTTCAAGTAACCTGAAGTTGAATACGGGCCGTTTTCTTGTTATTGAAACATCCATCCATTTTCTGTAACAGCTTGTCCTATTTAGGGTTGCAGGGGGTCTGGAGCCTAGGCTGTGGGTAGAAGGGACAAGGACCCAAGCTGGGGCATCGACCCATTGTAAGGTAATACTCTCACCTACAGACAATGTAGTAACTCCAGTCAACCTCGGAATGTTTTTGGACTGTGGGGGGAACCCCCTGACAACACAGAGAGAACTTCACACATGGCAGAAACTCTAATCCTGAACCCAGTGCTGCAAGGCAAGAGTGTTAATCATTGTACCACAATGCTGCCCCCATTCTTGAAACATTATTGCCATATTTTTTTTTTACTATATTAGAATAAGAACTATGAATCGATAAACAGAATCGGAATCAGATTTAGAGTTGATCTAATGTAAACAATACCAAGCCCTAGTCATAAGTCAGGGACAGACTGTACACAAAACATACATCTATAACTACTAGTCTTTTCATCCTGCTTGTCTCTTACCTGCACCACGACCTCACAATGACTGCCTTCTCACACACTGATTTAATCTTTCAGGATAGACCATTCTGACTCATCTTGCTCTGTTTTGTTTCCAGGAACTTCATGCATGCTCTCCAATGGTCGCCTGATAAATACCACCCTGATGTTTGCTACAGGGCAATTCATGGCCTTCCTGTGCATAAAATGATATCCTCAGTAGGTACACTGGGCCCAGTGGGAGTTTTGTCTTGTGCTTTCCATTTTCGATGGTATCGCGTCCTGAATACCGCTCGTCTGCACACCTGTAGACAACATTCCAACTAGTAAATATGCATTAGCTTCTGTCGGCCGTGTAGCTCCACGGGCGTGTATTCTGGGCCGTGTAGCTCCACGGGCGTGTATTCTGGGCCGTGTAGCTCCACGGGCGTGTATTCTGGTGTTGGCGCATCTTTTATTAATGCAGGTAAAATGCCTTGGGTTGGGCTGGTTGTGCTTTCTAGTGAAAGCCAGGGGGTAGAAATGTTCCTTACAAGATTTAACATGTTCAGGAGAGGAGAGGAAAATCCAGTACATAGTCATTTGAACCAAAAATAGAAGACAAACACGACAATTAGGATTGCTTGTGAAGATAAGAGTGGAGGCCATTACTCTTGCCCATCTATGGTTTCTAGTTACTGAAGAATTACTGTTCTTTTATCTTATATATGAAGAAGGAAGGTGGGACTTTTTATAACATCTTAGCAGAAAACCAGGGCTTGCATTTTAAGGGACCTGGAACCACCTTTGTAAAGGGGAATCTGTCATTTAGAAAAGATCTTTCTTACATCTGACTATTCAAATTACTTGCTTTGTCCTACACTTCTATCTATGTTTCTCCATGAGACTCACCTAAAACACAAGTGCAACTAAAAAGTGTTTGTGTCACATAAAGGGAAAAACAAGCAATTATATTACAAGACTGATACAGGCCCTATTATGTTGATAAGCCCTGTTATGATAGGCCCAATCATGTTGCATCTAATGTATGTGTGCTTTCATCTACCTTTCATAACCCATCCATTGGTCTTCTTATTGTCCTATGCAGGATCTCAAGGGATTTTGGAGCCAATCCCAGAAGCTCTGGGAGCAAGGCAGGGAACAACCCAGGATGGGGCACCAAGCCATCGCAGGGTACAAGGCAGGGAACAACCCAGGATGGGGCACCAACCCATCGCAGGATACACTCACACACCTGTGGACAATTCGATAACACCAGTTCACCTTAAGTTGTTCTTGGACTGTGGAGGGAAACCAGAGTATCCAGAGGAAACCCAAAAACACACGGGGAACATTTCCCCTACGCACATGGAGCCACGGCGGAGACCTAAACCTGATCCCAGAGGTGTGAGGGAACAGCGCTGACCACTGCACCTCTGCATTGGCCAGCATCCATAACCTTTCATCTCTGTTCCAGGACATGCACGGCAGAAGGCAGGGTGACCCAGCACCTAATGCCAGTCTAACACAGGATGCACAAACACACTCACAAAACAACATTATGAGCAATTTAGAGACACTAAATTACCTAACTACATACTCTTGGACTGTGGGATACCGGAAGACCCAAAGGAAAGCCACACAAAGACGGGAGAAGATGCAGACTTTACACACACAAAGTCAGGGACAGGAATCTTACACATAGCCCTTGAATAATTTCATTGCATTCCTGAATGCCCCCTATACATGATACAGAAAATGACTTTGCCTACAATATTAATAAACACAAAATTCGAAACAATATTAGATTATTCTGTAACAGTATTTGTTAGGATTGTGTGGGGAGCATGATCTGTGCTTGTACTACTGTTCTGAGAATAAACACTTTTAGTGCACTAAGAGATATAATAAATATATTAATATAATATATATATATATTTTTGCTAATATCTGGCATAGTAGTATGTGTAATATAGGATTTCTTTGTATATATTGTCCAATCTTTTGCTGAAAAATACAAAACAAAACCTGTGTATAGTCCAAAGCTTAGTGTATGGTCTGAAATGTAGAAAACAAATTAAGTTTAAAAATATCTTTCATGGTTATCCTTAAATCACCTAGTAATTATTGCTTCACAGAAGCACTTCCGTTTCCCTCCAGACTCCTTGGGGAATAATATGTTTACACCCTGAGTGAGAGGCTGGTTCTCCCCCACCAGTGCTGCCTGCTGTCTGTTCTGCATTCCTTCAGCATGTTCTCAGCGCAGCGCAGTGCAGCCAGCAGCCGGCGGTTCTGCGGCACGTCTGGCAGATCTCTTCCCCGGGTTAATTTTAGATTCTGAATCAGCCGGGATGCCCCAGAGGAGGAGCACTTGTAAATCAGAACTCAAATGACCTTTACTGCGAGAATCCAGAATTCAGTCTCCAAGCATCGCGGGGAATATAAACAAGCATGACAACTTGGAAAATGAACATAGGCTATACAGTACTTGATTGGGCTTGAAAATGGAACAGCATGTACCATTGCACGTGGGTTCTCTTCCTTTCAATAAATAAGATGCCAGAGTCTGGCCAGCATTTACTGAAAAAAATGGGACAACCAAAACAGTGATCAAAGTATATATCTGAAAAAAGAGCAATATTAATAGATCTATAAATATTTTTGCTGTTTAAATGAAGGATGTTATTCGGTCGAGTGCACCGTGAGGTAAAAATGTTTTGAGTTGTGCTTTTAAAATAAATGTTATGCAATCATCCAGTTCATGATATGAATTTTAAACACAAGGGAAAAAATGAAAAATAAAAGAGGGAGCTCTTGGGAAAATAAATATTTATGCAAAATAGACACTCAACACATGCAAGACAAAAAGTTGCAAAATCCCACATATTAACAAACTAGCTACTTATCTATGTAAATACGATGTTAAGGTGCTGCTGTAACCATCCAGCCATTGCAAACTGATTTTCCTGATTACTCCACTACAACTATTAAACAAGTAAAAATGTACAACATGTAGTTATTTTTTTGTCTGAGTTATAATATAATACCATTAAAATGTCAAGAATGGATGGAAAAACCACTGTAACTACTTTTGTCTTAACTTTAGGAATTCAGATACAAAACCATTCGTGTGCGTCACTGAAGCTATGTCTGTTGGTTCAAGGGGAATATATGTAGTTTTTATGCTTGATCCATATATGTAATGAATTGTATGTGCATGACAAGCAAGGTAGGTCAGCAAGAGAGAGCTGGGCTGTAATGGGTTAATTCAGCTTGGCCTAGCCAAACTCTTGATAGGAGGCACTGACCAGACAGGAAGTGGACCTTATGAAAACAGTGTCTCTGTTAACCATCTGTAACGTCTCTCTGTAACCTGCTGCCAAAGGCTTCAAAGAGCTACCGAGCTAAAAATAATAAACGTCAAAATCCTGCATATTTATGCAAAATAATTAAAGTAGTTTAATGTATTCATAATTTTTTCCACAATTAAATACTTTACTTATCCTCCCCAAAAATAATTAGACTAATAGCTGAACAAAATAAACATCGATAAACCATTTAGAGTTGTTTAAAAATTGTAGTGTGAAATAGACAGATGAGAAAGAAGTTAATGTCTCCTTGTGTTTCCTCAAGGAAATAATTTAGTTACAATCTTATTACTTTGAACAAAGCTTAGTGTGTGGTCTGAAATGTAGAAAACAAATTAAGTTTAAAAATATATTAGTATAGTTGTATTTGATAAACTTAGTTTTTATACTTGGTTTTTTTTCGGATTGCTATACACTTTAAAAAAAAAAAAAAACCCTGCATCAACTATGACTGGGTCTTGCTGTGTATTTGCGTAATTTGTTTCCATATTTTGATCTCCTTGGAGACAGTAGCTGAAGGCAAAATAAACATATGAGAAGCGACGGAAAACCTTAGCGAAAGGAAACCGAGGGAAAATGACAGGACTTTGCTATATCAGTTAGTCAACAAACAACAACAAAAATGATTCATAGAAAAGATGTTTCGGATAAGCTTGGTTACACGGGTCTGGACTTAGGTGCAGGTTGATGTATCTAAGTCAAAGGAAGCGATGTAATTGCCGATATTTTGCAATGCTAATATATTGCACCAACTAGGGCTCCAAACAGCCTTGCTGGAACATGCTGTGGGGATTTGAGGTTCCAAGCAACTGCAGCGGACTGGTTTCATCCGAAGCTTGACGTGAACGGATAAGTAGCGAAAACAGTGAACTCCCCCCGTTTATGAATGACATGGCCCCTCAAGGTCTCCAGAGACTGCTTTCATTCGACATACCAAAATGACAAAAAGGACACCAGTCTTGAATACCTGAAATCACAAATAAACTGCTAAGCAAAAAAGGCTGTCCAAGTACAACTGTTTGTATAATTGTTCATGAGATGTGCAATTTCTTCATTATCATTTATCACAATTGAAGCCTGTTGGTATTTTTTTCAGAGGATGCTTTTAAATTTGATCACAGCCCACAACATGTGTTTATTTGATACACTTTTAAAGTGTTTACCATGGGCTGAGCTTAGTCTGATTGGAGATAAAAGATCTAGGCTGCCTGCATTGCTCACACTTTGGTATCAGTTTCTGTTTGTAACACCCCTTCCCAGCTGCTGATAACCAGCCTACAGGAGGCTAAATATGCCTCCCATTGTCTTTTCTTTTGTCAAAGAAGGACAATTTACATCGAATTGATACTTACTGAATTGTATATAATTATCATATATTATTGTCCGGTATATAAAAACAGGGCTGGCACACTAGCAAGCACTATTACCTGATACTACTAGGACCAGGGTTTTAGTCCCCACTATGGCTCCATGTGTGGAGTTTGCATGTTCTCCCCATGTTATCGTACGGTTTCCTCCGGGTACTCTGGGTTCCCCTCCACAGCCCAAAAAACATGCTGACATCCTGAGTTGTTCCCTGCCTTGCATCCATAGGCTCCAGACCCCCTGTGACCCTGAACCGAACAAGCGGGCACAGAAAATGGATAGATATAAAAATATTTATTATTAAATAGCGTCATTTTTATTGTTGTTGTATGTGTGTCGTACATCGGTTAACCCGGACTGTAGCTGTATTCTAACTCATTCGGGTTTCGCTCCTCATTATCGAGGTCATCACTGTGACCTCATTGTGATCATCTGTGCAACTACTGCATGGTCAATAACGTAAAGAGGAACAGGACAAAAGGGCATTTCGTGTTAGGCCAAGACCAGTAGTCGTGTGTAAAGGACTTAGTATGTGGTTTGTAGACAATGAGGTCACCATAATGCACAGAGCAGCAGAGTACAATGGGAAGCTGAGAGGTTTCGATTGGCTGGATTCTTTTAGCCTCACTCCTGGCAGATCCAGGGACACGGCCAACCACAGTGGACTGTCTATAGGCACATAGATACGGCATTCACTGTCTCCTGTACAGCAGCTCCATTGTGATGAGAATAATAATATTAAAAATGATTTGCTACAAATATACATAGGTCTGCGATGCAGTACTGGAGAAGTGTTTGGAAGGAGATGTACAGTATTTTTGGTGGTTTTTGACTGGTCAGCTATGTCTCTTAATGCTACCTTAATGCAATTTTTGGAAGAATATTATGTAAACCTCCTATTTTCACCTGACTTCCTACAATCAAAACCAAATTATTATAGTTAAATAGAGTAATGTGCAAAAACGTAGTCATCCTGCTAAAATGCAGTAAAAGTATATTAACTTTTTCACACGTCTTGTTTTAATGTATTATATTCAGTAAGAAAGGGTGTGTGACGGAACTTTTGGATTAAAATGTCACAATAGTAGCAAAAGTGCAATAGTAAACAAGCATTTTTGCGATTATTGGACAGTATTTAAAGATTAACAGGAATGAAATAAAAGAATAAATGAAGTTTTAACTGAAATGCATTATACTTTGTTAAAAACAAACAATATCACTATTGTAAATACAGTGACAAAAGAAAACTTTAAAATTGCTCATTACAAAAAATGATTGACGATTCGTTTAATTGTTTGTGGCTTTGTTCATATTTATTCTTTGGAAAGGCTGGCTGGCTTTTCTGTGGTTGCCGTTGGTTTAAAACTGAACCTTTCACTTCCCATATCGGCAGTGCACCCACCACAGGCACATTAGAGGGATCCTGTTGTTCTCCAGATTTTTCAGCAGCTGCTTGCACATCCTCCTTTTGACAGCCTGACAGGAAGTCTATCACGAATAACCCTGAGATTTACTGTACACACCACAGCTTACTCTAATTCTTTAATGCTAGTTTGAAAACTAAATTTGTCAGCAAAGCTTGAGGGCTAATGCAACCTCCTGGAAGCTTTTAAACAGAACACAAAAGCCCTCAAACAGAAAAAGAGGAAAAGCATTTTTGTCTTGTCTTTAGACTTCATACCTTGTCTGTTAGGCATAAGGAAGTGAAAAACAGCAGTGCAGTCACAGACATGGAACCAATACTGCTAGTGTACTTCCAAGTACTCGGCCAGATGGACTAAGGATTCTGGATAATTCTATAGTCATCTTCTTTGCTTTATAATTACCACAAAACCATAGAAATACAGCTGGAACACTGACATAATAAAATAGCAAGTCTGTAGAGACTTTATACAGAGTGGTGTTGTAGTCTAGTGGTTAGTACTGTGGCCTCTCACCTCTGGGAGCGGGGTTTGCATGCTGTCATTGTGGGGTTTCCTCCGGGTTCTCCATTTTCACCCCACAGTCCAAAGATCGGCTGACGTTACCCAGAGTTACCAAATTGCCCATAGGTGTGAATGGTTGTATGGGCCATGGTGCCCTGTTCTAGGTGATTCCCCGTCTTGCGCCCATAGCTTCCAGGACAGGCTTCAGACCACCGTGCAAAGGACAAGCCATGTACAAAACATTTGATGGTACTTGTTGCATCATTAAAATTAATCATAAGTTGTGCTGTTCTAGCTAATTGCTCTCTGTAGCTAGTCCAAATAAATTAGTCATGCAGAGGCCTCTCATGTGAGGCAGATCTTCAGCAGGCTTCCCATCAGGGCGGGGGGCTTTTGGATAGAAGAAAACACAAATGAATCTGCCTGGTCAAACCTGGGCTTGCAGCTGGAAACAGCTGGCTATTGATGTGCTGACTGCTGGGATTAAGGGTGAAGTGTACTGCTCTGCACAACTGCTTTTATCCCCCCTCCAAAAATTAATCCGACATTCCCTTCTCAAAACCACCCCACCCTGAAAAGTTGGGGATGTTGTCTCATGGGTTGCATCTGCAGTGGAGAGAGAGTGATGAAGCCAACGTTGAAACGAGCAGCTGTATGTGCTCCTATGCTGGAATGTTTGCTGTCTTTTCAGTCGTCACTTATTTGCATAATCAGCTGGGATCAGTTTACCCAGGAAAGGACTCTGCTTTTAAAAGAAAAAAATGCTGAATAGCTCCATTTTTGAGCCACAAAAACATGTGCACTGAACCTTACTTGTACTTTCCTTCATCTCCCCAGAGGTATATGCAGTGTTTACTCTCTTTTAATCATATGTTTTGCAGGATGAATGGTGATAATCTCCTTGCTTCAGAAAAACAACCTAATATTGACTAAAAAATTCTAGTACTCAGTGTTTGTTTTTAAGAATTGTGTTATATTTTGGACTTGATTCATAAATGGCATTTTTTTTTTCATAATGAAAGCAGCCTCTTATATAACATTCCGAATTCCAGATGTCTCTAATAAAACTAGGGCTTTTTATTTTAGCCATGAAGTCCAAATATAGAGCACTTAAGGTCTACTATGAAATGCTTTTCCCATTTCAAGATCTTAAAGACCACAGAAGGTGCGTAATACATATTAGCTGCATTCTTTTGGAAATCAAATCTTTCACTTTCCCTTATAAAATTACAGTCATAAGCACTGATTTATTACAGGTAGAACATGTGACATACCAAGGATTAATGAAATATTCCAGATGTTAAAGATGTACAATCAGTATTATAACAATAGGCACCCAATAAGCCTATTAAAGCTGTTTGTTGCATAAAGTAATGTTTTTGGCATTTTGAAATAATGCTTAACTCTGTGTTATATTCAGTTGAACTGACGTCCATTTAAATGTTCATTTATATAATTCAATGATGCAAGTTAAACATTAAATAAAACATTACAAATGCCGTTACTGTCATTCTTAGCTGTTCTCATACTTTCACAGGTGTCTTCAGCACAATGCATTACTTGTCTGGAAAACAATCACTCACTTTGTTGCTGCTCATTGTCCTCCTCCTTTACCTTCCCCTATTGCTATCATTATAGCATTTTCCAGTACATGTAATACGTAAAATAATACGACAGCTAAAATATGAACTCAGTTTATTTTTAATATGTAATGCTTTTTAAAACCCCACCTGCAGATATATATTGATTTTTTTGTCTTCTGATGTCTAAAGTACAGATATGTTTAATAGCAGTAAGACAGAGATGTGACTCTCATGGAGCCCTGATCTCTGCCCTGTTAAGTACTTTAGCACTGACTGGGTGTAGTTCACCTCAGGTCACATGCTCCTTATCTGGGGTCAGATATACTCTGGCCGTGACCCTCATAGATATGTACATATGTTTATTTCAAGCTCATAAGTCTGTCCCATGTCTATTGATTGGGATCAATGTTCCTGTCCTGGGGTGAAGTTTCCTCGGAACACTAATCCCTATCACATTTTACATATTCACTATTATGCTTGCATACAAGTGTTTCATATATATATATATATATATATTCGTCTGAATTTTACCTACCTTGCTGCCGTATGCAGAATAATAGCACAATAAAGAAGTCATTTCACAGCCAGTCCAAGTATCTGCAAATGAAACTGTAAATGTGAACCATTGTCCTAACAGCCCATAATTTAGTTTGTCACTGTTATATCGCAGCAGGCTTTGTCAGCTGCCTCCCTTTGCCTCTTCTTCTCCTGCACCCTAAGGCTAATGTTACACATCGCTTGGAGTCTTCATGCATATTTAATGAATGTCATAAGGTCAGCACTACATCTTTCTAACGTGGACTTTTTGCCGTTCATTATTGTCAACGTGCTGTTGTCCAGCCCCCATGCCTGAGCAGCTGAAAACTGGCCTGAACAGACAGTGGAGTCATTTTGTCAAGGGTCTCTCAAACACTTCCACGTAAAACAGTGAAGTCTTCTAATTCACCTGCTCCCCCAACTCACAGACACACCAAATTCGTACGCACGCTTAGCCTGCATCCCAGCATGCAACGGCTGCTCCACATTTTACACCCATGTGCCACTCCACATCCCTTCAGCTTCCCCCGGCGTATAAGCCAATCCAAACAAAACTGTGGATTTTGCACCTTTCCTTGATTAGCACCATTGCAATACCAAAAACAGCTCAAAACACACAATCAATATTTAGAAAGGCAGCACCTGAGAGATTAGGCTCAGAACATTTGTGTTTACTGTGGATTTACACCAGTGATAGCGGCACTGTTTATTTTACGCAGTAGGCGCTGCATATCGTAGATGCTGAGCCCCAGGATGGAACTATCCACTGACAGTGCATGATTGAATCGTTTTAACAATTGACTGCTTCTGAGAATTAGCCTGAAGGTCCTACTGTAGTTGTCATCCTGTTAGCCTAGATCTTTGCATTCCATCGACTGTGTTAACTGTAGCTTTGGGTCGCAAGTGGAAATTTTAACATGAATTCTTCAACCTGCCCTGATTACCTCATAAGGAAAGTTCAGGGTACAGTTTGTATTGACACTGACTTAATTATCAGGTTCTAAGCTGTCGGCACTGTTCCAGTGCATTTTAAACATGCCCCACCCTGTGAAACTAAATTTAGATCCCGCTGTCTGAAATAATTATAGACTTCAAAGATGACATTTCTATCTAAGGTGTGTAAGTGGCTGCCAAACTGCTGCCATCGTTTATGGTGATAGATAACCTGTTTGAAAGTTCTGTCAGGTGTTCTGGCTGATGTCTTCTTAATGTGATAAATGATCCTGGGACAGTGGTCGTTAATAGTACCTCTGACTGGGTCTGGGTCTGTATTCCTGGCACCACACACATTGGTATATTCTGTTTTGAGACATGATTCCCAATTTGTATTCCTCAGCATCCTCTTCAACAATTACCGCTGTACAGCTGTAGGGGTCCACAGCAGTCATTTTTGGGGCTGCTACTCCAAAATATGTGAATTCATGAATGGATGACTGAATGAATGAATGGATGACTGAATGAATGAATGGATGACTGAATGAATGAATGGATGACTGAATGCATGAATGGATGAATGAATGAATGAATGAATGAATGGAGACTGAATGTGAATGGATGACTGAATGCATGAATGGATGAATCAATGAATGAATGTTACATTTATATAGCGCTTTTCAAGACTCCCGAAGCACTTTACAGAACCAATGGGGAGCTCCACTCCAACCACTAGCCCCCACCTGGATGATACAACAGCAGCCATTTTGCGCCAGTTCAGTCACCACACAGTAGCTAAGGTGGTGATGGGGCAGGAGAGAATTCACCAGTTAGATATTGGGGATGATTAGGAGGCCAGTTTTGAAAGGGCCACAGTGGAAATTCTAGCCACTGGGCATCAGGGTACCACAACTTTTCCGTCTGTTTTGCTTCATGCTTTTGCTTTTTGTTTCCATACTGCCTGTTTAAACGTAGTGCGCCAGCTGCTCAGATAGACTCACAAATATGTTAAGGGCTCAGTACCTCAGCTTCCACTAAATACTGAGAAGGCCGTCACAGGTGATAAAATGTCAGCAGGACAGTCCTGTCCATTTTCAAGATAATGTAGGCCTTCATGCTCCAGGACAAATTATTGTAATTATTTATATATTTTTCTTCATCTAACTCTAACTGTTTTTGGTAGAAAATTCGCTTCCAAGCCTGCCTGTCAGATGCAGAAAGACGGATCACATTACCACAGTACTGATTTCCTAGAATTGGCTTCCAGTATCTTTGAGAAGGAGTAATTATTTATAAGGCCATGCGTGGATTATCCGCAAGACATATGTATTGTCCACAAAAGAGGAAACCGAATGTTGATGGCCTGAGTACGTTGAGGTAACTGGGCATTTGCTAAGGAGCTGAGCGCTCTAGCTTTCAGAGTGAACAGAAGGAATGTGCAGGCCTGCCGAGGAGGCGTCTGTCTAGTGGGGACAGAATGTACGGCCCAAGCAGGATCCTCCACATGCTCTCACTCACTCCAGATGGCAGCTGCGGCTCCATCCACAGATCCGCTCTTTAAGTCATGCGTGTGTGTGTGTGTGTGGGGGGAGGGGGGTTGCATAGATCACATTTGTGGTAAAACCTGAAACTTTTGGGGACATTTTTTTTCTGGTGGCCATTTGGATAACCTCAGTTTCATAAAACCTATGAATGCAATCAAAAAAGTAAAAATGCCAAGTCTTGAATTTTGGTTGTTTTCTTATGGGTACAAACATGTGTGCATGTGTGTGTTTGTGTGTGTTCATGGCAATGATCTTTAACTGACAGAATCACCTAAACCCATCCACTAAACTACTGACTCCTTTCAGGTACCCATTATTTTCTTTAAAATCAGGGTTGTGGTGTATTGTGCAGAATAGGAACTGAAATGAGCGGTTTAATTGTTTGGTTTGAAGGAATGCATGCAACTTAGAGTATATCCCCAGATTCCCCTCGTTTGGCGGTTGGAAATTACTGGGGAGTGTAGATCATGGAAGGTCATGGGATTCTGGGTGAGATCAAAGATATCAGATATACAGAGATGGTGACTGAAAAGGGACCATTGCTTCTTGGGAGGAAACTTCTTACAAGGCTTGCAGAAACAGTCCATTGTTTCCCCTTCTTATTGGACTGCAAAGCGTTTTATGGAATGATGCAAATTGTACTGGCAGACTGTCTAATATTGTACTTAGCTTATTACTGTGGAAAATGTAATTGCAGTTTCTAAATACCAAATGACTTTCAGACTTTTCTGTTGCAATTTAGAGAACTCTGCAATAATGATATTTGAGACTTTCAGAAACTGTCATTTCACATGTGTGCTGGAGCTTATTGTCATACTGAGCAGTGATAAAGCATTTCTTCGAAAGACTATGTACAACCTTCAGGTATTTACTGTCTGAGATAGACAAACAAAGTGTTTCTCATGCCTTGCATTGCATAATCCTGTGACTGAGATCCCAGGGATATGGCCGAGAGGCTTGTATTCATTAACGTGTACTTCCCTTCCAGTCAGGTAAAAATGCGCACCTGCATTGCAGTCTAAAGATCTAGGAATACAGTTGCGGCAGGGTACCGCCAGACTAACCCATGCGCCCACCTCGCAGTTCTGAGCCGCGTGACTGGTTGTTGCTATGGAAACAGGCCATCTGCTCAACTCCCCTGATGATTACGTAAGTTTCTCCAGTTGCACCCAACAGTCTCTCTGCTTCTCTCAGCAGCAGTGCAAGGTTGATGATCTAAGACAACAGACTGGTGTAGGAGGGGTTTGTGAGTAAACAAAACTGGGCATGTACACAAAAGTAATTTGAGGAATAATGTTGTTTGTCATTTTCCACAATTATTCGAATGATCTACTAATGTGCGTACTTGTAAGTCTTTAGCTATTAATCATACAAAACAAACACCAAAACAATTTTCTTGATTAGCCTCCATTAATGCATGGTAACAATTTTAAGGGCTGAATGCTTGCAAATTTTCCTATTTCTTAAATGCACAATGAGGCAGGGAAAAACTCACTGTGCTGTGGCAGCAGCACGCAAGCCTGCGACAGCCAGGGAGTGTCCACACTGACCTGCGACAGCCAGAGAGTGTCCACACTGACCTGCGGCAGCCAGGGACTGTCCACACTGACCTGCGACAGCCAGAGAGTGTCCACACTGACCTGCGACAGCCAGGGACTGTCCACACAAGCAGATGAGTTAATTATTGTTGCATTATTACTCTTTCAGTAATTTCTCAGAACATTCCTAAGATAAGAACACCCAGAAGTGATGTCTGGAATTTGATCATAGCAATGTTCAACAGCACCAACTCAGCTTTCATCCTGAAGCGAATAACGTTTGACACAGGCAGTCTGCATCTTGTAAAAGGTGATATTTAGTAAATATGAATGTGGTCTTACTTTATTTGCACTTATCTGCCTTGTATCTCCATTCATTTTCCATACCCTATAATATTTTCTGCTATTGTTTTTCTAATGAGTTCTGTTCTGTATAGAGCATTCTTCCCCCTCTTAGACTTCCAAATATTTATTTCAGTGCATTTCTGAAACTTTAGAAAGCAGAAAATAAGCAATTTGTGGCCATATATACAGCTAGCTGACTTACATTAAGAACAAGTCTATGTGAGAACTTCTATTTGGGCAGAAACAAACCAATATGCAACTTACTAGATTTGGAGTTGGGTTGTTTGTGTGGCTTCTGGGAGCACAGACAGCAAAGAGGAATGTGAGTAGTTCACATGGCAATGGATACAAATTACTGAGGAGATGGGGATGTAAATTTCCTTGTAACATACATGTTTAATTCCTCCAGTGTAGGGCACTGGGTTATGAAATTTGTTTAAATAATTTAATTCTGACTAAATGTAATCAGTATGGAACAGAATAACCACGTAGATGTAGTTCCTCTACTATCTGCCCCAATAATACTAATATCTGCACTTAAAGTTCAGTTAGTCTGAGCAAGCTGTTAGCAAGCCCAGTATGGATTTTTGTCTAGGTTTCAGATAAAAAACCTCTACATGTTTCACCTGCATTCTTTCTATTCCAATCCAACCACATGCACCTTGATTCATTCATGTTTTTTAATCATCTATGTTAGGGATTAGTCTTAGTGATTAGTGCAATCGGGAAGCTCAAACAGACAAAAAAGCTTCACTGGATGCATGCAACACATGATACAGCTTTGACCTTTTGGTCCAAAGTGAAAAGGGTATGACTGTAACCGTTTGATCCCACAGTCAGGAACCTGAATTTCCTACGTGGAATAGATTGCTGCAGTATCAAGGGTTGATACGAGTGCAGATTTTACTTAACTGCCCATAAGTGATCTTGCTAATTATATCTCTATAATAGTTAATTATTGCATTTTTTTACCTTCTAACCTCGGGAATGCTGAATGTGACTATAACAGGAATATACATATACTGCTCTTTAGAAATCTCTCAGGTTTATGTTGTATATGAAATGCTGAACCCTGCATGTGCTTTGCGAAATCAAAACAAGATATATTTTATTTAAAACAAACAAGAGTAATAGAATTGTGTTTAATATTGGGATGAGTAAAAGCTCAAAAATGTAAAGCTTATTCACATCACTTACATGGAATGAAATTTTTATTATTAATATTCATAGATACTTTATTGATCCCCATGGGGAAATTCTCTTCACTTCTCCCCCAACTTGCTGTCTGTAGGTGAGAGTAAGCTGGCTGTGAAGGGCAGCCGCCCATAGCAGCGCCCTGGGAGCTGGGGGGTTAAGGGCCTTGCTCAAGGACCCAGAGACGTGCCAAGGCTGGGCTCGAACCAGCAACCTTCTGGTCATAGACACAGAAGCTTAGCCAATTCTACAGTCTTTTCTTACGTTCTTACTTCTACTTTTGCATTGTGGACTACTGCACGCGTTTCAACAAATTTTTTTAAAGGTACCAAGATTTTCAATTATTACAGCGGCTGCCCTGCAGCAGTGTTCAGAGTGAATATTTCGTGGAATTGTGTGTGTGGTTTTTTCCAGGAATGAACGTCAGACTTTCAGTCCAGGCCACACCTTTAAAAGATGACTTTGTGGGATCGCATTGCAGTAGTTAATACTAAACTGCCTTTTAGCTAGAGGTGCTGACACAAATTAAAAAGACAGGTTTCTTCTAATTATTTGTAATTACATTACCAAATAGTCTAACAAGTCACATGAAAACAGGAGAGATTTTTGTTTCTTGGCCAGCCCGTAGTCATAAAATGTCTTCACGGGGGATTACAGTTTTGTCTCAAACTGGCTAAATTAATCAAATGTGTTTATTTTGTTTGGCATATTTCCCATGCACTGCTGCACAAACATTTTGGCAGCAAACTTTTTCAAAAGGTCTGTAGGGTCAATGAGTTTGTGGCAGCCTCAACTGCCAACAAGGTATTGCTCACGTTGAAAGCAACTGGCATGTGGGAGGCTAGCATCATAAAACTACCACTATGGATGAGCCTTCATCTCCCATCTATGTTGTTTATATAATAAAGTTCAAGAATATTTAATTCCTAAACCCTTATCACTTTCCAGTGGACAGCTAGCAACTGCAAACTAGTCACACTTGACCAGGTACAGTGTCATTGACCCAGTAATAAGAAGTTTAAAAATCAAAAGTTTCTGGATCACACAGCTGTTGCCAGTTGTAAAATATGCTCAGACAACCTGTTTAACCTACTCACAAAACTTTCAGTATTTTACCGTATCTGCTTTATGATGCCATTTTTAAGTATTATGTGGTGAATTGCACTTTATCCGACCATGTGCAATTCCGACAGGCTAGAGAACGAGTTAGCTTCCTTGCAGTCTTCACTTATAATTGCAGGCATCAAGGAGACGTCAAAATCGGTGTCGTTGCTCCCCCACAAATTCAACCAAGTCCTTTGCAATAAATGTTGTTTGTCTCCTTGAGTTGGAGACGGCTTATTTCCCTCCATCTGCTGTCAGTCAGCTCCAAGAGGGCAAAATTTCAGAGTCGCATAACATAGAGTAAACAAACAGCAGTAGCATATAATTTTGGCGACATGTTGCCAGAGGGCGGTAGAATAGCTTCGCATGCATGGAGATCATTAGGGGGCATCACAGAAAGGTTTGCTGAGCAAATCATGTCTGCACTACAAGCACTTGTACAATCCGCTTGAGACCTTAAGGGCAGTCAGGACACTGGGGCCTTCCTGGCAGTGCTACAGGGCACAGAGTTTACAAAACTGTGCCTTCAGACCCTCGGGACTGACGACTGCGCTGCCAGCCTCCTATGAACATTCCGTTCTGACTTTAAACTCATCTTAAAATGGCCCCAGTTTACAGACTCGTATGACATGGCATGCAGGGCCACTGAACTGACTACATCGTTATCCTCAACCATCACTTGAATGATGAGGCTTCCGTCATACCAGTCATTCTGCTACAATTACTATGTCCTTGGCAAAGGTTATAATTACGCTACAATAGGAGGTATGTTGCATGTTGCTAGGATATAGTGTTTCAGTATTAAAGTTGGACGTCTTTGAACTAAACTATGAACATTGTTCTCATATAAATTAGAGTGGCATTATTTTTATTATTGTACCTGTTACCTTATAGGTTGTAGGCGACATAGCAGTAAAGACTAGCCATGCTAGTTCAGAAGGACCATCCATCCTTATTTTATACTGCTTGTTTAGCGCATAGTCATTGCAAGCCTATGACCCAGGGAGCATAGCCAAGGCGAGCAACCTAGATGTGAAATGAGCCCATTGTAGGGTGTGCAAACTCACAGACCATGGTTGTGTTTCTGGCCTGCAGGAGGAAACTGGGCTACATGGAGGACACCTATGCAAACATGGGGAGGTGTTATGCGACCCCCAAATCTTTGAGGTGCGAGGCCAAAACCCCACCCAGTGAGCCACTGGTTATGATGTTGCCCCAGTAAAATGACCATCTGTGCAAAAGCGTAGAAAGGAATTCTTTGAATTAAAAAGCATAACAAAAAACTCTATAAGAGATTCATGAACTCTGGTTGGAATATAGCTATATTGCGTCCTCTCCTCAAGTGAGAACAGTGACCTTCTCATGTAGCACTTCAACTTTGCTCTCACCTGGAACCCAATAAGTGACCCAGGGTGACAGACAGCTCTTAGCTTACAAGACAACGACAGGAATATTCTTGGCAGTCCGACAGCAGGCTTGCTGGCCCAGAGCTCTGAGTCTGCTTGAGCTGCACATGACAGAACTGAAGTGACCCAGCCGGTGAACCTGGCATGAATAATTAAATCTATCATTTCTGTGTAACTTTCTTCTTGGAAACTCATTTTGATTATCAGATCAGTAATTATTATCACTGGGTCTGTTCTTAATGTGCCTGGTGTGTTTAGGAAGTAAATGTGTCTTATTTTAGTATGGGCTGCCAGGGGCATCGGTGGGGGGGGCGCTTGGACCCCCTGCAGATTCAGGAGACACAGCACTTGACAGGGGCTTTTGAATAAAATTATACCTAAAATTGGGTGGGGGTCATAAGGTGTCATTTTGTCAGGAGGCCCAGAAATTCTAGCTACAGCCATTGGGTTACAAAAGAAGGACTCTTATTCATGCCGGTTAACATGTGTCTGTCCAAAAACACACCACTCTCAATGATTTCACATCTCACTTAATTTACTTAACATCTGTTAGGTTGTGACTGATACATAACCATAGGTAGGATTACGTTTGTGTATGATGTGATGTCAAATGAGCCATCTTGACAAGCAGACAGCCCAGATGATTCCTAATGTCAGTCAACAGGCAAGCAGTCAAACAAGCAAGTTTTCATTGGGAGTATTTAGCACTGGGGTGGAGAAGGTTAATGAATCATTGGACCTTCAGAATTCTGTAACCGACACATATCAGACAAGTTTCATCCCAGTTCCACCATCTATAAACAAGCAAAGTCATGCATTGCTTCTAAGCACCAAACACACATCAAACCCTCAGTCAGCATGAAAGGCAATATAATACCTGAAAAAAGCCTGCATGTGCAAATAATCACTGGCTTGAACCAGCTTGGACACATTCATGTTTCATTCTGAAAGTATTTCCTTTGAACACGCTCTTGCATTTTTTAATATTACGCTACAGAGCTGGAAGGTCATAGTTGGAATGGCCATCAAAATGTGTCATTTATTATAAATCTAGATAAACATAGAGTCACTAGCAGTTTCTGAATAATCAGTGAAAATGCCATTTCAACACTTCAAAAGACCACATTATTAAGCCCTTGCAAATAAGGGTTTTCTTGTATGGCTTCAACATGAACATAAGCATTCTTGTTAGTTAGACTTGAGAATGTAGGAACATGAGTATTCTTCATCTCTGAAAAATACTTCTAATTCAATCCTCGTCCTTCATGCAGTGTTTTGTTTATGCTGGTTAAACATTTATGAAATATGTGAGCCACCTTGAACGGAGCCATGCTGGAAATTAGCAACTCAGATGCATTTGCACATCATAATAAGACATTTTTCATATAAATATCTCAATTATTAAATTTCATTCATTATAAAAGGAACAAAGAGTGGTCCAATAGCAATGGTTTTGTAAAAATTCTTTTGTAACACACACTCACAGCACGAAATGCTGAGAGTCTACAAAAAATGTAGAAGATATTAATTTTTTTGTTTTGGAATAGAATTATGAAAGAATTCCACTGGCCTGCGGCTTGCAGCTCGGTCATGAATCACCATCCACATAATAACTGGCTGCACCTCTTTCTCAGGTAAAGGACACTGAACATAATGGTTGCAAAAAAAGGAAGCATCTGATCTTGAAATTGTTTAACCCTATATACCACTGGTTCCCAATCAGGTCCTCCACGACCCATAGACAGTGTAATTTTTTGCTCCCTCCTAGCTCCCGCAAAAATGTGGAGCGACTGGCAGGGAGCAAAAATGTGGACTGTCTGTAGGTCCCCGAAGACCAGGTTATATACTACCATATCACTGTTATATACTAAATACAAGAACCATGAACCTTCCACTTCAAATGAATGTTTTGTGTACTGTTTCACTTGATTTACAGTATATGTCAAACAATAGTAATCCTACAGAAGTAGTCTATAGAAGTAGTCTTTGGTAGAAACTTAATTCTATAAATACTTCAGAAATAATAATTTAAAAATGCATTACTTTCATTAGATATTTAATCTGATATCCCCCTCCTTTAGAACAGGTTTGACACAAAGACAGGCGTTTCCTAGGCATAGGAAATGTATGATTGAAATTATGTAACGGTATGTGAAACCATACGAATTATATGTTTAAAAATGGCATGTTAAAAAAATAACAATAAATAAATTATATTTTTGGGCCTGGGTCTTGCAGGTTTTTACCAACTTTTATGATAATTTCAGACTGTATCTGTATAATACTCTGTATAATATAATACTGTATAGTAAGCCGGGTTTGCTTCTTTTTAGACTGAAAATTGACCTAAGATTTTATTTTCATGTAGGTTTTTTTTTTACTTTTGCCTTTTTTAACTTTAGCCTTGAGTTTATATATCATGGCTGGAAGTGAAATGGGTGCACAGGGCATCTGAAATAGTATCTTGATGAATTGTATTTCTAATAGCATTCTGAAACATTTTATTCTAATCCAAAAATAAAATCTTTTCTGACAGGGTAGCCTAGTCTATAAAATGAGTTCCAGGGCTGCCCCAACCACAATTTTGTTAGGAAAATGAGCATTTAAAACCCTCGCTGACATCCACACCCAGCAACAAGAATGTAAACAACCCATTCCCAAACACCTTACCGAAAACATTTTACCCAGCCGAATGGAAACAGTGCACTCCCAGAAAGCTGGACCTCCCTCAGTGTGTGCCTGAGGCCTCCTCTCTCAAACTCAGGCTGCCGAAGAAAGCTCTTCAGGAGCTAAGGTGGTGCCTGGGAAATCACTGAGCCCCGAAGCTGTTTATGTACACTGCCTCCTTGTCTAAATGTGCATGTAAACACCGTGAATATTGAGGTCTTAAATCCTCCCCCTACATTAAGCAATTAAGTAATAGAATGAAAAGAACAGAAAAAAAGGCAGCCACGAAGACGGGGTTCCCCACGCACCCATCCTCGGCTCTGTTACTTATGAAAAACTGAGGCTTAGATGGTGGTACAGTGGGCAAGAGAAGGGCTTATTTCCCTTGGAGGTAAAGTGTTTCCGGGATGAAAGGCTCATAAATATCACGCCATACACGGGAAAAAGAAAAGTTCTCAGCACAGAGAAGGCATACAGAGAGGCTAAACGTCACAGGAATCCCGATGCTTTGTAATGTTTGCATCAGTCTTTGTATCAATGTTAGCCTTGGTTATAGTGCTTTTCATTTAATAGACCTGGAAAGTTTCCACACCTCTTTCTGGTTACAATGAGGAACGTTCAGGATCACCTTAGAGATACCCCTCCTTGTCCTCTTAACCTTGATCTGGTAAAACAAACAACACAGGAAGTTACTTCCCTGAGGACTACACTCCTTCAAAAGGCCATCAATGTGCAGAGTACTTCAATTCCTACTTTCAGACAGAGGCTTCCTGTGCGTCAGACATCGGAGAGAACCTGGAGGGAACAGAGGAATGACTGGAGAAGGAGTCTTTTTAAAGATTTATCCTTCAGGGATTTGGAAGTAAATGTCATTTAGGGCCAGAGGAGAAGGATTTCACTTTGTTGAATCCTCATAATTACGATTATAAGAACAGTCTATTTTCCTGTTGTGTTTATTGTGTTATTAGTCATTATTTTAAACAGCAAATACTAGTAGAATTTATGTTAGTAATCAGTAAATATTAACGTGTGTGTGTGTGTTAAATTGTGTGTAATATGTGCATTATTGTGTATATTATTATACAACCTCAACTGTCCAAAAAAGTGGAATCTTGCAGGAGTCCTGACAGCTGTGATTTAATCAGAGGTGGTATTAACTGACGCTTGACTATCAATAGTCATGATCGAGGTAGACTAAAGGCATTAGATGAAAGCGATATGAACCACAAGGCTTTTGATCAATGGACTGGTACTTTGACGAGAGGTGATGTTAAAGTCCATGATGAGGTCAAAAGCCAGATGATTAATTATTGACGATTGAATCAGTAAACAGAGTCTGTTAAAACCTGACAAGAACAAGTTAATGTCTTAGTAAGTAAGGCCCTGGGCTGCTCATTCTTACATTTTACATAGTCTTTACTTATATTTACTGAAATTTAGATAAATTATGTCATGTATATTTTTACCCGTTTACATATGTATGTTAGATATTCGTTCGTAAAATGCAAATTACTTTTAGTTTTTATCACCTTAATAAAAAGTACAAGAGCATCTTCTTTCTAATGAACCTGTTATAAAGGAGTAAGACTTTCCGCTGATACTGATACAAAAATGCACATTGTCTACCTGTCCCTAAAATGTTCACCTTCCACAGCATTGTACAGCCCCGTGGAGGAGACGCACTGCCTACCTGAAATCTGTTCTGCTTTCATTGCATCCTGTTTTTCATCTGCTCCTGGTGACTGTTTATTTAACGCCACACTGACGCTGATATGGTAGTAAACAATAATGCCGGCACTCTATGCTTTGAATTCCCATAGTTTCCAAGGCTGTTGCACAAGATGAACTTCAGACGCAACGTATCCTCTAAAACTGAGTGGACTAGAAGGGAGATGTGTAAGCATCCAGGGTGGATGTGTGTGTGTTTTATTATTTTCTGCCTTTACCTCAACACTATAACCCCCAACCCCTCTCTTCATAACCTCCTGAGACCCAAGGAAAAAAGTGTCCTTCGGTTTTAGGTTAATTGTGATTTTCTATGTCTTTGGAAGAAATAAGACATCTTTTTTCTAATTTATTTTTATTTTTAATTTCACAGCATGTCCTCTGTGAAATTAGTGTACAACAGGAATAAATACATTTCCTTACATTAGTGAAAAGATATATGCAAAAACAAAATGTCCACTGCAATGGACATAAATGAATGGGTGGGGTCTCAGGAGGCTAAATATATTCCTTGTATTTATGTTATTTTATTTCCCTTTTGAACATTTTCCACTTATATAGTTAAAATAACATAACTTTCAAAGATATATGTAGGAATCCAGGATGTTTTGGATTATTAAACTCCTTGATTGTTGCTCCTGTTAAACTGCAAAGCTCTTTATTTGATGAATGGCCAGCACTGGTCTGCTCTTGGCTATGTTAATTTATTACATTACTTCAAAAACCAAAAACATTTAAGGATCTACCATGAAAGCAATAAGGTGTATGCCCACATTCATCTCCGACTCTGAAAGCCGTGTATATATATTCCCGCTTTCTTTCCATGAAGTAAATTTACTATTACAGCTGTACTGTAGAACCAGTAATTATGTCCAAATGGTGAAACCAAGGACTGTTCAATAAGTAATTAATGATGGGTACAGGGTGGAAGGCCCAGGCACGCCTGCAGCTTTCAAGAAAGACAGATGTGGCCTGAGATGTATTTCTAAACACTGAAAAGTGAATACCTCAATGTTTCATCACAGTTTTCCAGGTCTATCAGTTATTTGGTGTGAGGATAAATAGTATTCCTCAATATTCACTGCTGACGAGACTTACTTTAGAGTTAAAGGTTCCGTATCGGTGAGGCAGGGTGCAAGCACAGAATTATTTTCAACCTAATAGTGTAATCTGGGTATACTGGTGTCATACTGCATTGTGAGAGTAAGACTTTCTTTGCATGTACAGTATTATAATTAGTATTAGTGCATGCAGGCTGATGGTGCTTAAGCAAATCTTATATGTGAAGGCTACTCAAGTCAGATGATGTGCTAAGCCTGTGAAAAATGAATACTTCTATTTAATATACAATTACTCCCATTTCTGCTGCCTAAAAATGGTTCCCCTCTCTAAGAATTTCAGCAGTAAGAGCCTATTTCCTTTTAAATGGGATAAAACTCTCATTAGGAAATAAAAAGTCAGTACAGATCTCTCTTGGCTCCAAGGCCTCTCTGGGTGAAACCTCCAGTAGAAAATAAAAAGCTGACAAAGCACCCAGCAGCGGTTCAGGATGCCCATGTTAATTTTGTCTGGCGCAGGATTAACGGTCTTGGACAAACTCCCAGACAGGGGTGAAGTCTTGAAGTGGTGCCGGCATTTTTCGCAGAAGCAAACGTTCCCGGGCAGATTGAGTAATGATTTCGTGTTGGCAAAGCCATCTTGCTCATAGTTCCCAGCAAATTCTCCCCTAATAATGCGCTGAGCGACTGGTCATTCCTGTGGGGGTGGCTTGAGGAATTACAGGTGGCTGCAGCCTTTCTGAACCCAACACTTTGCCTAGCTGGCTGTGCTTTAGTTGTGACAGATTTTGCGGTATTTGCTGAAGGCTACATCTCATAGTTGCATTCTCTGCTTTCTCTGACCTGGAAAGACAGCAACACTGAACAAATATTCACAATACTTGCAGCTGAGATCTGTAAAGAATTACAGTCGGAACAATAAGGAAAATACTTTTTCCTCCACGTACTCCAGTTTCCTTAAATAGTGCAAAGGCATATGGTCAAAGAGAATCATTGTCTCTGAATTGTCCTAACTGCATGTATATGTGTGTTAAGGAACATGCGAGTTATTCCAATTGAACTTTCCATTAATTGTTGCTAACTCTACACCAAACTTGGGCAGCATGTGGCTCAGTGGGCTAGCCCTGTGTGCCTATAATCAGAAGTTTGCTGGTTCAAACCCAGTCTCAGCATGTCTGTGGCTCCTTGAGCAAGGCCCTTAACTACCAGCTTCCTGGCTGCCCCAACAGGGGGTTGCCCTTCATAGACCACTTACTCTACAAAGAGCAAGTTGAGGGAGATGTAAAGACAATTTCCCCACAGGGATCAATAAAGTATCTATTATTATTATTATTAAACTGAACAAAACACATTCGTGTTCACATAATGTCAAATGTACACAATGTCTGTTTTCAGCAGATGCTGTCTTTATAGGGACATTTATGTCATTCCGTCCCTAAAGAAAAAATACAAAGCTTAAACACGCACACAGGAAAGGCTTGCAGGCGTTGGGTGTGTTTGAGATGAGATTGGTTTGCCCATACATGTCATTAAAGTCATCACAGTTATCCAGCCTGATCTGAGAATTACAACGTAATATTGTCTCCAAATTTTCCCAGCTGTCACTGATGCAAAGAGTGCGTCAAGGAGGAAGAGCACACAGGAACTGACCATCTATACTTTCTTAGTGTTAAGATGCATTTGCCAAATGTCCCACACTGTCTATGGTGGCCCCAGCTGACCCCCTCCTCCGTGTGCAATGAGGAATCATGGGGCAAAGAGTAAATGCAGACCCCAGTCTGCAAAACCAGCCATCCGGTACAGGTGTTTCCTGTCCTGTTGAGGAAAGTCCCCCAGGAATTCCCCGGCACAGAACTCACGTTCAGAAGGGAAAGCTAAAGAAAGGGCTCAAGAGAAGGGAGAGAAAAAAGGAAAAGCAACTTTACTTTCACATTGCCCAGCAAAACATTTGCTCTGGAATTAGGAATCCAACTATACATCAAAGTGTTCAAGAAAGACACTGAAAATCAGTCTGTTCCTTAACATGCTCTGTAAAGAGACAGAAGCCATTAGGAAAGAGCAGGCCCAGAACATACAGCCTGACAAGTTTGTACAGTACTGCTGGGTCATGGAAGCTAATTCAGAATACCTTGGAAAATAATATATCCCACTTACAGTAAGATCATGGGCAATTATCCAATATCCCGAAGCAGAGTAGGGTGACATGCAAGAAAGAGCCGGCAGAGTAAAAGTCCATTATTAATCCATAGCAAACAGATAAAACTCAGAATGACTCATATTGTTGTCCCCCTGAGCAAGATGCATAGCCTGAATAATAAGTACAATATGTGTAAAACCTTATGATACAAAAGTTTCTTCTCAGTAACTACATTATCTTTCCCAGCTACCAATTTTTAGTTCTAGGAACGCTTACAAGGTATGGAAATGTTCAAAGTGTCCAGTTTACCTGATCTTCCCAGAACATTATTCCACGACTAATATTACAAATAAGAATAATAATACAGTCGCTTTATACCTCAAAGGTCATGGGTTCAAGGTGATATGGTGTATACACTTATGAGGCTTTTATATAACAATAGTTTTATTATAAAGCAATATTTTTCAGCATTAATTATGATTAAAAGATGTTCAGGTAATAATGTCACTATGCTAACACTGAGAGACCTTGGTTAAAATGTAAAATGTAGAAATAATGCTTTAATATTACAGTGAAAACATTCTCTGCCAACTTTGAGAACAGCTTTAAATAACATTAACCAATGTCCTCGGAATGTTCCCTGTTAGCTGGGTTACGGGTAAATGGGTCAATTGACAATAAGAAAGTAAAGAGGTAATTTCCAAATTAAAATTGATTTAATCATAAAATTGGGTACACATCATGTTCTCCTCCACAAAAAGGCTTCCAGTTTTATTCGGTCTACACTCAGGAAATGTGCAAATCTGAAGCTCCGTCACTTTGGAAATGAGCGCCGCCTTTCAAGTGAATAAACAAGGTCACAAATGCTTGCAAAGCTCACTTTCTCACAGAAAAAACATGTAGAAATGTCTATTAAGGACTGTGTGACTAAGAAGAAAAATGACATTTTGAAATCCATTTTCCATGAGTGTTTCTTCATAGTCTTTCTTTGCTGTACGAAACATCAAATTGCAGAAGTTACACTGTGTTATTTCAGCTGAAACCTGGAGGTTAAACAATTTCCTGATGTTTCTTTATTGTGTGATCTTTGTTTTGCTTCATTTTACTTTCATTTGACCACATCTTTGTTTAACAGAATTTTATTCTGGTCGCATCAAGAGTACCATAAAAATACACACCCATCCATCTTCTAACTGGGTATCTGCTCACTGCTCAGAATCATGGGGGGACTGGAACCTCTCTTGGTTGTCTATCAACATTCCCAAAACATTAGTTAATGTTGAGATCTTCATCTGCTGCAACTATTAGTACGTAGTATACACTGATATACATGTCATGTAATTCTTGTAATAGGATCTGCTATTCCATGTAGGGCAGTGAGTGTAAATTGCATTATGATGTCTCATCTGGTTGTTTTTTGAAATTACACTAACATTGAAGTACCTCTGTTGTAGAAGAAGTGGCAGAGTGTCAATATTGGTCATACATCATGGCAGAAACTTAAAGCTTTAATGTAGCTTTCCTGTGCCTCCTAAGAATCTCTGGTAAAATCAGAAAGTTTGAGCTTAACAACTGTAATAGACCAAAGTGATGGGCTGCTGAGGAAAGGTTGCCCTAAATTGTTCAATAAATATGCATAGTGTGGCGCCATTGAAATGACTAAATTTAACTCAGTTAGATCGTGACCCTTTTCTCCCTTGTAAGATTTTGTTTACTGCAATGAGAGGATAACAGGTGACTGCAAGCCAAGTAAACAAACTGTTTGTGTTTACGTGAAAGCAGAGTGTTTGTCTCCTCCAGAGACGCCATCCTGGAAACAAATTTTGGAAAAAAAAGAAAACATTTTTTTGAGTGGGACTAAACAAAACAGGTTTGCAGTGATGCGTGGAGTCGGCCCGGTCCCTTTGGGTTTAGTGTTTGAGTTTTGTCAATGACGCTCTCCTCAGAGCTGGATAGAACAGAACTACAGGGTGCATAGTGGAAACAGGACAGACCATCATGTACACTATGGCTGTGTCCCAGTTCAGGGGCGGCAGCCTTTTAAGGCGGCATTGAAAGACGACTGCATCGCAGCTGCACAACATGGCTGCCATTTCAAAGGCCCCTTCAAATGCTTCCTTCTTTTCTCGGGCTGCGAAGGATCCATCCCAAAATTCATTCTGTGGGCCTTCGAAGGATGCAGCCTATAAGGGCTATGAAGACCGTGTCCTGCAAAACATGTCGTCCCTGAAATGGGACACAGCGAATAAGTATTCCCTAGACTTCATTCCTCTGTGTTTGCCTGGGATTTCCACATTGTCTGGGGAGATCTGCAAGAAAAGAGTTTATTTGCCACTCGTTCATTTGTGCACTTTGTACCAAAGGATTGATCATTACACATTTCTGTGAAATCTGCTCCACCTGTCCAACCTTCGCAAATACTGTTCCCTGTAGATCTACTCATATAAAGAAAAATAAACCTGCACCACCAGTCTGACCTTTGACCTTCCCCAGGGCAACAAGTAACTGTGTTGTGATGTAAAAGACAACACATTGTTGGTGCAGTTGCCTCGTGTAACTCTGTTACTGCCGCTGAAATACCTATATACGTTTGTCAGGTCAATGACAATGATACAGACTTAGAACTGCTCATATAAGTCATTGGTGTAAAAAGCAGCAATAATTTTATTGTGTTGTAGGCGGTTCAGTTGGAGTTCTGGGCTACTTTTCGCTACCATATTCATAGCTCAGTTTCTATGGCTTCGCTACAGAGAGATATAGCTTAAAGCAGACACATTTGCAAATATCCTGTGTGTTATTCAGTAGCAGACAGCTGGTTAAATGCAGTCCATGATTCAAATCCCAGATACAATGTGCCGCCATAGTATTAAACAAGACTCTTAAACTTGATCCCACTGGGAAGAATATCCCATTGTGGAAATGTGTTACACAGTATTGCCATAAGTTGCCGGTTATAAATAGCTGTAAACACCATCTGATTGTATGTTGAGAGGAATAACTCGGGAAATGTAAAGGCATGTGCAGATATTGTGAAGTCTGTGTATGACTTTTTACTTCCCTTACCCTTAATTTGATCTATAAATATTTAGCTCCAGAGCTATTTAGTTGTTTATGGGTTTTGGACAGAACGAGTCCTCCTGACGCAGGCTGCCGGGAACATCTGCGGTTCAGAAAACCAACGTCAACACAATATACAGACATACATACTTACGTACAATATTCATACACACACAGGTATGTATGTATGTTGGATTTTATATATGCATTTATATATGTATTGCGGACCAAAAGGAAGGTCAATGGCCAGATTAGTGCTCCCAGAGGCCCCACTTCATGTAACTGCATTTATCAGTTGAATTTATATTTATGTAATACACTTATGTATGAAATCTTACTTATAATAAAGTAGACTTTCTTTATTCAACCTTTCTGGTGCCAGATAAGGTTGCAATGATTAAGAGGCTCATATTGCGTGAGAATTCCCTCTCTCTCTTTCTCCTTTTCTGTCTCTCTTCCTCCTCCTCCTCTCTCTCTGTCTCTCTCTCTCTCTCTCACTCCCCCCCTCTCCCCTTCTGCCACAGTTAAGAGAAATGATTTCCTTGCATGCACCCTTACTCGAGAGAATTACAGAGGCTGGACTGCCTATACAAACACGACACTCCATTTTTTACTGGGAACAGATGTTTTCTTGTTACATAACAGCGAGACTAGCCAGCAGCTGTCTCTCCTGGCAGCCTGCGAGAGGCCGTGGGTCATGGGCACCCACGTAGGAAATCATTCAGGAAAGCCGATCGGCAGCACAAACCTTCCCATCCTTCCATCTCTTTTCTCTATGCTGTACCACCATCGACAGGAAGATAATGTGGGTTCTCAGGGTTGCCATTGTGCGCTTTATAGTAAGCGTGACACAAGCTTCAGAGGCCTCGTCTGAGGTGCAGAACATTTGCTTTAGATAACCTAATGCTTTACGAGTTTTGATAGTCAAAATATTGGTACCCATGCACTTTTTTCAAACAATTCAGCCTTTATAAGATTTTTTTGATTAAAAAAATATCCATATATAAATTTGTTGTTGCATTCCTTTGGATTTACAGTAAAACAAACCAAAAACGCAGTACAATTTAGAAATTGTACCTCATTGTATCTTAAAATGACCCAAACAATATCATTGGCACCTTCTAGAAGCACTTAGATTTCGGGCAGGTGATGCGACTTCTCCTGACGACAGAGCTCACCTGTAAGCTGTAGGTGCCAGCTGTATAAATGTCACACATACAACCACCCTGAATTGGGGGAAAGGATTTTTCTCCTGTTTTTTGGCACTGTGTGTACAACAAGCTGCATAAAGAAAAGACAGAGAAAAACAATATCGAAACAAAAAAGAAATATCTGAGGAGGTGAGAGACAGGCATGTAGGCAGGAATGGATCTCAAGGATTTCCTCCAGAGAATTAATCTCCAGAGACCTAACATAGGTAACGTTATAAAGAAGTTTAGGCCGCTTGGCCATATAACCAAACTCCTTGGATGGGACTGACCATCTTCTGAGTCTGTTTAAAAGTCAGGGAAGATTGTAAATCAGCCTGGAATGCTGTGATTATCAGCAGTAAACCAAAAATAAATCAGGTGTCATGTGAATATTAAAACGGTAACACCTCTTTCATAGTTTTAACCCAGGTTCTAATTACACGCATTTATCTTAATCAGTGTCAACCCTGCTGTTCTTTACTCATTTTTTGAGAATTGTTGACCAGTTATTTGAGAAAAAATAGTTATATGAAGATCATGTTCCATACATAGCAATATAGGAAAAGCTGATTAATAAAGAGTCTCACATGGTACCTTCAGTGTCTGCTTGTCACTGAGGAAACCGTGAGTAATGTCTTCTGACTGAAGGGGCCATTCACATGCTACAGTCTAATGGAGATACTAATAACTGATAAACATTGCCATAGCAACAATAACAGGATTCAATGTTTCGTTTATGAGAAAAACAAAAATGGGCGGCATGGTGATGCAGTGGTTACACTGTAAGTGTCGTTGTGGGGTTTCCTCCAGGTTCTCCGGTTTCCCCCCGCAGTCCAAAGACATGCTGAGGCTGATTGGAGTTACTAAATTGCCCATAGGTGTGCATGTGTGAGTGAATGGTGTGTGAGTGTGCCCTGCGATGGGCTGGCCCCCCATCCTGAGTTGTTCTCTGCCTCGGCTCTGGACCCCCCGCGATCCTGAACAGGATAAGCAGTTTCAGAAAATAGATGGATGGATGAACAACAAAACAATAAAAAATGACCAGTATGACTGCAATAATCGAATACATTTAATAAGGTAATGGCCCTGAGTAAAAAACTGAAGCAGATGAAATGTGTGTATGAAGGTCATACAAAGTAAGATTGGGATGTTAATGGCAAAGGGCAAAAATTACAAAACCCTCCAGTAACTCCTGAAATATGACACGTATTTAATTGTCACACAAAGGTCAAATTGTGATCTTCACAAGTATCTCAGTAGTGGAGTCTCTTACAGTTTTTGGGATGGGCATCACACATAGCTATGTGTGTGTGTTTTCCCAGCATGCACTTGGGCACACATTCAGGCATTATGTAATCAGACCCTCGGGAAAGAGCAAAGACATGCTGAACATTAGCCTGCAGGCAAGCTGGATTTTCTTAATGCTGCAAGGCTCCAGCACAGCAGCTCCTTTGGTCGTATCCTATGCACAGAGAACATTAGGTCACTCTCGTTCTTTCTAACATCCCATTTTCATCAAAGTAGCCCACTGCAGAAGAAAAAACCCTGATGCTCAAACTGAGAATAATTACTTTTCAAGCCAAGGGAAATCATTACTTATTTTGACTGGAACCAGTGGCCCAGAAGACCTGGCTTAACTATATTACTTCACTCAAAAAGAAATAAAAATAATAATTTCGGCGTGAGACCTTTGTTGCAGTGCCGAGGGGAACCAGCCAGGGAGAGGAAGCTCGTTATTCTGGGACAGGAAAAAGTGTTGAGAGAACTGACAGCAAAGTCAGAGACGCAGAGAGATGGCTTTGTTTATCCACGTTACCAAATATGGTCTCCAGCAGCCAAGGCGTGCGCTCTCTCCCGATCCCAACTAGGAGGGCCCAACACTGCAGCGCACTGTAGCTGCAGCCCTGCCCTGTCCTGTTTTTCACTTGCTGACTGACCGGCGGGAGGGGCGGGAGGGATCCGGCTGTGGTTTCTTTCAGACTTCAGATTCCGGAGAAGGAAAATACCCAATTTTCACTGACCAAGCAGAATTCCCTTGACATATTTATTTAGCTCTTTAAGCCATCCCAGGCTTCAAAAGTTTTTTCCAGCAAGGTTTCTGCATTGCATGTATATACTTATAGACTTTAAATACTTTTGCACACAGGACATTTATTTTTTCAGTAGATGTCCATTAGATGAATATGTTTCTTCAAATGAAACAAACTCACTTTTTTTTCCCAGTCATATTCATTGCCAGAAAATGGATACATTCTGGGACCAGTCTGGGACTGGTAAAATCCCCACATTCATCTTCAATTTAAGTATCCTAGCATTGAATTGAAGTGTCCTTCTAGTAAGATTTCATAATTTGGTTTTTGACCATTTAGACCATGATTTTGACATAATTTTTGCAAGCTTTTCCTGTTGTTGATTAAACAACATATCAGATCTCATTAGGAATGGTGACCTTGTACTGGATAAGGGTTTGGAAGATATATTAATGTAAGATTAGAAAAAAACATAGTTGTTTTTAGTGCCAAACAGTGGCATTTATGGTTTCTGTAAAAACATACTGTAAATGTACGATTCAGGTTGTCATTTCTGGCATAATTTTATGCTCTGTAAATTTGGATTCCACATGCAAATGGGTAATTAGCAACCATTTAGACAAGTAAGAACCATGAAAGCCATTGATTTTGTGTAAACATATTGTTTATTGCAATGTGCATTTTGTATCCATACATCATTGTGAATACCTGCAGTACGTCTTATGGACACAATACAGCAACAATACCCCTTATTCTGTAACTCCAACTGCTAACAAGACTTCTCCCTGTGAGTGTAACACATGGTCCTAGTTGGCTTGTGAGTATACACTGAGCGTCTTTGGTAGCTAGAAAACATCTTGGGCTGAAACATATCCCTATTCTCAGATAACAGTCTGACACCCGTCTTTTACCTCAGTTTCAAGTTGGTGTCATGAGCTCTACTGAACATAAAAATCAGTCTTATATCGGGAGTGCACCTGATGCAAAAAAAAAATAATAAAAATAACTCCATTATCTCCATCTCCGTGATTCTGAGTACTTCACTGTACACTATGTACAAATTTACAAAGTGTATGCAAATTTGTATCAATTTCTTCCACATTAAAAACAGCTCATCTCATGACAGTGACAAAGTTCCTATTGACGAATCAGCTTTGCTGTTCCACAAAACATCGAAAAAAGCCAAAGACTTAATTCCCCCCACAAGCAGCAAGACCCCCGCTGCAGAGCAAGAAAAGCAACGTGTTTTATAAGGAATCACACAGTAATCAAAAGTGGGGCTGAATGGATCAGTCTTGCTCAAGTCCTACTCCTGGGTCCTTAAATCCAGGTGGTTCTTTCCCCCCACTTTCCTTGATTTTGCTTAGAAAATGACTAAGGACAAGAGAAGTTCAAAGAGGAGGGAATGGTTCAGTAAGGGCCTGACAGCCTGCTCCAGGAAGGAGAAATCCATGGGGGGGTGGCTCTTTTTGAGCAAAAAGATGGAGGTCCACTCTGGAGATCTCCTGGTCAGTGGCACGGTTCTGTGAGTCGGAAGACGTGCCGCTCTGGGCACTCCAGGTCAGGTCTCTGGACCAGCCCCATCACATTATTAGGCTTTGGGGGGGGGGGAGTAAGCCTCCTCCTCCTGGAAAAGGCACTGCTCCCTATCCCAATGTAACCCCTCGCTGCCTGCACTCTCTTTAACGCTCCGGTCTTCAGAGACTTTCGTTAAACAGAAAACAGGCTCTGCCACTGGAATGTCCATTGTTATCATTTTGTTTTTCATCAGCACGGCCAGCTTCATTGAAGTTGCGCGACGATGCGACTGAAGGTCTAGTTCGGCTTGAGAGCAGTGGCTCTGCCCGCCCCAAGGCAGAGCCACTTACACAGCAGAGCCCGGGCTGTGTGGCGATGGCTGGTCGGCCCGGTCCGCCAGCGGGTTCTGCGTCGGCAGGCTCTCATCTGAGGGCAGCCGGGACTGGAACTTCTCTAGCTGCTCTGGGCTCGCCAGGTTCTTCAGCAGGCTATTTTCACGCTCCAGCTGGTTGTTCTTTTCTGCCAGCTCCTTGATCTGCTCCTTAAGAATCTCCACCTCTTCTCTGACTGCATACATCAGGTGGTTCTTCACAAGATCCTGAACAGACAGAGAGAGGACAGTTGCGCCTTAACTCCAGTAATGAATTGCATGATAGTCAAGCCAGAACACAGGGAAACATCTAAAAAAGTCACCCTGGGACAAAAACTGAATAAAACACACCTTCTAATGCAACAATGCCCACTTTGCGTGTTTCATCTGCATCAAGTATGGTCAGGGTTCCTCAATAGTCTGGAGTAAAACCTACTTAGCAGTTCTGAATTATCTATTCCAACAGAAAACTCACTGCAGTCTTGCTTTTAAAGAAAGACTGAATCTGGTCTTTGCTGCAGGTATCAACGTACTGCCGTCCTTTTGCACATTTTGGCTATTGCTGTTCTCTTCTCTGATATCTGCACTGCAGCAGCAGCACAAGTATGACATCTGCACAGCCCTGCCTCGCGCGCTCCTAACAATGCAGCAGCACTGCAGCACTGCTGTAACCAATGACCGCTGCCAACGAGACAATGGGACGTGGGCTGTATCCAGGAAACTGCATGCACCCCCACAGCCGCAAAATGACCAGCTTCTCAGCACGTCATTGAACATCGTGCGTCTACCAAACTGCAATTGACTGCATCTTTGTGCGTCTTATTACACGATTTGTATAGTCCTCACTTACCATTGCTTGTTCGATCTTGTTGTCAATCGCAACAACGCTAGCACCAGAGGCACTGTAAGGGGAAAAAAAATCAAAATTGTAAATAATATCCAAGCAGTACACTGCCACGATCCAGTAAAATACACAAAACAACGTTGCCATATACGTAACAGAGCGATCTACTGTAGGCTGTTAATAGGCAGACTGCTAATGTGCATAATGCTGTTGCAACGAGTATATGGAGATTACATCAGCACGTCTGCAGAAGCGAAAGCTTGGGAAAGCTTTAAAATAATCAATTATATCAGCAAACAGAATTTCCCCCAGAAACTGACAAAACGGCCGCGGGGCTGATCCGGTTTCATGCAGCCCCTCATCCAGCCTCCGCGCAATAATAGCCAAGTTCCGATAGCCAACTACCATGTGAAACGCACAAATGATAAATACCTCCATTAGATGAGAAAGCATCGTTACAATTTTAATCCATCCAAAATTTTGCGTTGCAAGCGTACAGCCAATACTGACAACCGAAATGCATCTTAAAACCGGAATATTCTAGCTTTACGGTCGCCATTAATAATTAAAAAAAATTCAAACAATTCTAAATTCTACAATTTCTAAACCATATGTATTAAAAATAAATACGCAATTCGCATATTTACCTGTTGTCGAGCTTTACTGATACTACATCCCCTCCAAGCAACGAGGAAAAGAAAGAGATGGAATAGTTATGCAGCTGATAGACCGCTACCTCCATTGGGGTCTTGAACATCTCTGTGCTCATGTTCAGGATAAGACCCGTCTGAATAATGCTCCTCGCCACGTTTGCGACTGGCACTTTACCGAAGGAGAGGTCGGGTTGCCGTTTTGCTTTGTTTTGTTGAGAGTCTGTAGGGCGGCTCTAAGTCTGAAACCGGACGACCTACTAGTGCTTTGACTGAACTTTCGCCGACTGCTTCTATTTCTGAGGGACGTCCTTATATACCCCTTGTCTGACGTCACATCGCGCACTGCCGACGTCTGCATATATTATGCAAATCAGCGTCTCCTTACCTGCCCCCTCTCTGAACTCCGCGGGAGGACGGTAAACATCTTACTGACCCGTCGACCCAGTCGTGAGAATATCTACGCGGCGATCGAGCGTCTGTTCGCTTCGGAAATGCTCTTATTTTCCGTGCAAAAGTCCGTACGTTTACATGCATTTGTATTATTCATCAGTATTACCTAAGGGTATAGTTGGAAAAAGTAATGCCACCCTCATCAGAATAAGCGTTTAGAACCTGAAGGGATGGATGGTAACGCACATAACAAACTAAAAAATAAGTATAATTTAAATACTTACGTATTAGCTTACACAAATATAGAACCTGCTGGTATTGACTCTGAGGGTACACGATGTACTATTTGGACTTTAACTTCCTGTAGCATTTCACCGCACAGATGAACACGGACCCCAGGAGTTTCTTCTACTGCCGACCGGTTTTAAGCTTGAGTTTGTACTTAAGTTTTCCATCCACCCGTTTTCCAATCGCTTCATCTCTTTAATCGTTAAACTCCACCATAGTTTGGTAGTCTCACTTTGTTTCTGCAAGCCGGGGTTTGCAGACGTATGGTGCCCCATTGATATACACGTGTTACATATATTCAAGAGAATTTTGTATGCGACCTGAAGAAGTATTTCGAAATTAAATTGAATTCTAAATCTGAAATGTTAAATATATTAATATAGTTTTTTTTTTTTTCATTTGTCTTATTTATA
This sequence comes from Gnathonemus echidnorhynchus, assembly GCA_026776725.1. Classification (NCBI taxonomy): domain Eukaryota; kingdom Metazoa; phylum Chordata; class Actinopteri; order Osteoglossiformes; family Mormyridae; genus Gnathonemus; species Gnathonemus echidnorhynchus. The sequence goes on along the minus strand of JAODJU010000002.1, from coordinate 23,220,811 downwards.
TTTTATTTTGTCGTAATAAAAAATACCTATACCACCTTTTGTTTGCAGAAATCACAATTGTCATTGGAGATAAATAGTAAACGCGTGTTGTTGTTTTGTAAAATACAAGTAAACAGGGATTTTCCATTTTTCAGTACGGTCATTTCCCCTCTTGCCCTTTAGGGATAATTTTCCCTCTAGTGGCGAAATTGAATACTGCAGATAATCATTTTATATTCGAGAAGTACAAGTTAATTCGCACAATAAATGACCAACCAATGTAACAAAGTAAATCAGTACCCCTCTATATTTAAGATATTATTGTATATAAGGCATTGTTGTATGGATTTTCTTAATAGAATAAAAGTAAAGGAGACACTAAGTCATGTGTCGATCCAATGAAAATAGTACTTTTTTTTCATGCCAATGGGGAAACTGTGTACTTTCCACAAATTCAATCTTGCTGAGAAAGACCGGCATGCATATACATTCAGATGGGAGCAAGCCAAATATATTCAGGTGGGAGTGCTTTGCTCAAGGGCCCAATGGTGATATAATTGCAGGGTACAGGATTTGAATCTACAACCTTCTAGAACCGTAATGCAGTGAACTACACACTGGTCCTAAAAAATAAATACACAAATAAAAACTCTCCTGTGATGTTAGGGATGTATTTAAGATGTTTCACAGCAGCTCCTGTGTGTCCTAGAGGTGACAGCAAAGCTTTGGTACTGGGTAAAACCTCCCTAAACCAAAGTGCTAAATTCACAAATGGTATTTATGGCAGGTAGTGAATGGCATCTTATTTATGATGGCCTCAGCTGCTGACCAGAGCACATGTAACATTATTTTCAGAATTAACATAATCATTATTCATTATTATCAAAGGCAAACAGGTCTCTATCATAAAGGGACAGAAAAGCCAAACTTTTCAAATGTTTCAGATTGCTATCGACCAGAGGTTCAGGTCCAGAAAGTAAAAATCCAGACCATGATTTACTTTCAACTAACTAGTTGAGCATAAAGAGTCACAGTCACAGAGTACTCAACTGGTTGGTTGAAACAAAATCTTGGTCTGGATTTGTACTTTCTGGACCTGAACCATTCATTAGAATTTGCAGGTTGCCCGAGTATATTTTTGCTGCCAGTTATATTGTAGTGGGTAGTGGGAAGGTCGCTGATTCAATCCCAGCCTCAGCACATTTGTGGGTCCTTGGGCGAGGCCCTTAACCCCCAGCTCCCTGGGCCCCCAAGGCCCTTAGCCCCCAGCTCCCTGGGCCCCCAAGGCCCTTAGTCCCCAGCTCCCTGGGCCCCCAAGGTCCTTAACCCCCAGCTCCCTGGGCCCCCAAGGCCCTTAGCCCCCAGCTCCCTGGGCACCCCTTCACGGTGGCTGCCCTTCGCAGACTGCTTACTCTACAAAGAGCAAGATGAGGGAGGCGTAACGACAATTTCCCCACAGGGATCAATAAAGTACCTATTATTATTATTAGTGCTGGATAAAGGTAAAAGTTAGGGGAATGAGGCAATGCCATGAGGTAGAATGGGGTGCTGGTTGCACACTGGTTAACAACACTGGTTAACCATGACCCAGGTCAGCACCTCTACGCATGCTGTTCTTTTTTATGATGCTTGGTAACGGTGTCGGTCTCGTTAAGGCAAGCAGCTACCAAACATGAAAATCATACAGTACACAAGGAGGTGGTGAGGTATGAGCCCGGGAGCAGTTTGTGAAGACTTCAGGGCATAAAGCTGATGGAGTACTCTGACAAGCTGAGCCCATAAAATTTTATGCCGAAGTAGCTGGAGTGGCCATCACGCATCCCCACCGGGGAGAAACAGACGTGGTTCTGTGTGCTAAATCCCCCAGATCGGACTCTAAAACCTGTTGATGCAAAATATCAATGACTGGGCCCATTTATAGCTCATCTGACTTAAATTGACCTTAAATGGGAGAAAATCAGATTTTTTTTCAGCGGGTACTGATTTTATTTGGTACATTCCTGATGAAACAGTGATGTCTGTTACTACACTGAATTATCCATCCCTTCAGGCATATTACTAGGGATCCAAAGCACGTAGTCCTTATGGAGCACTATTGTTTTTGTTGGGAGTATTATTATTAGTAGTAGTAGTAGTATTTATATTATTATACAGCTTCTCCTCATTAAGGGGGTTGTACAGAAAACATTATCACTTCTCAATATGATGCATCAGACAGATGTTCAAAGTTGAAAATGATACATTTCATTCTTGCACCTGTTCAAGCTAACATGTAACACGCGACATCAAGCTACACGCGACGTGCTCGCCTCGACTTGTTCACATAACTGCGGTTTCACTGCATCGGGCTCAGCCTTGTGGAACTCTCTCAAAATAATCTTGTTCCAATCGTACACTAATAAAAAAAAACATTATCCTGAACATATCTGCGGTCGAAATCGTAATCAGTACCCAGTACCATACAAAAGTCCTGATTGCTGACACAGTAACTACATTGTTTTCCTGTACCGTGGGTCTTCTAAATGCCCTAACACATCGTAGTACCATTCCCTCATTTACCCACAGTAAATCATGAAACCCAATGACCAAAATCATTGTCTGTGCTGACAAAAGAGGATGGTGTATGAAATGACTTCTTTTATATGTTAGCTTGCACTGGCATTTTCTGTGGTTAGCTGATTTAAAAGATGACCTTGATTATATATATTTCCAGTGCATTACTGACAGACATTAAGTTCATGTTTGCTGTAACACAATTTACTACGAAACCTGAACAATTTACAACGAAATTTGTCGCTGTATGTTTACATTATGTACATTTCTTGTTGAGGAATCGTAAATTCAAAGATCCATAAGTGAATGGACAACTGCAAATCGGACAAAACTTCATGAACTCATTTCCAAGTCATTTTGCCATCACTATCCCATGATCCTGTCCTGACAGAGGATGATCTGTCCAGTGAACAGGCAGGACACAAAATCAGACAAAAGGATTCTCTGTTGCAGGGCCTTGATCCATTATGAAGAGTGCCATTGTCTCCGGACCTGCCTCCCCCCCCCTCCCTCCCGTGCTTGGTACCCGTCTGTTATCCTCAGGTGTTTTCAGACTTCCTACAAATCTCCTTGGTCCAGTCACAGTTATGGCTAGCTTTCACCTCCTGACATCTCCTTCAGTCTGTTCTAGAAAACAACTATTGTTCACTGTTCTTGGCAGCTGAGACACTGAGTTCCGCAAGGTTCCCACGTGGAAGAATTCCGGCAGAAAGAAAAGTCCAGAAAGGAAAATATTTTAGTATTCATTAGATAAACTGTGTTTATTTTTCAGAGATATGTGCATCGAGGGTGGCCAGGGCAGGGCCGGGCACAGCCCACAACGCAACCCGGTGGATTACAATCCACTTGCAGTGAGATCACATGACAACTGAACATAGCAAAGGTATGAGCACCAGACAGAGGGAGCACTGGAATACTGAAGCAGTGAGCTACTGTCCTACCAAAGACTGGTGGAGACAGCTTCTAACACACGGTCTTCTGTGTACAGACTACTCCTACAAAAAAAAATAAATCTACAGCATTCTGTTCAGAGACTGTAATGAAAGTATTATCATATGAGATATTATTATCGCTGTAATAAAACATTTTGCAGTAAATACTAGCCATAAAGTATGACATAAGTGTAATAAAGAAATACTTCATCTCGAGAGAATAGCGCATTTTTTCAGAATGTTGACAAATTGAAGGTATTGTAAAAAAACAGGCTTGTAGTACTAATGCAATAGATTACCGATGTCTACGTTTTTATTTAATAATGTAAATATTTAGTGGTTTACCTGTTTCTACTCTTATAGTTGATTAAAATGTGTATGAAGTGCCTCAGGCAATATATTGCTTGTTAGATAATGCTAGAAAAAAAACCTTGACTGATAATTTATGCATATCAGACATTTTAGACTTACATAACGCTAAATGCTCGGCACAGCGATAGAGTTTATGACAGTAGGTTTGCAGCAATCCAGGGCGTGCTCTGATGCAAGCCCATGTGTTTTATCCACATGGTCTTTTATGCTTTAGTCAATAAAAAAATATTATAATCAGATTTGTGAGAGCATTGGTTAGAAATGCACTTTGAAATAAATACGGTAATGTGCACTTATTCCTTAGCCTTAGAACCTACCTATAATAGGAATAAATAATAAAATCTGAAATTCATTATATTTTGTCATGGTTATATTAAAATACGACGTATTGCAACTCGTAGGCAGACCTTAAGCAATCTGATGATCCGGAACTCTAACTTAATTAACATATAAGTAAATCACAAAGTCAGTTAGATTTCATTGTACTGACAGACTTCCTTGAAACACACATTGCTGCCTAATGTCACCTGAAAACAAAAGTCAACACTTGCTCACTTATCCTTCTTTTAACTTTGTCTCACCATGACAATCCAACAGCATACAGAAGAACTTGTTAAATAAATGCAGCTACGTCTTTATGGAGCAGAACAGCATCTAGCCACTGCACACCATATAATCACAACCTGACCACCATTCGGACCCAAACACACAAACGCCACAATCGCGATAATGAGTGATCTGCGACAATCAGTGAACACCTGCCAGCAAGATGAGTCCCATCCGCCCTGGTGTATGCAAGAACTTACCGATCCCTCCTTTTGAAAAGACTAGGGGAGTAGGGAGCTTGGTAGCTCATAGCTGACTCTGTGATCAGTGCATCAGATGCTGGAGGAAGGACAACTAGCAGGACAGAAGGGTCCCCAGCCAGCTGGGCAGAGTGGAGAGGTTAAGGGGAGGCCCCTTGCAAAGGGGGGGAGGAGGAGGACACAAGGTTGCTTTCACTACCAAGTGTTTTTTTTCCCTTTTTTCATTTCGCTCTGAAAGCATAGAGAGATATTTCACTGAACATCATCTGCTTACTGACACCTTGTGGAACGACGGCCTCAAATAGCCATGGAGATACGGTGACTCAAAAGTCTCATGTGCACCAATAGTGGTGTTCTTATCAACAACTTAATTGTCAACAACTATAGTCAACTTGTTGAGAAGTAGGACAGTTCTTAATGCAGCAGGAAACTCCCCCGATACTATATCCATATGATACCATGAGCTAAAGTGTTCTAACTCAAATAATAAGGTCCTTGCAAATGCAAATAAGAACCAGGTGTGAATTACAGGTGTGTGTTACAGGTGTGTGTTACAGGTGTGCATTACACACATGCATATCTAGCCTCACTACCTCACACTTACACCATCCATGTGTTAATGAATTTGTTTGTCAGCCTATTTGTTTTGTCAGTGGAAATTCTTTGCACACAGTTCCATTGAATATTCTGAGGCATCTAAGAATATAGACTGAAACATTAGTGAGTAAAAAAAAAGCTCAATGGATATAGTTTTGACTTTCCATCCATCCTGGAAAGGGTTGCAATGCAGAGCCTGTTTAGATGTATTATTTAATCTTCTGTCTATGTGGAAGAGTGCCCTCTTATGGACTGGCACTCTATCCAGGGAGTACCTCTACTTTGTGCCGTATCCTGCCCAGGATAGGTTCTAGGCCAGGGGTGGCCAATCTTAGCCACAAAGGGCCGGTGTGTGTGCAGGTTTTTGGGATAACCTGTAGGTCAGCTGTTCAAACCCAGGTGTGAGGACTCT
>JAODJU010000002.1:23180627-23215060 GCA_026776725.1 Gnathonemus echidnorhynchus | reverse complement strand
TAATTAGTAATCTAATTAGGGAGTTGCAGCAAAAACCCGCATACACACCGGCCCTTTGCGGATAAGATTGGCCACCCTTGGCCTAGGCCTTCGTGATCAATGTTTGCATGCTCTAAAAGAAACATTAAACACTTTATGCAAACCAAAGTAAAATCTAGGAGCATTGTCTGCTTACCTCATCTATGGTTTCGAAGGGATGTTATAGTTACGAACTTTTGTGTCGTAACGCAGTTGAGCCAAATCACTATGTTGAAACTATTTTGAAAGCATTTCCAAGCTACACAGAATTCCACATAAACACAGTATCTAAAGTAGCTGTTCCTCTTAAAGAAAACACTGATTTTATTTGGTATACACAACCTACACACTGCTCTGTGGAAGCTGCAAATCAGCATTTCCCAAAAGGCTCAGAGCTTCTAAAACCAATGAATTTTGAGTAATACCTTACATTAACTGCACTTTCATAAAGCCTTTATAATACATTTATGGAACATTCAGTGCACCTTCACAAACACTGTATGATAAAAACAAACATTATAATCATATAATTGTGTTATGTTTATTATTAATGTATATTAAAGCTGTTAAGGAATGTTAGGATGTTATGGATGTTAAGGAATGTTAGGATATTATGAAGGTGCACTGAATGCTCTACAAATACATTATAAAGACATTGTGAAAGTGCAGTTAATGTAAAGCATTACAGACCTTCGCTAAAATATGAAGAGTGCTGGGCATGACGTAATGACATTACGTTTATTCAGCGGCAATGCAATTGTTGGCTGTGAGTATACAGTATGTAGACACTTGGCACGTTTGTATGTGGTGTTGATATTAATTCTGACTGAGATTTCTCATTTAGTCATGTAGGACTTAAGTGTTGCATCTGATTGTAAAGTGTAATGTAGCAAAAGCAGACATGTCAGAATGACTGTAAGGGGCACAGTGAGCAGAACTTTGTGACATGGGATTGGGAGGAGGACCAAGAACCTCATTCAGGACAGGGGTGGAAATGGCCATAATGAAAAGGCCGAAATCTGAGTCTTCAAAAGAGAACAATTTATAATGGAATACTCACTTTTTATAATGCCTGCGAAGAAGGAGGAGATGAGCTGAATGCGTGCACTCATTACCCGTCTTTGTGCCTCTGCAGGACATCCACACCCTCCCTACAAGGCTTTGTACCGTTGGCAACAGCATGAGTACAAAGAAGATCAAGTATTATACCACTGACACAGTGTCCTTTTTACTAATTACTAATACAGTGAAGGCTGCACTCAATAAGTTGTATGACTATCCCTGACATTGACAACCACACCTGTCCAATAATACAATAAGGCTTTTTCTCTGTTCAAGTACATTGAACAGAAATAATTAGAAGGTGATTGCTAACCGTAATTTGCAATTATGAAGTCATCAATTGGCAGATTATGGCTTCCCCCTGTATGAAAAGGTGTTTTATGAGGTAGAAACAAATCAAGTTCAGTTCTATGGGCTGGTGTATAGATCAGTCAATTAGGACTCTATGCTTGTGTTCAAAGGCTCCTGGGCACTTGTGACCAACAGAGTCATCATTTCACGATTGGGCAAGATGTTCTTTGACCCCACAACTTGTTCTCACCGGTTTACACGCGTTTCTTAAGGAGAACAAGATGGGGTATGTTAAAGCTTGCCAAGTTCATAACCTATAGCAACACACACAGGCTCCATTAAGATTGCAAGCACTTGAGGATGTGGGTTATTGGTTGGTTTAGTGCATTTCATTATTATGACTCCATAATATATACTCCAAAGTGTTATTCAGCAAAATAAAATGTTCCATGTGCAGACTCTATTCTGTATGTGAGCCTCAAGTATCAGTTAACTTTATATCAGAGCTATTTATGTCAGTGTGTGGGCTGTTAGTGCGGGGTTGTCAAGCAAGGAGGGAGTATTTTAATTCTGCCAGGGTGTCTTGGGCTGACAGCTCCTGCTGCACCTCCCAAGGACATATCAGCCTGCCAAAGAAGACCAGAGGATCCTCAAATCAGCTCTACCTGCTCTGAGAGCAGCATTTGGCAATTCGGCCTGACATGCACTCTCCAGTTTCAGGGGCGTGAGTCAGCAGAGCATGAAACCTCGGATGAGTTGGGCCTTAACATGAAGGGACAGCTACTAAGCCCTGTAAAAAATATAGGCAAACTATTTAAAAATGTATTAATGTTGTAATTTAATATCCTTTTAAAAGGAACGTGTTTCTTCTGCTAAAAGACCCTAAGCGTGTTATTAGATGTACCTGTATAAAACACACATCCTTGTGAACAGGCATCTACACGAGCAAGCCTGTGCAATTATCTTATCAGCAGAACACTCATTCTGCGAATGTCCAGACAGTGATGTCTGAGACGAAAAGACGATTATGTAAGGCCCTATTTTAATACCTAGAAAAGCGTAGTGCCTGCCTACCTGTTCAAACAAGTGGCCACACCTTGGCAGTGCCATATGTCCAGGCCTCCACCCATTATGGCAACCCAGCGAGCTGCCGTCACACCAATAGCTCCACAAACAAATCTGGAGTGTGTCCTCACCTGGGCCGGATTTATAAAACACAGAATGGCGGCTTCCCTCCCGCTAACAGCACCAGAGTCGACGCTCAATTCATTATGAGTCATGTGAAGATGATGTGAAAGAAACAGCAAAATGATCAACCCGATTAAATGAAATTAAATGAATTTAAATAAGCAAAATCCTATAAATTGACTACATGTGATTTTGAGAAAATCGGGACATTCACTGGCTTTTTTTTTTGCTTCAACACAAAGGGCAGATTTTCATGCTGCCTTAGAGTCATGTCAGTTGTCGCGATGCTGACCCCCGTCTTTGGCGTGTTTGCTCAACACATCCTCGATTTCTAAGCAACATCTCCTTTGTTTTGCCAAAATAGCGAGAACCGCGACACGGACTCATTTTATCGCATCATTCTGTCCCAAGCTTCCCTCTTGGTCACCATACAGATAGCTAAAGGCATCGCTGACCCACAAGCCTTCCTGAAGTCCAATCAGGCTGGTTCAAGAACATCCCTTGGACACATAAAGGGCCAATTTCACACAGGTTTGAATGGGGCACTGGCTGTCCTACAATTTTTCTCAGAAATGAATTGCAGACCAAGGGGCTTCGAGGGCAGGGAGGAATGCCTTCACATGTGGGCCCTTGGATCGCTGCATGTATGTATGTACAACAGGAGTGCTCCTAAAGAAGCGTATTTATTTCTACCAGTGTAAGTGAAGATATCAGTTATTTTGAATTGTATTTTCTTATATTACACTTTACGGAAGCCAGTGGTAATTCGGATAATACCACCTTTCTTGTGTAGTTCGATAAATGAAATTTCAGGTGCATTATGCTACATATATTACACTGAGCAAAGTTCATTCAATGCACAAGGAGAAATACTGGCTTATAGGATTTCCATGGTTTGTGGGAACTTCCATGTTTGCATTGTGGTGACTGCAATAAGTGAGTGACATTCACTAATGCTAACTATACTCCAAGACGTCATAAAATTTTCATGAAATTAACTGCTACAGTGAACATCCATATGTATGGCTACTCTTAGACCAATTGCAGAGGAGACAAAAGCCTGAGCCTCCATCGCCATGCCTACATCCACCCCGAAGTTCCATGCAATCCAAGTGGAAATACGTTGTCTTCAGTCAGACGGCTCCGGTAGAGAGCTGACTTCATTCTGCAAGCTTACGTAATCTTACCCCAAGCCTCCTCCGACTGGCGTCTCAGCAGTGATGTGGCAAAACACACCATTATAAACACAGTGGGAGCTCTGGCACATCGATTAAACTGCGATTTCGTGGGGACATGAAACGGAATCTGTGTCGCAGGGTAGTTGGCATAAGGCCACAAACGCTCTCTGCCACACAAATAATTAGCACAAAAAAAAAAACAGCAGCTCAAAAACAGTGGGAAGCAGTGGGTTTGCAGTGGGTTTGCAGTTTCCATGGATATATATGAATATTCGGGTAAACCAGCCACAAAAAAATTTGCTGGCTTCCCTGAGTAAATCTCTCGACATTGTTCTGTGGACCATTCATCCAATGCAACCTGAAAAGCATAAAATCGTGCAGCCCACTGCCCCAAGGAAGAAGCACTAAATGGCTGAAGAGCGAGAGCATTTGCAGAGCAGAGCAACGTGCCAGAACAAAAGGTCGCAAGGGGTCAGTGCCATACATTGTCGTTTCCCAGTGCCCACTCACATCACATTTACCAAACCCGTCCTGAACAGAGTCCTCTGAGAGGTAAACAGAAGTAAGAAGCCGATGGGAGTAATCAGTGGCTGAGACAGGAGCCAAAATCCCACACTTATCTGAACCCAGCAGGACATAGGCTTCACTCAGGGCAAAGGTGATGCAATGCTTCTGGTACTGGGCTTGTGACAAAGCTTTGACATTTGACTGACAGTAGACATTGAAAAGCCAAACAGACATTTATGCAAAACAATGCATCATTAATTAGATGTTGCCACCTTTTAGACAGCTAAATAATGCAGCCGATGTTCCATTTCTCAAAGGCGTCATTGTGTAATCCCTTTGTAGCTGCCCAGGCCCTAGGAATAAGGTACATACCTTCGTCTTTTTAAGTGCAGAGTCCTTTGCACTGTAATTTCTTTTGTAATGTACTGGCTCTACGTCAGTTCTTCTGCTAGGGTTTGCGGCCTGATATTGCCACGGGGGTCACTGAGGCGTGAGAGGAACGGGATGCACACAGCCGAAGACTACCAAGCCTACTCTACCTAGCGCTTCACCGATAGCTGTAGTTAACAACGACAGCTACACTTTAGTCGGCCGCTTAAAAGCTTGTGTCCATCGAGCTGACAAACAAACCACACTTTTGAATGAAAGCGTCTGACAGCCTATAACAGCTTTTATAGCCTTGGCAATGCTGCTGGTACAATAACCACCAGAAATATAGCACCAATTATTCAAATTCTATTTATTTGTCCCAGAGCTACAGTCCAGCACTACTTGTCTATTAATTCTGAAGCCACTATAAGAGTGTAAAGCAAATAACCATGATGCGGTTTTCAGCTGATTGCTCTCTGCCTGCAGCAATGCAATGATTGCGATCGCTAATATCTAAATCAGGCCGTCACAAAAGAGTACAGTCGCATTCTGTCTAATGAGCGTATTCTTCCTGTCAGCCCCTGGTAATCTGTTCAAAGATGTGTTTAGGGTGTAGTTCAGTTTAAGGGAAATTTTTCAAATCAGGGTAGCTGGTCTGCAAAAAAAAAAAATGCAGCTTAGGACACACAGGGAAAGACAAGCGTGTCGCATCTAGCAGCATGCAGCTGTAGAACTGGAGCAAAGTACATCATGTTCTTTCACCAGCGTGCTAATGAAGACCTGGCATGTCGCCGAAAACCTGCCCCCAACCCCCCCCATGCAAAACGGGCTTCTCCTGTGGATGGGACTAATTAATAATGCACTGTTTTTCTCTTAGCCCCCCAAACTGTCAGCCCCCGTTATTTACGTGCCACTGGTCAAGGGCCGTTCTGATCGATGCCCACTGTTACGCAATGACCTCCAGAGGGGCAGCAAAGCGGGGGGGAATGGGGGGGGGTAGCGGGCCCTGCTGTGATGGCGGCATTATGCTAGCAGTCTCATGGAACGGCCTAGCGAGGACCTCCACCCACTTGAGGGCGCCACCCTTCCTTTCAGGAAACGCGTTTTGTCTAGGGTGGAGTCTTGGTCTTGATCCACTGTCAGCTCTTATCTAAGCATGTCTCACTTTGAAAGCCTGAAGATGGAAGCTCCATCGCTCCCATTGCTGGGACCCCCTACGCAGCTTCTAACAACAGCGCTCTGAGTGTTGACAGACCCAGGGAACACACCTAGGTGGCTGAAAGGAGTCCAAAAGCTGTCCAATAACCCGATTTAATCAGGATTTATACACTGATTACTGCTGTAATTACCATTATTGGCTGAACAGAGGTAAACCACTGAATTGCGGGGGCAGCTGGTATTGCAGATTTGATTTAATAAAGTTGTTTGGAGTGTGCATTGGGGAGGCTTATCCAAGCTCAGGCTCTCCTGACTTCAAAGGCCAACAGCTGAGCTCAGAGCAGCAGGGTTCTGGCTCGGCTGGAGCGTGGACGTGCTGGAGGTTTGGGTGGGGCCGGCCCGTTGCCCAGAGTGGCAACCTGCAGGTTCTCACAGCTCTCACACCTGGCCTGAGGACACGTCCGTGCGTGCAGGGGAGCCCCAGCCGTGTGAATACCAGGTTCATCAATCTCTGCGGGCATCTCTGCCCATCAGTCCAGTCTGTGGCTCCGGCTACGTTCCCAAGGTGTGGCGCATCCTGTTGTTTTTCTACTGACTTTGTCTGTTTAATAGAGAATCTCAGACGGGAACGGGATCTCCACCGACAGACGATTTCGGGAGGGGCACAAATAATGCACTTCCAGTCCCCCTGTGCAAACAGTGTCTTTTAGAAGATTCAAGATGACTTTGAAATTGCTTTGATGGCAGTTCAAAGATGTCATGCAGTGCAGAAACAATTCACTTTCTTCTCTGTAAATTCTAATGGGCAGAAAACACTTCTAAATGCATTCACGCTCACAGTGACTCCAGCTTCAACAGTTTCTCATAAATCATTTAAATTTGTTAAAGCGATGCTTCCATCCATTATAAATGTTCATAATTTCCAAGAGACCGATAATAAAACTCTAGGGGCAGTGGGGGTCTAATGGTTATGGAAGTGTGCTTGTGCTCAGAAAAGTTGCTGGTTCAAATCCCCGACCAGTAACATACCGCTCCCAGGCTCCAAATTAGCCGGCCTGCTCTATCACATACAGGTTAAATGCAGAGGACATACTTTGTGGTGTGTCGACTAATCACCTCCTCTTGAAAGAAATTTAGGCGGCTGTGTTTCAGTAATGAAGTAACATATATATGAACTGAATCACCTGATTGCCCTGGTCGGCAGGAATACAGAAAGGACCTTCTGACATAGTACCCAGTGCGAGTTAAATGGTTGCTTTGTTTTTATTAGCTTGCATTTTAAAGCTTGATTTCATATTTGCTTTGCTTGAAAACCAGGTAAATAAATAAATAATAGAAGACTAGCTAGCTAAATGGAAAAACGTAAACTATTGGTGATGGTCGTCTTTCCTCTGAGGCAAAGCTGTGAACAGCCTTAAAATCTGTAGCAGACGATATTTCTTTTCACACCCTACTGTATGTTTGATCATAACTAAAGAATGAAGATCCAGTTCAGCTTGGCAGCTCGTGTCACATCCCACCTAAGACTGAGTGAGGGACCAGCAATACTAGTTCGGTGACATAAAAAAAAAAATCTCTCCTCTTGCGAAAGTCAACCACGTCATAATCACTGAGGTACGCTAAGGTCTGGGAGCACTGGTGTATGTAAGCAGCAAGTAAATAAAGATATGTTGGCATCCTGCCTGTGGAAGTTCAGCCAAGAGGCATCGTCTATACGTACGACAAGCTGAAAAATGTTGCTTCTGTTTCATAAGGCACCTTGTGGTATATCATCTCCATTTGAAGCAAAAGTAGCTTGGTTATGAAATACAGTTACTAAAAAAGATACACCACATGATTCATAACCTGGTAGCATTATATTTACTTATAGTGCAACACTGTTTTAATCAGTTCTGTTTTACAATCTATTTCCCAAAAAATACCTACAGTGTAACTAGCTAGCATCCCAATCAGACTAAGTAATGGCCTTCGTTTTAGGACAATGTGCTTTCGGGACTTAAGGTATCGTTTGGATTTAAATGAAGTTATAAAAGCTAGCGGGAAGACGGCAAACGTGATTTATTTGCGTGCACGTTAGAAACGAACTGCGTGATAGCAGGACTGGCCGCGCATTTGGAGCAGTATCGCAGACGTGCCTGCGTGCCTGCGTGTGCGCATGCTCTGGGGAGGCCCTCGGCACGGCCATGTGTGTGTGCGTGCCCTCTCAGCACTCCTCCGCACGTCGGGAACACAATGTTCCAGGGAGAAAGCACTGCGACAACAGGGCAGTGCTAATTATTTATGAGGGGAGGCGCTAGCTGGAGCGCGTTCGGCCGCCACCACGGCGTGTGGAGACACGTTGCTGCACCAGAGGGCCGTAATCCATGGCGTGTGATTTACGAGCTCAAGTTCATCTGCAGCTTGCTGTTCCAGACTCCAAATAATAAAATCGCTATATAATATAAAAATTAGCGGTGACAGGCAGGGCAATGATAGGCATGTAAATTATGCAGTAACAATGCAGTTACTTAAGATTTATATGCAGTATTGTGTAAAAGTTTCAGGCAGAAAATTACGTTTAATGATCTTCATGGTTGTGTAAAACTATGATATGAGGTCTGCCAAAGTGTGTCAGCTTTAATTTGCCATTTCAAATCCTCTCCGAATGTCACCCCAGTGTTTGCAGTAAGCATTCTGACTACCCCACTACCAAACCATGTTTGGCTAATCGATACCCCATCAAGTTATTCGTCAATTTATGGTAATTAATTATGTCAGCTTGTTAATATTCTAATGAGAAATTGTGTTTTTTTTACTCTGAGCAAATATACCCTTTCTGTCCAGGGGCACGTTTCCCAAAATCTCTCATTAGCAAACTTACACAGTTGGAACCATTAACTTGCATGGTTCCATGTAAGTTGCTAACAGCATTAGCAATGATGCCTTTGGGAAACATACCTCAGATAAATAGCTTAAAACATTGTCTTTGGCTGCTTAAGACTTTTGCACAGTACTGTATGCAAATGGAATTTCAGAATGGGATTATCTTGCCATTGCCCAGCATGTAAACACCAAAAGCCTCTTAAGAATTTTTTTTATATTATATACCAATTTCATTTGCATCAGCAATGCAGTTTCTGAAAATTTCTATTAAGTTTGTACATGTAACGAAATAAAAAACCGCATTATTACTGTATATAAATGCAGTAATATTAATCTGTGGAATCCGGATTTTGAATCAAAAACATGGTGAGTGAAAACGGGAGCTGGTGGGGCGGGGGGTGGGGGAGTGTACTTTACCACAGCAGCGAGGCGAAGCGTACCGAGACCTCTGTGGTCGATGTGTAAGATACGCATACGCACACAGCCCATGTGGGTGGAGCCAGGACGCCACGCTGTCACGCCACCAGGCCTCTCTCACCTCCTGTGGCAGCCACCGTGTCAGATGGGCGAGCGAGGCCGGGTACGCTCCAGAGGACAGCACCCAGGAGACACGCACTTCCAGGGCCCTCAGGGCAGGTAAAGGTGTGCAACCTGTCACGTTCACCGCGGCCAAACAACAAAATGAGGCCTTGCTCCCGCTAATGTAAGATTCCCAGTTACCTAGCACTTAAAAATACAGCGTTTACCCATGGGTTCCCTGAATCTCAACGAATATCCACACCACTACCTGACTGAGCGTAAACAAAACCGAAATTTTACATTCACACTGACAGCCAAGGTGGATATTAAAGTGGCAAAGAATGCGAAAGCTCTCAAAATTAATGTGTATCTGTGTCAGGAATGTCTGTGGCAATTTCCTCCTGTTTACACCTGTGGGACTTTACTGAAGGAGGACTTTAATCTGAAGATAATTATTTAACCAGCCTTGACCTCTTTTCTGTCACTGGAGGAAATTCTACTGGAGTTTCGATCTGAATGTAAACAATGAGAATGACAGTACACTGTAATAACTGAACACAAAAAATTCTGTACACCAAATATAAATATACTTTATGCAGCATAAACAGCATTTAAGAAATGTCTTAATTGATTTAAAATCACTATATAGACAAAAAAAATAGGTGCTGAATCTGTGATTTGTATAATTCAACAATTGTAGTATTTCTGCAGATGTTCTGGAAGTAAGATCTATAGGTAAATCTAGAGAATTATTCCTTCTCTTGTTGGATGTAAGAATCATCCACGGTTTTGGAAAGTGTTTCTTCATCTCACAATAAGTGTGATCACCTCTTAAAGAAGCGTGTGTCACAATGAGAAAGCCTGTCACTGTTCATCAGGGGAGGAAACCCTCTTTTGTTCCTTTAGTTAATCCGCTATAACATCATCAGGGCTGAATCTAACGGGATGGGGACCTCTGGGCTAAAGTCATTATTGTGGCCCTACCTAAAGCATAAAGTGCTGCTATAAACCAAAAAAAATAAATAATTGGGGCCCTATGTAACTCAGGGCCTTAGGCTATAGCCCAACTTTGCCCTACATAAGTTCAGCCATGAATATCATGTATAGAATCAGGGTTCAAGCAGGGTGAATAAAAACATTATAGTTATATAAAGTCTGGAGTTTAAAATAGCAGTGGCTGTGTGGAAGGAAAGGGGAGACTGGCATGGTGTGGCTTTGATGCACATCCTGAGCAGGAACGAAGGGGAACCAACGCAATGATTAAAATGAAGTTGTTTACATGTGACTGTGGACATGAGGATGTTATGAACCCCACCGAAAGTCATATATTACTGACCCATTTCTTGGGGGATAGCAGAATTTGCCGAAATTAGATGGAAACAGGAAAAACAAATATGATAACCTGAAATGTCCTAATAAATTTCAGCCCGTTTCTACTGCCTTGCCCTTAAAATAAGATGTTTATTTGATAAAGCATAAAACTTGTAACATTTTCAGGTTCTTATCCTATTGAACAAGGAAATTAGCAGGCCAGATCTTGTCAAGATCTTAATTATGACTTTCCTACATTGTTAAAGCGTGCCCTAGAAACTGAATGTTTAGGTAGAACAGGAGACATTGTACTCGATACTGTAGGTGATTTAGGGAAACAAATAAACGACCATATATATACATATATATCTTCTCCTGCATCATGGTGCCCTTGGTTTCATGATCGATGCCCTACCTGACACCAGGTAAGGATCCTCCCTAATCGCCCACTGCCTATATTCCCTTGTGAGTCGGCGCAGATGAAGGAGATATACTCAGGAGAGGGTGCTGTCTCAAAGGGCAACAATTGGAGTACGTGACCCACGCAACCCCACCCGAAATTTGCCCAGTCTGTTTAGTCTGTTTCAGCGCTCTGCTCTGTTGTCTACACGTCGGCAGACCATGACAGCTGCTACTGTTTACACTATGCACCGAGGGCGAATAGTCGCAGGAAAGTATCGCTTCCTGCCAAATGGATTACAAAGACTGACACCTATATCAGATTTGGGCGACAGTGACCTGGCCATGGGAAGGCATGTGAACCAGACAAAGCACAGGATGGGACTTTGTACGACCCTCGTCTCAGGATAAGGGGTGGCTGACACAGGAAAGATTATTTTTAGACAGATTCCGAGTGACAGCGACTCGGAACTACTCTGTAACTACTCGATTCCTCTGTTTAATGTCATATACTGTAGGGTGACCAACCGAACCATCACATTCCCCTTCCTGTACAAATTACTGCTGTGTTTCGAGCTATATACTGCATCCATTTTCTTTGTTCCTAAAAAAATTATGTACAGTATGTTATTATAAATGTGAAACAGGCTCTCAGGGCCTGTTACAAAGCATTATGTAATAATTCCATATTATGTAATAACTCGACAAAATGTAACAAATTTTCATCGCATAATGTGATGTTATTACAGTATATAATACACTGTCACGCACTGTGTGACAATGCAATATGTAATAATACCACGTTATGTAATAACTTGACAAATTTATAGAGTAAATTATAATTGTACATTCCAACATTATCCTATTACTATTATCATCATCATCATCATTATTATCATCATCATCATCATTCAGTTTGTTACATTCTGTGGAGTTATTACATAAACCGACATTATCAACATTATAATGCCTTATTACAGGGCAACCTTTGAATGTGCCAGATAAAATGTGGTGAACAAAATAATGTCCTAAGAAAGGTTTGTCCACTCTTTTGGCATTACACAAAAGCTGGTACCAATCACAGTGATGTCCTTTTATTTTGTATCCCGGCTCCTTAATTACTAGCGGTGTGTGGCTCAGTGAGTGAGAAGGTTGCCGCTGATTGGAGGGTTGCCACTCCAATTGCCGGGGTCAGCAGAATTACATCATCACTGCACTCCTGAGCGAAGCCCTTAATCCCCAAGTGCTCTAGGGACCGTCTGACCTTGCTTGCTCCAAAAAAATGCATGTCTTCTTGGATAAAAGCTTCCACTAGGTAGATGTAAATAAATGCTGCCAGCACGCCCCTTCCAAACACACTGCATTATCTGTCACCCATCAGACGGGTGCCCCGTTCACCTCTGGACCTTCTCTAGAGCCCTACTGAAGTATCAGAGTACGAAGGCTCGCGAATGTGTCACCCGTATGTGCCGGCGGCTAGGCCGCGATGCGGCGGCTCAGCAGAACCCGGCTTAATCGCGGCGCTTCCGGCCACAAAGTGCTGCATCAGCGTGCGAGAGTCGCCGCGGAGCAGGCCCGACTGCTTCCTCATGCAATGAGCGGTGAGAAGCCAGAAAAACGGACAGCCCGGGGACAGAAGATACGCCGACTGAGGGAAATGAAAAGAGAAGGGGGGGCGGGGGGGGAGGGGAGGGGTCCCATGCAGCTGCTATTCTGTCGGGCTTCCTCTGATAGCGGACTTGGCTGTACTCCCAGTTCTTTAGGTATACTGTAGAAAACACAATTACCTCGGGAACATTTATTTGTTTTTTTTCCCCAATAAAAAAAGTAACGTGAAAGCGATTCCAAAATAGAGATCTTATGCCATCGCTGGCTTCTTTTTTCTTTGTCATGTTAAAATTATTTACATGGGAGCAGCCTGCAGGAGTCCTGTGCTGGTGGATTTTAGGCAAAAGGGAAATCTCCCCCTCTCCAGTGGAAGCTGCTTTCTAAGCCAGTGGTCCAGCTTTGAAATGCTCACACTCTTTTGGCTGCAAAATGCTGCTCCCCATTCATTGGGCAAAATGTGGAACTGCATGCACCCAGCCTGGCACTTTGCTTCACTTCTCAACCTAACGGCCAGCTTTCAAACAGCAGTAAATTTTTCTCCTGCTTCCTAATCAACTGTTTATTGCCTCTTGTTTTCCATAATACATTTTATAACTTTCTTTGTCACCATTTCTTATCTGTAAAGATGTTCTTTTTTTCTGCAATACTACGTGAAATACAAGCTTCTTCTGATTAAATATACATATATGTGTGTGTGTGTGTGTGTGTGTGTGTATATATATATATATATATATATATACACACACACACTTTTTTTTACTAATGGCCATTAGAGAGGGGTGAAGCAAACATGCTCTTTGGCAAACGCGATGCTGTATCATTTGTGTATCAAGAGATGTGACAGGAGAAATGTGCTGATATTCGGGGAAAAAAAAAAATGAAAAAACTCAGCCTCTTATCAAGGGATCAGCTTATTAGAGCATGTTTTAGCATAATCTGCCCCCAGCAAAGCTCTGGGACTGTAGGAAATATAAGGCCAAACCAAGCATGAGAGAAGAAATGAGATGGTATCTGTCGAATGCTAATTCTGAGGAACAAAGGCTCACAAGGCTCCTCTGGCACATCCTTCAGGGGTCTCCATGGTAACACTGTTAAACTTGAAAGGTACTGGCTGCTAGAGTTGCAATTCTGTGAATGATGCTTATAGATTTGGATGCCCTCCTGAGTTGAGGCCTTTGATTGAACACTTAATTTACTTGAATAATTTGCATGTGTTTAATACAGGCGAGGCCTTGTAGTTTGGGAAAAGAATGAGTAAATGCATTGTCAAAACAGGAAACAAGGCACACGTTCTTTGTTGATATATTAGATCACAGCAGTTTGTCCTTACCTGATCACCCACCTATCATTTCTGCAAAGCCTGTGAGCAAAGACCTAATATTATATTACAAAGACATGTGCTCATCACAAAAACATTTTCATGGCGCCTCTTCATCACATACAATATTGGCGAGATGGTGTAAGAAGATAAAATATATGGTATTATTCTGTGAAAAGATAATGACAAACAAATGAATCTCCATGAACCTCAAAAAACAAAAGGGACACAGACAGGTTTCTCTACCGCTGACAGAACTGTGGCTCGATAGGCTGACAGGAGCAGGGCGGGAAGAGGGTTAACAAAGCGGCAAAAACCACAGGACGTCTTTCAACGGATAATTAAAGTGAAGCCACTTTGAGGTCAATCTTCAGTTATAACTGGCAGTCAATCACTGAGGGGACGACTGAAATTTGTCAGCATGCATCACCGTGGATAGAACAGAGATTTGTCTAATAACGCTATACATGCCTTGCAACATGAAACAGATTCCTCATATTGCCAGAGGCTTCACTGAGGTTAGACTATTATACAAGTAAGCAGTAGCTCGCAGACTCAAATCCCAGCATGGAAGCCGCTTTTTAGATCTTAAGAGAGGTACTTCACCTGCATCGTTTTGGTAAGCGTCCAGCTGTATTGTCTAAATTATATTACCACTTCTAGTGCAAACTGAAATAATTAGCTTTACAACTAAAGCAGCTACTAAACACTAAACTAAGTGCTGCTAAAATACTTGACCAAATACAATTCAAACATACAGACTATGGATTCTGCCAATATGTCAATACCATATTTTTATGTTTTTGTTGGCAAGAGTGAAACCAAAAAGTAGTCTTTGTCTCCCTGGGGTGCATTGTTGAAGGAGTATCTTCGGCAGTATGATAGCTTCAGCTTAAAACCATGGAAGAAAGCTTGTGGGCCGATTTGTGTACCTGCCCTCCTGTGTGTTTCACTCACAAACACCTGCCCAAGATGATGGGAATACAGCATAAGAAAAGCATGGTACTCAAGCCTCAAATGTTTATCATATCCTGTCTGAATATGACAGCATTACATCATTGCTCAGGTAACTCTGTTGACGTGTCTTTGAAATAATCTGTTTCCGTATTACTGTGCATCCGTGCAAGACAAGCATCCTAATCCCTGGGGCTCAACAGTTGTGGCAGTCCCAGCATCAGTGTGAGCATTCCAGCTATTTAACCCAGCTCCTCTTCTTCAAATCCCAGTGAATATTTACTATATTTAGGTGGAAGATAGCGACCAATCATGTTCATACATTCTTTGCTAGGTAGGGCAATTATACAGCATTTAAAATCTGCATGTAAATGTCTCCTTTTTCTCTTCTACAAAGCAGAAGAAGGTTTTTCAATGTGAGCACTGACCAGCATTGGTAAAAAATACAGATTATAATGTCATATAGGCCAAACTTGGACAGGAGCTACACCTGCCATACAATGCAAGAGTCTTAGGCCTTTAAAGAACTTTAAAGCTATCTATTTGGGCACTAAGCATACATTTGCTCAGTTAACACAATTTGAATATACACAAATTAACAGCAACACACTTCAAAGTAACAAGCGATATCCAAAAGGTTAGTGATATCTTTTGGAAAGCCGTCCTCAGGGACGCCCCAGCTATTACACATAGCTGTTAAATTTCACCACCAGCTCAGTTAATTAACTTTATTAATTATATAACTCAATGAGGTATTGATTAGCCAAACTTTGTACGAGTCAACATATTGGAGGGTTCCTGCAAATGCCGTGACGACGTCTAGAGATGTTTCGAAATGCTAACAGAGATTGAAAGACATAAAAACACAGTTTTACATCAATAAGTAGTTGCAATATGATTGTCTTTGCCAGCCTAAGACTCAGCCTCAGTTACTCAGACCCGCACACACATGAGTCAGGCTCTGATGACACTGCATTAGATCCAGCTCAGGCTGCTAGGGCTTCTCAAGCCTCTTCGGGGCACAGGTGAAGCAGAAGAGCCTGTTTGAAGTGAGTGTGCCGGAGTGTAGCCAACTTCACACCCTGCATGAGAAACCAGTGAAGCCACTCAGCTGCCTTTCAGGGCAAAAGGTGGCGTCATCAGGCGCTCAAGGCCAAACGGGCCACGCAACACAACACAGAGGAGCCTCCGAAATGAGCGGGAAAAACACTGATGGATCAATCGTCTCTGATTGGCTCATCAGCCTCAGTGAAACAAAGGATTTGGGTAGATTTAGGCGTTTCCATGATGCCCCCCCCCCAGCCAAACCTCTGCCTGTCATTCTACCAAATCTCTACTTCCAGTGATCAGAAAGTCACTGCCTTAATGTTCTTCGCATTTAAAATGTCCACATGTTCCTCATACAATTGGGTCATTGTGTCCCACCCGTTCAGGGGTTCATTCAGGGGCTGGGCGACAGGGGCTAATTTGTGCCGGGGAGGGGCTGCTAGGCTCTAGGCATGAGGGGAAAATGACCTGCGTCACATTCCATCCGTGGGTGTCTTGGGTTTCTTTGGCACAACAACCTTTGTCTTTGGAGCCTATTTGGCAACGTTATGCCAGGTCTTCGCTGATTGCCCACTGTTCATATTGCAATGCCCATAAACGAGGTTCTTCACTGATGCTGTCTCTTTGATTGACACTCTTCCAACTCGACAAACATAATAATGGGGTCTGTCTGCAGGCAGCGCTGTGCCTTCGTCGCGGTGCCATCTCACCCAACTTTGGTCGTCACGCCAATTTGTATATGATACACGACAGGCAGAGTCGCGGACAGGATAAGTCTTGTTTGCTATTTTCCCTCGCCCGACCATGCCAGTGCTGTTCTGGACGGGCGCCAGAAAGAACGGCGAGTGAACATAAGAACTTGGCAGCTGCTGTATCTCGCTCTCTCCTCCGCATGGAACAGCCACAAATAAGCCATGAAGAGCTTAGGAGAACAAATAAATCTTGTCGCTTAGCAATCTCCGGCTTTAATTACCAAACCGGAGCTCTGCTTGGGCCTTCCTCCTAACGGAAGGACACAGATCGGCCTCAGTGAGGAGATGAATGCTGTGGCGAGCTGTAACGATTCTCACCATGCAACCAGACGGCTCTATAGGCATTAAAACACCAAAGCCTCCTCGCAGGGCCTGTTTTCCTGTTAAACTGTAGGAGGTCCCCCTTTGAGCTGCCTGGTGTTTCCTATAAGCAGCCCTCTGCCTTTTCTCATGCCTAGTCACTTGTTACAGGTTTTTGTAATAAATGTGGTAAAAAAATAAATAAATAACGAACCTCAAAGCAAAAGGAAAATGCATTCTGAGATTTTCCTGTGTTTACAATAATCCATCTGGAATGTAGACATTGCACACAGATATCTAAAGACCCCTTCAAATAGCTTGCAATTAAAATTTCCATGATGAGATTCTCATTTTGCCGGTTGTACGTGCACTGGGGCATTTCTGACTCCAACTTTCAGCCCCCTCCCGGTGTAAGGGTGTGGACGGACGGTGCGGATGGATATGAACATGTTGTGGAGGGAGCTGACAGATCTTTAGCAACCCCTGATTGCAGCAAGCAGTGTGCAGGCATTGCCTAACAAATGCTTCCCCTTATCAAACAGCTTCAGCTGCTGATGCCGTTGCAGAAACCGCTGAGCGTCTTTCCCACTCTGCTTCCACAGCAGTGATGAGCGAGCGGGATGCCAGGCCAGAGTCTGCCATTTCCAACCGAGATGAAATGAGTTTATGTCCTCAGCTTCTGTACTTTCAGTCCTCAGTTAGCTAGCTTGCGTAAAGGCAGCAGGGAATGCCTCACGGAAATGCTCACAGAACTGTTCCTCCAAGCCTCTCCCCAAGTGGTCGTAAAAAGAATGACATTCTGGTGAGTGTGGTCTACATAATAAACATTGGTACCCAAGAAAAAAAAGTGTAGCTTAGAGTTGTTTACCGTGTAAAAGTCAAAGTATTGTTTGTTCCACTTGAAAGTAATTTAAATATCTGGTATATTAATAAATTTAAAAATATAAGTATTGTACAAGTGCAGTGCTGTCCATGATGTAAATGTAGTGCCCTGCATACCTTTATGTTTGTCTGTTTTGCATAATCATATTAAATTTACATCATTTTTATATCCAGATTTTTGGGAGCTATACAAAGTACATTTAGTCTTTTTCCTGAACCTGGAAATAATAGTCCTATAAGTCCAAAATGTTCTGAGACAGTCTTTGGCAGGAACGACAAACGGAACCATGTGACACGAGGACTTGGAAGTGAACAAAAGGTTCACTGGGGGAAGTTTTCCACTTTTCAGAGAAAGGGCAGACCAGGACACGGAAGGATCCAGCACAGCCCACCACGTAAACACAAAAATAAAGGAGCCTGTTTTGCTGGTGAAAAAACAGCAACACTTGTGATGTGTGGGCGAGGAACAGAAAGAAAGCCCAAACAGGCATGTCGCACATGTAGGTCCTGGCATCAACACTTCAGTCTGAGCGACTGGAGACAAAAAAGAACCAATGATTTAGTAATATCTACATAGGGAATGAGGGTTAGGTGAACTTAATTACCTCCAGTAATCATTGTTATGTGATTCTCCCCCACCCCAGATCTCGCCCAACCCCTTTTCCGTCTCCTCAGAGATGCTCTCTGAGACAGTGTGATTACTCAGTGAGGAAGTCCATTAAGGATTACAAAGCAAAACGAGGAAACCACACAAAAGACCAATGCAGACTCCTACCCACCTGCAGATACAAAGCCACCAAGCTCCCTCTGTACAAAGACTTCAGATATCACCAGTGCTCTCCAAAGACTGATATAGTTCAGTTTATTTTTTTACTTTGCTCACCATACATGGTGATAAGGAAGCATTTCAAACACCACAAGGACAGAATCTTGTTCCAAGTCTAAATCTACGGGTTCACCATTAATGGTATGCTTGCCGTAATATTTTTTACATATTATTCTGAATTGTATCATACCATAGTACATTTTCACCTTAGCAACAGCTGACCCGATCCCAGACTAATTAAACGCCTGACTTTACCCAGCGAGGATAAGCGAGCAAACTTGTCCAGGGACACAGTCTGGCTTGGTGCAGACGGCTGCTATTGAGATGGGGCCTCACTATCTTTATGGAAGCCATTGCCTGAGTCTAGCTAGATAAGATATGAGGACAAGCAGTAAGCCTTTTCCCGTCCTCGCCCTGCAAGCATTACGTAAAATTCTTGAATGCTAACTATTGGAGCGAGCATTGGCAATAGGTAAATCAAATATTAAAGGATAGCTAGCCAAAATGTGACACTCCTACTCCTCCCGCTATTTAAGAAATACGCTAACAAAACACTTCTTTTGTCTGTTTAATTAGACGGGGCATTATTTTAAACGTGAAGGTGTTAACGCGCGACACCAGTGACGTCATACACTTTCAGGGCGCAGCTCCCAATGGGCGGGCTTGTCCCTCCCCCTCTTTTTCTTTAGCAGCCTAAAATCATATTAAACCTGCATGGTTGAACTTTAGCAATGTAACAGTCAAAAAGCAGTGTGCACATCACTTAAACCTAGCCCTTGTTTTAAAGGACGACCCATATTTTAAAGCCGTCACTGTCATCTGCAGAACGCACCGTCTGATAGATGTACTGTAACAGGCCTGCTCATATGTCTTCTTTACACCACCCACTCAAACACAGCCTGCCTTTGGGATTCTGAGCAACAAAAAACCTTCTTTTGTTTAATCAGCATAATGCCTGCATGGTGAGATTACAGACGTGGTGAGATTAAAGTGAGAGATGTGCTGCGTCTTGTAGAGAACAGGACTGGGCGTTTATCAACACCCGTGCATTTACTCGTGCTTTAAAACTCAGCAAGTATTGTGTACTATTTATACTAAGGATTTATACTACTAATAAAGTGCTGTTAGATATAAACATAAAATCATCCAAAGGGTTTGGGGAAGAAATATTATTGAAAGTGGTCCATTCAGAATCAGTCCATTCAAGATCCTGTGTACATTGGAGAAATAAGATCTAGGTGTTATGCTGATACAGGGGGAAAGGGACAGATTCAGATCCATGCATTTGTGCCAAAAGTAAGTTTGAACAAACTATTACAAGCGCCTGTCTCTGGAAAGTGACACACCTGGGGTCTGCAGGTTTTCTCATGGCGTTTTCTCTGGTACTCTCTGATGGTATGGGTTGGGATATCAGGGAGGAATATGCTATGTTGCTATGCAACAACATGTCTGAGCCATTGGCAATACCACCACTGTGCTCAGAACCAAAGCAGCACCAGAGGCAGACCAGCCCAGATGGAACCTGAGACTCCAGATGCAAGCCAGCAATGAAGAATGAAATGGGATAGCGTAAACTGGTGTCTACAAGACCACACATCTTACGTCTTTTTTCAGTATTGTTTAAAAATATGTTTCGGTTCTTAATCACATTTACTACACTTTATTTCAGCAAAAGGGATTTACGTCTCCTGTTCTTGTTTAAATCCTTCTACAATATATAATTGCTGTGACTCATTCCTGTTACTGCCGAAAGACTGTTCCAGTATAGCAATACATACAGAAGAGAAATACAGCAAATACAACTAAGTGACTCAAAAAGTCTCTTTGTATTAAAAGTATGAAATACTCTGAACGCATTATTGCCTTTTAATTGTATTTTAAAAAGAACACGAGTAAAGTGTGATGCTAATAAGGTCCAGTCATACTTCCAATCCCAATGCCCATTGTATGTTTTCATTCTTCCACTGGTTACAATGGCATGTAACTTCATTGTGGAACTGAATTCACACATATAGACAAATGATCTGCGTGATTGCAGATAATATTTTGCTTGAGTTCATTTAATTCCTCCACGTTGAATAACTAGAGGAATTTCGCAGAGTACATCACGTAATTGGACAATTTGTTCTCTTTTAGAACAGAATGTCTCATTGATACCCCAAAGGAAGAGACAAAATGAATACGCTAATTACGAGTCTTTGGAAAGAGCTGAAAGGTCAGCGAAGCTGTAGTGAAAGCAGTCACAGAAGTGAAAGCTCAGACATGGGAGAAGCTTTGAGAGGCCATGGGGGAAAACGATCTGGTGGCCACAAAGATTATTTGGCAAATGCCTCAGGAAGTTCGACTGCTCAGGCTGTGCTCAGCTGGGATGGGGAACTGGTGACCAACTTGGGTGATATTGTGGAGCGGTGGAAGAACTAGTCGGAGACTAGTGGAGAGAGTGTTGAAAGCTTCTGATGGATCAGTGTCTGTCACTGCAACTGAAGTCACTATGCTGGTTAGAGGCCTCCATAGCGGAAAGGCAGCAGAGGTAGATGAAATCTGTCAAGAGATGTGCTTCTACAATGTTGCATGTAAAGTGGGTAACTCTGGACTGGCAAACAGGGGTGGCCATCACTATTGTTAAAAAGGGGAACTGCAGGGTATATCACAAATATGGCGAATCACATTTCTCAGCCTCACTGGAAAAGTCAAAGCATGGTTACTGGAGATCGTGTATTATAAAGTTTGTCATTGCAGGATGTGACTTTCTTTAAGAAAAGCCAACTTGTGATCTCAGTAAATAATTAGTTTTGAGAGAGAAAACATACCAATTTGTTGACAAAATGAGGTGCCTTTGAAGATCATCCACGACAAAAATTATACTCAACACTGGAGAAGCTTGTTGCATATTACAGCAGAATAAGGGGAGGGGGGGCATTAAGCACAGTACTGTTACAAAGTTAATGAAATGAATGCTTCCTTTTTTGTTGTTTCTGACCAACCTTCCTATTCGTTTCTCAGGTTTCCCCTTGGCTTGACATGTAAAGTAACTCTTCAGTTGATACGTAAAAAGTAACTCTGGAAGCCCTAAGCTAAATCACTGGCTGGTAAAACTCTCCAGATGACGTCTGGTGAATGGAGAACTGGTCGTCTGTATGGCATCCATTAACATGTTAAATGTGCATTCTCTGTGAGAAAGGAGCAATGGAAATTGAACATTGGTATCTGCAGAGAAACACAGGAACTTTGTGCAGAACACTTTGTTAAAATGGAAAAAAAAAACAATCCTGTCATAGTTGCTAAGCAGTAGGTGAGTTTTGTCTTCTGTGAACATTACAGAATACATTTTTAAATTTCATGCTCAGCACATTCATTCTTAAAAGAAGAATCCCTTTAGTAGCATGCAAAACGTGACAGGATACAATGTAGCCCAGTTAAAGCTGTAAAAAAGTGATCCTGTCAGTGAATCAGAGTGGTGTCGAAACTATCACTAGGAGCACGGGAGATATTAAACTGTAATCTGCTTAAAGACTGAGCTGCAGGAGGTGATAACATCTTGTTCTTGTTTAAGACGAGAACATCCATGGATGTGTCATGTAGATATGCCCTGACAACCTTAAGCTGCCTATTTCTGTACCAAAACCAGGAGCACATTCCATCTCTTAAACCTTAAATCACTCATCAATCTGGATCTTCAGAAACCAGGAGCCTCGCCCAGTCAGCATAGATGACGGGCACTATATTCAACATTATATCAAACTGATGTGATCCTGTTGAGCTATGCACTGCAAAGTCAGCATTTGTGACTAAAGGACAAACAACACCGTCTGCCACGGAGGAGTACCAGATACTTGACGTAAAGTGCCCCGTCCGCATTCTTTGCCAGCAACAGACTGCTCTTAATCACAGTTTCGTGTGTCACACACACTCTTATTACTTCCCTTGGTCCCAGTTCTCACCCTGTCCACCGGCGCTCACCCGTCTAACAGCATAATCGCCAGCTGGTGCATCACCTTCTACAACCCTGTTTCCGAAAAAGTTGGGACGCCGTGTAAAATGTGAATAAAAACAGAATGCGATGATTCACAAATCATATAAATCCATATTTAATTAAAAATATAACAAGGACAACATATCAAATGTTGAACCCGAAAAATGTTATCATTTTATGATACATATTTGCTCAATTTGAATTTGATGCCAGCAACAAGTTTCAAAAAAGTGGGGGGCAGTCATGTTTACCGCTGGGTTGCATCACCTCTTATTTTAACAACGCTCTATAAAAGTCTGTGAACTGAGGAAATTTCAAAGTGAAATGTTGTCCCAATCTTGTCTGATATAGGATTTCAGCTGCTCAGCAGTCCAGGGTCTCCTTTTGTCGTATTTTTCGTTTCATGATGCGCCAAATGTTTTCACTGGGTGACAGGTCTGGACTGCAGGCAGACCAGTCTAGCACCCGGACTCTTCTACTATGGAGCCAGGCTGTTGTAATATATGCAGAAGGTGGTTTGTGAATCATGTTTAGATATGGTTTCTTCATGGTAGAGTTTCATCCTGCATTTGTGGAGGCATCAACAAACTGTGTTCACAGACAATGGCTTTCAGATGTGTTCCTGAACCCATGCAGTGATTTCCACTTCAGGATTGTCTGTTTTTAATGCAGTGCCACCTGAACACCTGAAGATCACGGCTAACCAGTATTGGTTTTCAGCCTTTTCCCTTGCCTGCAGAGATTTCTCCAGATTCTCTGAATCTTTTAATGATATTATGTATTGTAGATGATGAAATTCCCAAATTCTTTGCAATATAACATTGAGGAACATTATTCTTAAATTGCTGCACTGTTTGCCCACACAGTCTTTCACAGGGTGGTGAACCTCTCCACATCTTCACTGCACAGAGACTCTGCCTCTCTGGGAGGCTCATTTTATACCCAATCATCTTACTGACCTATGGCCAATTAACCTAATTAGTTGTGAGCTATTCAACCAGGTCTTCTGTTTTAGCGTTACACAACTTTTCCAGTCTTTTACTGCCCCAGTCCCAACTTAGATTTGTCGTCCTTGTTCGATTTTCATTTAAATATGACCCTGTATACATTTTGCTTTCCCTCTGTGTTTGTTACCAGAGTCAATATTTAAACAGAGCACAGCCAGGAGCTCTTGAGAAGGTGACTGGAGAAGACGGCGTTCCGGTGCTTGCCTTCAGCTCGCTGGGTGAGCACAGGAATGCGTGATGTCAGCACAGGTACCACTGAGGCAGTGTCCTTTCACCCTCCATTCTGAATCCAGCACCACCTATCAGGCTGCCCTACATAGCTACCACAGCAGCCGTCCTTCAGGTGCCTACGTGTGTAGGACTACAGCTGTTTGAGCTGCTCACATATCTGTGACATGAATAAGATGGAAAGGCACATAAAGAGCTTAGGACAGTTCAAATAAAAGAACCAAATCGAGGATAATGCAGAAAGACTGTTCTTAGCACATTCAAGCTCCATCCAATGCAGTCAAGACCAATGCATCCATTAGGCAAAACTGCATCAAACTTATTTTTCATAGTTCATAGAGTAGAAAAAAATGAAATGCAACATTAAAAGACTATATGGCTGAGTAATGGGAAATAGCTTTGAAAGTCTTAGTAGGTAGTTATCAACAATGGTCTGACTTACTGTGATCAGAACAAATTAAGTACCCATTAGTCAGGGAAAGATAATCATTTAATGGATGCATAATCACCCACTGTTGGTTCAGAGTCTAATTTCTCTCATGAATAGAGAGTAATCTATGGTGACAAAGTATAATGACAAGGTTTATCACCCTTGGCCAAAGTTTGACAGCTCTCACTGCTTGTGTACTGCAGTGATATGAGGTACATACAGTCGTAACAGTGAAATCTGTCGAAACAAAAACAATCATACTTTTCATAGACCTGGGGCTTGTATCATAAAGCTGCATGTCTTTCTTAGCCAGATAACTTGTCACATGTAAGTTAACAAAGATAATGTAATTTAAACTGGAGTACCTTAAATATGGCAAGTTATCCAGCTAAGCAAGAAATCATGCTTTATGATACAGGTCCCTGATGAGAAAAGCACTCAACAAATGTGACCAAGTGGTATACAGCCAGTTTATATTCTGCGTACGTCACCTAAACAAAACAACTAAACAAAGATTAAGGCTTAAAAGTTTTTTTTTTTGCTAGAAGTTAAATCGAATTGACGAACCGCTGAAGTCATACAACGTTTTCACAAGTGTCACAAAATAGTGTGTTCAATTGTTATTACAAAACCATTATATTTAACTCAAATTTTTTATATAATGGGCTTTATGGCAGTCTGTTTGTAAGTACGAGTTGTCCATAAGTCGGACGTCTTAACCCCGGGAACTGCCTGTAGATTCGAATCAATAAACAAGTATGTTTGCCCTTGTATGTGTTTAGGTGACATATTTTCCTCTGCAAGCTACATTGTTATGACAGCTTTAAATCCCAATGTACAAAACAAGATATCCAACTAATTTGTTCACAGGAGCCCTTAAGCAAGTTAGCAGTATCCCTGCACTACAGCCCATTTAGGGAAGAGAAACAAATTAAAGTTTAAAGTCATGCGTTATTACAGGCTTATAAAGACACTGACACACAAAGCCTAGTGATTGGCTGGACTGACATAGATCAACAGCCCAACATTTTTGTAACTTGTATCAAAGCAAAGAAAATTGTTGAATAATATTATAACAGTGCAAAAATTAATTTGTTTTGTTGCTGAGACAGAACCTGTGTACAGCTGTGGCTTTCACCACAAGAGCCAAAAAAAAAAAACATCTTCCTCATTTAGCAGACAATTAAACAGGTGCCTTGTACACAACTACAACTACAATAGAATCTCAATATGCATACTTGAGCGTACTTGTGTTCTTGTGTACCCGATTTACGTCATCTTACATTCCCGAAGACCAGTTACAATACTAAGAACACAAGAACATGAGGACGGTAAAAATCTCTGGATGTTGGTCTTGCTCCAGCCCAAATTCCAAGGATACATCGGTTACATCCCCGCCAAACCAATCCCATGATTCACTGCACATGATTCAAGTTCGCAAGACCGGTCTTGCCAAGACCACAAGTACGGTCTTTACGCACTTGGTATTGAGATTCACCCCTCATCAAGCATATTTGCATTTGGATTCCCTGTCACAGAAGGCTGCAGCATATCAAAGACCAGGGGATGATACCTGGCTGGATGCCTATGAAACAGGGAACACTCAGGAGACACTACGGTAACTGGGTCACCGGGGCAGAAAAGACGGTAGAATCAGGTTTGATTACCATGTGCATTGCAGTTGGCTCCCAAACAGCTGTGGGCATTTCATCAAATTAAAGTTAACAAGCCTTGCTTTTTGTATCAGAGGCTATTGAGTTTCTCTGGGTGTGCAAAATGGCAGCAATGTCCAGCTCTTGCCAAGGACGGCTGTTACTCCCTGTTCTATGTCCTCTTAGACTGCCACACCCACTGAATCACAAAGAAAAACAAACATGGAATGATTCTTGTTCAGAAAACAAGGGTCCCCGGTTTGGGAGAGCTGGGAGAAAATGTACAGCAGAAAAAGACATTCTAGAGAATATGAAGAGAATGAAATCCATCACATGGCACACGCTATGCAGCATGCAGACTGGGACAGACCCAAAGTGGATGTCACTCCAGCTGTCTTCACAAGTTCTCATTTACAGTGCCCTTATCAAAGTATTTATCAAAATATCAGGATTTGATCTATTTTAAAAAAAATACATTACTCCTGATAAGATAATATTTTTTCAGTGAAATCTTCTTGTCTGCTAAGAAACTTTTGTGCATTTTGTGCATCTTGCTATGATGTGAGAATTGCTCGTGATTGTGATTTAAGGCAGGCGTGCTCAGACAGGTACCGAGCACAGCTTCTCTCACTTGATTCGATTTGAAGTTTCTGTAATAAAAATATCCATAAACGCTCAGCTGACACGGCCAAATTTACTAGCAATATGAAGCAAACCTGAAATTCAGAGCATAACAGTTCAAGATTATGATGCAACACTCCACTCACTTATTCAACAATAGAAATTCTTAAGAGGACTGAAAACTTGTAACCAGGCAAACTTTCCGACGCCACATACTTAAAGTGAATAAATAGCACGTTAACTGAATTTCCCAGGGATTTTAACAGCAGCTGACACGGATCAGATATTCACAAGGCATAAGTAAGTTAAAAATATACAATGTATAATTTTGCTTGTTTGTTTTCCACATAGAGAGATTGCAGAGGCATTGTGTAAGTACACATGCTCACACTTATCTCCTCAGTCATTCCTTACATGACACAGAGCTTCAGTAACGCAAGTAGAACATTCAAACATACGTGTACATTTTCACAGCAGTGAAACTGCTTGAGCAATAAAGCAAGGTTTTCATGTGACAGGTTTGATTTACTACTACTCTAGAAAGATATCCTAGAAAGTATAAGGAGCCAAAGTGGCAAGCCTGTAGCTGCAATGCAAACACTTTTATTACTTTGTGTAATAGTCTGTGTTTTTGTTTTCTTTCTCCTCGTAAATCTTTAGCCTTCAGTAAGGAAGTATAGACCGAAATGCTGTCTGGTTCTGGGTAGGTGGTGGCATCCTGGTTAAAGGTGCCTGGCTGATGTAATGTCACCAGCACACTGATGCCTGTCGTTTCCAGGCAGGAATTCGCTCGGGTTTTGCAATGCAAATTATGGTGCAATTTTGTGAGTGTCAGGCAGAGACCATGTTTCCAAGTTGTTCCTAACACCTGGATTATTTTTATGACTCTCCTTGTGTTACATGAATGTATAATTCCCAAAGTGCCAGAAATCTGTTTAACTATGCCTGTTATAATGTACTTACAGTTGCATTAAACATTTGGTCCTATGGGAATATGAATAAATTTTATTTTAATAATAATAAAAAAATAAAAACATGTAAAGACATTTTGTTTTAATTTCATCTTGAAATGGTGGCAACTGCAATTACAGTGTGGTCTATTTTCAGTAACTGCTTATCAGTTATGATTGATCTAGAGCCCTGCCCTGGACACACTGCGCTTCAGGCAGGGTACGCCCTGATCAGGAGGCCTGCCCTGGACACACTGCGCTTCGGGCAGGGTACACCCTGATCAGGAGGCCTGTCTACTACAGGACACAGTAAGGACAGTGTAAAGTCACCAGAAGCATGTCTTAGGACTGTGGGAAACCCAATGAGCACATGGAGTGAAAATACAGACCCAGCTTTACCTTTCTCATTGACATTGCAACTAAAGCATAGCACTTCTACAACGAAATCCATTTGTGTTTTTAGCTTAACGTTAATTTTCGTTTAATTCCTTAATTTGACTTTCCAGCGATACTTGAAAGATCAGCAAGTGGCAAAGCATGTAAATATAAATGTATGAATAGGCGCAAACCAAGAGTAACAAACAAACAAATATAATCAAACCAAAAAAGAAATTTATAAATAAGAAGGTAAGCAAGCAGTCAGACAAAATGCTGATGACAAATAGGAGTGTCCATAGCTATACGTTTAAGTGTCCAAAAGTGTACGAGTCTAACAAATAGCAAATTCTTCCACATGGTCAGACATGGCTGTAAAAGGGTGGCCTGCTTTACCTTTGTCATCCTAAGCCCTACACCTACACCAACAAATATTTAAAGGTTAAGACTCAAGAGGTCATTAAACGTAATCATCAGGGGCTGATCATTCTCACCAGACAGGTTGTGTGCATGAAAAAGTTCAGGGACAACTAGCTTAATTTATCATCAGGACCCATTAAGTGCTAAAGATTACATGAGTTTACATGTTGGAGAGACTCATACTGTGAAAACAAGTGAGTTAGAAAGTAGAACTTCATAAGTAATACCTTTTTTAATGACAGCTATAATTGCATTGAAGGTATTCATATTTATGCTGCAGGTAACAGGTGATAAGCACATACTGTAACAAAAGTGGCCAGAGGTTGAGTGTGCAAAAGTGAGGAACGGAGAAACATGTAGGTGACCTCCATTACCTGTGAAAGTAGAGCAGGATGGACAGCATGGTCTGGTCAATGTTGCTGTTGCAGATACCCTCATTCATCAGGTAACAGGGATCCCGCACCACTGACTCCAAGGAGTCCTGCCGCATGATATTGTTGAGCTTGTCTGTGTTGAGGTTCTGAAAGACCAGCTGATCACGCAGCTGCCGGAAGTGGGTGACAGTGGGACTCCCCATACCC
The DNA here is from genome assembly GCA_026776725.1 of Gnathonemus echidnorhynchus. Taxonomy (NCBI): domain Eukaryota; kingdom Metazoa; phylum Chordata; class Actinopteri; order Osteoglossiformes; family Mormyridae; genus Gnathonemus; species Gnathonemus echidnorhynchus. The sequence continues at coordinate 23,186,274 of JAODJU010000002.1, read as the reverse complement.
CCATTGCTCAGCCGGCCACCTTCTCCATCACAGCTGTTGGCCAGGTCCAGGCAGCAGCTGCAGCAGTCCAGGCCGATAGGGGAGCGACACTCCTCGTCTGACATGGCAGACCGCCTCTGGAGGAACAGGTGCCACACTTGAGAGGGCAGAGTCTGCTTTCCCCTCGGTCTTGCCTGTACCAGCCTGTGTTGTGCACACACGTGCGTGTCAGAGGATGTGCGTGACTCTCGGGGTCTGCTTGTGCCCACTGTCCCAGGTGCTGCTCCTTGGAGAAAGCTCCGGTTTCCAGGGTCCTCCCTGAAGCCTGGCACGCTTCCTCTCTTCTTCCCCTCACGTGGCCGTCTCCTTTTTTTTTCCTCCTTGCGCTGTGCTCCGCGCACGCAGCAGAAGTCGCTCACTGCAGCTCTACAGCTGGAATGCGTTTGACAGGAAAAACAGAAGCTGCTTATCAATTTTTCAGCCGAGCACTTTTCTCCCCTCCCTCGATGTGTACGGGGAGAGAGAGAGACACGGACTGAGCAAGCCAGGAGGTGGGGAAACCCCTATGATTGGTAAGAGGCCCTGCCCAGAGCACAGGACCAGCCCTCCTCTTTTTCTTCTCTCTCTACAGCTCTTGCTTCACAAACAGGGATGGGTATAATGAGAGAGAGAGAGAGAGAGAGAGAGAGAGAGAGAGAGAGAGAGAGAGAGAATGAGGCATGCAGTCAGCATGTGCTGTACACTGCTGCCACATCCAGGAGGAGTTGGCAAACGTTACTTGAAGAACAGCCTTGCACAGGAGACGAAAACACTGACAACCACTAATCCTCCCCCCCTCCCCATTCTCTCTCTCTGACTCAAGAGCCAACCACATTAATGGCTTGCCTCCACGTCGCACTTGTTACTGTAGCACGAGGGCAGGAATCATTGCAAGTGAGCCAACTCCTTTAAATGCCAAAAAACAAAAAGAGCACGGCAAAAACTCCAGCGTTCTTCATCCACTGGCTGTCAGCATTAAGCCCAGACCAACTCTGGAACAAACCCTGGTGTCAGTGACCGGTCTACATCACCCACTTCATCTCCATATCTACTAGAGCACCTGCCCTATTTTTCACTGAATGGGGCTCAGCTAGAGACAGTGTTACTGGGTCAGGGTGGAGAGGCCTACAAGCATTATCTCAGTAGGCACACTTAGAGGGACGGATAAGAGGCTGAAGCTCTAACCATCTGTAAATTCTGGTTGGCTGCATGGAGACAAGTATTAATCACCAAAGATTAAGGGCACACGTTGATGATGCTGTGGAACACCGGTCACAAAATCAGACATCTTCTTAATTTGCATGATGATTAAACATCCCTGGAATTGCAGAAACGGAGTTTCAGTTATGTTTTTCGATTAAGTTAAAAGTCCATACTTTGCAGCTCAGTTCTAGATAGCTTAAGCAAATAGCGTAATCTAATCAGTTTGTACTCCATGGTGTTATTGTGCTAACAGCATTTTTATATCTTACACAAGCAACTCACAAGTATGGAGCTTCATTTTGTCTAATGTGAAATGCCGGAAAAATCTGCTGCGGTTTTCATTGGAACATGTGCAAGTAAAGATCGATATGAATCCAGTGGAGAGCTTTCAAAAATCCATGGCTTCCAACAGCAACACATTCTGAACATCATAATAAAAAATGATAGCAGTTCCTCAAATGTTCAGCCTTGCCAGGAGAAATAAGTTAGTGCTCTTAAATTGTGTAGTCCTTCTTTAACGTTATGTGCAGAGGGAAAAAAAAAACACATCCATCAAATAATCCAAGATTTTTACATTGACAAGAAAGATGAGAGCCCTCTCCCTTACGTAATCCAGGGGAAAACGGAAAAAAAAGATTTGGTTAACAAACCAAACAATTTTTGATAAGTTTTTACTTTTATAAACTTAACATTATGCTAAGCTTTCTTAAATAGAGAGCACATGGGGGGAAATTAATCTAAAATTAAATCTAGACTTCCACCTAGTGGTTAAAATTAGCCATAACAATGTGTTGAAATGTGTTATATGAGCAGGATGCAGGAGGGTATTTTTAATTCACATTAAATATTTTTCAGGAAAACTACACCATGAAAATGCCTTCAGAAGGAATTATGTCAAGATGGATAAACGGACTCAATGTGTCTTATCTAAGATAAACCAAATAAGGCCTACTGATTCATTTCTGGGGGTGGCATGGTGGTGCAGTGGTTAGCACTGTTGCCTCACACCTCTGGGACCTGGGTTCGAGTCTCTGGTTACATGTGTGTGGAGTTTGCATGTTCTCCCCGTGTCATCGTGGGGTTTCCTGCAGGTACTCTGGTTTCCCCCCACAGTCCAAAGACATGCTGAGGCTAATTGGAGTTCCTAAATTGTCCATGTGTGAGTGAATGGTGTGTGAGTGTGCCCTGCGATGGGCTGGCCCCCCATCCTTGGTTGTTCCCTGCCTTATGCCCATTGCTTTCCTGGGTTGGAAAATGGATGGATGATTCTTTTCCACTGGATTATGCTTTTCTTATGGTATGTGTGAAGCTTGTGACTGAGTTTGTGACAACATAAGATTTCTGAGAGGAAGGCGGGGGCGTGTCTTTGTGAACAAGTGACAAGAAGTAGAGAAAATAATAAATAAACTGGATGCTTTTCAGTTGATACCTTCTCAACTATAATTCATGCAACATTCAATAAAATATCTGTTAAAATCAACAAGCTGAATTAGTTCCAACTCCTGGAGCACAAGAATGGACTTCACTAAGATGGCCAAGAAGCTAATATTTATAGCACATTAAAATCTAGGGAGTCACTCGACATTTCAAAATGGCAACTACAAACCAAATTTCCCCAAACACAAGGCCGTAAATGATAAATAGCTGGGAAGCAGTTTAGATTACATCAATGGACATTTCTTTATACATATGATAGTAAATGAATAGTTGCAATAAGCTTTAATACAATCCTAAATGTCATTCTAGTTAGTAGTAGGTAAACTATTAATTATTTATACATTAAATATGAATCCTAACAAGTGTGGTTGAAAGGCATCTTCTCATTTGTATTGTATTGTTTTTGCAATATTACTTTAACATAAGCATCTGTGCATGAAGAAACAACTTCTCTTATACAAAAAGATATGAATAAATGTAATTTGATGATCCCGTATCGGATAAAATTGGAAGATAGATAGATAGATAGATAGATAGATAGATAGATAGATAGATAGATAGATAGAAATTTCTAATATATATAATAATTTGACTAAAATATCATTTGATAAAACACAAGCAATATTGAAAGGGCTAATATCGACATCGTCATATACCTGTTCTGGAATACTGGTTAGGAGAGATACACATTCCAATTGATATTTAACAAAATACTGACAATACATTTATATACTTCATAAAGTATACGGTCAATTTAGGAGGGATTATTTTTCCAGATATAGGGTTTGAGAAGTTGCTAATATGGAACTGCGTAAAAAAATGAAACGTGTAACATTGTTCTAATGCTAACGTGCACTTCCTGTTACTTCCTGGAATCTGCACTTACACCTACATTGACTGAGCGATTTGCTTGTGATGTATAATTGCCTAATGCAGGGGTGTCGAACTCCAGTCCTGGGGGGCCGAAGCCCTGTGTAGCTTAGTTCTTTCCCTGTTCCACAACAAATGATCTGGCTCAAGAGCTGTGTGGTAATTAGCAGAAGGAGTTGAATCAGGCGTGTTAAATGAGGGGAAACCCAAAAATGTACAGGCCTCCGGCCCTCCAGAACTGGAGTTTGACACCCGTGGCCTAATGTGTATGTTGCTTTGAACAAAAGCGTAACGGTACAGATAAACTCCAGTGTTTCAACAAGTGTAAGGTCAGCTAAAAGCACACAACGACTCTGCAGTCCTCTGGATCCATGGTTCGGCAACCTTATATTACCTCGTACTACCAGTTTGTTACTTCCGTTACCTTACATAATATCATATTACGTCATATTACGTCAGGAAATCCCCATTGGCGGTAGGGCACGGAGAAACTGGGCATGTGCGGAAGTACTTGGTTTAAAGAAATTTGGCGCGGTGGAAAGTAGTTCCGTTTACAGATTTTGTACCTTTTGGTTGCTGAGTTTTACATGTTCTGATTTAATTTCATGGTAACGACCAGAACGTATCGGGACGATGTCTCGCAATTGCGACAAAAATGACGGACCAGTTACTGACGTGACGGAAAAGATGCAAAAGTAAGTTAACATTAGTTTTTTTTGTTTGTTTTTTCACTTGCTGGGTGGTCTCGTGTTTAGTACAATGCTTGAAAAAGCACAGAATCTAAAATGGCATTGTTTTGATCAATAAGCATTTTCCTTTTTTAGGTCATTGTTATTGGATTCAGACGAAATGGAGACATATCACAGGTACTTGACACACTTTTCACATGCGGTTAAAGTGAAGTTATATGTGAAATTTGTCGACCGGTTTGGATTTCGGCCGTAAATGTTCCCGAGCCAAATTTACGGTGGGATGTCTGATATAAATGTATACTACCATTCAAAAGTTTTTGCATGTTACTTGACATCTACTAAAATACGCTCAATATTGTTTGCCAACAGATGTATTTACAGTATATTCACCATCTGTGTAACTTTATTAGCAAGAAAATGTCTCATCTCTGATTCATCAAAGTTATCTCCTGTAGCACTTATAACAGCAGAGAAAATTCGAGACATTCTTTCTTCAAGGGACATTAAGTACTGTTCAATTTCACGGGATGAAACCGTTAACTAGTGCATTTATAATTAAAGGACAACCTAAAATTTGACTATGCCAGCACCACACAACCAGTTAATAGGATGTCAAACATGCAGTTACATACTCTACATGTTATGAAGGAAACTTTTGTTTTATTTAAATTTTCATTTATAGTTGTTCACTCAACTTTGCATTGCTTAACAATAAAAAAAACTACAGTTTATGAAATAAGTCGAAAAAGTGACAAAAAAAACTGGTGTGCAAAAACTTTTGACTAAATAAGATGACAAATTTATGGGTTCTTGTAAACACTATTCAATAATTTTGTTAGTTTACTGGGTAGTACAGTTTTGTTAAATTGTTTCTTATGCCTTAATAGTACGTACTTAAGCTTTCAGCTGCATGTGTTGTTATACTTGCGTGTTACTTCAGTGAACTGCATCACTTGGTCTCCTGGTAGTAACACCCCATATTTTAACCATGGTGTGTTTAAGTGAAAGAGAAATATTTCTACTTGTACATATAATTTAAAAATATAATCTTCCCTGCCCAAAATGAATATTGCCACTTAAATGCTGAAATTTTTGGTACTTTAAATGATAATTGGATTGTTCTGGAGGTATTTTTGTTTGCATAGACTTGCATTTGGGAGGTAAATCTTTTGCTCAGCACTTTTTTTATACCCAATTCCCTTCTGTCAGCATGGGGCAGAGTATATAAGTATTATTACCTCTGTAGGAGGGGGTAAATTTAAATTAAAATAGCTAAGTACCATGATCATCAAACTTTTTTTATTCCTAGAAGATAAAATGCTTTTCAAAAAGAGCATAGTTGATGAAATAGTAGTCAGAGTATGGAATAGTCTTCCTGATAACGTAGTGCAAGCTGAATCCTTGGGTTCCTTTAAATCAGAGCTAGA
>JAODJU010000002.1:23159038-23180527 GCA_026776725.1 Gnathonemus echidnorhynchus | reverse complement strand
AGCTATTAGTTAAGTTCTCCCCAAGCGAGCTTGATGGGCCGAATGGCCTCCTCTCGTTTGTATAGTTCTTATGTTCTAAAAAGTTGTACAAATGTTTAACAAATTAACAATGTTTTTATTTCTTTGTTTCTGAAAAGATATCTGAACATTTTGGATTTTTTTTTTGTAATCCTTGCATTTCCAGAAAAAAATGGCTGTATATTTATGTCTAAGGTATTGGATTGCTGAATGGCTTTAATTGATTGAGACATTGTATGTTAAGGCTACAGCTGTGCTCCACTTAAGGTGCCTGTGCACTTTACACATTGTCCAGACAAAATGTAATCAAACACATTGACGCAAACAATATCACATAATTCAAACGGGGCCACTTGGTACTGTTACTCTGCAATCCTATAGGGTGAATATTTTTGATGCAACAGACTCGCATACAGAGCACAAATAAACAACATGGAGAGTGTGTGTCCTTTTAATAAAGGAGATGACAGGTCTTTTGAGTGGAAGGTGCTGTTTTTTTAATGGCTACTTTTGGGCTAATACTAGCAGTAGCCCCGGCAGGGAAGCAAACGATTTACACGACACACAATGCACTCTTTCCATGGCAAACATTACCGTTACCTCAGATCACTGAAGAGATCAACAATCATACTACATTATATCGCTAAAATTGTTTATTTTATTATTTAAAGGATACATCCACCTTTAGTGTGTACTACTTTTTCCTCCTAGGTGCCTTATGTATTTAATCTTTTTCTGTTTAGATATAAATCAAGAACTTCGTTGACTAGCTATTGGCAATATTTTTTTCATCTTATGATTTTCGTTTTAAATTCAGGTATGTTAAAGACGGCAAAACTGCTGCTCGGCAAGGTGACATGTCAAAGTCCTTAGAGCTTTTCCGGTTGGCACATGAAATTCATCCCAGTGAAAAACTTCAAAGCAGAATCAAGATGATTGAAGAGGCCATAGAAGAAATGGCACGTCAGACATCGGAGGGTGTGGATGACGAGTTTGTTAATGTTAATGACAGTGGCCTAATGCTCTTCAAAGAATTGTATGATAAACTGTATGAACATCAAAAAGAAGGAATAGCATTTCTTTATGGCTTACATAGAGATGGCAAAAATGGGGGGATTTTAGCTGATGATATGGGATTGGGAAAAACCATTCAGATTATTGGATTTCTTTCTGGAATGTATGATTCTGAATTGGTCAAATGTACCCTTCTTATAATGCCTACATCTTTAATTGGGAATTGGACAAAAGAATTTGCAAAGTGGACACCAGGAATGAGGGTTAAGGAGTTCCATGGCACTAATAAAACAGAGCGCAATAGGAACCTGGAGAAGATTCAGAGAAGAGGTGGTGTTCTAATAACTACATACCAAATGCTGATTACCAATTGGGAGCTTCTTGCATCTTACAGTGGCAAGGAGTTCACATGGGATTATGTTATTCTCGATGAAGCACACAAAATTAAGACATCTTCAACTAAAACTGCTAAAAGTGCACATTCCATACCAGCTAAGCATCGTATCCTACTCACTGGCACCCCCGTGCAGAACAATTTGAGGGAGATGTGGGCACTCTTTGACTTTGCTTGTCAAGGAGCTCTACTTGGCACATCTAAAACCTTTAAGGCTGAGTATGAGAACCCCATCACTCGAGCCAGGGAGAAGGATGCGACTCCTGGAGAAAGGGCCCTTGGCCTAAAAATTTCAGAAAATTTGATGAGCATCATAAAGCCTTACTTCTTACGGCGAACAAAGCAGGATGTTCAAAAGAAGAAGCAGAATTCAGAAAATGTTGATGATGCTCTGATTTTGGAAGACAAGGAGAACAAGAACCCAAATGCTGGTAAGATGGTTATGCCAGCTCTGACAAGAAAAAATGACTTGATTGTGTGGACATACCTAAGTGCAGTCCAGGAGGACATTTACAACCAGTTCATATCACTTGATCATGTCAAAGAACTGCTCATGACCACTCGCACACCACTAGTAGAACTGAACATTCTGAAGAAGTTGTGTGACCATCCCAGACTCTTGTCTGCTAGAGCTGTTGCTCAGCTAGGTCTGGAAGAGGGAGCCAGCCCCAGCAGTGGAAACCTAGATGACAATGAATCTGCTGCTTGTAGAATTGATAATATATCTGATGAGACCCTCATATCAGAATCTGGCAAGCTGACATTTCTTGTGTCTCTTTTGGAGAGACTGCGAGAAGAAAACTGTCGCACTCTTGTTTTCTCACAGTCAAGGAAGATGTTGGACATTATTGAGAGGGTATTGATTAACAAAGGTTTCAAGCTGGTGCGGATTGATGGCACTATAATTCATCTACATGAAAGAGAGAGGCGCATTGCCCTTTTTCAGACAAACTCGAGCTACACTGTGTTTCTTCTGACAACACAAGTAGGAGGTGTTGGAATCACACTGACTGCAGCTAACAGAGTGGTCATTTTTGACCCTAGCTGGAATCCAGCAACTGATGCACAGGCTGTGGATCGGGCCTACAGAATTGGACAAAAGGAAAATGTTGTAATCTATCGGTTGATTACTTGTGGGACCGTGGAAGAGAAGATATACAGGAGGCAGGTATTCAAAGATTCCTTGATCAGACAGACCACAGGAGATAAGAAGAACCCATTCCGTTATTTTAGTCGACAGGAGCTGAAGGAGCTCTTCAAACTTGAAGACACCCGAACCTCTACAACACAGCTTCAGTTGCAGTCAATGCATTCTAAGCAGAGACGAACAGATCCCAAGCTGGATGAGCATATTGCCTATTTGCACTCTATGGAAATGTTTGGGGTCTCTGACCATGACCTCATGTTTTCTCATGATGCTGCACCTCACGAGGACCACCCAGACAATGAGGAATCACATTTATACATTGAAAACCGGGTTCAGAAGGCACATGAGCTAATGAAAGTGGAGTCAGAGCTGCACCAGAAATTTAGAGAGAGCATTGTTTCGAACACTGAACCTGCATATCTCCGACAGCCAGGTTCACAAAGCAAAAATTCAGGAAGAAATCCTGTCAACTTAGAACCCACCTTCCATGTCAGAGGTAGTAGCGACAGTGATGACCATACTTCAGTGGTAGACCTCACCCAGTCTGACTCTGAGAATGTCCAAAATGTGATTCCTGAACTAATGCCTGTAAAAATGGAGACCACCACTCCTGTCAGGTTAAATGGTGACAGTGGGAGCTATCCTTCAGTTATAGACCTCACTCACATTGAACATGAACAAAATATAAGTGCTGAAAGAATTCCTGTCAAAGCAGAGCTTACTTCTGTCTCCATGCAATCACCGTTTGACACTGAGGAACATGTTCAAAATGTAAGCATGAAATTAAATGAACTTGTTCTTGGTAATACCTATGTGGATTCTGTCGAAAAGTATGTTGAGCTCCAAAAGTCTGAGACTCTAAAAATTGACAGATCTCCTGTAGTAGCATCTCAAGCAAAGGCTGATATTTCTGGAAACTCCTCTGATGAAGCTGAGAGCAGCATGACATATGTTGCTCTAACTAAGAATGTTCTGCTTATGGATGACCATGCTTGCGAAGAGTCTGCAAGTGTTTCTCATGATTTGATGAAATCTACTAAATCAAAGAATCATGTAGAGTCTCCAGAGGACCAAAATCTCTCTCTTCACAATGGTACCCCATTAGAGGAAGTTGAGCCGGTAAATTTTTTACCAAAGTTGAGAGACTCCATTCTTCAGAATTCGGATTTTGATCATGATAGTGTTGCTGATCCTGCAATTAAAATGGATTCCCATCTTGAGTCTTTTCAGGGCAACTTTAATTTACAGTTGGAGGATAGTGATGGTAGTTTTTCCCCTGAAAACCAGGAAGGTAGCCTTCAAGAAGCAAGCTCTGACATCCAGTTACATATGGACAGCAGCTCTATGGAAAAAGACCCAATGAAAATTTCTGGGGGTGAGTTTGGTAGTGCCCCCCAGGTGAAGGACACAAGTGATCGTTCCATAAGTAATGAGGAGTCAGTAGCAGAGTTATCCTTTATCCATTTAGTTCGTCAAAAGAAAAAATCTCAGGCAATTTGTTACAGTGATGATGAGGACAATGAGGGAAGTCTTTTAGTGGGAAGTTCACCTATGGAATCTTTCAAAGGAGTGGGGTCTTCTACTCCTAGACATGAAAGAAGTGTCTTGGCGTGTTCCACACCTCACAGGAAGAGTGTAGGTGGAAATACATCTGTTGCATCTCGAAGGTCTTTAATAGAAGCTGTAGTGGATGATGTGGAAGATTTAGATGAGGACATGGAGGAAGCTGAGGATGAACCCTCTGAGTACTGCAGCAGTGCAGCTGATGTAGATGGCTCTGGAAGCGAGTTTGTCATGGAAGAGGAGGAACCTAGTGGAGAGACTTTAAACACAGAGAATGAAGAGGAGGAGGAGCAGGGGAGGAGCAGAGAATCTGACAGTGAGTGGGATGGGAGTTATCTGCAAGAATCGACTGGAGATCTTGAGCTGGCTTCTGATGAAAAAATGGACGAATGTAGGTCATCACAGAGTCAAATTGTCCCTGCCGTAGTTTCTAATATGTCATTTTCACATGGTGATGAGTATGACAAGCTGGTGAAAAGAGGAAAAGAATGCCACTTGGAAGGGAACCTTAAAGAAGCTTTGGATTTCTTTGTTAAAGCACTTGATATCAGAAGTGGAGATCCTGAAATTCAGTTATTGACCATACAACTATATCGTCAGCTTGGTAAGCACTGAAATGTGCTGTACTTTTTAAATTTTAAAAAGTACAAGTTAGATTCAGGTTTACTCTTTATATAATCTGAATGCTAATACATTTTGGGTAATTAATATTACACAATGCATAATTCTGAATCATTCAGCACTTTTTGTTTAAAACCGTATGTTTAAATAGTGTTTTCTTCTGTTATTTCTGTTCTGATAAACATTAATAGGATCTTTTTAAAAATGGGAATTACTTGTAAAATATGCTTTTTGTAACTCTTGATACTGTGGTCATATGGTGTCGCTAAAGGTACCAATGTATCGTATAATTATTCTAATGCTATTATTCAAGTTCAAGTGTCTAGATTTTGGCTACTTCATCTACTTTATTTGAAATATAAAGATACTTCTGAAAACCTCTGTTTGATGTCATTGGGAGTAAAGTAAGGGCATGAGTTGCATTAAGCATTATATTCAGTGATGTATTGCTGTGCCTCCCCCACCCCAACTAATCAGTCCTTGCCAAACCCTTTGAAGGTGAAATGCCCTATACTAGTTTATTCTGTGGTTTGATTAGCTGCATGACACATTATGTCCAATTAGAACAAATTTTTGAATAAAATAATTTTCCTGCTTAAGCGTAGAGCATTAATTGTCTGTGGTGTATCTCTTCTACATCGCCAAGCTGATTGAATAAAAGGAATTGTAATGAAATTGTTAGTTAAAACTACCCATGTCTGGTCAAGACAACATTAATGACCGTTAACTAATCATTCTTGGTTTTCTGTTCTTCTGGGGTATAAGTAAAATGTAATTTGGGCTGAGGCTATTTTTATTGTACTTTTCTAGTCAGGCCAAACTATGGATAATATAGCCCTTTTTCTTCCTGCAAGAAGTTGATTTTTTCAGAAGAAAAACATAATGAACTATGTATTAAGTCAACATATGATTTTCCATCCATCCATCATCTTTTGTTTTTAATTATTTTTGTTAATTGTTCATTGTGGAATTTAGCTGTAAATTTAGTCTGTTTTCCTTCTGATGTTTTTCATTGTCTTCTGTCTTTCAGTTAAATGTAATCCAGGTGGACATGAGCCCTTTTCGAACTTTTCTTTTCCGATCTGGCTTTCTTTGATGTGAATAAAAGGTCACTTGACTGCATATCAACTTGTCGTATACATGCGTCTTTTGTGACAAATTAATATGCATGGTTGACATTCAGAAATATTAGAACTTGGGTCTGTTCCACAGCTTGACTATGGATATGCGGATACGGCAGCCACTTGGCATTGCTAGGCTGGAGGATTTCTATTACTGACCTGAAAGCTTTTTCTTTCTCCTCACACTGTGACCTGGGATCCAGCAGTGGTGCAGATATGGAGCAGGTCAGCTGTGTTGGCTCTCTTACAGGTTAATGCATGCTGTAAGTTCTGTCAAAATAGTGAAAACTGAGGGAATCACTAATATCACTCTGTACGACTTTTCTAAATGCACAGCATGTAGAATAAGAAAATGGTTATATAAATTTTGGAATAAATGTATCACTAAGTTTATTTTGAGAAGTTATGGTTCACTGAAAAGAATAATACAAAGCTACTTACCTTTGCATAGCCCAAAGAAATGGATGCAATCGCAGATCCCTTTTGCAACCCTTTTACATTTGTTGAACTCCATTCTTCTGTCACATCTGACATTAAATATGCCAGTTTTGTGGTTGCTGTCAGTGATGCACAACATTATAGGACCAAGTCTTTGGGTGTGAGATGGAGTCCCGAGAGCATACAACAGCAAGAACCCAGATGAATTTACATATAGTGGCAGACACATAGTGCAAACTGATTTTAAAAGTACATGGTACAGAAAAAAAAACTGAAAAAGAAGGTAAGAGTAAGAGGTATTAACATACATGCCCTTGTTACATTATATCCTAATTTGAGGATACCTTTTGTTTTTGGGTGCTCTGATATGAAATCATGTTTCTGTCATTACTTTTCTTAATGGTCTTTAAAATACTGAAATCATCATAAGTTCCGAGGCAGATGTATTTCAAATCTATTCATTTCAGTAAAGAATATCAGACTTGGCAGCTACAGTTTCATTACAAAGGGAATATGTGCATGAAGTAAAGGACTAAGCTGGCTGTTCGCACCAGATTTCTGTGTACACTGTTTGCATGCAAAAATGAATTTGTGATACTATGTACCAATTAAACCTGAAGTGCTCCGTAGTCTGGAAATACAAACGACGAAAGCAAAAAAATATGGCTGTCCAAATCGTTGCTAGTATATGTAATGTTTTCGCTAATGAAATGTATACAGTAATCCAGGAGAACTTTATGGAATGGATGGGTCTGCTCCACTTGCTTAGGAGACTTGTTTGTTGACTTCATATTGACAGTGGTCAAAGCAACTTGGAATCTGAAGAACTGGAGAAAAGCAGACTTCAATTGCAGTGGCAATCACTGGCATGTTTACATAGAAATGCATACTCTTGTGTTTGTCACACTTGGGTGAGACATCAATGCATTCTTAAAGCTATGGAATGTTACCTCGAGTGATCAATCAGTGCCTTTGCTTTATTCAAGAAGGCTGTTGTGGAGACCAACAACAATACGGTGGGCATAGCGATAAATGGGTGATGCGGTCCCAGTTCTACTGTTGAAGAGGAAAAATACATTCAACACGCTCTTGCCCTTTGAGTATAACCCACTGGACACAGGCAGGAAATCAATTGCTGGACAGGTAGATCCAAACTCAACTCAAGTTACCCTAATGAAGCTGTCCTCTCAGCCCTAAATTGCAAGATGTTATTTGACACATGTGGCTACTTAGCGACTTCAGTATGGGCTCTCAGGTAAACTGTTGAACAGGGCATAACATGGGTGACTGCCTGTTCAGCATGAGCCGGCGAGATTGACATTTAAAGACGTTTCGTTGATCACATGGCTGAGTGTTGGCACCACATGGGGGAGATAACAAGCCCCTTCCAACATGAGTGGTTGTGCCCCCCAACGATAATCACCCAAAGATGCTAAAATGGATAGTATTATATGTGCCCCTCAAAGGCATGACTGTACAGTCTCCCCTCCAGTCGACAGCTTCCACTGTTGCCAAACAAGAGTTGTTTTGGTTCCGATTCCGCCTGAAATGGATTTATTTTTGGAAAGATTTTAAAGCCGCTTACATTGTAATGTCTGATCACATTTGGTATTTTAAATGTAGCTTAATCCCCCCCCATCCAACCAATCTCCTCTTACAACCCATTGTCAAAATCAGGGTGGACCTAGGAGATCCTGGTCAGCACAGAGAACAAGGCTGAGGTACACTCTGAACGGGATGCGGCTTGTAGAATTCATAAACAAACACTAGAGGGAGTTCTTTCCTTAAAAAACACTCATTTGGATATTAGACTCTAACCAAAAGGGCTCTTTTTGGTATAGTCTTCAAAGCCTATGTGGAACTTGAATTATTTATCATCATGTAACTTTTGTCCAATAAAAAACCAACGAAACAAACTTGGAGGATATGTCACCTTTTAGTAGTTTCATAAGTCCTGTTTAACTGGTTTATTTCAAGAACGGTTTTGCACATCACATAACTTCCTTGATTCAGAAAAATGAACTATGCATCCCATGCACAAAAAATGAACAAGTATCAACACTTGAAAGGACTGTTCATAGCAAGAAATACTTGAAGGAAATTTGTCGATTTGAAGGACGTGTCATTTGAGTGCACTTTGCATAGATTTAATAGAAGGTCCCGTGATTTGGCCCACTGGAGAGCTTTGCTCACGGAGCAAGGATCCCATCATCTGCACTCTATCTCCATCTTGTAAGCAGTACTGTATAACAAAGATATGGAAGGCCTGACTTTAGCCTAGAACACATTAATTTGTTTTTTAGTAACATGTAGTCTTGAGCATTCAGTTGATTTTCTTACTCATTAATCCTAAAAATAATATATTTCATATGAAATAATCTAAAGTACATGTTTTAGAGCTTGATAATAAATATTATGGAGTTAAACCATATTAAATTTGTTGCCAAATATTTAAATAAAGAGTCATTGAGTTGTAACAATGAGCACACAGATGGATGCCATTACCAAAGTCATAAATGAAATTTGAATCTAAATGATGGCTCAATTCATGCATCCTGACAAGCCTAAATGGCTGTCATAAATTTTCAGGTATTTCTCATAAAATAAAAGCACATGAACTGCCAAGGACGTGAGTGGCAACATCATTTGTTGTGCAAACAGAAGAATCATAATAACTATTTTTGGTGTGTATTTCGTGTTTTATCAGGAGTATGACAAATGACAAAAACACATGCCTAAGGTCGCATTTATACAACCCTTTTCCCCAGAGGTTCTGCATTTGGGTTCAAGCCTAGCATGACAGAGACATCTGTTAACCCATCTGTGGCCTGCTCTTGTGTGGGGATGGTGGCACTTTAGCGAATTGCAGATGTGGTGTTGGTCCCTGGGGAAGCAAAATGGAATTAAACTCTGGCTAAACAAACATTGCTGGTATTTCCCATAAAGATGGGCAGTTTAAGTGCACTCCTCTTATTCAGTGCACCCGATGTAGGGGCCCTGCATATCCACAGAATATCTGACAATGAATGATTAATGTAAATATACATGTGGTTATCACCTTGAGCAACCTCAACTTACTGTTTTACGAGCGCATTTTCATTTAGCTCAAAGAATGAACCAATTGATTTCCCCTTCCTCTCAGCCAATGAAAAACAGGAAGCACATCTGATAGATTTTAGCATGGACGCAGCGGAGAAGGATCAAGGACAAGCCTCAAGCTAACGAGGCCCGTTTTAGACCGAGGTCAGGAAACCACTCATCCATTACTATTAATGTTGCCTTAAATAGGTTAACTTAGTTACCCCTGGAGTTATATTAGAATATCTAGTAAATCCTTGTTATTTAACCAAACCCAGGCCATAACCAACCCAAGGGACTTACTTAGTAGTGGGTCAGCCTTTTAAGAAAAATGTTTCTATATGAAGACTACTATGTTTACGCAAGTGCCAAAAATATAAGCCTTGTAGAAGCACAGTTTGTGAAAAAGGAGAGAACACTTCAACCATCCTTCTTCATCCATGTGAGTGCCTTAATCATTGGCAGGAAGACCCAATTCCTCATGCTTTGTCTTAAATGTTTATGGGTTTGATGTCTCTCCTGGCTGTCTTGGCCCGTGGTATTTGCTTGTTCTTCCTCATTGTGTGGCTCTCCACCAGATAATCTGTTTCCTCCCACAGTGCGAAGATGTGCAGTTTAGGTGAAGTGTGTCTCCACTCTGACAAATTTGCTGTGGTGTGTGTGTGAGCAGCTTGTAACGGCCTGACATCCTGCACACACCTTAAGCTGCGTTCCCAGAGATCCACAGTTTTCACAATCCATAGTTTTCACATTGTTATAGCTACATACAGACAATCTCTAAGAAGGGATTCTATATATCCACTACAGAATTGCCAGAAAATTCTATAATTGTGAAGAGTTATGTAACTTATGTAACATTTTTAAGGTGCAAAGGGTATTGTTAAAATCCACAATCTATGTTTTGAGATGTTTTTTCTTTGCCCAGTCATTTATCAAAGGCAGGAAATGAAAAGGAATATTTTTCTGCCTGTTTTGTTTTCATGGAAATTTTTGCCATTTTAATCATAGTAAGAAACATATCACATTTGTCACGTTCTCTGTGCAATTCAGCACACGGCCTGTGAGCCGGCCTTTGGTTTTGGAAAGTGTAGGCACATGTTGGAGAGTATGAACCAAAACGGCCTCTGAAGGTGCCCAGGGAGTTGAACTATGGACACCTTTTTTATTTTTACACTTCCTCGCTGACACACTCACTAACATCCAGAAATGGATGGTGTTCGCTTCCAGGAAATCAGCTTTGCTTTGCTCACGTGGAGAGCTTGGCAGAGCGCAGCACTGCAGAAAGACATTGTTTTCTCAGAAGAGAACAGCAGAATGAAGGTGGGACTTCATGCATGAGCTCGTCACATAAGATGATACATGCATGAGCACAAATGCGACGGCTGCATTTTGCAGCTGGACTTAACGTTGCAATGGATGCAGGAGGAGATGAACTAACATAGTTCACACTTTATAGTGGCACTCTGACAGTAGTTCAGTTTAAACAGACACAGATAGACGGCTCCACCCCTTCTACACCTTTAATGTTCCTGCATCACCATCTCTAAATTCCTAATATTTCAGCTGCAGCAAATCCCTACTTTAAGGAATGTCTGAGGCATTCAACATCTGAGACCAGAAGTAACTGATTCTTGGTTGCAATTTGACTTTGACACGCTTTGGAGTATGTCCAAGGGATTTGCAATGGAATGCCCTACAGTTATTTTCCATTTGATACACAGACAGCATGGCTTAGTAAAGCTATGAAATTTAGCTACTGAGTTGGGGGGTAATTCATCACCAGCTATTTAATGTTTCCAGTAGTTCTACCGTCCACAACTTAAGGCGGCTTGATGTTATTTTAAACTTATATATTTATCATTTTTCTGCTGGCAGCATAGTTCTCTCAAAGTGTTGGTAGAACATCAGCAGAAGTATGTAGGCTTCACACATGCAATAGCACAGCAGAAGCCTTCATTCGGAAGCATGTCAACAAACAGCCGGGTTGATTTCTAACGCACGCTCACAGGGACCATGGCAGATCCATTGTGTGCTTGCTTTGAAGTGGGGCTGATCGCTGAATAGATTTGTGTTACGCTGTGAACTAGCCTGCAGCTCAATAGTTCCACAGAGTGGAGCCAGTTTCCAACAACAATCCATCATTTTGACTGCTGAATGACTGTACTCCTACCAGTGCACATTAATCATTCACTTCACTCATCCCGTGGTGGTATGGAATTAGGCTGATTCTCATTCAGATTGTTTAACCAAACTGTTCCTGTCCCAAAAGTGTTACACTTCAATGGCAGTAGGACCCCATAAAAAATGCATTTCCTGTAATGGCAGTAAATTAAGTTCAAACCCTTCAGCAAAGTACAGGAATTTTGATCATACCTGTTTTATCATACTTTTCCTTTATGATATGGATATAATAAGAATGATCTGATGAATGCTTTGAGGCGAGACATTTTTGGCATTAAACTGAAGTTTGTCTAAGCATTTCCCTGCACTTATTATAATGCATCATACAGCCAGACTGAATTGGTTCTGGCATTATGGTAAATAGTCGCAGAGTGAAGAATGCAATTTTATCATTTTATCTCCTGGAGGTCCCAAAAGTGCTCTTCAGTGACGGCGTGTATCCTAAGACGCTCATGGATCTCCAGCTGTATCTGCTGCTTTTGCCTGTGTCTCTGCAGCACCTTCTCCTGAAATCCCTTAGCCTCGTTCTCACACTCAAACAGACCTAGTCTTGGACTGGAAATACTAGCTGCATTTCACAGGATGTCTCCAATGTTCTTCCAGTGCTTAGAAGCTGATTGTCTTCCTGGATTTTAGGTGGAGAACAGTCACACAGTGTTAATAATAGCAACACTGAAGCACCCTTTATGTAATATTTAGCTTATTTACAGCATCCTTTTCCCTTATTTGTTTTTGATTCTTATTTGTTCTGGTACCCTGGTGTTGTAAGAGCAGATAATGACAATAACTTAATTTATATATATGGTGCCATGCAATAATAAAGGCAGCAGCTATTAAAAGTTATTCCAACTAAACCCAAAGATACCACAGAATATTATTATTTGTTGCTGTTGCCGTTAGAATTTTTTTCTTTTCCTCAGAGCTTTGTAGCTTGTAGATATCACTGAAAAAAATGCTTCTGTAGTATAATTAAATCAGAAGCAGGATGACATTTTTCTTGTTGCCCAGAAAATTGTTTTTTCACTAAAGGATTTGGGTATAAATAAACTATTTGTGGAAGGACATATGCAACAAACATGTGTTCTCATAATACTACCTTTAAAAAGCCTTTAAAATTAAATCTACATTCCCTTATTAATGAATATATACTATATATTTTGTTGTTGTTCTAATTCAGGATAATGGATATACACTTTGTGACTCAGACAACACTTTGGTTTGTTTCCCGTCCTTTCCCGGTGGTCGGCTAGGACTCTACAAGGTCAGTGTCTGATGTAAAAGCCCATCTTTGTTGTGGTGACCCACCCTGCAGAAATGGAGAGTATATACTGTCATTACTGTCCTTCCCAGACTCCCCCCACAGAAAATGAGGTCCTTTTCTGAGATCTATACATCTACGTAATAGCCACCTTCTGTGGCTCATTTCACTTCTTTGCTCTAGTAGAATTCCCCTTTCAGTCTGGTATTTCTGAAAGACCCTTTGGCATATAGAATTACATTTATTTTAGCAGTGACTCTGATGAAAATGAGGCACAAGCCTATTTAAAATAGCAGCATGAAGACAAGCTCAGTTGAATACCTTTTAATTTCAGAATTAATGAAAATTAACAGATTATCAAAAATACTACACTAGAATGACTGGGTAACATATCAGTTGTACATTGAGTAAGTCTACAATAAGGAGCTTGAAGCTTAAAAATTAAATCTCGTTTTTGGTCTTGTCCTTGCTCTGTGATGTACTTTTCAGCTAGGGGTAGTGGCATATATTCTTATAGTATACTACCAAAACCATCTATCTTCTGTAGTTTGGCCTGTATGGTCTAGAGCCTATTGGCAGAGCAACTAGGACGGGGTGCCAACCTCTTGCAGGGCACACTCACACGGGCAATTTGGTAACTTCAGTTTATGTTTTTGGACTGTAAGGGGAACCCAAGCATGCAGAGGAAACCCCATGATGACACGGAGAGAACATCCATCCATCCATCCATCACCGTAACCACTCAGTCCCAACTGGGGTTGCGGGGGGGACCGGAGCCAATGGGCACTGGCAGGAACCAACCCTGAGCAGTCGCCAACACACCACGGGGTACACACAGTCACACGCACACACCACGGGGCCAACTTAGAGTCGCCAACACACCACGGGGTACACACAATCACACGCACACACTCACGGGGCCAACTTAGAGTCGCCAATTAACCTGTTGTGCACACCTTTGGACCGTGGGAGGAAACCAGAGCCCCCAGCAGAAACCCACACAAACATGGGGGGAGCATACGAACTCCACACGGAAAGGTCCTACACCCGACCCGAGGACGGAGAGAACATGCAAACTGCATATATGTGGAGCCATGCTGAACTCTGCTCCCACAACACTGCTAACCACTGTGCCACCATGCAGCCCCCTAACACGACCATTCTGAGTTAATCGTACTAGAAATTTCAAGGACCCGCCATCTGAATACGTTTGCTATCTTGAGGGCAGCAATATCTCAACCAGGCTTCAAGGGCCTTTTAATATTTAATCATCATCATTATTTAATTCCATTTCTTGCAATTTATAGTGGTAGCATGAGATGATGCATGATCTTCACAATATTACTAGTCTCAATATTAATTTGTTTGTCATATGTGATTATTTTGGTGGACAGTCAGCTTTGGCTTTGCTCTGTAGAGAGGATTCTTGGTCAATAGAGAAAAAGCTTTGAAATGTATTTGATAGAGTCTGAAGGAAAGGAAATATGTAGTCATTTATATCAATTGACCTGACAAACCAGGGATATTTGTATCAATTATGCAATGGAAACTGAACTAAGTTCAGCCTCCCCTATGCTACATTTGGCTGAGTTATATCTGGATTATTTTTGCTTTTTGGAATAAGAAACCTGTACCAAGGCAAGCACAACTTGTCTGGATTAGATTACAGTAAGTTTGAAAGAGGATCCTTAATGGTTTCTGCTATTATACTCTTTCACAAATGTCCTCCCAGACTTCAGCCACCTAAACACACCACTGATGGCCTTCAGTTGGCCTCATCTACCGAAATGGTCAGAAATGGTCATTTATCTGGTGCTATATTATGACCTGCATTGCTGCTTTTTTGCTAAAAACAGCATTCCATAAGTCTGCTCCATGCCTGTTGAGCTCCAGTCAGAATCAACTACTCTGGTTTATTCCATTGTTATACAAGGGGTCTATTTGTGAGAAGTGTTTACAATGCACATTCAGTGCTCCAGTGACTAATTGCATTCTCTGTTAAGCCCCACGCAAAGTTATAACGTGACTTTTTTTATAAACAGGAAATCCCCGTATCCATCCATCCATCTTCCCGTTGCTTACCCTGCTCAGGGTCTTGGGGGGCCTGGAGCCTATCCAAGAGAGAATAAATCACCAGGCTGGATGGTATGTTAGTCATTTCATCTGGCTAAATGTGCCATTCAGGACAATGCATGCATCACATTCAGTGTTCAATAAATTGTAACCTCTGCATGCCTTTTACTTTTCCCTCTTTTTTCCACAATAGATGCTTTCGGGGTCTCGAGTCGGCTGTTTACTTCATCACGGGAACAGAAAAAAGCTTCCTTCTGCTGGTGTGTCAGTGCACTTGAAAGCTGTAATTGGGTCACTGGGAGCCCATTTTTCTCTTTGTCAAATGCCTCTTAGCAGAGTTTTAATCACAGCCACTTAAGCTACTGTTTCTGTGTGATTAGCACACTAACGGGATGTTAAGGATGTCAAACATCAATACTGTCAAAGCAGGGAGCAGAGGTCTGGACTTTTGCCACAGCAAATAAGGAGCTTTATTTACAAGTCTAGATAGAGATCAAAAACAGCCCTGAACTTTCCTTTTTTTATTATTTGTGTTTTCTTTTTTCAGTGAAAGAAAAATGCTAGATGTGTTAAAGATTCCTTAGGAGATGCTCAGTTGAAATGAGTACTGTTCCACTTACGCTTATGCCTGTTGCTGCCTATAGCTATGCACTCATATTTCTGTATTCTGAAGCTATCGCTTCTCGCTTTACATTGTAACATGTTACTCTGTGTTGTGAATGTAGGGTTAGGTGGAGACACATATCAGATTTACCTTTTACTCTATATTGATGTGCTTTCCCCATATGGTTCCAGAAATGGTGTCAGGTGACTGTGTCTGGGGGTCATAGTCAGGTCACTCCTTTGTATGTCAACTAAGGGTCATGTTAGGATGGTAGGAAACCTATAGGCAGCCTGGAGTCCAGATAAAAGGTGTGACCTTTTAAACAGGCCTAACTGATATAGCATGAGACACCATCTGTCCCTGAATAAGGGGCTACGGAAGGTCACTATTCTGGCTGTTTTATATTAGTCCAGCTAGGATAACTGGCATTGCAGATGTCAACTTAGGGCCAATGCAAGGAAGTTTTTTTTTAACTTCTTAGTAGCCTGAGAGGAGGCAAAGGTCACCATAGTGACTATTGTTCATCCCACACGCGGCATTTAAAGACGGAATCTGCAAGGAACCTAGCTAAAGAAAACCACCAGACACTCAATCAAATGGAAACAGCAAAAGCGCTTCACACACAAAGTCCACACGTCTTGTGTGGGGTTCCTGTGTCTCCATTGAAATGGTTTTTGTCCCAGGTTGTAGGTCAAAGATGGTGACCTTCATTCTCCACAAAAGGCATAATAGTTACTAAAAGCTTACAGCTCTCTTATGTAAGCTTTCATTCTTAGAGAACAAACTTATTGACAGCAGTAAAATTGCTTTGTTTGTTTGGTATTTTGATAGAATACTTTAACTGAACAGATAAATGCATGTTTATGGATGAATGGTCCCATTATGTATTATAAGCCTTTATATTATATTAACCACACCTGCTCCTGGTATTTACCTGAAAACAGGTGTGGCTCATCAGAAGCCGGGTAGGATAGAAAACTTGCTGGATAGTAGCCCTCCAGGACCGGAGTTGGAGACCCCTGCTTTATACAGATGCACATGCTCTCTGTACATGTTACACATCACTGGCAGATCATCCCAATGTATTCATATATATTTGAGGCTGTAAGTCTACATTCACCTTGGCTAACAAATTTCAGACTCAAATCCTCCCAAGACATTTTGTGTTACCCAACAATTCATGTGTTGCAATTAGAGTAACTACTTTATTTCCATAAGAGTTTATTCAAAGTAATAGTAAAGAAACGGACCTACTTTAGCTTTTAGTCACAATGTCAGATTTTCGGAGGGTCAAAGGCTGTCATACTGTACATTTTTTTAGTATTTGCTATTGTTAACTTTTAATTGCTTAACTTGTACCAAATGCTTAGGGTAGGCCTTCCACAAGCTTCTTACAATATTTTGCTATGATTTTGACCCATTTATAATAAAATAAGTGTAACTGGGTTAAAGTTGTGGGCCTTCTTTCTCAGACGGGTTTTTTTTTCTGTTCAGGCCTCAAATTTTCTGTTAGATTCCACTCCCATAGTTTCACATTACTAGAGTACTGTAGTACTGGAGATTTACTTTGGATCACTGTCCTGTTGGAAGACCCAGTTGTGACTTAGCTTTAGCTTTCTGCCTGATGTCTTGAGATGTTGCTTCAGAACTTCAAGATAACGCTCCTTTTTTCGTGATGCCATCTATTCTATGACGTACCCCAGTCCCTTTCCCTGCCAGACACCCCACAACATGATGCCCCCCTCCCCCTCCCATGCTTCACAGCTGGGGCGGGTGTTCTTTGGATTTAGAGCCCCACCCTTGATCCTCCATACATAGTGCTGATCATTATAGCCAAACAGTTCACATTTTGTTTCGTGTGACTGAACACGCATCCAGATATATCTGTCCTGGTTATCAGCAGCAAATTATAATCTGCCTTCTCTATGTTGATTCTGGCTTCTTCCTTGGTTGACAGCCTTTCTGGCCATGCTGATAAAGTGCTTTCTTAATGGTCAGTGATGATGTTCATGATGCTTCTAACTTTGTCACCAGTTCCTTAGTCATCTTGGGCTGTTTTTGAACCTTTCAAATAAACGTTTGTTCATCCCCAGGAGTTCATTAGTGCCTCCTTCCTGAATGAAGTGAAGTCTGCTTGGTCCCAAGTTTTTTATATTTTTGTACAATTTGTTGTAGAATTACTTGTGGTACCTTTAACCTTTTGGAGACGGCTTCTGAGGGGGATCCTGACTTGTGGAGATGTACCACATTCCTCCGAAGGTGTTGGCTCAGTTCTTTTGATTTCTCCATTGTCTTAACTACAAGAAGGCACTGGCTGTACAGGAAGCCCCTTAGATACAGCCACAGGTGTCCAATCCAGTGCTTCTAGAAGATATTACACCAATTTCTGGAGTCATCCCTACTGTTTAAAGAGATGGTCACCTTGTCCATCCACAGACTTTTAAGCCCTTGAAATGCTGACTAAAAGCTGAAGTTAGTCTCTTTACCAGGGCCAGCCTGCCCTATAGGTGACATACAAAATTATCAGCACCCCGGGAATTTTTCCAGAAAATGCACCAATTCTCCCAGAAAATTGTTACAATTACAAATGTTTTGGTATACACATGTTTATTTCCTATATGTGCATTGGAACAACACAAAAGACAGACAAAAAATGCAAATTTGACATGATTTCATACAAATTTCAAAAACTGGGCTGGACAAAATTATTGGCACCCTCAACTTAATATTTGGGTGCAAAGTCTTATGGTAGTCTTCAGATTTCATGATGTCTCTTGGTTGCATTCGAGTTATTAACACTAGTATCAGATCAGCCAGGGCAGTCCTGCTCTTTACTCTTATTTTTCAATAAAACTGTCATGGAAATAAAGTCAAAACTCTAATTGACTAGTTTTATAACATTAAATGTGTGAATTTGGGAGGATTTCAGTCTGAAAGTTGTTAGCCAAGGTGTGTGTAAACTTATGGCCTTATCTGTATAACATCTACCACACATAATTATGTCTCTTTTGCAAAAAGTGCCATTTGTGCAAATAGCTTTTCCCATTGTACTAATGAAATGTACCCACTTTTCTGTATTGTCCAATAGAAATGGTATGTTTGAGTGGTAATTACATGGCACTTCAATTTGAGTCTGTCAGATCAAGTGCTAAACAGGTATTTCCATAAACACAGTTTGGTGCCTCTGCATTTCAATATTGAAGCACACATCTCTCAGCATCTGTCCATAACAAGCCACCAGCGCAAGTGTGATCTAAGGGTCAGGACAGGGCATGTTTGCTGTTGTGATAGTTTTCTTTTTTGTAGGTAACTCTAATATGAGTAACTGAGTCTTGTAATTGTTACTGATTTTTTTTTTCTCCAAAATCTATCCTGTCATGTAACTGCACAAATATTCATTCAAGGTTAACTGTACCTTGCCTGTTCTCTCAGTATCCGCATGGCAGTGATCATTAGAAGTCTATCAGGTGACCTTTTTGTGACCTGTACCAGGTGTTTATGGGTGAGGCACGCATTCATTCTGGTGACGTAACCATGGCATCTATCAGCCTTGCTGTCAGCCTCTGCTGTAGCCAGCAGGCCCAGCTGACTAGCTGTCCTCAAGACATCATTAATTTTTAATTTAAAAAGGCCAGACTGACATACTACACGCGTTCGAGGTAGGAGATGAGAGTTACTGCTCAGTGGCGTCTCTGTACCACTAAAAAAACAGGACAGCACTGAAGATATGGCCATTTCCTCAAGCACATTATGACCTATCCTGGTACTCATCCACAGCCATGCTCTCATGTCTCTTGTCTATCACTGAAGGAGTTCTGTTGGGGGTTGGGTGGGTGGGCTTTATTCACCAAGGAACACCATAAGTCTGACAGAAATAAAACCATTTCTCCCGATGAGCTGTTGGCGTTTCTTGTCCCATAAGAAGCACTGGCAGAGATGACAAACAACTGCTTGGGTGTATTTGGCACTCCAAATTCACACCTGGCATATCAAACATATTTTTATGCACACTACACTGCATTTATGTGAATTTATTCAACAGTTTCCTTTATCCTAAATAGCTGATACCGCAGCAGAAATAAAGTCTCCGTAGTCCATTGGCATGCAGTTAGGCAAAGAGGAATCTGTAGATTTCCTGTAGTGTGAAGGACCAGAATTTCATCCAAATTGTTCCTCTGCCTCGTGCCTTATTCTGTCAGGGACAGATTCCAGGCCCCTTCATGATGCCAGAAGCTGGTTCATAGATGGATGGATATTTCATTGATTCTCTGGTTCAATACCTCGCTCAAAGGTACCACAGCCTCTCTGGGACTTGAACAGCCGTGTTGAGATTAGAATTTTTTTTTTTGTCCAGTAAACTACCTGTTGCTCTATCCCTGAATCCACAAGCCTGCCATTTGTCCCATTTGAGAATAAGCATCTCTAAATATCTCCACTTTTTCACTGCCGTTTTATGCACGGTGTCTGTTAAGTTAAATTCAACTGTGATGATCTGGAAAACACCCTTTTCGATTGAGTTAGCAAAAAATTAGCTCTGCAGCATCAATTTGACATGCACAATTAACAGCAATTAAAATGAAAAAAGTAATTATACAAATGAACTACCCCTTGGTATAGAAATGTTTTTCATTTACATCTCAGTGGACTGAAATATAATCATGTCGTTTGAGTTTTTGTTCATGTAATTGTGTTGAAAATGATTACTTGCCTGCTTCTAGGCAGCTAGATCTATATATAACAATTCTGAACACAAAAATTAAACTGAAATAAAACGAAAACAAGAAACCAATCAAAAAATGATGTTGAACTACAAGTTATATCATGAAATATTTATGTTTTCTGTTACTCTGCCTTGACTCTCACATGAGAAAAACACCACACATCTATAGCTTAGATCATTTATATGGGAGGATCGTTTCATTCTTGAGGAGCCAGAATGGTATCAAAAGTGTTGTATCTAGAACAGAAAATCACATACTCCAGCTGGCCCACACAACTGAAAGGTATCGTGGGTGATGCAGTTCTCCAGAAGACTCACTCTGTCTATGTAGTTTCTCTCTTTGCGTATGTCGTTTCTTCAAAGACATAAATAAATATGACGGCCAAAGAAGTAAAAATGTTGCTAGGTTTGTGTCGTGCATATTATTACACTTTATATAGTGCGTGTAGCAGAAACTGCACAGTTCATATGCGTAGACATTGTTTTAACTGTCTCCACCCTGGATTAAGGTTACAGGACATGTTACAGCTTTGTAACAAATGAAAGGCTGCTGCTACAGAGAAGCAGATCTGGGATGAGATCTGTGGTAACTGGATACTCTAGTGTTCTTATACAGACTGAAATAAGCCAATGAATTTAGCCATTTGTGTGTTTTTTTTTCTTAGGCTGAATTTTCTGTATTGTCTCAATGAATTTGGCCTGATCCCTAGTAAAGTCTGTCTAGGACTAATATTCCTGAACACACGTGCAGGCTAATTAGTGCTGATACAATGTGAATCTTCAAAAATGCTGATGCTAGTTACAAAAAGCACTGGACTGGACGTTTCCCCACTGACACAAATTCTCCCATTCTTACATTCTTATACTTTGCGTACATGAAGTTTAGTCCACAGTGGATACTTGCAAACTAGTTTTGCAAGTTGATTTTAATATTTCATAAACTAATGGCTAAACTACACAGACTGGTTTGAAATTTCCTTCACAGTGTGTGTGTGTGCGTGCGTGTGCGTGTGCGTGTGCGTGTGCGTGCGTGTGTGCGTCCGTGTGCGTGCGTGTGCGTGTGTGTGCGTGCATGTGTGTGTGCGTGCATGTGTGTGCGTGCGTGTGTGTGTGCGTGCGTGTGTGTGTGTGCGTACGTGCGTGTGCGTGTGTGTGTGTGTGCGTGCGTGCGTGTGTGTGTGCGTGTGTGTGTGTGTGCGAGCGGGTTTACCTATCCTTATGGGGACACAATGTCCCCATAACGTGATAAATATCCGTTT
>JAODJU010000002.1:23110159-23130755 GCA_026776725.1 Gnathonemus echidnorhynchus | reverse complement strand
GGGTGGGGGCGGGGGGGGGGGGGGGGGGGGGGGGGGGGGGGGGGGGGGGGGGGGGGGGGGGGGGGGGGGGGGGTTCTAGGGCTCATTGTGGCTATGCAGGGGAGTAGCAGGTATAGGAGATAGAAGGATGATTAGCTGACACCTGAGTGTTGTGTAAGTAATTGGTTTGCTTGAAGTGCTTGAAGTACTCAAAGTACTGGTAGCAGCGGTGGACTGGCAACAAAAAGGAGCCTGGGAATTTGATGTCAAGAGGCTGGGTGTTTTACTGCTGACTGGGGCGGGTCCCATTGGTATATCTTACCAGTCACAGTCATGTAGGCTACATGATAGGGATGAGAAATCGGTCCTCATAAGACAAGCCCACTGGGAAAATTCTCACTGGCCACTTCGTGCCCGACTGTTGTGGTATGGGGTACTGTTAGTGTTTTGGGGCCATTTGAGTCTTTGTTATTCCACACATGAAGGTACAGGTTGCTTAATGACATGTTTACAGCTTTGTAATAATCACGCAGCCAAGCTTTGAGTACAGCCTGCTTTGTTCTGGCTGGTTTATTTAGACTTTTCATCATTCAAAGAGTTTTAAATGTCGTGGGTCCACTCTCCTCTGTTCTTGCTGTGCGTTACAGAAGGTGACAAAGGGATCAAATCATTTATGCACATAATTTTTCAAAGTGAGGATTTACAAAGGTCTCTCGTATGCCATTAGTTCCATATCAAGTTGTGCTTTTTTGAAGTAGTCTTTTGAATGACGTCGTATCCAACCAATTGTCGACCATCTCAAATGACTCCAGCATGAATTGCTTTGTGAGAGCCAAAAGGTATGATGGCAAAAGAGTGAGAAGATGGAAGGGTGTATTGTGAAGATCATGTTTGTTCTCTTGCGTGTGCTGCAGATGCTCCATTCATGACATAGAGGTAACCAACTTTGATCAATGAGTATGGCTTCAAAACGTAGCACCAGGATAGTAAATATTTAGCCCTTGTTGCTTCAGTAGGTAGCACTCTTGCCACACCTCCTGGGTTGAGTATTCAGATGCCGCCCTCATCTGTGAGTGTTTGCCTGCTCTCCCCATGCCTACGCCTTTCCTTTAGCTGGCCAAAAACATGCAGTTATGTGAATTGGCATCTCTAATGTGTCACTGAGTGCCCTGCAGTGGACCTTCATCCAAGCTGTACTGCTGCCTTGTGTCTTGTGGCTGCCTGGGATGGAACCTGTCCATGATAAGAAGGTGACAAAGGATATTTGGTTGTATCCAATGTCAGTGTAAGTGTAGGACTGGAATAGGGTGCAAGTCGCATGATAGTGGGTCCTTTGCCCTCCATGTTTCCATACATATCAGCACTTACTAACCTGATCACATCAGCCTGTAGCCCTCAGAGTTTCACGATTGTTTACATGGGGAAAATGTACTTTTATTGCTACCATCTCTACCATTTCTAAAATGTTTCCTAACTTGAAGATCGAGCATTGCTCGTGATGGCCATGTCAATAATGTAAACTGGTGTTTTGGAGATTTCAAGAACTGTGGAAACATCCATTTTGAAAATGTGTATTTAAGTGCTTAATAAAAGGCATTTTTTATGTTGTGGTTTTGGCCTCCTAAATATAAAAGTAGATGGGCGACAGCTGTCCATTTGGAGTCTGTATGATAGTCTGACAGTTTGAAGCAATGATGGGCATAGAAGACCTTAAAGGTCACTGGCCAAAAATTAACAAAACTGACAGCAATGAGGTTTGGGAGTCTGGGTGTCTGGCTTCCTGGTCATCGCTAATTACTATTGGGCTTTTTTTAAATTAACAATTAAGTAACTGTGTTTTGCTCCCTTATGGTGTTGAATAATAATTAAACTGTGATATTAAATAAGCTACTTGTGTCAAAAGGAGGAATGTGATTCCGTGCTGTGATTGAAGGTCAAGGCAGAAAAACAGTTGTAAGCTTGTTGAAAAGGAGCTAGGTTAGCTTAATATGGGTGAGGTGAGTGCTCATAAATACACACACACACATACATACCCACAGATGCTTATCCTCAAAGAGGAGGATCAAGTGCTAGGGAACATGCTGTTGTTGTGGAGATGACCTCAGGGCTGGTAATTAAAGATGCATCAGGTCCAGAATCGTCTGCTGTCTTCCTCATTAGGCTCATGGGTCCCTTTGTGCATATTTGCCCCTCTTCTGCAGCTGAAGAGGAAGTCCAGGCTTACACACTGCAGGAGTATTCTTCTCCACAGGTTGGACCCATCTGACCTCTCAGACCAAGGTGCTGGGCTAACGCACCCTTTTCTGCCTTGGCAGCTTCCAGCGATAATGAGGAATTTGTTTCGCAGTCAATGTTCAAATCATTTTATCGTTAAAAACTTGCCCACCCATCACTGCCTTGTTAACAGTCTTAAGGCTTCCATGCTGAGTGATGAAGTTTATTTGGCCGGGCGACTTGAGCGATTTTCAGCGATGCCAATGGTTATGTCTAATGGCTCCCTTCAAAGCACAAAGAGCCAGTGTTTAAGCTATACAAAGTAGGTACATACCCCTCGGTGAGGAACAGCCAAGTCATCTGCAGAAACTGAGGTCATATAATGAGGGGATCATGCTCCAGACTTCCGAATGCCGGGGAGGGCGTGTGCTCCGTCTGACGAGTCAAGGCCGGCCATGAGGCAGACTAATCCCAGTGCTACGGGACCCTTCATCACTCCTGCCGCTGCCCTCAAACACTGCAGCTTTCATTGCCCTGTAATCACCAGCCTGGAAAGAAATGAGCTGGGATGGACGTGCGGCTCCCAACAGGATGCTGCTCTGAAACGAACATTCGTCTTTTGTTTGTTTGTTTTTGTTTTTGCCTTTTAAACTTGCTTTTGTGTTTTGAATTTGACTTTCTCTGTAAATATTTCAACTGATTTTAACAGTACCTGTTAAAAGTTTGGACACCTACACACAGAAAGGTTTAATGGTACAATTCTCTACATTTTAGAATAATTTATAAAGACACCAAAACTATAAAATAACATATATGGATTATACACTGACCAGAAAGTATTAAACAAAAAATGTGTGGGGGAGGTGGGAGCTCTGTGGGTTGCCGGTTGAAATCCCTGGTCAGCAGAGTGATCTCACCATTGGGCCCTTGAGCAAGGCCCTTAACCCTGCAGAGACTTTCTCCTCTATGCCAGTTTCATGAGGTGGCCTCCTGGGATGCTCTTCCAGCTGCCCTCAAGGAGGTCCGACAAGTACTCTTGGCTGCTTTCTGTCCATTCTCTGGTCAGACTCCTCCAAAACGCTTTCTGCTGTGTTTAGGTCTGGTGCTCTCCTTTATGAACAGCTTGGTGTGTCCAAATTTTTGATTGGTACTGTAAGCAATCCTGAACTAAAATGTCGTAATACAGGACTCTAAAATCTCCGTGCTTGCAGGCAAGATGTTACTTGCAATTTATGAGTCAGAAATGAGACTCCCGATGCCCAGATATTTTGTTCTTTCAACAGCTGGGGGCTGACAGTGGTTGTGCTGTCAGTT
The DNA here is from genome assembly GCA_026776725.1 of Gnathonemus echidnorhynchus. Taxonomy (NCBI): domain Eukaryota; kingdom Metazoa; phylum Chordata; class Actinopteri; order Osteoglossiformes; family Mormyridae; genus Gnathonemus; species Gnathonemus echidnorhynchus. Next base: position 23,127,248 of record JAODJU010000002.1, on the reverse strand, counting down.
CACGTGTCGCCTTCATGCGAGGGAATTTGCAGGAGTTCCTCCCGATGCCTCCAGTGAACAGCAGAGATCCTGCCATTTTAAAGAGCCGTACCTGTCAAGCTGAAGGCAAGCCATCAGCGGGAGTGTCGCAGCTCCATGCGAGAGCCCCTCGGGTCAGTGTAGGCAAATGACTCAGGCCCCTCGCTCAGTTGCATTCCTGCTGGAGATGGCAGACATGATGAGACAAAGTGTTTCTCAGGTGCTTTTCCAGTGCTAAGTTCACACTGCACAAAGTGCTGGGATTACTCAGTGTTTCAGCATGGCAGGATGCTGGTAACTGGAGGCAACTAAAAAAGTGATCGAGGTGAGATAGGAGCTTTGAGTTGACCTCTCTGTTCCTCTCTCCAGCTTCTTGTTTTGCCCTCTGTTGCATGGACATGATCGGAAAACCATGAAGAACTAATTAACATCACCGGAGCTAAGTCTGGAGTTGTGGAGGAAATACCCCAAGGAAGTGATATTTTCAGTGTCGCTCACTTGGACCATTATTTATTTTCTACAGCTGGATTTCCTAAGTACAGTAAGTCCCCAAGATAGGAAATCGTTCTGTTCTGAGTGGGTTAGCAATTCAAAAATTTCAAAAAGTCCAACAAGGTTAGTCTGGGCATCCAGCTGATGACGCCCCAGCCCTGAACTCCCTGAAAACACGTACAGCTATTTCTACATAAGAAACTGCTTTTAAAAGTTTTTGTTATTGATTTTTGGGTGCATTTTAACAGCTAACAACTGAGAGTGCTTTTTTTCCATTGCTCTCAATCAGTTGACCTTGCTTGCCGCTCGCGAGGGGGCCTGTGTATATGTATACAGTATATGTATGCACACACACACCCCCCCCCCCCCAATCCTCAGCTCCTATCGAAAACATACTAATTGTACTGTATAGAAAAAAATGCTTTTAGAAATTCAGGGGTTTGTATTTTTTATTGATTTTGGGTGAATTTTACCAACCAACAACTGAGTTCTTTTTTTCCCATTGCTGTCAGTCAGCTGATCTCGCTCGATCTAACAAGCGAGCCTCCGTTACTGCATCTAGAATATCAGAGATGAGCATCAGAGATAGGAACTAACTTATGCGCTGCCGTGAAATTTGAAATTCCAGGGGAAAAAAATAGTTTTGCAGTTATTTAAACCGTTTTAAATTTATCATAGCTGCACGTTCACATCACTGCAGGTTCTTGAAGGTTCATATGTAGAGGATCTTTCTGAAATCATTTCTGGAGCAAAGTGGATCCTACAGATTTTAAAGGACTGTGAAAAAATGTAATGCTTTTGGTTGTTTTCACTGGCTGAAAAAAGTCAATATAGTCCATGGAAAGTTGACAAGAAAACCCAGTCGGTGGAAAAACTGGAGCCTAAAGCTTAAATATGTGGTTGGTATGTAAAAAAAATCGTCTCATCTTCTACAAGTTACCCGGTGTTAGAAGGACTCGGGAATCCTTACTGAACTTCTGTCCTTTCTGGTTGACTTTCATTTGGTCAGTGTTGCCTTGAGGGAGAGGCTGAAGTTTTCTGTTAGATGTCTTTTTGTGTTAGACCCTTTTTTTCCAGACACAAATGCAGCTCTGCGGTGCTAATTTAGTCCTGAAACCTTTCAGAGGTTAATTTTAAATCATCTGGCATTTGTTCTAGACTGCTTGATTCCAAGATGTAATTAATTGGTAATGATCCCAAAGATGTCCCTCAATGTGTACCGGATGGAGCTCAGACATGGACAGCCTGTCTACACCCATTAAACACGCTGATCCATTCTAGTAGACAAGAAAGAGAAGAGACAAGTGCCCTATTCATCCAGCGGCACACTGAGCCCTTCATGTCACACCCATTCCTTACTTGATGCTGGGGGATACTTGACAATGACGCGCTATTGACTAGATTGACATTGAAAGCGATCCTATGATTGGCGTCGCTTTCAAGAATTTTCCTCTTGGAGTCCTGGTGCTGACACTTATGAATTTCTTCCAGTTTTTGAAGATGACCTTTTAGCTACTGTTTGGTTTCCATGCGACTGAGCAATGCTGTGATTTGGACCAGCATCTGTGGTATGTAGGAAGGCTTCATTTCGCTGATTCTTCAAAGCACTTTTTTTGGATGAAATGAGTGAACCGAACAGGAAGGACTAAAAAAAAAAAGGTTCAAGGAGAATTACAAGTTTTGCATATAAAAATCTGTTATGGTAGCCTGTTCTTTGATATACATATTTTTTCAGTATAATGCATATTTCAGTCCCAAGATCTTTGGGATAGGGTCTGTTAATGTCTTACATCATTTTGAGGGTGTTTCTTAGAGCAGCAATAGTTTTTACTAATCATTAAGGGATTTTTTTCTGGTCCTCCACCCTGTAGGTACACATATGGGGGGGGGGGGGGTATTTTCCAGCCCCAGAATGGGTGCTTACTGTTCGAAGGAACGGAAACATCACGCCTGGTTGCTGGCCAACCACAGTAAACAGTAGGCTCTGCTTCCTTATTGCTGCCAAACTTCGTCATCATTTCCCAGAAGAGCTAACCTTTTGTCGTTCTGCGCATTTCCCTGAAAATGCAATGTAGGGAGCTGCATCCTCGCAATAAGGAGCGTTGCGAAGAGATGGATTTGCAGTCTTGATGGGTGACTGTCTGCTTAATTGCACTGTTAGTTCACCAGTGGTTTCGTCAATATCCTAAACATCAACTGAAGCTATTTTTTTAGTGCATTTTGCAAATTACTCATTAAAAACAATGGCCTGAGGCATGATTTCCGTCGCTGGCGTTGACGCGGCTTTCTCGTCATCCTGACAGGAGAAATGGCCTTATTTCTTATAAGAGCTGTCTTTGCAGAGCAACACAAAGACACATTCAACAAAATGCCAGCCGTTTCAGGCCTGAACAAAACCCGCATTATATTCTGAGGTAATTATTGTTTGTAGTTTCGTGCTGATGAGTGCCCCATGATGTAGCCAAAGCGCACTTGCAGCTAAATGGCTGGCGTGAAAAGCTTCCATAGGCTCTGTCTAGCGTGTGTGTTCCTATTAGTTCAGCGCCGTTGAGGTGACGTATGCGTGTTTCCCCAGACATGACCTAGCCTACCCCAAAACAAGTATAGAATGTAAAGTCGGAAATTATGTACAAAGAAGTCTGCATAATTAATGTGTCTCAAAAGGGACTAATTATGAATCAGACAAGGTTGTTTTTACGTTCCCCATCCTCTAAAAAGCCCCAGAACTGTCTTTATTCTCTTATTTATGCATTTATTTTCCATGTCTGATTAGATTGAATCAAAATGGCATGTGCAGGAAAGGAGGAAGACGCAGGTGGCTGGGGGGGGGGGGGGGGGGGGGGGGCGGCGGAGATTTTCAGTCCATCTGCATGTAATTGGATCTCATTAACTGGGTCAGCCTAAATGCTCGCTTCATCCATCTTCTCCTGGAGTTTTTTTTGTTTATAGACCTGAGGAAACAAGCCGTTAAGACAAACTGAGTCGGCATGGCTCCCCGCTTAACTGCCCCCCCTCCGCCCTCATTGGCCGGCGTGATGCAGCCGGAGTACGGGGTGGGTGGAGCTGAGGTCCCACTCAGCCGCTTGTATACGCCTCGGTCACTGCAGTGAGCCTCTGCCGTCTTCAGCGGGCGCTGTCCCGCCCTGCCGCGCTGACTGCTCACGTCCATTTTTGAAATGCTCTGGGAATTTCCCCTGCCCCCTCCCACCCAAAAGGAAAAATGTAGATGCAGGGGCCCGGCGAGTTGCCGGAGATGTGCAGCAGCTCCCCTTGGAGTCTTCATATCTGTTGATGGGCCTGTCGTTCTCATAGCACTTAGTTACGTAACGGAAAGGTTAGCTATTGTTCATTGTAATGAAGAACGGCACGTTGGCTTCTGAAGCATTCTTGTACTTTTGGGGGGGTAGCAGCTCTTTACCTGAACAGCACAATGCTTCACGTGAAGGATTTTTAATCATGGTATCTGCATAATAGAGCTGTCCATCGGAAAATGATGCCGTGTGTGTGTGTGTGTGTGTGTGTGCGCACGCCCGTGCATTCCACTGTGAGTTAATAGGGTAGACTAAACTCGATTTGAAGTAATATAAAACCGAAAAAGGTAATTGCCAAGTGAAATGAGAGGTAGTGCAGTGTATTAACGCCTCTGGAATAATACCGGTTATTTTAAATTTCAAAGCCGTACTGCGAGGATTTCACATTAATGCATCACATTTAGAAGGCCATCTTTTCTATTTTGTGTTTTTCTCAGTTGTGTGTGACAAACCTGAGGATAAGGCACTCTTTTCGGGGGGGGGGCTCACATGAAAAGCGTTCCATTTTTCCGTTCTGCTTTGAGATCTGAAATTTCCTCATGGCAGACTAGCTATTTGTTGGGAAGGACAGCGGTGGAGTAACCGATTTCACACGATGCCGAATGGCTTTGCAGGGCAGAGGGAAACGCACCTCTCTCAGGCAGCCTTCTTACAAACTGAAATTCGGCTTGGTCGAAATGACGGTAACACGATACACTATGGTAAGCCTGGGTGTTTTTCGTTTGGAATAATGTATTTTGGGGAATCGCCACCCTACCTCAACAAATTATCGCCAGGATTTCAAAATATCGGTTTTTCAAAATGCTTTTGAAAAGATCATATACCGCATAATAATGTCTGGACATTTGCGTCTGCATTAGGCTGCTGGAATCCACTAACTCTGTAACCTTGCGGTAACTCTGCAGCTGCAGTTCCCCCGTGCATGTTGCCTCGTAATGAGACGTCTAAACATCCGGGGTGAATTATGGGTCAGAGTCTGTCACATTCATGTCAGATATTTATGTATAATCCAATAATATAAAACCCATGCTGCACAAATGCATGTTAATGGAAACGTTTAAATGATTTAGAAATGCTGCAGCTCAGCTGGCGAATAGATACAGTGGACATTAAATATGGTGAAATATAAGAAAATTGGAAATGGTTTTGGGGAGCTTGTTTAATAAGCTAAAGGTATTTATGACAGAACAGAAACATTTGGCTTCCTGTGAGTTCTGTATTACTTTCAAGGAAGGATTCTTCCAGTTTATATTCATTTAATGATGTTTACGGCTTACCAGTAAATATAATATTAGCAGAGCGCGGGTGCGTGTATCTGTTTTCCTAGACTTCATATGCGATGTCTAATACCCTGTAAACTATACAATCCAGATTCCTAGGTCAGACAGACTTTAAGCTACAGAAAAAGGCTTCACCCACATTTTTCATTGTTTTTAAAATGAACTTTGAAATCAAAGCTGTTAATATGTATTGCTTTGATTCTTGAGCTAATTTGAGTTGGGGAGCAAAAATGTAGTGGTTGCAGAAAATAGCAAATGGATTTTTTTCCCTGAGAAATAATTAGCATTTTTGGCCATATTAAGTGTTCTACTGCTCTGGTTTTATATAGCTCCAAATTTGACCACAAACTGGAACAAAACAAGGGCGCTATGTACAGATTTATCTCCAGAGGGGGTAGTGCCTCAATTCTACAAGATAAGTCTCGTGTCTTTTGAAGAAAATGACTAGCCGCTGTATAGAGGAGGCTAAGGACCTTTTGCTGCAGGTTGCTGTCAGTGATTAATATTTTATTCATCGCAGTTTTTTCCCCACTGCCGTTCCATTTATCCGGCTCCCCCTGCGGACGATCAAACGTAATTATCCGGCGTTGTGGAGAAGGGCTCCGCTTGGTCATTAGTGTCAAGAGGGGGAGATGTTTGAGGGGAAAGTGGCGTCAGCTGGGACTTGTTCTGAGTGGGGGCTCAGATTAGCAGTCCAAAAGCGGCCTTGTTATCACCCATGGAGTTTTCACAAATATTGCTACCAGAGAAAAGTCAAGTGACTGTCGTTTTATTTCTCTTTTTAGCAGACATTCATGTCCCGTAGCTGCATTCTAACATACATGGCTGATATAAAATGGAGTAAATTCATTCACTGGAGTGGGAATATGGTCAGCGTTACTGCAGCCTTCTCTGAGACCACCCGGGATCAATGGCTTCTCTCTCTGCGAGTCTCCCTGCTGTCTAGACGCCACAGGTCACGCCTTGCTGGCGTGCTGTATAAATTAGAGTCCAGGTGTTCATTTCTGGACAGTGACCCTGTGTCTCTGAGACCTGTGTTTGTGTAATGGCGCTGGATCGTGTTGGTATATTACCAGGGTGCTCATCCAACCTGCCAAACTGGAGTCCAGTTGCAGTTTCCAAAGCTGCACTGTACAGAGGCACACAATAGTGTTGTGTTTTTTTCTCTTGCCTCTGATAATATTTCTTTTTTCATATCTTCCAGCTACTGATTAAAAAAGAAAAATAAATAAACAAACATATACGGTGCTTTTCCACTGGCATACAGGAACCAAGCCCTACCCAAGCCGTACTGTGAAGAAAGACCCGTTACAGCACGGTTCCGGCTCACTTCGGTTTTCCACTGCAGGAGGTTCGGCTCAGTATTGCCGTTGCCAGGTTCAGAGAGCAACAGTGATGTGGTGGTACTCATACCAAGCAGAATACTGTGTGTACCTTCTCCAAACCGTGCCTATATTGTATGACTCTAGTGAACAGGCGGGATTTTGTATGTGCAGTAAACCCCAAACACTGGTGAAGGTGGGGGGGGGGGCTTTGCATGGTTACACAGCTGACGCACTGCAATACCCATTCCCAGCATTGCTGTGTCAGTTCTGCTGGTAGCATATGAATAAAAACGGCATGGAAGGAAAGAGAAGTGGACTAGTCATCCAGAACAGTTATTTTGTACTGTAAAGGGGGAGGGATGTATTGCAGAGAAATGAGGACAGTTTTTTTTTTTTTTTTTTTTTTGTAGCGCCTCATAAATAAATGTGATTCTTCCCCCCCCAAGCAATGAGAGTATATGAGCTTTTGAATAACTGCCACTGTACAAAAACAGAGAACATTTACACTGTGATTTTGGATAGCTGACAGTCTTCCTTCACAAGGTGTGCTGATCTCAAAGCAGCCGTACGGAGCCATCATTAGCAAGCCCCCGCTGGGATTCCGGAACATACTGTTACATTACTGCAGTTTAGGCCCAAGATTATTTGCTGTTGAAAGGTGATTCGCTTTGTTCCCTGAGAAGTGGAACTTGCTGACGAGACCAAAAATCAAATCAGATTTATTCATGGGCTTACAGACACTAATTTTTAATCTTCAGAATGAGAGTCAACTGGGCAGCATACTAAACTGAACAGAGAGAAAACTGGAAAAAAACAGCTTAAAATTTAATAGCGCTGATCCATGCTAGTTTCCCTTTACCCTGATAAAACGATGTGATTTTTTTTGTTGTTGTTCTGTTGTAACAACATTTTATTATACACGATAATATGATTATTATACACTAAATGAACCATTACGCATTATCTCATGTAAATGAACAATATCTGGCAGACTATGATGTAATGCACTATTTTCATTGTTTTTCTTTTGATATGGTTTGAAGTGGAAAATCAGTGTACAGGTAGAATCCATAGATATCTGCATAGCAATAAATATCCATCCATCCATCCATCCATCCATCAGTCTTCAAACTGTGTATCCTGATCAGGGTATCCTATCCATGATACACAGGGCACAGGGCTGGGGTACACCCTGGATGGGATGCCAGTTAACAGTACACATATTGAATCAAAAATAAACATAAATAGTTTTTGCCTTCTGTGTGTAACTGCAGGTGTCCTATACCTCATAGATAAAGTACAGAAGAGCCCGTCTTTTCCCTTTCTGATATGCTGTGTTCCATTTCCCCAAGAAGTCAGGGCTGGGAATGATGTCATACCCTAGTTAACCACATTCCAGTACAACTTGCCAGCTTTGCCAATAGCAATATGAATTTTAGTCAGGCTCATTGTTAGCAGTACCAGTTGATAACATTGAGATTCTCACATACAAACACAATAGGAACTTGTCCGTGGATAGAGGTTAAACCAGGGGTGGGCAATCTTATCGGCAAAGGGCCGGTGTGTTTTAACGTCTGGTCAGTGGAATTGGGACCATTATGACAGACCTTTAATGTAGTGATGACTGAAGGGGACAAGTAAGATCTGCTTGGTTATCTACCCCATTCTGAGGAGGCTCTACGTACCGGCTCTACGTACCGGTGTAGGTTCAGAGATTGAGTATTAGAGAAGTAATCTAACATGCTAGTGAATGTATAGCAAGGGCATTTCTAGCTATTGGGAAAAAATCAGGAGCTAAGTCAAGTTTACCTTGGGCTTGACTTTATTTATTTATTTATTTATTGAAGGATGACTGGCCTTGGGGGTAAAATACTCAAGGCATAGGTTTAAAATACTCAAGGCATAGGTTTAAAATACTCAGGGCTATAGCCCCTAGAGATCAGACCTAATGACGCCCAATGGTGTACAGCAAGGCTCAGTCCCGAGGTCTTCAGAAGGGGAAAGAGCTGGAAGGGTATTCAACCTTAGCACACCCGGGCAGTAAACTGATTGCAATCATTGCCACAATAGCAATTTGAAATGCAGGTCGTCCCCAGGAGCAGGAACGGCCTAGCAGGTCAACTGCTGGGGGGGGGTCATGTCTGGCGGTGGGCTGAAGCGTACCCTGCATTCGGTTAAAATGGTACAGGGGGCTGGCGGAAGGGGTGACAAAAGGTGCTGATGTGGGAAGCGGGATATAGTAAATTAGCACGGGACACAGGGAAATAACCATCCCAGTCAGTTCATGGTTAGTTACTGCCTTGCCTGATGGAGAGGCATACCGTCTGGTCCTGGGACGCCGCTGACCCCATCGCCCAAGCAACCTGTCGATCCACATGAACGGAGGTCAGCCTTTGTCTCTGTCCCTACGCTCACCATGGGGGCCTGACAGATGGACACAGAACTGTGATTAAATCTGAAGAACTGCATTTTATAGACTCACTGCTCTGCTTCCACTGTCCTTAGCTGACTTTTATAAGCACTGGAATTGATTTTGGTCCCAAAGTAGCCTTAATTTGTCAGGCTTACAAACACCTCACTCACCACTAAAATCTTAATGTTGCTTTAATATGAAACTCCCCAATAGCTAGCAAAAGTTATACAACGATGGAATCCAGTAATTCATTTATTCTGCAATTTAAAAGAAAAAAAAAACTTGAGCTACTGTCAGTCTTCATCCTGAATTAAAACAGGACATTATTCTCCCTTCCTGTGGTTTAACTGGTGTAACGAAGCATTTTAACTCTCAGCTCTGTCATACTGGGCGTCTTTAACGACGTTAAAGGGCAGAGATATGGGCATGTGTTAGTGGGGACACTATGTCTGTGATCAGAAGGTCGCTGGTTCCATTCTCGTGGTTGGCAGAGAAATTTCACCATTGGGCCCTCGAGCAAGGCCCCTAACCCTAATCTAACCCTAACCCTCGAGCGAGGTCCCTAACCCTAACCCTAATCTAACCCTAACCCTAACCCTCGAGCGAGGCCCCTAACCCTAACCCTCGAGCGAGGCCCCTAACCCTAATCTAACCCTAACCCTAACCTAACCTAACCCTAACCCTCGAGCGAGGCCCCTAACCCTCGAGCGAGGCCTCTAACCCTAACTCCCTAACTACAACCCTAATCTTTCCAGCTCGGCTTCTCCGCCCCCGTTTCCTGTTATTGCTCCACACACAATGTGTGCAGATACAACAAAAATGAGCTGAGTTACAGGCTGGCCGGCCCTGCTTTCTCAAACGTCCCTCACTTAAAACAAAGCGTCTCCTAAGTAAATAAACACAAACATGAGTGATGGGGGGGGGAGGGGTTCAGGTGACACTCACTGTTCATTCCTCACTCTGTCTCACAAACACACAACCCCCCCATAACCTGGGCCCCACATAAACGCCGTCTAGGGCAGGGCCGAGCTCAGAATATTATGGTGCCCTACGACAGTGCAAGGAACACGTGAAGCCAGTGACTGCACCAGAGGTGTCTTGGGGACTGTACTATTACACAAAAGCGCAGTTCTCTCTCATCATGTTCTTGACAGACCATAATTAAATTAATTCTGCCTTGCACCAACGTGTAAGAAGCATGTTTAGCTGGCTTGTTATCAGCCAAAATATTTGCTTCACTGACCTCTGCTGATTTCTCTTCTCAGCTATTTCATGTAGCCTTAGAGTTAATTAATAGTTAGTTAATGAGTTATTGCATTAATATATGGTAGAGGCTTGCATAAAAATATATTTATAAATGCATAGTCCTTTTTTAGATGTTCAGTTCCTGACCTGGTGTATATAGAAATGTCAGTTGTTCGCGTGCCAGCTTTCGGCCACTGTGAGAAAATAAATAAATAAAATGTACTGAAAGAGCAGTAGCATGCTGAATGGGAAATGTGTTTTGGAGCCGAGATAAGAGGGTAGGGAGTGAGTGTTGAATGTTATCAAAGGGAAGCTTTCACCAGAAAAAAGTGTAACACTGCTCAGTGTAGTGTAGAGTGTAGCTCAGCACTGGTCACTGCAGATCAGTCCCATTTTGTCATACAGGAATACTTTGGGTAGTATAACTTGCCTTAAAACATTTTAATAGCGTTCGTTTCAGTGACTTGATGTCCCAATGAAGTCTTGCATCTTGACTTTCTTGAAAAATATTGCTGCCACATCAAAATTGTCACTCTCTGTAAACTCATTGAAATTTATGACACCAACTGGATGGTTAATATCTTACTTAAGAATTTTTGCAGATCGCTGCAATCGGCGCATGCCAGAATTGCATTTTTGCATTACTAGCAATCCTGAATGCTGTACTCAGTGTATTTCAGAATTGGGAAAAACATCTTTTGGCAAAAACATGCATGCAGAAATGCATGATTTAGTAATACTTATCTGTGTGAGTGTTTTAAATTAGGAGACTCATTCAAGATGGTGAATTCCTCAGTCCGGTTATTTGTTTCATCTGCATGTGTACTGCATTTTCACAAGCTGGTAAGGATCTAGCAGTATAGTACTATTACTTTTAAATAGTTCTAGGCTCCACTAGAGTGATATTCAATCAGTATAGAAAGCAAGTGTAATTTCTTACTTGGATACAAGTTAACTTGAAAATATTGTTCCTGTCATCTAAGCAACAATGGTTTTCTGCATGTTACATTTAAAAGTTTGTTCTGCCAGTACAATTCAAGACTTAAAAAAAGAAACTCTTAAGCTCTCTATGGTATAAACTTGAATTCCAGCCTTGATTGGCCACAGGCCTTAGCAGCAGTCTGGCAGGGGAGTGCAGCTCAATCACCAGCACACCTAGACAGAGAGTATAATTGGATACATTTTCCGACTATAAATAAAATTTTGTTTTTAATTTGTAAATTTGATCGACTCCATGGAGAAACAGAATTAAACAGCTATAGTACATTTTCCTTGGGTACAGATAACAGGATACACACAATTACATAATCCTTGTGGAGGTATAGCATTGTGACTCCAGAAATTACATCATTGACGTGACAGGAGACATTTTGCTGTTATCGCCTCCTAACAGTGTTATCTGATTTCTCAGATATAACATTTTGAGTAAGTTGTTCTTGGCATATGAAAGGTCTGGCAGGAATGTAAGCCTACTGTGTAAGAGATTTTAGATGGTGCGTAAAACAGCCGCTCGATTTGACTGGCAGGGATGAAAGCTGGCCTGGGCCCACATCATCAAAGATGGCTGTGGTGGCACGATGCTCGTGGGTCTGTATGGGCCTTGTATGGGTGAATAAGGCCGGGACTTTTCAAGGGAAAGTTTGGAGGTAGAATCTGTGTTGCTTTGATGAAAGCTCCACTTAGTCGTTAAATAATAAAAAAAAAAAAAAAAGTTGGCCTGCCATGACTGAGCGTCTGAGCCTCTCGTTTGATCATATTCTTTTTGTCTTCATGGAGACCTGAGGAATAAACACGAGTGAATGGGAGTGAAATGATTACCCAGCATTCCCTGCAGGATGACCGGGGGCCATTCATTTTTATTCACAACATGTGGTGTCAGAAATTCGAACAGCAGCATTCGTTTCTGTGTTACAAGGCTTGGAAATATGTAAAAATGGGCCTCCTGGACAAGACCAGAAGCCAGGAGCTAAAAATTACTCTGTGTTGCCAATGGGCTCCTGGGACTGGGCACACATTACTGAAAGATCGATAGCCTGCAGGGATCTGCCAGTCTTGCTTTGCGAAGAACAAACCTTCAGGAATAAAATTTGAACTGGTAGGAACTGCCTACCTAGCAAAACAAACTCAAGCTGTTAAATAAAAAATTATGCGTTTAGCATTTAACTGTCTGAATACATACAATACCTGTCACATGTCTGGACATGCCTACTTTTAATGCAGTGGTCTCTTTTTTTTAAGCTATGTTTCTCACCTTATAGTAAAATGCCTTGAGGCAATGAAGTAATACATATCAAATATTGCAACGACTGAGAGAAGATGACTAGTTGACTACCTTGCTCTTACTCTTCCTCCCAACACATCTCAAAGCAGCTCTGTAGGGCTTAGGTGGGGGTTCTGGGGGGCAGGTCATCTGTCACAACACTCCATCTCATTCCTTATTCACAAGGTAGTACTTACTACAAAACCTCGAGGTGAGCTCAGGGTCGTTAGCCTGTTGAAAGAAAAATGATTTTCAGTGGGTGTGTCTTTTGACTGGTACTGTATACATTTTCATATGTCCTAGCTGAGGTTTTTCATCGTGGTGACAGAAAGCAAATGTACCAATTCAGGAAAACAAGGCACTTCTACATGGAATTCATGAAATCTTGCTTGTCTGAGTAAATTATCAGTTAAAAATGTAACCAGTTCTTCTCTGGATGAGAAATGAGTAATTTACACAATAACATAAACCATAACGGACTGTCATCAAGTTAAACCAACAATGTATTTTCATCATTGTTTTTCAAAGAATTGGAGTATATAATGGTAGCCTTGGATGGTGGCTGAAATTGCCACTTGCCTGTCTTCAGGCTTTGATGTGAAGCTCATTACATTCATGTTGCTCTCCATGGTCATTAGTCATTCACAAGTGCTCTACAGAGGCTGTGCAGTCTTCCAGCAGCTATGGGGCCCATGCTTTCTGCCATGCGCAGAGTTAGATTAAATCAGGAAAAACAATGACCACAAGCATCCACTTACCTCTTTGGCAGCTGAACCCACCTGAGTAAGTAACATGCCGTTGATATGTGCAATGCTGACGTCACGTAGGAACAGTAGCTGAAATGAAATGTTCTGACACCTTTTTTTTTTAAATCCTCTGTGACTGAGAAAGAAATTCAGATATGAGTTATTTTATAGTGTTAACTCCAAAGGCCCATTATGTAATTAAGTAAGTATTTGCAGCTGTTTTTCATCTTGCAGTTCTACATGTTTTGCATTATGCATCATTACATAATATTGTTTCACATGACCAAACCCTTACACCGAAACTTACCAGGAGATGTAACTACAGTCCAGGGGGATTAGGAACATTTGGTTTTAATTTTTGACTGGGCCATTATGATTGAATCACTGGTATGCAGGACCACATGTAAATTTTATTGGCTAAAGCCAGTTAACCTCAGGGTTCGCCACTTTGTCGTGCAGCAGATTGGGCTTGGCATGCTGCCCCCCTCCCCCCGTACTGTCTTGCTGAACTGTGATTTTGGATACAGGAGTTGTATGCCAGGATGAATGTGCCACACTGCTGTTTGCAGTGGCTGCTCTCCCCTACGTCCCGCTGTCTTTATAATCCCTGGCCCTGACTCATTTATTACCATGCACCTCCCTGGAGGACAGAGGCTCATTTGTGCCTCTATGGTAGCAATGCAAGCAGCTGATGTTGGTACTTTTGATCACTGTTTTGTGCTGTGCTTTCTAAATCATCTTCACACTGCATCTCTTTGTGGCTTCATGAGTCTAACAAGCCTTTGGACTCTTTTTTTGGTCCCACGGAAGACCAGCGCTGTTCCTGTCTCTGCTATTTTTTAAGGCCTCTCGTGAATTTTTCAGTTGAAGTCCTCTGTGTTAATTGCATTTAGTTCTATATATTTTTCTGTTGGTATTTCTTCCAACAATTTACTCTTGATTGAAAAACATCAGAACAGTTCAATGTGGATGGTATACAGTAGCTGATGTCTCAATTTCTGCTAAATAGCAGAAAGGAGGTCCCATGCTGTCATAAAATTACAGAATTTGCCCTTAATTTGTTACGAATAACATGTATTTTTCTTTTCTCTGAACGGACATGAAGGTTTGGTCTTACACCTGTTGTCTTACACCTTGAGAATCTTCTGAGATTTCTGCTTTATTCAATACTCGTAGCAATGTTTGTTTAGCTGATTTTATTTCAGGTTGCAGCTGTAACATACACATCATGTAAAGGCCAGCCACTTTCCAGAAAGCAGCAGGACTGACATTTCCAAAGCTGTTCTCTTAGGATTTCCATCTTGGGTAAAGGTTCTCATGATTGCTTTTTCCATTGAATCAATTGGGTTTAATTGTTAAACCTGTTGTGTTTTTTATTTTTTATTTTATTCCTCATACACTTGAATGAGGCATGGATAGAAAACAGGGATATGTACGCACTGGTGAGACTGTTGAAACCAGTTGTATTGGGAGACGATGACAGCTTGATTGTTTGCGTGATGAGAAAGTACACAGATGTTGTCTCATTCACCAGCAAGACCTTTAGAACCTTTGAGCTGAAACAAGATGGTGGATTTGTTCTAGAGTCTTGGCTTATCTGCTTGTGCTTGCAGACCTCGATCCCCTGTTACCTTATTTCCGGTGCATGTAAAGTACAGACAACTTGGAGTTTGTGAACTAAAGCTACAGTTAGTGACGTCGACTTTCATTAAGCAGGATTTTGAATGTATAACAAAACCAACAAGAAAGACCAGCTTTCCATATATATTGGGTGCATTTGAGTTGCGGAACCACGTGTATTTTCACTTTTCAGTTTTATTACAGGGGTGCAGAGCAGTGCGTACGCCTGACAGCCGCTGTAAATGTCATTTCTGGCAGAGGATCTTTTTATAGCATGATATCCGGCAGGAGACGACTTCGGAATTATTGAGAGAAATTTCAGCATTAAGTCGTGCATGTAGCAAATAACAGATCCGGGCTTAGGTGGCCCTAATTATGTAGAAAGCACATTATGTAGCAGATGTCCTGGGTGGTCGCGATTAGCAGCTTTAACACTAAATCGCCAAACATTAAACCGACCGTACTGTTTGCTGAGGGTTACAGTGTCCTTTATAAATGCATTCCTGGAAAAAATATGTGTCCAAAAGGTGAGACGTATTTAATGCGTCTGTACACATTTAACTCAGAGCTGACTAGATACTTGTATATCTTGGATGTATCTACAGCAGCAACTTCAAATACAGAATATGTAATAATAAAAAACAGCTAAAGACATGTCTTTTACTTGTTTTTAGTATGTGGCTATTAAGATTGATTTATGTCATTTAATTTCATTGAATTAGTGCGACAGGCAATTGCTTTTAATCAGAGAATTGTAGATGGCAGAATATTGGGTTGTATTATCTGTCAGGGTTTATACATAAGCTATAGCCCAAGTATCATTTCCGTGCCATTCCAGTGAGAAATTTTGGGCCATTGTAATGAATTTTGTTGAAAAAGGCCAACCTGTACAGTAAATGTTTGATCTAAGGCACCACATGTGGTTGGATCACCCCAGTACAGACTAGAATTTTCTGTGAAACATGGAACGACTACATCACAGATTAGCATTTTAGCATCATGTGTTGTTTATTTAAATCTAACAATGGAATGCGTTTTGCCTTAAATTTGTTGTTATGGGAAATAGAGTAAAAGGCCAAAGTAATACTGGCTTGCCTGACACAAAATATTCCCCATGGCTAAGTGCTAAATTAACGATAATGACTTGTAATCCCGTTTGTGCTTCACTGACAAGTAGCGCAGGATGCAGGCTTCTGGTAATATGAATCAAATGCATCTCACGCCTTGCAGCTGTGTTCGTGTTTTGGGATGTATACAAAGTCTTTAAGAAATACAGGTTAAAAACGTAAAACCTAGTGAAAACTGAAAACGCTTGCTGTGACTTTAACTTCATTGGGCACAGCTAAATTTATCCGTTAGCTGCTGCCTCATGGTGGGTTGTGAGCAGGTAGTTCAGCCCGCTAGCAATCCTTGACAGTGTCGTCCATTTAGAAGAAGTTGGGGCTTCAACTCCATGTCTCCCACTGAGCTTCTATTCTTAGTCTGGGGCACGTCCCCCGTTGTGCACTAAAGAACATTAGATACCGCCGTCTAAGCATTAATAAACAGCCACACCCGAGTCTTTTATTTATATCTAAGCTGACGAAACACTGTAGCCAGATTTTTGTTTCGGTTACCATATCGTTCTAGACAAACTCATGATGATGATGTTGGAGCTGAATTAATGCTGAGGCCATCTTCGGCATGACAGAATTTTTGACTATTTCAACTATTTGACTATTGTAGGAAACCAAACTCCCTTTAGTTCCATTAAAGGAATTTATGTGATGTGAAATCAAGTCTGACTAGCATGGCTCACTGTTTTCCAGAATTTACTACATCTCATTCCATGGCTATCAGTGAGATCTTGCACTTCGGAGGTGTAGCTGGGTTGTAATGAAGTGTGCTTTCCGTATACTGATCGATATCTGAGTGGTCCGTGTGTCTGAGTTCTTCTGTGGTAGAGATGGAAAGCAGGTATGCACAGTTACACAGAGCAGGGGCTGTTTTCTCTGTCAACAGAACTGCTAGCCATTTAGACCATGAAGTCCTTGGAAGTCAGTATCTTATTGATAATATTACACAAACCACAAAGTTCATATTAAAACTAAAATCATTGAAATGCTCTGTTAACTGTATGGGACCTACCATAATATATTTCTGGATTTCTAATGTTAGGCCTGGGTAGGGGTTAAGGTCGTCATTGTTGGGATTAGGGTTTTGCCCATAGAAATGAATGGATGGTCTCCACAAAGATATGAATACAAACAAGTTGTGTGTGTGCGTAAGTGAGTGTGTGCGTGTGTGTGCATGAGTGTGTACATGCGAGCGGGTTTACCTATCCTTATGGGGACACAATGTCCCCATAACGTGATAAATATCTGTTTTTTTTCCCTTATG
>JAODJU010000002.1:23066518-23082436 GCA_026776725.1 Gnathonemus echidnorhynchus | reverse complement strand
GTATGAACGGTTCCGTGTCAGGTTTACATGTGTGGATTCTGTGGGCCTGACCGCAGAAGTATGAACGGTTCCGTGTCCGGTTTTCATGTGTGGATTCTGTGGGCCTGACCGCAGAAGTATGAACGGTTCCGTGTCTGGTTTACATGTGCGGATTCTGTGGGCCTGACCGCAGAAGTATGAACGGTTCCGTGTCTGGTTTACATGTGCAGATTTGCCAGCATGGTCCGCATGCAAATAACCTATTTTGTTGTTTAGAAGCTGTTGATGTCATTAAACTTACAAAGTGCTATTAAACAGTAACTACTGTGTTTTATTGTTGGTTACAATATTTACACTGAGACTACAATGAAATTGAAAGTGTAAATCTCAAATGATTTTTCTCACCATAACCAATTTTAAGGTTCTTTACATTATTACAGTACAGTTATAAATGCTCTATGTCTTTTTACAGGACAGTTTTATTCTCAGTATAATGAAATTCCATATATTATATATACAGCCAAAATTATGTATATGGATAGTTTGTTTAGGTATCAGCGTAGCTGGTATAAAAAAACATTACAACCCTTAAAACGGTATTATATCATTAAGTTCAGTTAGTTAAGACTGGTTAATGGACTGGGATGTAGACATATAGACATAAGAAAAATAAAAAAGTGCCTAAATTACATTAAAAATGTAATTCTGGATCTATTGCATATGAAAAAAGGATATAGTACGCAGATTAGACATATACAATAATGATGTTGAACAGTCTGGGCCTAGTTCAAACGTAAAATGGATTTGTGTATATGCCAGCCTGGTACTAGATCAAATGTAAACTGGGTTGATCTATATACCAGTCTGGGCCTAGATCAGACATAAACTGGATCTGTTTATATACCAGTCTGGGCCTAGATCAGATATAAACTGGATCTGTCTATATACCAGTCTGGGTCAAGATCAAACATGAAGCCAGCTGCCTTGCGTTTGTCACAAGTTCTTTCCCTCTTCATGTTGGTGGCATTGATGGCTGCCACAGGAGCAGAACCGGTACACACGGGAGTAATGGTCCCGTCTTGTGTTTCAGCCTCCGCCAGACGAGTGCCCGCCTCACCTGTCTGTCTGCTTGAGTGGGGGATGTGAAGCTGCTCTGCAGTCTGTTAGAATTTACCTTGTGTGTCGCCCTGCTGTCGATTTACCGTAAACTGTTGCTTTGGATCCTGTATATGTGTCTGACCAGCTGGTTTTTCATTCATCGTATCGCTATCTTGAGGCATCGCCAGCTACCTCTCACTGTAGCGGCAGCGATGGTGTCCAGTACGATTTAAAATCTGCTTTGCGACCACATGCTTTGAGATCTTACCTCATAATTACATTTCCTTAGCAGATGCTCTTGTCCAAAGCAACACTGAAGTGAGAATCAGAGTAGCGTCAGACGGTGTCCTAAATGCTGTTGGGTTTAAGAGCCTCACTTAAGGGCCCAATGGTGATATAACTCTGCTGGCCAAGGGACTCGAACCTACGACCTTCCGGGTTGTGTTCTGCCTAAGTTCGACCGATGGCCAGCGGCTGGGTTACAGATTCTGATTTGCCAATCTGTTACCCTGCAGGTTACTGACCAGCTTCTGTGGGATTTGATGTCGCCTCTAGATCGGTTCGACTGAAGATGGAAACACTGGAGTCGGAGCTGACCTGCCCGATCTGCCTGGAGTTGTTTGAAGACCCCCTGCTTCTACCCTGCGCCCACAGCCTGTGCTTCAACTGTGCCCACCGCATCCTGGTGTCCCACTGCTCCAGCAACGAGCCCGTCGAGTCCATCTCTGCCTTCCAGTGCCCCACGTGTCGCTACGTCATCACTCTGAACCACCGCGGCCTGGAGGGCCTCAAGCGCAATGTGACACTGCAGAACATCATTGACCGCTTCCAGAAGGCCTCCGTGAGCGGCCCCAATTCCCCCAGCGAGAGCCGGAGGCTTCGGCCGTACGGCACTGCCGCTCGTGGCAGCCCGGCCAGCGCAATGTCCCTGGAGCGAGTCGGCTGCCAGTTCTGCGAGCAGGACCCGCCCCGCGAGGCGGTCAAGACCTGCGTGACGTGCGAGGTGTCCTACTGCGACCGCTGCCTGCGCGCCACGCACCCCAACAAGAAGCCGTTCACCAGCCATCGGCTGCTGGAGCCCGTGCCTGACGCGCACCTCCGCGGTCTCACCTGCCTGGAGCATGAGAACGAGAAGGTCAACATGTACTGTGTGGTGGACGACCAGCTGATCTGTGCCCTGTGTAAGCTGGTGGGTCGGCACCGAGACCACCAGGTGTCCTCCCTGAGTGAACGCTTCGACAAGCTCAAGGTGAGGGCCCTCATGAGCTTCCATCCCTCTGGTCAGAGTCCAGGGGCAATTTTAGGATATATATATAAGGTGGGGAGGGCAGGGCATAAGAGGCCATATTTCATATACCGGGGCAACCGTATCATTAGCCAATGATGTGTTTAGAATTGGTGAGTGACAGGGGATGGGGCACTCTGGGGACCAATCAACTTTCAGTCCCTGTGGCCCCACCCCTGCATGCACCCAGTAAGCAGATTCTATGGTGATAAATGTAAACATGGTGTCATGGGACCTATTACAGTTCTCCTTTCATCTCCTTAATAGAAATGGGCCACGTAGCCAATCAATATCCAGTGGTCGTTTAGCTTGAGCTTGAAATACTGTAACGTTCATATCATCTTGCTGCATTAGCATATTGGCTGGAATCATTGGTTTCCTTGGTTAGGTGTGAACTCTGCCTGCCGCTCGTGTCCATTTCCAAAGCCGTTTCCAGATCAGAAGCTTCGCAATATGCAGTCTGAGCCCGTTCGGAGTAAATAATCCCTTTTAATCTACTGAGTGAGCCTTGGTCACTGTGCAGCGTTCGGTAAGGTCCAACCAAAGCGTTCGATCCCTGTATGAAAGCTAACTGAGATTTGCACTGCAAGGTCGCGCCCAACATACTGCATGTTTGCTAAAGGCCATCTGTAGGACCAACAGCGTAGGAGAGAGTTTGACATTGAGGGACTCAACTTATTAATTTAGTTCCAAAGGTCTGTGTATTGGTAGTGAATGAAGCTACATTGAATATTGTGGGGTGGGGGCATCTTCCTCCTCCTGTGGCCCCTGGATTATACACCCCTGTATAGAACAATGCTTTAATAATAAATAAGTCTTTGTGGCCTTTTCACTGTATTAGGAAAACGGCAGCACTTCCAGAGAAGCTTTTCTGAAAGGCTTTTGTTGTTCTTGTTGTCCTTAACTTAACATGGTTTTCAGATAGACTTTAAGTGTTATTCTACTATTAATTTGACAGAATGTGTGTACAGTTAAAGCTGTAGTCATTAATTGTTTTTAACCCACTCATAGCGCATGACACACGGCTCAGTGTGGTCGTCTGCCAAACCCATCGTGCTGGTAGATGAGTGCGTGTTTCCCGAAACCTCCCTCCATTCAGGGCGCCCACACAGTGCTGATCCACCACCAGGTACTCGCAGCTGACTGAGCACAAAAATGGCTTCCAAAGGCTAATTCACACCAAACCTTTTTTTTTAAATGGCATCTAGTTTCAGAACTTATGGGTCTGTGCAATTTTTCCACAAGAGAAAGTAGTTGATTGAAAATCTTAGCAACGCAATGCTTGAATCACCATGTTCCCTAAACATTAGACCTTGCAGAATCAGCAGTTTTTTTTTTTCTTTTTTTATCCTAAGCCATCTTGTTTCACTGACATACCGTTGATTCTCCGTAGAGGTGACATCTGACAAAATGTATGATTTCACATAGTTTCTGGTCTCTGCTCTTAGTACAAATATCTGCCAATTTAAGTAAATTTAAAGCTGAAGTGATGTTCTAATGCAGCATTTCCCAACTCGGTCCTCTGGGACCCACAGTCGCTCCCTGTTTTTGCTCCCTCCCAGCACCCTGCCAGACAGTCCACATTTTTGCTCCCTCCCAGCACCCTGCCAGACAGTCCACATTTTTGCTCTCTCCCAGCACCCTGCCAGACAGTCCACAGTCCACAAAAATGGAGTTTCCCGAGGACCGGATTGGGAAACACTGTTCTAATGGGATTATGTGATTCACTTTGTGTGTCCTTAGATGCATCTTTACATTACGGATATAAGGAGTGTTATAGACAACTCGCTATGGGACACTAACACCACCTTTTCAAAGTGTTACTCAAAATGTGTGTAAAAATGGCTGCATATTGCTGTCCATCTTTATTTCAAGTATTTTTTATCATTGCTGTCCCTTGTGTTTTTTAATAATAAGAAGGTAATAATGATGGTTGTGAGGATTTCAGAGCATTGTGAGGGAACAGTGAGATCGGAGAGAGTTCACAGGGACCAAGAGTTGAGATTTTGCACCCGCAATCTCAAGAGGTTGAGGGAAACATCAGGATTATGTTTGGGAAAACTATTAAAATGGAGACATTCATGGAAGCTTTAGCTTAGAACAGCCAGAGATTGTGGATTTTTGTAATTACTTTCTTGCGTTCTCTCGAATCCCCTGTAATCATGGTCCTTATAAGTGAAATTAAAAATGCCCTTTGGTAATATTGCTGTGCTCTTGCAGCCTGCATACAGACCAGGCTGCCTCTGTTGCGGCAGCTAATTTGAATGTTCCCTTACTAAGGCTTTGAACATCCTTTACTTTGAACTGCCAATCCGCAGTCGGGAAGAGAATGAATGGTGGAGATGCACTTAGTGCAGAAAACTTTCTCTTTTTTTTATGCACCCCTTTCATCTCAGGAGCAGTGGAAGAGCCTTATTTATACATAGTCTGACGGAGGGAGATTTACCGTTTCTCATGTTCGACATGGACTCTCTCCCCTCCTACCACAGCCGCTTCCAAAAGCCTGACTCTTTTTTTTTATTGTTCATCTGATGGTAGAGACTGGCACGGTGAACTGCCCAGTCATAAATCGGATCTGTTATCCCGCTGTGGCCCAAATTAAATTACTGGCTTATTATTGCTTTGATATGCAATGGTGTTACTTTAGCAGAGTTATTTTTAGGTTTGCTGGCTGTCTTCTTTTTTATGATTGATTTTTTTTTCCCTTGTGGATATTTATGTCTTTTGATAATATTGAATATTTTCCTTGAGAGACGATAAGTAGTCCATCCCTTTTGGTATGATTTTTACCGGCACTGACTGCTTGAATCCTAACACTCAGAAAGGTCAAATGGCCGCACGTCTTGAGTCTGCTCTGCTTTAATTGTACATATTTATAGGCACATAAATAGCAGAGTGGATGCCTGACCTAAATCTTGTATCTGCACGACTGAATGCATACTGTTTGTCAGGTTTATGTAATAAACACAGAAGCTTTGGTTGATTCTCCAGTATGAAGGCTTCTTCCATCTCTTCCTAAAAGATCTCAACGAGCCATCCCAGAAGTCAGATGCGCATAATAGAAAGTATGCCTGGTTTGTTTAGATGTCATTGAGGCTTCAGAATCCGCTGCCCATGGTAACGTCAGAAGCTGCTGCCAGCTTGCTTTTGACTCCAGCCTGGTCGCTGTACCACATGGAGGTACCGTGTGCAGGTCAGCTCAGTCGGATGCCAGCCAGCTGATTCTGCCATGGGGGATTTCCTGGAAGGTGAGTGTTGAGGATATGCAGTGTTCAGCCAGCTTGCTCCTCCCCAGTGACAGAGGCCCAGCGCACTGCTTCCTGGTGCCTTTCTTGGGCTGACGTGGAGCTCTCTCTCTCCACAGGCACTCTGCCCTCCCAGACATAGCTTTGGGTGGGATGGTTCCCAGGTAACAATCCAGTGATTCCGAATCTCCCGGCGGTCCAGATTCCGTGCGAATGAAGGCGGTCTTGAGATGTGTGTGATAACTTGAAATTCCACCACTATCTGTGGAAAACACGCTAATTATGCGTGTTGGGGCAAAGTCGGAGCGATAGAGCTCTGACGAGTCACGCATCTGTTTTGCTGCCGAGTTGACATCTTATTCAGAAATAAGCCTTTGCAGATAATTCATTAGGTGCCTCAAACTGTGAACCTGAACAACATTCATTTAGGAAATGAAATGCAACCTAGCAGAGTAATTTAATAGGAATTCATATTTGCGCAGCAAGGTGCAAATTATGGACAGTGGTGTCCTTATATTGCCAGAAGGAAACAAAGATATTGTAGTCATTTAGTCGGATCACATCTTAAAAAAAAATAACTAGTTCCGTTCCACATTTTTTGTTCACACCACAATGCCAACAGGACTTCTGTGTAAAGAAGTGCTTCCTCAAATTCATTTTAAAATGCTCTCCTGCTAATTCCCACTTATGGCCACGAGTTCTAGTATTTAAACTAATATTGAAATAGCCATTGGCTGAACAGCATCCAGACCTGGCCACAGAGATATACACGGTAGCTTCTGCTCTGCTTCTCTCCCATTACACACTTCCTGACTAAACAGGATTACTTTAAGATTATGTTTTCAGATTTCAGAACAAAGTCCAGAAATTCCCAAATCAGCCAGGAGGAATCCGGGGTACTTTGGTACACCGCCTGAGCTGCCGGTTGATGTTTGTGGTGAGCATCCTGAGGCACAGAAGGACGCTTAGGGCCCCAGCCCCCCCCCGGTCACACCAGAGCTACAGAGACATCGCCAAGGTTTCTTCGGAAGCCCGCGATTGGCTCAAGGCCCCCCGACCGTAGGGCAGTGGCAGGATTTCAAGCAGGTGCCTTAGTGGGGTCCGTGTGGCAGATGGTCATGTCGCTGGTTCTGGCTAATTGATGACGAGGCAAGTGCTTGAGGTGTCAGGTTCGACTCTGCACTCTGTTTTGAGAGCTAATGAGCTGACATCTCTTTAAAACTTCAGTGAGCCATTATATCATGTATTTAGGCACAACACACAGCTTGAACTGCCTGAATGTGTCAAATGCCATAATTTAATATTACAAAATGTTCGTATTACTATTGATTTTCTTTTCAAAGATCACTGACTTAAGTGTGGTTTGTTTGTGCCATGCCTGGGGCCATTGGGGGCCAGCGTGTGGCTCAGTGGGCTAAGCCTGTGTGTCGCTGGTTCAAACCCAGCCTCAGCACGTCTGCGGGTCCTTGAGCAAGGCCCTTAACCCCCCAGCTCCCTGGGCGCCCCAAGGCCCTTAACCCCCAGCTCCCTGGGCGCCCCAAGGCCCTTAACCCCCCAGCTCCCTGGGCGCCCCAAGGCCCTTAACCCCCCAGCTCCCTGGGCACCGCTACGGGTGGCTGCCCTTCGCGGACAGCTTACTCTACAAAGAGCAAGTTGAGGGAGGCATAAAGACAGTTAAAGTATCTATTGTTGTTATTATTATTATTATTATTACTCATAGGGTATCCTTCAAAGCGCACCAAAGATTATCCTTATATATACTTCCTTGTTGTCCAGCAAGGTAGATTAAGAGAACACCATGTTTGGAAGCTTCTGTTTGCAAAACGGCTTGTGGCCTGCTTGGCGATCATTTTCCTGTTTTCACCCCGGCCTTTCTTCATACTCCTCGGGGAAATCGTCCGTCCTCCCGAAAGTGGCCCAGAAGTCGACTTCTCTCAGAACTCTGGGCCTTTTCAGCTTAATTCTGGGCCACCCCCCCAGTGGTATCCTAAATGCTGCTGTAATTTCTAAGCTGGATCTATGAAGCTGTTGATACGGTTGTTTGTGCGCCACTTCTTCTCCGGCTTGGCTCATATCCAGACCCGCGGCACGATCCACCATATTCCACAGCGCAAGGTGTTCACCGCAGATAGCCAGACATAAGCCTCTTCAGAGCTTCAAGTGCATTGAAAGCTAAGAAAATGTGTGAGATTTTTTTTTTTTGTCTAAGCTAAGACCTTTGATCTGTGGTATTGCTCAGCCTTGTGGGATTTTGAAGCGTGCCCAAAACACTGGGAATATCAGCTTGGCCTGTAGATTCAAACTTTGACTCCACAGATTATCACACTGTGCTGTCTTTCTCCTAGGAGTTGAGACGGACGGAGACGGTCAGAAACTCTCAATTTCGATGGAATCTCTGGCTTTGACCTTCCGGTGTTGGGAACTGATTATATTTTTCATCCCTCTGATAAGGAATACAGGGGCAGTAGCCTCTCTGGAGCTCTCAGTGCCTTAGAAGGCAGCGCGAGTGTGTAAGCGGGATTCTGCTCTATAAGCATCCCTCCCTAATCGCCCCTCACTTTGATCATTCCAGATGCTGCGAAGTGATCAAAGTGGATATTCTGAAATTTTGGCCCCACCATCTCGGTCGCTCTCGCTAACCATCCCGAAAACAGCTGCCGTTTTGTCACCGTGTACCCAGATCTCATGGCCTTTTATAATCACTGTTCTGATTCGAGACTGAGCCGTCGATAGCTTGGATGTTTCACCAGTGAGCTGGGCTGCCCATAAGGGCAAAGAAAGCAGAAGACCTTTGGGGGGGTCCAGGCACTAGGGGGAGCCCATGAGTGTGTGAGCATAGATAATGGTAGGATTGGTTTGGAGGGGGGCGGTGGGTGGGGGTATTCTGTACAATCTTCTCAGGGGAGGATCCCTGTCAGTCAGACGCAGTATGTGAAAATGCCAGCAAGGTCTCAGACTAACTCAGGCTCACTAACACAGCTTAGATCTGGGTGCTTATCATGCACAGCCTGAGTAGAGAACGGCTGAGAAACTTTTTTAAGAACCACGGGGTGCGTGTTGAGGCCGGGGGGGGATCATTATACTGTAAGTAGTTTTCAGCTGCCTTTATCTGATGACCACTGCAGTTCCCAGCTCCGACATGTTTTCAGCAGCATAGATGGTATTATTTATCCAACTGCAGCTGTGTGCAGACATGTCTCCCTCCAGAGCTCAGAGCTACGCTTACCGCCGCCCCTGTGGCCCGCGGAGATTGGCAGGAGGCTGACGACATCGGGCAGCTTTCCAGGCCCTGCAGCCGGGATCGTCCCCAGCCGTAACACCTCATCCTCACCTAGACACCACAGCGCCGGAGTGTGAAAGAAAAAGAGCCCTCTTAATGTTTCATCCATGTAATCCATTTATAGTATAAATTCTGATACCACCATAGTTTTTTTCCCACAATCCCCCCTCCGATTCTATGGAATGCTCTTGCTTTTGCTTTAATTCAGTTGTTCCTAATTAAGCCTTTAGGGCAGCGGAAGCAGAACAGTAGTTAAGTCCCTCATCTATAGGAGCTGGAGTTTCCACTGTCTCATCCTGTAATTCTATCCCACCTAAGCAAAATTACCAGCCTTGTGAACCATATTAAACTCTAAGATAGGAGTCACGAGCGTTTTTTGTTGGAGGAGATGACGTCAGTAACAGTTTTTAGGTTTAGAAAACTTTCATTTGCATTGTGCTGGCAGTATCCCGTGTTATAAAGCAGTGAATTATGTTGTCGGTAGTTAACAGCTGACTGAGAGGTCCTGTCTTGTGTGTCCCAGCATTGGTATTAATGTACATCGTTGCATTCTTGTAAAGTAATGCGCAAGCAGTCGTGCACTGACTTTTTAGTATGCAATGGGATATTTTAAGCTTGCTTTTTTAATTTATTATTACTATTTCTGAAACCGTGCTGACACTTCCCTTTTAACAATAAAGTTCGCGGCGGTCAGTGCATTTGCAGATCTGCAGCCCGGATCAGCCGCAGTCAGCCAGCCATGGGAGGTACGGTTTTCCATTTCGTGTCGGAATGTCAGGGCCGCTCCTTCCTGTCTCTCCCCCCACTCGGTCCCGACGTGTCGGCGTCTGCATGCTGCCCAGTCCAGACCTCTGTCCCTCTACGGCGCGGCCCAGAAAAAGCAGGGCACACCAGGATATGGGCAGCGGGTACATCCACTTTGGCGTTCAGCTCCAGCATGTCGATCCCAAATTTTCCTTCCCAAAAGTTCTTCCCGCACTGTCCAGTCTGTTTTCAGGACTGTATTTTTCCGTAAAGAAGCATTTCTTTGTGCTTCTTCCTAAAAACATGCAGTGGTATTTTTTCTGACTTCTGATTATTCAGAAACACTTTCTGTGCTATATTTGCTATATGTGTGCTTTTCCAACTCGACTTTCTTCGCAAGTTGGCCAGGATGTCATTTGTTTTTCCCTCTATAGTTCTCGACAGGAAGTCACCTGACACATCGATTAGCACGTTCACATTTATGGGCGGCGGTCATTTGAGTGCTCGTAGCTTTGGGCTCCCCCTGGCCGCCGACTGATGTTGCCCCCACACCCCCCCAGTCCTGTCAGCAGTTTCCATGCTTGAGCACCTCTGTGGGGGGGGCTGTGCTTCAGACCACCGCCGGCTCCGTATCGATTTCCCGATAACGGCCCGCGATTGCCCACAATATTGAATGACATGCCAAAGCTTAGAGGTGCAAAGAGCAGCGTAAGGGCCATTCCGGGGGGGGGGAGAGAGATCAGACGTCATGACAGATGGCCGTGTTTGCGTTGTCCGACTTGTGACGCCGAGAGCCTGTGATTAACAGGAAGACGCGAATGCAGCTACGCGTCACGCCAAAGTGTCGCTGGACTTCTGCTGTCTGTCACTCCAGGGTCGGCGCCAGAACAAATCCGACGGCCAAGCCCAAGAGGGAGGGGGGGTAGCAGTTGGTGATCCTTGTCGACTGGGGGGTGGTAATCCATTAAGATGATTCTTTTTGGGGGGACACAGGTGCTCATTTGAAGGGGGTGCCCCCTTGTGACATGACACTGGATCATTCTTCCCACCTTCAAGGTTCCTCCATGCCGACTTCTTTGTGCTGCTCCGCTGATGCTACGCGTTCAGGCTAAAGGTCACCCAGCTAATGGCTTTCGGCTGCCGGGGTCGACCTCACTGGCCCCACAGAGGTGGCATCGTAGCCGCTCTGTTTCACTGCGACCTGGATGTTTTCCCTGGCCAGAGGCCAAAGCTCACCCCATCGACCGTGATTATTCTGCATGATTGCGGACGCTGATGTTGGGCACAGTTCATAATGCCTCATAAATACACGGCTTTAATTACGCTGTTAGAATCATTTCTAATGTCTGTAGGCTTGGGCAGTATGACGGCAATTTGCTGTCCTTCATCATCTTCCAACCCCTTCATCTTACTTTGTGGCCAAGGTTTCAGAATACCACGGTATTTCCAAAATACCGTGGTATACTGGATGATTTCAAAATACCAAAATAATACAAAATACAATCAATAAAAAATACAATCAAAATATCATATAATGTCTGGGCAGCATGACAGTTTCACTGAGCAGGTACCCCCCCAAGCCTGGATTCCGTTTAGACCTATGAAGTGCTTTTCCATTTGTATGACTATTTGCCCATTTAGTCATCTGCTCTGGGACTTAATGACTCTTAAGAAATAGAAGCAAAGTGATGAGTCAGCGCCTTAATCGGCAGCCTTCAGCTGTGTCATGCCCGCATGTAGCTGTCTGTGGCGTGCTTGCTTCTGTTTACATAAACCCACCTAGGTTTTACTAACCCCCCCCCCCTGAAAACGGTGCCCGCCGTGAGCTGCTCAGCTGGTGCTCCGATGCGGCTGCCCCTCTGGTGCCACGAGGAGCTGTAGGAGCAGCCCTGGATGCCAGTGTGATGTGTAGATGCCAGTCTCTCTGGAGCCGCTCTATAAATACTGCCTGCATGCCCCGCTGTAGGGCAGTGCCCACTGCGGCCTCCCGCCCGCTTGTCAGGGACATTAGCACCCCCAGTGTTTTGGGTCGCGGCCTCTCGGCTCCCCGGGGGCCATAAGGGCCGTGGTCCGGCGTGCGCTCGCTGACCCCTCTGCTGTTGTGTGGTACCTCTGATGCCCAGCATGTGGATGTGCGGGGGGGGAGGTTCTGGGTTACGGGCGCCTGCTGGAAAAGTCCCTCCCATTCAAAGGCTTTGTCTTGTGGAAACACGGTACCTTTGACGGTAATAGTGCTGTTTTTGCTGTCTCATTGACCCTTCTCTCCTTCTGTTAGCACTATTATATTTACTGTTCATCTGTTGATTTATTTATTCATTTATTGATATATTTAAAAAGCAGCAAGTGTCCCCTGTACCCTACTGAGAATATATCTTTTCCTTTTTTGATATTTTGATGTCTTGTGTTACATTTAAGCTCAGAATTTTAGCTCCTGCACTATAAAAAGGAAGCGCCCAGCTGTAGCAGGCCTCCGAGAGCTTTCTGGGTAACGGTGTGCCTGCAGGCCTGCCGCGTTCCTCATGTGCTGTGCATTCAGGGGGCAGGCTCATCCTCCCTCCTGCGATTTAACAAGTAGGCCACATCTTAGCTTTCTTAAAGGCTTCTGGGCACCAGTAGTGAATCAGGACATTACTAAGTTTACTTTGACCTAAAAATCTGCATTTCCATTGATGTTAAAAATGGCAGGGTTTATATTTTGTATTTCAGCGTGTATCAATGGGAGCCTAGTCATCACTGTTCTTAAAGATGAAACGGCGCCTCTAATATTGAGATGCAATATAAAATGGAGCTAGTATAATTATAATGAGACTGCGTTGTCCCTTTGAATGCTATTTTGCTGCACAGTTAAATGAATGAATTGGGAATTTTAGTTAAAAGGTATATAGGACTTATAGCTAGTTCTTGTTTGGCCAAGTATACCAAGATCTTACTTGAACAAGGGAGCAATTGTGGCATCATTAGTCTATGAGTGATACGTTTGGATGGTGACATACCGTCATGAAAGTTTAGCGTAAGCTTGTTCACAGAGTGAGACGCTTGTGGGTTTTGTCCCATTGCAGATGTTGCATGTAGCTGAACAATGTAGAAGATGCTCTCCTAACCCAAAGAGCACTGGATAAGTTCCCAGGAAGGCCTGTGTTCTGAATTACAGATGTATGACTCACGGTGAGCCGTGTGAGGGAGACTCTGCCGCTCTTCCTCTTCTCACAGGACCTGGTACCTTTAATAACAGGCTGCTAAGTGCTTCTGTGCAGTGAAATATCCTATCGATAAATTCATGGAATTTGCTGGGAAATTTGAGTAACAAAATGATCAGTTAGCTGCACAATCATCACAAACCCAACGGTGTCTGAGATACACGAGAAGAAATATTGTGGGTAACAACCCCCCCCCCCATCCTGATAGTGATTAGTCAAAGTGAAGGGTAACAAGGAAGTCTGATTGGATTAGCATCTAAGTGCCAGAGCAGACATGGTGTCTGTCTCGCCCCTCGCCCCAGGATTGGAGGTGGCTGCTGGCATCCCCTGCATTTGTCAGACGGCCTCGTTCTCAGGAGACTTCCCCCTCTTCTGCTAATGATTGAAATTCACAGAATTGAATGACTGATGTTGATGGCACTTACATTGTGGAAATGGCTATCAAATTAGCGAATGGTGCCAAGGTGTTGTTCATAGCATGCTAATTCCCGCTCACTGCCATTTTCCTTTCAGCATTTTTTTCCAATCAGTATTCAGTGGAATTTTGGTCAAATCTGCAACTGTCTTTGCTAATGTTTTAATATAATCACCTGAAAGCTGCTGTCTGAGCCCATCTGCCATCCGCCGTGTCGCTCCTGCCCTTTGAGGAACCGTCTACTCCTTCTTCCTTTGTCTTTGTCTGTCTTGTGTCTCCGTTCCATGTCCATCTCCTTTTCTGTAAGGTCTTTAAATACGTTATAAGAGTCACCCTACAAAAATTCTAATGGGTCTCACAGTTTAGTGGACGTCAGGTGCAATAAGTTTATGCTTTTTTTTGTTTTTTGTTTTTTTGAGTGTAATGGCTTCTGCTGCAGTTATGGCAAAGTATCTTGTGGCCTGGTCACATTAATGACCTCAGTTTTACTCAACATATAAAAGTGCAGATGACTAAATACTGAGCATTACTGAAAACTGTCAGAATCAAAATCCGGTTGAGTATGTCGACACATACGGGGAATTTGTCTCTGGTTGTCAGTGGCTCCTTCATGCATGAGGTGCAGACACAGTCAACACAAAGCAAGCTGGAGGACTACAGAGGAGAGGAACCAAGGAACTCCCATTAGGGAGGAGAGAACCTGAGGGGTCAGCTGGCTTCCAGACTCCCCCTGGCCATGATAACATTATGGAACAAACAAACAAACCAACAAACAAATGAGGCCGCTTAGCAAAGTATAAATGTGTGATCATGGTCAGAGCCGAAGTCCATCAGTGAGGCCGTTTTCTGTGCCGGGCCAAGGTCACATTGTATTAAATATTCAGTGTTGTTTTTTGTGCCGTTAAGCCTTTGTCAAATTGACTGTAGGAACCCCTGTATCTCAAAGAAACTGATTTCCCCCTGATGTCTGCGCTCGAATAAATACTGCAGCTACATCTCTGTAACCCACCTACTCAGTGGAGAGTTTTGGAGATCGCATGGTTGGCAGGGTGATGGCTCGGGGACACCCAAACAGGCCGGGGGGAACCTAGAGCAGGCATGCGGCCAGCGGCAGTGTTTACCACCACTAAAACCATGCATCTGTGTTTGGCCCCTGAGGTTTGGGGCCCCCCTGTTGGCCGCAACCGACATTACACTTAGGGGAGCTGCTATGCGACTTTTGGAGGGGGACCCCAGAAACGACAGACAGGCCCCTGCATGTGGCATTCCAGTGCGGTGATGTCACCGAGCACCTGTAAACGCTGGAGGCTTCCCGGGCTGAGGCAGGCCCCGGCGTTCCGGCCCGGAGGATTTCTCCTCACGCCGCCCAAACTCCAGAGGACGAGATAGCACATCCTGTCTGTTTAGCTTCCAGCGGGGTGATTCACCGCCTCTGTGGCGCGAGACCCAAAGCCACGTGGCTAATTGCGTTACTCAAATGAAATGAAAACTGTTTTCCAGGCGAGCCACGTGAATCACTTTCCAATTTCCCATGCTTGTCTGAATTAATGCCATTTATCTCATTGACTGAGGAAACTCTGTTCAATTTCGCAAATTAAATTTTCGACTTAAACCATTTGCAACTTGATCTAATAATGGTCGTTACAGTGGTTGCTTTCCGCCCTGGTTCACGCAGATGCCTGCAGAGGTCCCGTCTCTATGCTCGGGTTATCGTTAAGCAGGCTGCTGTTGACAAACACGGAATATGTGCAGGATGTTGGCAGCCTCGATTACTCATAATGTCTGGAGAGCTGCGATCCAGCAGCCTCGTCCCAGCATGCTTTGCTTTCATTCCGCCCTCGTCCCAGCATGCTTTGCTTTCATTCCGCCCTATCCCACCCCAGGTACCTTCATCTTTGTAGGGTATCTGCTAAATATGCATGAAGGGTCATCTCCAAAACTGTTACACGCCATTAGCGTTACGCTTGATTATAAGAAATCTCATTACAGACTGTTAGTGTCGAGCTGTGAGCCCAATCGGCAAGTAATACAAGAGGCATTTTCTCTAGATACAGTCTGGAATAATTGTCTATTGTACCTTACATGTAGACAAATGGAACTGTGCTGTTTTTCCTCCAGTGGATAATAACCAGGGCTGATATGTTAAAATGAATTGGGGAGTTACTGAAATTGTACCTTGAATTGTATCAGTGTGAATTGTTTTATATTTTTAGATGATGGTTTTACAAAATTAAATGAGAAAAGAAAAATATTTTTACCTTAGAAATTAATACCACCATTACTTACTTTTTGTAAATGACTTCTTGCTATTATTCATGATAAATATGAATAAGTCCAAATGTCCTCTTGCTTTTTTTCTTTCTGATCTTTTAGGGTTTCGACTTTAATCATCCATCCATCCATGATCCATAACTACATGTCTTATTCAGGGTCACGGGGATTCCAGAGTCTCACACACCAGTCACCCACACACCAGTCACACACACACCAGTCACCCACACACCAGTAACACACACACCAGTCACACACACACCAGTCACCCACACAAGCACACCTATGGGCTATTTGGTAACTCCAGTTAAGCTCAGCATGTTTTTGGACTGGGGGGGAATCTGAAGTATCCAGAGGACCCCCCCTGACGACATGGGGAGGACATGCAAGGTCCACACACAAGG
>JAODJU010000002.1:23042899-23061929 GCA_026776725.1 Gnathonemus echidnorhynchus | reverse complement strand
CTTTAGAAGGCCTTCGTTCATTCTCGCTCGTCTTTAGAAGGCCTTCGTTCATTCTCGCTCGTCTTTAGAAGGCCTTCGTTCATTCTCGCTCGTCTTTAGAAGGCCTTCATTCATTCTCTCATTATCTCAGCTCTTTATTCATGTCTCTGTGTCCCCTCTGGGGATGTGGATTTTAAAGATGTTGACGCTTATTAAAAATGTAACTTCTACCCCAGAAATGACTTCCCGAAACAAGGTTAATAAGGAATATTGTCTGTTGCCATGACAAAGTTCTCATTCTGTATGTCTTTCCTAATATACCTTTATACCTTTATTCTCATGCTGCACAGTTCAGGCTGTACATGTTCATCCACGCTTGTGATAAAAAAAAAATTTGGGTAAAAAAATGAGGATAGGAGTTTATATAACAATGCTGTTTATTCAGGGTCTGATTGAAACTCTTCCAGCTAGCGGATCGGAGTCTGTGGCCCCGATGTGTGTGTGTCCGTGTCCGAGCGCCGGTGCTGGACCGCGTTCCTGGAGCACCGCCCTGGAGGTGCCATTAGCGATGCGCTAACGCGCGGCACGGATCTGGCGCCGGCCTGGCCCACTCCAGCCCTCCCCACAACATGTCGGACCCGGGGCCCTGCTAAAATAATCAGAACATGGCCGAATTGCAAATCAAGTTTGTCCGCCTCGTCCAGCGAATGAAAGATTCATCAGTGTTTGCGTGTTCGCTGTTGACTCCATCAGCACTGGCCTCTTCGTTAAGGAAAGAGACGTGTGCCTTTGTGACCTCAGGCCATTTTCTGCTTTTATATTATTAGTGTAATAGCGATAGTAGTTATTATTGCATATTAGGAGTATTGGCTTAACAGACGCTTTAATCCAAAGTTACATTCTTTATTTTGTCTTTTTTGGGGAAACAGAGCCAGACAGTCTTTGGAGCAATTAGGGGCTAAATGCCTTGATCAGGGGCCAAACAGTGAAATCATTTTGCCAGCCCTGGGATTTGGACTTGTGACCTCGTGATCAGCATCCCGACCCGCTGGGCCACACACTGTCCCTATGAACATGCCAACATGCTTTGGGTCGGGTCTTGTCGGTTGAGCTGTGCTTCATTTTTTTTTGTAGCCCTTGTGTTTTGACTGTCCTCACACGCACATGGAATGCTGATGCACTTGTGACTGTAGTCTAAACAGCTTCCTGTACGAGACGCCTGGAGATAAAAACTTTCCCCGTAACCAAGGACCGCAAGTCGTGTCTTATCCGGGAAACGGAGCCCGTCTTGTGCAGACGCTCTCGTCCGAATGATGATTCACCGCTCGGATGAATATTTGCAGAATAACTTCAGGCAAGGGGGGGGTGGGGATGTTACACCCATCCCCGTTGTTAGAAACATTTGACTTTGAGCAGAAGTTCGGCGTCTCTCTGGGTGCGTTCCTCTTCTGCTTCTTAATGAGCGAATGGCTGGTTTGAACAATACCGCTCTGCGCTCAGGGGCTGTAGACTGCTCCTGCCTCGGCTGCTCAGCCTTCCTGTATAATTAGCCGTAGCGTCACAGCAGCCCTGTACGGACGGCGCTCTGGCCAGACCATTACCGTTTTCATTCAAATATTCTTGTTTATTATTATTCAGTGGAATGTTTTTTTTTTCTCTCTCTCTCTGATCCCAATAATGTGGGAAAATAAAATTACCTTTTAAATCTTCCCCTTGCTGCCTTATAGAGCTTTTTTTAAAACTATTAAACTTTTAAAACTATTATAGAAAGATATTCATGCAAATAATGAAATCCATAATGATAAGTAGTTTTCTAACTACAGATGGATGAAACCAATGAAAATGTCTCTTGTACTTCCCCGCATAGTAAGTCCTGATATTTTATTCATTGTATAAATTATTTATCCCATACTGTTGAGCAAACCTGTTCCAGAAAATTAACAAAAGAAACATTTTTCTGTACTTGCAGCTGTTCTTGTCCACGTCTTTATTTCGTAGACAACGTAAAATATTAAACACCTGCGAAATGAAGCAGATGATCTGGTGTCATCTGACGGTGCTTGATAATGCAGGTCGGTCCCTCTGAGCTCGCGGGGGGAGCTGTGTGATATAGGGATATAGGTCCCCCTCACCCAGAAAGGAGGACAGCTCTTTGTCCCATTGGCTGTGGTCCAGAATGGTCTTGTGTTTACTGTCTTATATGGGAACCAGTAGCAGCGATTCCTTATCCGACTGTGACGCCATTGTAATTTAGTGTCCTGCCTAACATGTTACACTGGGGAACATCTGCTTGGCTTTTTAAAATGGTTAATATTAATGCCATACTTGATCTCTCCCCGCAGGTCTACAACTTTTCATACATTTTGCATTATGGCTTCATGTCTATGGTATTAAAGCTGGGTACTTTATGGATATCAATAGGCTGTGTGTGTGTGTGTGTGTGTGTGTGTGCGTGCCTTTGTGTGTGTGTGTGTTCTCTCCCACTGTTTTGGAGAGAAACCCTCAGGTTGATTTAACTGAAACATTATGGAGAGTGTTTCGACATCAGCTACACCAGTTTCCCTGAAGCTATAACACTTACAGAAGATTTTTGCGTTCAATTAAACAGTTTATGATTTTACTGAATTTGATATCATAACACTTTTGTATTCCTGTTTGAACTTTAGAATGCTGAGGTCAGTGGGAGTAAGTGTGTTCCCAGCTATTTTAGGAGGACATAATCCCAGACTCCTTTGCTGGCACCATCCCGAGCGGTTCGGCACATCCGATTGGCCACGTGAGCCCAATGTGTTCTGATGGCACCTTAGGGAGAGGTCTTCCCCCCCGACACATGGCCAGGGCACGACGCCGGCTCACGAAAGTCATTTGCTCACGGCGGGAACCGGGAACGCGAGCGATGCAGCTCGTGACAGCCAGCTAAGCATCTTCCTCAAGCTGTCAAACTCGAGACAGGCCTCACTGTATTAACCCCTGTGGCAACGTGAGGCGTCGCCATGGCAATGGAGTCGCGCATTGCAGTCGCTTTTGTCAGCTGCTGTGTTTGAGTACATACCTGCCAGCTCAGCACTGTATACTGTTTTCCTTGTGTATATATAGTTACCGTTTGATGATTTTCCAAAATGTCAGCCTGTTAAGTAAATGATTAATGGATTTATTTCTGGTCCTTTTTATTTTGTAAGTCTTTTATTCCAGTTCCTACATCCAGAGAATTCACGATTTAGAGAGATTTATCTCAGACAAAACAGAAATTAACCTCTCCGCGAATTTCTGTGACACACACAGATTTTTTTTTTCTTTTTTGTGCAGTATTTCATTTACAAAGCTCATTAGTAAAACATGGCATACTCAAACACCCTTAGACCGGTCGTAATTTGTGAAGATTAGTGTTACAGGAAGCAGTCAGGGCTAAAAGTGATATTGCTACTTCAGAGACAGCAGCCCAAAAGTCGAGGAAATAAACCATTTGGCAGAGTTATGGCCCATGAGCCGGTCATTCTAATTACACTGTAAATCTGTACCAGATGACCAAAGCTCATTTTCCAGCATCAGCAAGGCTTCTGCTCTTCTCTTTGCGCATGGTTTAGAAAATGTATTTTATGTTGCATATATGATGCATACTAATTGTTTTGCTACTTTTTTGTTGCTTTCTGACATCATTGTATGATGTATTACAGTTTTCATTGTTTCGGTTTGTCCCCGAGTTATATTAGGACTTTAACTCTCCTAGTAGGCCACTTGATCTTCTCAGTTTTCACTAGGGATTTTCTACCACCAAACCAGCCCTGGTTCGCAGTCAAAGTGTAATAAGCAAACAGGCACGAGAGATCACTCTGTCGTGGAGCAGAGGAGGTGATCCGTCTCTCCAAATCGTACCATAAAACATTAATACACCCGGCAATCCGCCTCGTCCGAGACAAACTGCCGTGTGACTGCACCATATGTTTTAGGTGTCACTATGAATCACGTCTACGGGGACAGGAGGCAGCATGGGAAGCCTTATCCGGGGTGACGTGTGGCTCCGAATGGAAAGCAGCATGGCTCTGTACAGCTGTGAGACCCGTAAAGGCAGTGTTCACCAACCCGGTCTGTCCACACACCCGGTCCGGTATGTGGACTGTCTGACATGACGCTGGGAGAGACAGTCTCTGGGTCCCCAAGGACTGGATTGGGAAACAGTGCTAAGCAGGTATCCAGTGTCATTAGCGGGCGGTCAGGTCACTGTTGTCTAGTAAGAACGCATACTATCCGTCTGAAGCGGTCAGAACCGCTTTGTCCCAACGATCACATTTTACTGCATCTAACCCACCTTCTATACCATAGCAACTCCGATATGCTGGCCAGTGTTATTTCTCTCTGCCGCTACATTAATCGCTCCTGCGTTAATAAAGTGGCAAGAGCGAAATGAGTCAGTGCGCGAAATTATCAACTTGGATTGGAAGAAGTCTGGATCTTAGGCCAAGAGCGCTGATGTCAAACGGGCAGTAACGTTCTGCAGTGTGTATTTTATTATTCTGCTGGATCAGTCCTGATCGATCAGCATTTTTTTTGTGTGCACATCTATCTCAGCCAAGGATGGCACAAGCATCAGTGGAGGAAACAGGAGGTGGCGAGACGCAGAGCTGTGTGTCTGTTTCTTTGTTTTCATATGTTTTTCTGTGTGTGGAAAATATCTCTTCTAGTAAAGAAAACCCAATAAAGACTCACAGCGGGATGTGTCCATGTCGCCTAAAAGACAAATCGTTCTTTCCATCTTTTTTCGATCGAGGGATTTTAGTTTTTCATTTACAAAGCCGTATGCGAAATGTAACGGGAAGAAATATTTGAAATGACCAAGCGGGTGGATTGCATCTTTTTGATTGTGCGTGTGGTGCCCGGTGGGTAATGTCTACAGAGGCGGTGACGGGCCTGTCTGTCCGCAGGTGAACACCGCCATGCACGAAGCCAAGTTGGTGGAGGAGTGTGATGAGCTGGTGGAGATCATCCGGCAGAGGAAGCAGGTCATCGCCGTCAAGATCAAGGAGTCCAAGGTACAAAGCTACAGACCCGCAGCATTCGCGTGTCCCAAAGATGCCTGGGAGTCACAATTGTGTAAATAAGAGGCTCCTTTGTCTGGAATGTCTCGAGCTGAGGGATGACACGTGGCATAGCTGTTAATCCTGGACGCGCTCGGTGGCTGCCACTCCGGCTGCGACGACGGGGGGGGGGGACGTTGTCAGCGTCTCTCGCTGCGTTCTGTCAGCCAGCGATAAAAGCGGCTGATGTTTAGCCTGGCGCCATAAGCGTCGGCGTGGTGACTTCGCGCATCACAGTGGCGTGGGAAGATTCGCAGCTCGGGTAAGCTTGGCCGGGTCCTCACACCCGTCGTTTGTTCGCTGGACCTGCTGTTGGCCCCCCGGAGGTGCAGCACTGCCCCTGCCCGCTCCCCCCTCCTTTGCACGTATGGACAGATCATTTGGAGCAGGAACAGAACATTGGGGGGGGGGGGTTCATTCTTCCCTTTATAAATAGTCCTTTGCCTTTATATTATTAAGTTGCGTCTCCACCAATATCAAACTCTCTCCAACTCCATCGAGTTGGAGGATGCCAGGAGGGTGGGGCGGGTGGCTGGGGGGGGCGCTGCTCTGCGGCAGAACCGATGCGATTATGCGCCCAAGGGCCCCGGGAAGCTCGGCTCCGACGCGCTGTGAAATCACAAGTCCCCCCCCCACTGTCCGGCGGGACCGTCCCCGTCGTCGATAATCTTCTTCGCCATAAACAGGGGAGGGCAGCTGCAGTCGGGCGGTGGAGCACTGAGACCCTCACCCCCCCCCTTCATGTGAAGGAGTCTGCATGCATCTTCCAGCCCAGAACCCGTGGACCGACCTTACAGGACACGGAGCAGCTGGCTATTGAACCGACTCCCGGTGGCTGCCTCCTTCCCGCTAATCCGTGGCACAGAAGACACAGATTTCCATGTCAGCTTTAACTTCGCCAGATGATGTGCGAGGCGACAACTTCCAAACATTTTAAAGGAGCAAAACAGTCCCATTAGAAATTCTGTAATCCATCAGTATTAATGCGGCTTATGTCATCTGAGCTCACCAAGAGAGCGAAGGAAAGAAACCAGGCGGGTCTGCCGGATCCTTTCTTGCCAGATTGCATATTTTTAGATACGTTCATGTCAGAAGAGCTGTTTAAAATGTGAAAAAAGTTTCTGTAACAGTGGTTTAATTTCTTGTGGACTTCCAGCATTAGATGAATCCAAAAGCTGAACAAAACTGCAGTCCAAAAAAATGAACGTAGGACCAGGCAGCTCCTCGAGATGCAGTCAGTGGAATGACCAGTCATACTGGAATAGCGGCACTGGTTGTGTGCTGGGATCGCTGGTTTGATTGGCTCTACCAAACCACCCAAGGCTGCCAGACTGATCCTTACTGAGCTCAGACAATTTTGAAGTCACAGATGTGAAATGAATGACCCAAGAGAGAACTCAGAATCTGCAGTTACGGTCTCTCGTAACTGCAGTATGTCTAACAGTAACCACATGTACTATCAGAATATCTGCAGTTTTTCATAGCCTCTCATAGCTGATAATTTGTCAATATATGTGGCCAGAAATACTAATAATGAATGGAATTGGTGAAATATGCCTCTCCAGGGCTGACTGGGATGTTCCCAG
This sequence comes from Gnathonemus echidnorhynchus, assembly GCA_026776725.1. Lineage (NCBI taxonomy): Eukaryota > Metazoa > Chordata > Actinopteri > Osteoglossiformes > Mormyridae > Gnathonemus > Gnathonemus echidnorhynchus. The sequence goes on along the minus strand of JAODJU010000002.1, from coordinate 23,055,292 downwards.
CATCTTCTTAAGGCCAGATGTTCTGTGTAGTAATGTTTGACTGATCTGAACTATTAACAAAATGTTTTGTTTTCAATTAAATTGTATTTTTATGTTTCTTCATACTTTGTTTGTAATCAGCTAGAATGAATATATCTGCAAAATGCATCGGTTTTTCGTACGAGTAGCGTGAGGCATCTCTGATTTTCTTTAGAAAATAAAATGAATATAACTAGATTAGCTATCAACCCTTTAATTTAGTCCCAAGAGAAAATCATCTTTACAAATCCCCATGTCATCTTCGGTTTATGGATTGCAGATGATTAATCAACAGGATCATAAATTCCTAAGACAAGTCTGAAACTGCAACATAACATGGAAAATGTACTTAAGTGATTCTTCACTAATGCTTGAGTAGAACATGTAAGGCAGATGGAGTTTGGCTGCATGCTTCTTTATTCCCTTGAGATTTGGTCTGAGATTAATTCATGTTGCTGCTTTTCATTGCTGTCTTAAGATCAACGTTGGGAAGTTTGCCCTTCTATTATCGATGTGAAAACAGCTCGCAAGAGGTCAGCTGAAAAGAAAATCAGATCAGATTTTCCTCTGAAATGAGATGCGTTGTGTGTATATGCTACAAATGTAATATAGCTGGAAAGAGAATTTTGAGAAACTGGCACTCTTTAAAGTTAGTTGCTCTTTGATTAAAGTCTGGGAGGGCTGTATTTGGAGCTGAACCCCTCTCCCACCCCAAAACCACATGCATCTACTGTCATGGTTTTACTGCTGGTCTGTATCCTGGCGCCCCCTTCTGCCTGTGATAATGATTGCCAGCCTTCCCCCACCATCCAGACCTTGGGCTCCTCCAGATCTCCTTCCTCCCCTTGAATCCTGCTCCGCTGTCTGCTTCTAGGTGATGAAACTGCGCAAGCTGGCACAGCAGATCGCCAACTGCCGGCAGTGCCTGGAGCGCTCCAGCGCCCTGATAACACAGGCCGAGCACAGCCTGAAGGAGAACGACCACGCCCGCTTCCTGCAGACCGCCAGGAGCGTCGCCGAGAGGTCAGCGCGCATCACCCCTGCCGTCTGTGTTCCTTTGCGTCCGAATCGTGTGGAGCCAAAGAGAAATGGAACCGATGTCCTGGCTCGAACTTTGCTGAAGCTAAGCTGAAGCTGGGCTGCTTAGATTTTGGAGAGAGTGAATGCAGATCCAGGCTTCCTTTGTCCATCCGCTTCTACAATCCTCACTTTGTGGCCTCTTTTAGGGTCGCGATGGCAACGGCATCTTCCCAGGTCTTGATCCCAGACGTCAACCTCAATGACGCCTTCGACACTTTTGCTCTGGATTTCTCCAGGGAGAAGAAGATTCTGGAGGGTCTGGATTACTTAACAGGTGAGGGTGTCTGCATGACTTTTTAACGTGAGCTTTAAGATACAATTTGCAATTTAATGAACACAGATATTGATTAGGCAGGGAGTATTTGTAGTAATGTAATTTATTTTAAAGAGCATGCATGTATTACCTTGGGAAATTTGCTTAGATGCTGACAGAGGCATTTGCTTTCCTGCAAAAAAATGCAAATTTATTCAAAGGAAGGTGTCTGTCTCATGAATTCATTTGAAGCAAACCTCTGCCCACTTGCTGTCCAGCCTTGACTAATTATCTCTCTCCCCCCACAATCCATCACGGAGCAGCTCCGAACCCCCCTGCCATACGGGACGAGCTCTGCACCGCCTCCCACGACACCATCACTGTCCACTGGTCTTCTGAGGATGAGTTCAGCGTCATCTCCTACGAGCTACAATACACCATCTACACGGGCCAGGCCAACTTCATCAGTGAGTGACTCTCGCTGAGGATTCTGGGAGATGAATGCCGCACACACTGTAATGCAGGCTAACAGTTTGCCTGCACACAGCCACTGTCTATAGTTGCTGTGGAAGCTGGAAGTTAGTATCGTAAAGGAATCCCTTCGATTATGTATCTGCATACATGGCAATCATTCGCAGGTCATGTTTGTGGACTTTTTAGAGGTACTTTCAGAGGCCACATAGACGGAGTGCACCTAGACTTTGTGGAAACCTGAAACCAGCACAACCTCAGCGTGTCATTGAAAGGGGAACCAGGCGAAGCACTTAAACTCGATGTTCAACCGGATGGTGTCGCTTACGCCTGCTGTTTAGCTACCTTTGCAGTTGGGGTCAGTCCACCTTTATTTCTGTCAAACAATGGGCAGCTATAAAAGAAGCAATGATGAACTTTGCAGTACTATTGTGAGTCACTGTGAATGCAAAGCCAATGATAATAGCAGGCTTATGTTTGTGAAGGGCTTGTCCATACCATTCAGTCATATCTAGAATACTAATACTGTCAGCATTTTGTTCTATTCTTGGGGGGGTTGGGGTCACAACTATAGTTGTCTTTCTGTCAGTACAAGGTCAAAAAATAGTACCATGGCATTTTAGACTTCCTTTTAAATCGCTCCAGCTAACCAACACTGAAAGTTTAGAGTTTTAGCCTTTCATATTTCATATTTTATGTATCTCTTCATCAGAAAGTGACAGAATGGTTGGTATGTCCGTCCTGGACTTTGAGTTGGGGGGCTGTGTTTTTCTGGGGAGAAAAAAAATTAGCTCTCCTGGCAAGACAACGGCGGATTAGAGTTTCTCCTGGATGAAAAGCGATCCCCCCCAATTCCTCACTGGCTTTCTCAGTGCGGCACCACCAGGTCCGATATCGCGCTGGCAGAGCCGCTGAGCGCCGACGTGGCTGGGGGCCCAGACGCATAGCAGTAATGGCATGTCGGGCCCTCGAGGGAGGTGAAGCAGCGCAGGAGAGAAACGCATTTATCCCCATTGCTGAGCTTCTGCTATTGCTCCTTGGACAGAGTCACTTAAACGTTTCTCACTAGTAAGTTATCTGCGGCATATCTTTCCTCTCCCTGGGGTGCGGGGGGGGGTGGGGGGGGGCATGTATACCAGTTTCTTTGCATCCACAAGCCCACAGAGCCGAGTTCTTCTTTGAGGAGAAAAGGCAGCTGAATGCAGCGGATGCAAAAAATACCTGTCTGGAAGCAACATGACATCATCAGAGCCTGGGCTGGATGTGCTTCGCAGCAAGACCTACAAACGCGTTCGCTGACTTTGAAAGTTCCTACTGTTTCGTGAAAACGATTGATCTTGGATATTAAAAGTTGCCGGTTTTAAAAGCGCCCTGTGAATGTGTAGTCAGTGACTCGTATAGCTCAATAAAATTCTGATACGGGTTTTGGCCCATGCCGACTTTTGGATCAAATGTGTCCAATTAAGCAGTTGGCTTGCACAGACACGACCATCCTCTGGGGCTAATTAAAAGAACAGGAGCGCGCCATGAGCGATCCTGACACCTGGAGGCGCCAGAGAGCTCCGCTTTCTGCTGCATTTTCGGTAGAGTCAAAGTGGCTGCCGCTGTCCCTTGACCCAAGCATCTGTCCACACGGCGAGTGCTTCTTAGTTGTGTGCCCAGGAGAACACTAAGGTTGCTTTTGGGAATTTTGAGTTGAATCTCACCATGAACATGTGCCACTTGATTCAACAAGCGCATGGCCTTTGACATCCCTATAATCCAGCTTATGATGATCCTACCCACTCTTGCGGTTTGGTTAATTTCTCTTAATTCCTCGCATTTTATTTCACCTCTCGTATTGTTCCTCTTTAAATATTCAAGCTCTCCCATCCTCATTGAATATACAGTTAAAGAAAAAGGCTAAGCCCTCTTAATCGCGATCGATATTACATTCAGTGATTAGACAGTTGATCCTGTTTATCCACAATGCCCATTATGGACGTGCTCGAGTTCGCCGTGGTGTCAGTGGTGTAGGCGAGCTCTGGCCGGCTCTCACGCGCCTCTCAGGAGCCTTGCCGCTCCCTCTTCCCCATCATCTCTCTCAGACGTTGATCCCAGAGGCACCTGGGGCATCTCAACCATCCAGTCACCTTCCAGCCGTAAACAAGGAGGAACAAAGCAGTATCTATGACCATCCTGTTATCCAGCACAGAGCCATGTTGTCCCAATGCCTGTTAAATCATTAGAGGTCTGATGGGTCACTGAGTATCTTTCAGGACCCTTCATGGTTCTGGGTTGTCGCCTCCTGTAAAATTTGAATACATTCCCCTACAATTCCTCCAAAGCACACAGCCACAGTTTATCTTCCATTTGAAATTAGTTTTAATATTTAAAATGCACTCGAGGTTCTGTTTCTGCCATGCGATATATACCCCCCCCCCCGCCGCTATATTTATATTCACGAACAGGCACTCAGATTTTTACTTGTACATGTTGCTGTCTTGCTACTCAATAATTCAGTAACTGTTGATGCTGAAAGAGACATTAAAGTCCTTTATACATCTTTTTTTGTTTTTTTTTTTTGCCAGCAACAGTAACAACATGGTTGAAGTTGGTCACTGCCTGAATCGTGTCTCTGTACTGTCATGGTTGGTGTTTCATTACTGGATGAAGTGTCCTTGAGGTGTGGCATGGAGACCGGACAGGCCTAAGTAATGCTGACACATTTTATTTTAAATCTTAACCTGGTTTCCATTCCCGCTGCCATTATATCTGTTACTGCTCCAGCGGTGAGGATGACTGTCACCCCATACAGAGGTTGTCCATCCCACAATTTTGTGCAAATCCTTCATGGTTCAGCCGGCAAGCATATTTGGGGTTATGCTCCTCTTGAGGGCTGTTGCCATTGGAGACACTATAAGTTTTAGAAGCGTAGAAGCATATTTACCGAGGTCTTCAGGCACTCGCTGGTTTTGTACACAACCCAGGCAGGATTCAGTCTGCTGCGTACGACTCTGTGATTACCACATTATATAATATCTGCTGCTCTAAGCTCAGCCTATCCCGTTATAGAACTCCTGATACCCACAGCAGCTGTACAAGGAGCCGTGGTCCCTTGAGAGCCGGAGATTCCAGCAGATGCCAGTTTTGAAATTTTTATCTCAACGGGTTGTTCCAAGTTATCAGATGAACTTGCCCACGGCAGCAACTGTGCTCTACGTCGGATGACTCTCCCTCTGGTTTTCACCTTCCTGCGAAAGGGAAGATAACAGAGGAAGCCAGAACAGCTCCTGTCTCACCCTGACCTCTGTCCATCCGTCCCCAGGTCTGTATAACTCGGTGGACAGCTGGATGATCGTGCCCAACATCAAGCAGAACCACTACACGGTGCACGGGCTGCAGAGCGGAACCCGCTACGTCTTCTTCGTCAAGGCCATCAACCAAGCGGGCAGCCGCAACAGCGAGCCGGCACGGCTCAAGACCAACAGTGAGTGGTCCCTTCGTCGAACCCGCCGTCTGGTGTGGCGTGTAGGCCGGGCAGATGCAGGTTTCACTCCTGTAGCTCAACTGGGAAGGAACTGCACTAACACAAAGGTTGTTGGTTTGAGTCCCAGGAAGCAGTTATAAATTGTAACCCTATACTGTAGGTCGCTTTGGAAAAAAGAATCAAATAGATGAATAAATCTAAGCTTCCCAGGTTTGGTAGGCGGGTGGTGTTTGGTGGACACCCCCTAAAAGCCAGCACTATCAGGTCCTTTAAACTTGAGGTCTGTTGCCTGGTGCTCTTTTTTAGCAGACAATGGGAGGTAAAGCGGATTACTGGGTGTAGGGGTGAAACCCAACATAGCTGGATCCAGTGGAGAGCAGCCACACAATGGTGAATCTGCATTATGGAACCGGCCAAGGGTGAAAGCCTTACACCATCTCCCCACCGCCACGCGGCCCTGACACCCGCTTCTCTCCACATCAGGGTGTCTGCAGTTCCGCTTCAATGGGTTCACTCTCCTTCAGAAGGTTCAGAAGTCCTTGTCCTGTAGATCTTCACACCTAGGCAGTTCAATAGCTTCTCTTTTAGCAACAGACATTCCTGTTTCCTTAACTTGCCAGCTGCAGATTGAAAGTCTTGCTATAATTCTGAATTTTCTATATAAAATAGTACTTTTGTATGTGCTTAAATTAAAGAAGACCTGATAGTGTGGATTTAATCACCTAATATACATTATATAAAACATGAATTATCCTAAATCTCAAATATGTATGAGTATACAGTAGTGAAAATGGCAGCAAATATTCATAATTTGTGTACAAATAGGTGGTCCAAAGCATGCCACATATTATGCAATATTTGGAGAGATTTTCATGATCTACCAAAATATGCACTTTTTCCCCATGCTGTTATGCAAATCTATGTATTAACAATGACAAAATTAGTTTTATGAAGGTGGCTGTTACTGAAACTCAGAAACTTGTAAGAGTGTTTATTTACAACTGAAAACAAAGGTGTTTTAATGATTCTTTTATAGTCGCCCATGTTTGTTCCAGATTTGACAAAGATGAGTTTTGATCCACTAACTTGGTTAGATTCTGAATTTATGCAGGTGGCATACTGCTTGCTTATGTTGAAATAACATTGCATAGTTCACCCTTTGAAGAAAATATCCAGAACCATAAATGTGCTGCTTGATGATGAGGCTCCATAGGTACTCTGTGGGATTCAGCTTGGGTGAAGATGCTGGCTGCTCTATCAGATGGTCATGTTTGAAGCCCAATTTCATTAAGTACTCTTCTGTTTTCTTGGCAGCATGTGATGGAGTATTGTTATGCATAAATATCATGTTTTATCTTAATGCCAAAGGATTGCTTGTCCATCATGGCACAAAGTTGCTTTTCAGAAATTTAATATAAGCATTTGCACTCAAATTCACACCTGCTGGATTTTGCCAATGACCAATCAGCTGGACACCAGTTATTACAGCCCAAAACATCACATCACCACCTCGGTCTCAGAGGATGAGGTCTGTCTGTCGGGTCAGTCTGGGTCCATTCTACATGCTTTACTCTTTAACTGCCAGTTCAGTTCAGTTCTGGTCAAATCAGACATAGATATTTTCCAGGGTGGCAGAGAATCAGCACCAGCCTTGTTAAATATCTCTTTGCTATTGGCTAACGGTTTTTTTGTTAGAACTTGCTTAATGAGGAAGAATTTACCGTGCAAAACAACCATCATTTCCCCTTATCGTACCATTATCTATTTGCATTTTATTCTGCTAGATGTTTCTTTATAGCGCAGTGGTCTCTGCCATTCATCTTGGGAATTTCAAGTGTTGATTTTTCCATTGCTGATGTTCTTAATTACTGTTTTCTGCATCATGTGAACAGTCATTTTTAAGAAATTTACACAACCAGCTTTAATACCATGCCACAACACGATTTTGGGGAAAAATGCATACAGTATGGCTGTAACACTGGGACAATTGTAACATTAAATGTTTCCTTTGCAAAGAAAATGCGGACGTGCCATATCACAACTGTGCAAATAAGGCATCATCCCCTCTAAGTGTACGGATTTTGAACAAGATCCACAGCTCCAGTTTGAAGATATTGCACAAGCCTTTTATTATGGATTAGTTTTTCACACTTTGACCTTGCTTTCCTTATGAAAGGCCCTTTGATCACACCCAAAGTGTGGTTAAACATGTTAGCTGTCATAATCAGCGTTTTGTCTACTTCAAGCTGAGTTTTGAAAGGTAGCAGCATGTTGCGTTTTTGAGAATTTCAAACATGCGAGGTGGTCAGTGGGGGGAGGCAGTAACACGATGTTGCAGTTGTACTCGCTTTGAAAGCACATCAGACATAACCTAGTCCAGAAAAATTATGTCACTCTTCTATTCAGTAATTATTATTACATTGTGTATTTTAAACAGGCTGTTATGTAAAGTGTTTTTTTAATCTGTAAATATCTAGTTAACCAGTAATATAACTATAATATCCTAGAAGAATACTCCACTCAAATGCTTGTGATTGATTTTCAAAGAAGGTTTGGTCCACTAAAAGAAAAATTACTAAATAATGTTACAAAGAATTCACTACATTGTACTACAGGTTTGTTTAAATTATAAATAATGTGCGTTACAACTGTCCCCTGCATGAGGACAGATCAAACAAAAATGCACCTTGTCTGTAAACACTTATTGTAAACCATATGAACAATAGATAGAGATTCTTCTCCTTGGTTTTAATACTAGACAGATGGAAGAAACATTTAGTAGGAAAGACTGATGTTTTACATCTATGATTTTTGTGGGAGAATGCAAAAGTGTTACAAATGTATTCAGTCTACTCAGGTGCAGCAATCAATGAAGTTCTCACAGGTGACGCCAATAACTGTCATCAACATCCTGGCAAAGACTTAATCATGAACATGCATCATGAACTCACAAACCCTTTTGCATAATCGTGTGGCACCTAGTGTAGATGATAAACCATTTTGTATGTAATGCGGAGGCATGTATCCTTCAGCTAATAGCAGAGTTACAGTGTGGCACAAATAGAATCCAGTGTCTCACGGTCACTTTGGGGCACGGATGGAGCGGGAATGTGGGCATCTGCTTCAGAGCATTGAGGAGGCAGATGAAGATCTGACCTCTTCTTGGGACCTGGGCTCTCATGATCCCCACTCTGACCCATGGGGGCAGGTACAACATATCATCCTCCCCCCCCCCCCCCCCACCCGCAGTGACATGTCATTTGTCCGTTTGTCAGTCCCCAAGGTATAGGTGACTTTTGCTCCAATTCTCAGCCATGGAGCCCCAGAGCAGTGCAGCTGTCATTGAGTACTCTGATTACTCCAGCGTGAAATCACGCAATTCTGTTTCAGAGAGGGAGAGATAAAGACACAGGAATTAATTTCATTTTTGATGGCCCATATGGCATATTTGCCTACTGCTCTTCGATTCTGTCAGTAAATTGACCGTGATACCTGGTCAGACCTGGGACATATGGCCTGCAATTGCAGAACCCATCAGATGATGGATTTGGAGTGGTGTGGTGAAGGGTTATGAGATTAAGATGAATTAATCATGATGTAGGAAGGCAGGGAAGAGGTGGCTGGCCACAGACGGGGTTATTGAACCTCTTTACCTTCATCACACCCAGCATGACAGTGTGTTTAAGCGCAGTGGGGGAGGGAGACAAATTGTTGGCTTAATTGTATGTAATTTTAAACTTTCCCTCTTGTGTGTTCCTCTGGGAATTCTCTGCTCCATAGTGCACCAGCTGGTACAAAGCCATGTGACGCACATGCACTTAGTGTGTGCAGTGCCAGTCAAAAGTCTGAACACACTTGCTTTGATGCATTTGTTTCTATTTCAGCTGTTATTCACCTTTTAATTTTCTCAAATTTTTACCTCTTCAGAATATCCCCCTTTTCCTTTGATGACAGCATTGCAGACTCTTGGCATTCTTTCAACCAGCTTCCAGATGTAGCCGCCTAGAATGCTTCTCCAACAATCCTGAAGGAGATTCTGAAGTTTCCTCAAGTCCTGGGCACAACTTGGCTACCTTGCTCTTACTCTTCAATCCAACTCATCCCAAAGCAGCTCAATAGGGTTTAGGTGGGGGGGCAGGTCATCTGTCACAGCACTCCATCTCTTTCCTTCTTCACAAGGTGATGCTAAGTAGCTACAAAACCTCGAGGTTTGCTTATGCTCATTATCTTGTTAAAAAACAAATGATTTTCATCAGGTGTGTACAGACCTTTGACTGGTACTATACACTTGCACAGAAGCTCACCTTTGATCAGTGGCTGAACTGGCACTGCAGCCAGTGGGATTGTCATGCATAGTCCGCGACCTTCAGGGGGGACACTCGTACAAAAACATGCCGTCGAGAGAGTGTCCCCAACCCCCCACCAGGTAATCAGACAGAAACAAGCCCCAGAGCTCCTGCTGAGGAACTTAGGATGAACAGCCTCGTGGGAGATTATCTACAGCGTGTAATTTTCTGCTGAATAACAAAAATGTATGTATATGAGCAGAATAAATATAATGCATTGATTAGCGGAATATTACATGTATGCTGTTAAGAGGGAAACCCCTTGACTGCATGACTGTGTTGGGTGAGCTGGAAAGATAATGGGCAGGATAAACTGGGAGATAAGTTTAAGGTTATCCTCAGTCCGAGCATTTTTACTCATTCATTCATTGAGTGGCAACTCAATATTTTTCAGTCAAATATTGGCATATTTCTATGTCATGTCAAGTGTGTGGGAATTTTTGCATGTGATTGGTCTGTTCATGTAGGGATGATGATGTGTTTTGAATGCTCTTGGCTGGTTTTAGTTTAAACGTCTGTATGCTTGGGGGCACTGGGAGAGCACAGTGGACTGACTGTGTCTTGAGAGAGAGAGCCAGTCTGTACATTCTACTACTCTTTTTCAATAATGAGAGTTGGTTTCAAGTCCAGTTGGTTTCCTTAACATTTTTGGCTTGTGGCTGCGAGCTTCTTGGCCGGTCCCTGAACTTTGCTCGAGACTCTGTCGTTGTATTGACACGTTCCTGTTCACAGACCTCCTCCTAGGCTGTGATAGAGAGCGTGTCGTTGTGTCAGGAGCACGCGGGTGTTGAACCCGCTGGCCACAAAGCCAAGACGAGAGTGTTCAGTGATCCAAGCCGCGTCCACCTGCCGTCTCAAGTTCGCCACAAAACTTCAGAACCGTGACAAAGCTGCCCAAGGCCTGTACTCACATTAACACTGATGGTTAGCCGTGACTTCCTGCCAGCACTGACATTAGTCATGTAGGTCTCATTGTCAGTAAATGTGCTAAGGGGTTTAAAATGGTCACCTTGAACCTGGCCAGGGATTTTTTTTTTGGTGAATTTATATATATATATATTTTTTAATATATTCCCGGTAATCATTTTCTGGGGGCACTGACGTTCTCGGGTGCCTATGTCCCTAAGCGTGACGACGTGGTGGCTGCAGACGGGGTATGGCACCCTCCCACCGCCCATCCAGCTCTCTGCCCCGGACGCAGGCAGCTTCCCGGCCGGCCCTGATAGCCGCGTGGCCTCCACAGGGTCCCCGAAAGCCAGGATCGCACCGCAGTCGGGAGGCGGCTGCGCTCGCAGCGATAAGCAGTTCAAAGCACTGAGCGTATTATTGTAATTGACTTCCTGCAGTACGCCGCCAGAGCCTCTCATATCCCCGCGCAGTCACACGCTTTTCAGCGCAGATTATTTGATGGGGGGGGGGGGGGGGCTGCTGTATTGTTGCTCGGTAAGCCCAGAATGGAGATTGGGAGAGGCTGAGTTTAATGTCAGGTCTACAGGGACTGAGGGAAGGCCTTCTCAGAGCAGACAGTCCTTCATGGTGATTTTTTAGCTCATGCTGTCGCTGTCCTCGGCCTCCTTTTCCCACTGGGGGGGGACGGAGCAGAGGAGCGGGGGCGGCCATGCGGGATGTGGGGGAGCTCGATGTGAGAGATCACTCCACACACAGCCGGGCCAAGCTGCCTCATCACCAGATGTTCTGCCTTTCTGAAGGCTTGCGCATTTAGCTGGGGGGTGGCTCCACACACTGCGTAGTGCTGACCTTACCCGCTCCCCCCCCCGTCCCGCCACAGGTCAGCCGTTCAAGCTGGACCCAAAGACAGCCCACAAGAAGCTACGCCTCTCCAACGACTGCCTGACTATGGAGAAGGACGATAGCTCCCTGAAGAAGAGCCACACGCCGGAGCGCTTCAGCGGCACGGGCTCGTACGGCGCCGCCGGCAACGTCTTCATCGACAGCGGCTGCCACTACTGGGAGGTGCTGGTGGGGGCGTCTACCTGGTGAGTGCGGGCAGTCTGCAGGCACAACCTTATTTACAGTGAGGGCTGCTTTCACAAGGAAAATCATCTGGGCAGCTGCCAAGTCATGTCATATATTTTGCTTTCTGGGGGATGGGGGGCACTTGGTGTGTTTGTCCAACCAATGGGAGGCGGCTCTTTAGATTTTGGTGACGGGGGGGGGTTCTCTCCGGATATATTTTGACAACGGGGGGTCCTCACCTTTGGGGATTTTGGTTGGGGGGGGACGTTGTGATTGCACTCGACCTACAAAAGTCTAAAATCTCGACCCGTGGGACATTTGGCGACCGCTGCGACACCCCCACGTCTGTCCTGTTTCTGTGTCACAGCGCTAATGCAGCTTTACTCTACTGGCTGCTTCCTGTTCCGCAGTTTGGGAAGATTAATACAGGAAGCCATGCTGTATGAGAGTAGGTACATTCTGTGAAGTTTGCACAGATTACTGCACCAAATAATTAACACATGAATTATAGGATCCATCCTCTCTGCAGCATGGTCCAATTTGGTATTCCTAATTCAGATCTCTGGTTGTCACAGGAATGGGTGCAAACAGCAAATTTAATTATTAATTTTAACAATGAAGTGGCATTTTTAGTGAATCATGAGCTGTGTGTAATATATACACGCACGCGCACGTAGGGTAAACATATCTTTGTGGGGACCGCTCATTCATTTCAATGGGAAAAATGCTAACGCTAACTATGACAACCTTAACCCCTACCCTGCCCTAACCATAACCAT
>JAODJU010000002.1:23015171-23032687 GCA_026776725.1 Gnathonemus echidnorhynchus | reverse complement strand
GGGGGGAGGGGAGGGGGGCAGAAATCCTGGGAAACGAGAATCTAAACAGGCGGTAGATCATTTCCCCATTGGGTTCTATCGAGATTAATCTCAGTAGGGGGAATCAATCAAGGCTAGCAGTGTCCGTGGGAGCCCTGGGTCTTTATGACTGCGCTCGACAGAAAATGATGGGAATCTATTTTAAACGATCTCAGCAGATTCTGACAATACGTTATAATCTGGCGGAAGTCCCTCCTTGTAAAACTGCATTCTTGCTGATCGCAATCTCCTGATCTGGATTTTGTTTCAGCTGGGCTTCATTCACTGTATATCAGTTTCAGGATTTGCAACACATGAAAGATGAGACCTCATTCCTTGATTACCTAAAAATCAAATCAAAATCAAAATATATCAGTCTTAACCACTGCTTCAATTATGCACCCTGTTGGATGTCAATAAACATTTGCCGTTTTTATTTCTTTCGCAATGGGAGATGTACTGACTATTTGGGCTGGAGTCTCTCTCAGTAATAGCTTTGCATATTATATTCATGAATGCTCACGTGTTTTAAGAAGATCCATTGCCAGGTATTCTTTCTGGGATAAAAATACTGTTACTTGGTCTTCTAAAAGCCTAACGTAACAATAGAATACTTATAAAAAAAAAAAAGAAAGAAATCAGGTGATATTCTTTATAGCCCATGACGCCATTTCATGAGCAGATGCCCAGACCATTTTTGTACAATTAGAGACTTGTGGAAAACCTCTCTGAAGCTGGTCTACAGCTCATTGTACCATGTAGTCATTGCTCACGTCTCTGCCATGCTAGCATAGGGCCTGATGTTGACTTAGAGTGCTAGTCCAATTGTAAGGGCCAACTGGCCACAATAAGTGCTGAAAATGGAAGGCATTGGCAAGCTCTTAGTGGGCTATGCAGAGCAGCCGAAGATAGGATTGGTAACAAAGGAGAAGTGCTTTCCCAAGGTTTTAAGAGACCTGCTCACAAATGTCACAAGGAATGTCCAACTACACCGGCAAAGTCTCGTTTCATGCAAACCGGAACGAATTACTTCAGCATGCTGTTAATGCACTTTGACATGATGCATTTTTAAGTCAAATTTTCACCTTGTATCAGCAAAGCCTTCAGAAAGAGCAAAAGACTTGTTGACTGCATGTATTTGTGAAAAATAATCCAGAGCTGCAGCTACACATATCTGTACTACCAAGGTGCTGTGCTTCAAACTCTGTATACGTGTAGCTGGAAATCTCATTGGCTTACGGGCACCACACTGCGATTTGAAAGTTTTTTTTAGGATGTTATTTTACCTCGTATAACACTTACATAAGTCTATCCTGACACATCAGACAGAAACATAGATGCATGGCATGCATTTGCACAAGTAAAATTCACTAAATTTTGGGGGGAATCTGTCAGATCCAGAAATCTCTAAATCAGGAAGGTGCTGACAGATTTAAGCCTGCAAATAGACGCGATAATATTAAACATCCAATTGGAGATTCTCTAAGCCACCCAAACCTTATCATTCGGACCAAGCATATACAGTCAGCAGATGTACGAGACGGAGACAGATAGGAAAACTGTCATCCTCAGTCCAATTACTTCATGACTTTCCTTAGCTGAGAAAGCTTAACCAGTACAAGGCTGAGTTTTACCCAGTTGTTATGTAATTTTCCATCTCTGCAGTCTGGAAGTCTGCGGCTACCCCTGCTACTCCACCATGGTCTGAACAATGTAACACAGTCTTTCTCAACCCAGTTCCCGGGGCCCCCAGACAGTCTACATTTAGCACACCTGCACCAAACAATCGAAAACACCTGGTTCAGCTGTGGGTCCCAAGGACTGGGTTGCTTAGAAGGTTCCAAGGAATGTGTTGAGCAACACTGATATAAAAGATCTGGCAGATGTGTTCCTCCTCAAAAAGATCTGGTAAGTAGCAGCATGCTCAACCCCTTGAGCAATGCAATAAATAAATAAATAAATAAATAAAACATATGACAGGATCATCAAGCAATTGTGCAGTGTGTATAAACCCTAGAGCTCTGAGGTATACAGTACTTGCTCTAGTCTACTGCTTAATTGATTAAATTAAACACCTGGGCTCTTTGATCATGGAATAGGGCTCCATTCTGGACAGGATGCTTAAGACTTTGATATTGATTTCATTTCCAAAACTGATTTATACCAACTAATGAAGCTAATTACTTCCTGTTCCTAACAACATAGTTCTGAATCCTTGGTTAACTTCAAGATAAGTACATAGTGATGTTACTGTAAAGAATATCCTGCTCATTGTTTCAAGAGTGCAGGAACATAAACGTTTACTATAACTTGGTCACTGTAAGGGTGAAATACAAAGGCTTGTTCCCATTGACTCCTCTCAGTTCCTCATATCAATTCCTCTTTCCAGCCCCTGTGCCGTAGACTGTTTGTAACCCCCAATCCTTTGCCACATTCTTCAAACAGTGAGTAGTCATTTGGGACAGGAATATCTTTTAATGTAATCTTGGTATCTTGAGGTAAGCAGGTATTATGAACTTAGACAAATTGTTTTTACTCTCTAGTGAAAAGGACTGTTTATAAGCAAAGTCCATAACTCATTTTACACTGTGATTTATCTCTCATTTACACATGTTATGCTGGCACAGGAGGGACATCCTATTTTGAAAGTCTTTATGTGTGCTCTGAATGGGATTTTAATTCACATAGCATCATCAGTGCTCTATTATCCCATCCATGAGTCTTTAGCGAATGCAGAACCTATTAAAACACCACTTTGTTTTATCATCTCCCATTATGCATGCGGAAATCCCGCTTTTCTAGCCTTGTATCCAAAATTTTTGTCTTGATTCCACAAGGAAGTCGGCTAAAAATCTGTGAAACTATCCACGGATGATATTGGGTTTCAGTTACCTTTACTAGTCAGTCCTCATTTGGCCTCAGAAACGGTGAATGCAGTTGTATAACAATGAATCATAGATGAACAGTGGGTGCCAGTGGGCATGAGAGAGAAGACTAGCTCACAGTAGGAAGCGCCCATTGTCTTCTGAGACACACATACCCCGGTGTCTGGCTGTGATGGTGCAGTGGGGTGCAGTGGGGTGATGGAGCCAGTGCTTGCTGGTATCCTGAGGCTCCACCTCATCTGGCTCCACCTTTGCAGATATGCATTCAGGAGCGGGGGCTGTGCTCTTATTAATGCACCTTTTTGCTTGCACGCTCTTCTATTGTTAGACTAAACCTGCAAGTTATTTTCCAGTTCATTTAATGTAGATGTATGGCTTTGGGGTCACTTATATAGAGGACCTTCACTTCCTAAGAGTGGTCAACAAATTTCAACATTATTTAATTTTGCATTTTTATATATTATTTTTGCTTTGACAGTTAGATCCTGACATCAGTACATTTATAGATTATTTTCTCTCTTATACTAAATTTTACTTTCGATTCGTGACCCCATACATTTCATTATTTACCCAGTGGTTGAAAGGCAGTGTTAGCTGAGTGTTAATTAAATATATATTGACATTAAAATTTAGCTTTTAGCGACATCTGTGCATGCTTCCTGTATTTCTCCTACTAGGAATTATATCAAAAAAACATCACAAAGCAAATGAGCCATGCATTGGAAATGAACATTGAACACTGAAACTAACCATCTTTAATTGTATCTGTGGACCCCCCAACCCCCTGCATCCTTTTCCTAACAACGAGGGAAACATGGGCACAAATATGGGAGAAGCACATACCTGCCTTTACTTGGTTCAACATCCCTGACTTGTGCCCTGTGCATCATAGGATTGACTCCAGGTTCACCATGGAAGGTGGAGCATCCATCCGTCCATCTCTCCATCCATCCATCTCTCTATCCATCCATTCATCCAGCCATTTTCTATACCAGCTTGTCCTATGCAGGGTTACGAGGGTCCAGAGTCTATCCCAGAAGCCACGGGCACAAGGCAAGGAATAACCCAGGGCAGAGAGGGAGGGGGAACACAGAGAGTTAATATAACATGATTCAGGTATAAGATAAGACAGCCAACCTGGAACAACTGCCATGTGCAAAATGCAATATTTTTAAGACCATTTGTCATTGAAGCTGACTATGCTAGCAAAATTTCTTACTGACTCATTCCTCATTATAGTGTCAGATTGAAGTTTTAAGACTAAAGAAATATATCTATTTGTTTGTTTTTTAAAAAACATCATATCTTGATATTACAAATCTTTGCAGTATCCACAGACTAACCTGAAATATGCCAGTGAACTGCTTCATTCATACAGCCATGCATTGTATTTCATTATCATGACTGCTTGTACAATCAAAAAGAAGAATCAGTTACAAATTGATTCTATTGTAAAATTACCAGTTGATTCTATTATTGTGTTTTGTTCATTAGCCGTGGGATAAGCAGGACAAACCACTTTGAAGTGTGTGTTAAGTAACCCCAGCTTGGTTCCCCCTGTCAGTCACTTAACCTGCACGTTTAAAGACATATAATGCACTGCTATGTCGTGCATTAACCCTCGCTTACCTCCTGTTCATATCAACATTGGCTTTTCATATCTTGCACGTTATTTACTGACTTGCCGCAATGTTTCCTTTGTAGGTGAATTTATCTTGTTGTCACATATGCCAGCTCAGCAGAAGCGACATGAACATTTTAAACATGAACTGCTGCAGAGATGCCTAAATGTTTCATGCAGGGACATTGTGCAAACCAAATTTGTCGGTGGGCACCATTTCAAAAGCACACACAAGACACCAAAAACTAAAACTTTATATGGCTATTATACATTCGAATATGCAGCAAAAGACAACCGATACTAGCAGTGTTATATTTAGCTGGATGACTAGCTAGTTAACGTCATGCAGAAAATAGTTCGCTAGTTGTGCTAAAAGTACGTAGCATGGAGATCGAATAGGCTGTGTTCTGTTGGTGCTTGTTGCCAGCTACCAAAAACTGAAGGACAGTGTCCTCTGTATAGGCAAAACTACAAACAGTCGGTCTGCCATCTACCTTTCTAGCTAACGTTAGCTGACCAACAATTTCATAACGCAGCTTCACAGTATGTCTGTGCTAGCACGTTAATTACATGGCTACCCATGCAGACGTGTGCATGATGTATTTTAACGGTTCTAGGCTAATACACCATATGTCACATAACACAGAAGCAATTGAATTACCTTCTTATACTTGCAGTAGCACATTTACCTGGATAGCAATTGTAAATAGCTAATGACAGCTAACTGTGTTTACTGCCAGTGAGATGAGTTGTGAGTGTCACAGTGTGTTAACCTGTTGATGTGTAGAGTTATCGTTAGAAGACGTGAATGATGAGGGAGGCGATAACATTTTTATTAAATATTGGGTAGCCATGTGCCTACCTAAGTTGAATGGCAGAGTGCCTCTGGTTGCTGGCAGGGTTGGCGCCTCTGGCCATAGCGTGTAGCATGCTAAACAATGTGCAGTTTAGTTCTGCAAATCAGGTTTATTATCAGATTTCATGGTAATATTCCAGAGGTTAATGATCTTTTTTTCTATGGATTCTTTGGCTAGAGATTTAAAAGGATATTAATTATTGCTTTTTATGGCAAAATATAAGTGTTAACTAATGGCATGTTCCACAAGAAATGTGATATGTGACTTGAATGTGCATTTTTATTTCAGTAGATCTGCGTTCGTGGTATTTCAGAAGACCCAAAATAGCTGCAAGGCCTCTCATTTTTGCTCTTCCTTTTGCCTACATTCTTTCATATAACTTTACAGATAATTTCATAAAAATAATGGCGATAAGCATTTAGACATATTTAAACATTGACTTTTTGTAACATTGTCTTTTCATGTTTTTGGGCTGCATACCAAATATTGTCAAAATAAGCTAATGTGTGGGAAAATGTTGTCATTGAGTTTGTACTGTGTAGCTATGCTATCTTGCCAAAATAAGTCTCAAAGGACTCTGAGATGTCTTTAAGACTCGCTTGGTTGACAGTGTTTGCAATATGTCTGAGGCTATCAAGAAATGGTCAAAATGTACAGTTCCAAGAGAAGTGCAAAATATATTGTAAACAGTATCAGGTCAATAACTATCATTATTTTGTAAGTATATTACATTGCAATGTACAAGAAATTGTTCCTATAGTCTCAAAATTTCTCCTAAGCAAAAACATGGATGTATTCGATCAGTCCCTGAATTTATATACTTACGTTAGATCCCTGTCCTGCTCCTGTTTTTATCACATGTTAAATATTTAAAAATGAAGAGCAACAGTGCGCTAAGACTCAATGGTGGTTCATGCATTCATTTTGTCACATTTAGACTGCTGTAATCCTCTGTTCAAGTGCATCAATAGCACCTCGCTGCCATTCCTTCAATCTACTCAAAATCCTGCTACTAGACTATTAACTTGCTCTAGTAAAATGGTCTCATATGACCCCAATTTCTGTTTCTCTTCATTGGCTCCTGGTAGAATTTAGAGCCTATTTCGACATTTTAGTCCACACTAGTCGAGCGCTGCATGGTCAAGCCCCTAAGTATATGTCTGATCTACACCGACATACAGTCGGTCTCTTAGGTCATTTCACTGCTTATTCTTCCTCGTACAAGGCTTATGATAAGCAGGGATCCTTCCAGTCTGTTGTGCTGAGATGCTGGAGTTGCCTTCCTCCTGTTTTGCGGGCTGCTCATACTATTGACACTTTTAAACAGCCGAAGACATATTTGTTTAGTCTAGCCTGTGGGTAGCCATGTGCTCTTTCTGTTCTTGTTTTGAGTGTTCAATGTCCATTGGAGTGTTAATGTTGTTAATTTTATGTTTGCTTTGTCTGTTCTAATGTTTTCTTATTATATTCTGCACTTCAGGACTGTGTGAAAGGCACTTTATAAATACATTTCTACTTTACTTACTTTATATATTGTGCACCATTGATCAGCAGTGTCTACTCATCTTCTAACCACTTGTGCTGCTCTGGGTCACAGGGGGTCTGATTTGCAATATGTCAAAAATTTATTAGAATTTTTTCTTTCAGATTCACAATCCACAATCTTATCACGATTCTTTTTCATGTTGGTTTTTAATACTGTTTTGCTCTCCAGAAGAATGTTTTGCAAGCACAGTACAACCAAAAACTATAAACCTACAAAGTAACAAAACCTAAAAGAAGAAAAGAACAGGGTGGGTTGGTGGCTCTAAGGCTAGGGATCTGTCCCAGTAATTAGAAGGTTGCTGGTTTGAATCCCATGAATGCCACGAGTTATCCTACTCCGCTGGACCCTGGAGCAAGGCCCTTAACCTGCAATTGCTTCAGCCTGGGCATGACGTTAATCTACATGCAGCCTTGTAAGGAGTTTCTCCATCTTACAGGAAAATTTGTGGGTTGGTGGCAGGATTGGTACTGTAGCCTCTGGGAAAAACTGAGGTATCACCCACTGCATGTCTGCACTCAGGTTCTCATCCCTGATGTAGTATGGCGTGTACGACAACGCGCTGTAAACAGCGCATGCTCCTTCCCTCTCTCATACTCTTTTTGATGTTTTCTTTTGAGGTGGTTACAAAGGTTTGTCCTATCGCCATCCAACATGCAAGCCTTGTATTTACAAATTTCGCAAATAACTGGTGGTTTTCAAATATAAACGTTTATAATTACTAATGTTGAATTCTTTTTCAGGGACCATCTCCTCAGTGCCGTTCATGCTGCTACATTGCCAAACCGGGATTGTGTTTCATGTTCCACGTTGCATGTTGGGATGTGGGCGTGGATTTCTATTACCAGTTTTTTGGTGTGTCAAAAAGGATTTGGCTGACCAAACAACTTCAGATGCATGTATGAGCCAGAGAACTGCAGCTGATAGTATGTATACTGTAGCACAATAATAATGATCTCTCTGTTAAGGCAGATCATGGAGACATTTTAATCATTCATGCTCTGATATCATCAAATCGCACACCCCTATGGTTTGGGGCCTAATCTAGGGAGCATTAGCCATAAGACTGCAGTGCCAGTCCATTGCAGGGCACATAATTGCACACATAATCATACACTTTGGACAATTTAGAAAACCTATTAACCTGCCCATGAGGAGGAGACTTCAGTACACCTGCACAGTCCAGGGAAAATATGCAAATTTCACAGTGGCCATTTCATTGGATAGTCTATCTTGTTACACTGAATATGTAAATATTGAACACTCCCAGCCAAATCGCATCTTATTCTCTCCAGTTTACTCATTGAGTAGGAAAATCCAAAGGCATTGTATGCATTTATGCCAGGATGTGCAGTGACCTGGCGATAATCTGCATATGAAGTCACATTCAGTGCCCACATCTATCCCCGTGTGTCCACTTCTTGCATATGTTTTCTCTGCATGTGCATTTTGTAAGAAGATTTTTTTTAATATAGTGTTATCCACAATATTATGGTATACCTTATGTTATATTATGGTATATTATATTATATATTATGGTATACCTTATGAACGGAGGCATCTGTTAAATTGCCTAAATATTGTAGTTAGTAAGAAACTGCATGCTTCCTTGGACAAAAGGTTTGCCAAATAAATACATTTATATGTGCATTGAAAGTCCCCTGGGTCATTCCTGTTTAGTATTGTGTAAAGCAGAGAACATTAAAAACTGAAGTTATACCCAGGCATAATTTATTCCATGATGGTCAACCTTTGTCGGTAAACCTTCCGAGTGTTCTACACCATGGGACAGTCTGGCTGATCACCAGTCCTCTAGAAGGCTGAGAAAGGGTGAACCAAACCATTAGACAAATTAGCTTTCACTCTGGAGGTTTGGGGCAGTATCGTACGGCAACAAGCCTCGTTATTTTCTGCCATATGTGTCAAGAGATTTATTGGTCTTGGTCTTAGGCTTGCTACCGTTGAATCTATTGCAAAGGAAGGCAGAGATAGTGTGTTTGATTTAGGATGTATTTCCGTGGAGCTGTTCTCACCGGAGAGCCTGAGTGCTCTGTCGCTTTTATGTATACCTTATGCACACATACTTTGCTCCATTTGTTTCAACTAAGTCCATCGACAGTAGGCAGCAAGTCTTGTGTGAGATTTATAGACCCTTGGGCAATGTACAGGCTGGTGGATGACTATTTTTACAGCTGAATCATCTGGAACATCTACTTCTGTACTTATTGCTTGTTCCTGGCAAGGACAAAACAGCTATATTCTCAATGTTATCCCACAATCAAGTATTTTGAACACAACTGAGGATAATACACCTAAGCGATGATATTGGCGAAATTCAAACTGATTTATTTGTAGTACTGTTGTTTTTTCTTGTTTCAAGGTTGCCAATGAAATATTTAACTGGTTGTTAAGGATAATTAATGCGTGGGAGAATGTTATCACTGGGTGCTGTGCGGTTTAGCTGTGCTAGTTTGCCAGCATAAATCTCAAAGGATTTTAAAATGCCAAAGTGGACACAAAAATAATAATAATAATAACAACAAATAAATAAATAGAAATTAAACAGTTCAATTGAATTATTTTAATGAAGAGTTCCATAAAATGTAATAAAATGTTTTATCGGTTGTAATTTCCCAGTTTGATAAAGTATATCAAGGCACATGTCACTTGAATATGAATGTCATTTTACATCTTCACGGTTGCAGTCACATCTCTCTATGCCTGCAATTTCTTGGGCTACCTCACAGCTGTCAGGCGCCCGCAGTTCAGATTTCATGACTGAATTGGCCCAAGTGTGTGCGAATATGCATGTGTGCTCCTTTATAAAAATGTACATTTTTATAGCAAGTTATATTATGCAGTTACTTTTCACCAGAAGACCTCAAACGATGTCGTTGAAACTTGACTGAACTTTAACTTATTGGACTTAACATCAAAGTTATTTTGTTTTTTAAAAAACAACCGAGCTGTCGGCAATTAGCTAATTAAAGTTACATTCCCTCCTATGCAGATACCCGGTGCAAGCAAAAAATGTTTATTTTGCATCTTTATCACTTTTGTGTTTCTGTTTCTGTTTCATTGCAGCACATATTTGCACATTGTTATAATCTGCGCTACAAATAATCAACCTGCTCTTTGCATTGCAGCATACTTTTATAGACAAATCAGTCTTTTTATGTATTCATTAATCACACTCCAACTGTGATTAAATGTCTTTTTCAGGGGAGAACATTACCTACACCGCAACCATCAATAATAATCGCAGTGTCGAAGGATAATCAAAGGTGAAACTTTTTTCCCTATTATCCATTTTACTTATGGAAGGCAGGTATGGTGCATTCTGCCGGATGCACGTCATGCTGAGAAGACAGCGTTCATGCAGCGGAAGGCATGATTCACCACGGTGCCTGCATCTCCGCAGCCTCCAGACATAATTAAGAATAAAGGTCTGAATGAGAGGTGCAAAAAGGAAAAGGTTATTCAAATCAATTCCCCAACATATTAAAGCTGTCTGTTGTTATTTCTGCATGTTTTCTGCAGGAGGTGAATCGAATTGTCAGCGATGAACTTTGCCATATGCGCTATGAAATCTTTCCCAGCGGTTTCTTCCTGGTTTAAGATGTCTTTTCCCCATTACTTGACAGGCTCATGCAATAGCTCCTTCATAGCTGAGAGGGTGGAAAGAATAGCCACAAATCTGACTTTGATTACCCTGGGGTGACCCCTTACTCGTTAGGTCTGCATGTGTGATTGCACACAGTTTCTGGCAAGAGCTCTCACCTGTCAGGAGTCTCCGAGGACGGGGAGCTGGCAGAACCTCAACACTCGAACCACGTGTTCAGCATTTCTCCTATGCCAAAGTACTTATTTTATCGCAAATCCTGAAAGTGCACGCACATGTAAGGGTCTGTCTGGTGTTCATAGCCGTGGATAGCTAGTAAAGGAAGGAATTAGGCTTCACGGTAGGTCAGATTCACCGCATGCTGTCGATATCTGCCCGATTAAACGCAGAGGGGAGTCGTGATTGACAGCACACAACAATCCCACCCACTGTGGGCTCATTTCGCCATTTAAATCGACTACTCATCTGAAGAAGAAACTTCTAAGCAGCCAAGCTATAAATTGTACAAAAGACATAAACATAGATTCCATAAAATCATCATCTTCTTATTTATTATTATTATTATTATTATTATGTTGAACCAAATTGCCCATAGGTGTGCATGTGCCCTGCGATGGGTTGGTGCCTCAGGGGTGTCACATGCAATAGGACACGCAGTTACAGAAGATGGATGGATGGATGGATAATATTGCAGCACCGGCAGGATTAGCATATCCCAGCATGCTCATGGGCAATGGTAATGAGCCCCTTGTAGTGTTGTGTTACTGTTGATATTTGTTGGTACTCTCCCATTGTTGCATGTGTATTTGCCTGCGTCTTGCGTGAACCCTGTTCGATCCTCGTGTGTCTTTAGCATCATATAAATTACCCACCATATGTGAGCTTTACTGTTCAGTGTCTGGCCTTGCTGTCTTGCAGCGTGTGCTTGGTTCGATGCTCATTGGGTGCCTGTGTTAGCTTGTTAAGGCTCAATAAAAGAGCCTTGTTCTTCCCCGCAAGCAAGTGTCCTCCATATACGCTGCCGCCATGATGCCTCAGTCTGCCTGCTGCTGCTACTATATATATATAGTTCATGTTCTGTATATGTAATACTACACCTTATAAAGCATGATGTACTGCAGCCTTTTGCTCCTTACGATTAGCCCACAGGCTTCCATACCCCCTCATTACTTTGGCCAGGATAAGCAGTGAGAACATGAATGAACATATATACAGATAGATATAATCAAATCAGCATGGCTCATAAATTGCCTACTCGTGAAATAAATGTTACACATAATAAATAGAAAAAGCCATTGACTGTGTTATCAATGGGTAGATTTCAGCTGTGCTGCCTCAAATATGTTGCTCATATCTTAGCTCTCAGAGATGGTATTCTTTTCATTCTGTTTTCTCTTTGATCTTCAGCACTCCGGGGTAAAGATTCCTCTATGCTATTTAATTTTAGTTTTTCAATAATATTTTGATGTGCTCATCCAAAGAATAATTTAGGTGTAGGTGCTATCCTGAAAGCTTATTCCTTTTTAGTATGAATACTGGCACCAGGGCGTACGCATGGAGCTTTGCAGATCTTCGAGATACATGGGTTTTGAGAAAATATTGATTGTATTATCTGTGTGCCCCACCATCCATAACAAGCGCCTCGGAACAAACCAACAACTCTCAAGCCATTCTCAACAAACTTATTTCTAAATTTACTTTATGGCATTTCTTGTTGCCTGTAATTTTTCTGTTGCCCCCGATATTAATAGGGTCACAGTTGATTCATTTCATATTGCTTGTAGGAATAAAGCTTTAGCTAAAGTAATTTCATGTAAGTTTTTGATCCAGCGTATTGCAGTGAGGTGTATATTCTGGTGTGTGTCTGTTATCTGCAGCATCCTAAAAACGGGACGCCCAGACCATCTGCATGCAACCTTGAAGTACTGACAGAGCAGTTTGCCAAGGATAAATCTCACTTTTTATTCCCCACATATTCCTTACATCTTTGTTCTTATTCTCTTTGCACATTACTGACAACAAAAGAAGTCAGTGTCCAGCATTTTGTGGCGAGATTCCCTCCGGCTCACTGGGCAGGTGTGGGCACGAGGAGGACAATTTCAATTCAGCACAGGAGTTGTATTCCCACATCAACAGTACAAGTGTTGTCTTACGTACATGTCAATTAGCAGTAGTGGTGGCAAAACATCACATATTTGCAAAAGTAAACCTGGGCCAAAATGCCAAAATACACTAAAATCATGGCTGCTGAGAGAACAAGAGTGTCAAGGAGTCCGATGAGAAATTTCAGACAAGAACTTAAACGCTGACTGAAGAGAATGAATTGGTAAGTGCAATGCAATCCAATCTATTACCATTGGAGAATTTTAATGATTTGAACAGGGTACTTACTAGGCTAAGACATACATACTCTATTTTTCTGCTTGGAAGCACAAATAAGCAATAAAACCAGTTACTGGCACCATAACTTGTGAAATGTGTCATACATATTTGATCTATTTTAGCTAAATGTGATAGGGGCTTTTGTCTTCTTCCACATGCAAATCCAGATTGGTTGATTATGCATTTGTCTCCAATAATTTTCCTTCTCTCAGGATCTGATTGCCACCTCGTCATTTAAAAGTTGTGGTGCCACTGTAGTTTGATTGGCTGCACTATTGTAGCAGTTATGTACAAGAAACAGATCCATATTATATGAAATTCATGATGGTTTTCTTCCTTTTTTAATTAACGGTTGCATTCTAATATTGTATTGTGTCTTGTGTTGTATTGCTATTGCTTCATTATGTTTAACTGGGCGGCTCATGTATCTATCTTTGCCTGAAAGTAAGATTTAGATAAAATTGAAATATCTCTAGACTGAAATCCCCCTCATCATTTATGACTTATGTCATAATTATTAATCAGAAGAGGACTGGCTTGTTTGACCCCACAACTGTCTGAGTCATGCATTAAAACCTGGGCTATTGTAATGGCCTCTTTCTATTCTGTGCCGTTTTCCCCTCTGTTTCTCAGTTCATAAAGAGCTAAATTATTCTCTTTTGTGCAAAAATAGATGGATAAGACAAAAAGATATAAATTCCTTTAAAGTCAGGAGAGGGAAAGAAATCTATAAGAAAAAGTTACAGAAATTACATGTCTGCAAAATGTTAAACATGCAAATATTGAAATAAATTTAGCTGGATAAATATTTATGTTCAATAAAGAAATAAAATTAGAGACATTTAATGCAGACATACTGCCTGTGCTATTCAGCTTAGGGAGAATAATGGGGTCACTGCAATGCATTGTGTTCTTTGTTCGGAAATAACAACAATGCACAAATGATACCTGACTGGATACATCATTAGCAAACTCCTTCATCCTCACAAAGTATAAATCAGCCGCTTTGCAAGCAAATACAGAAGCAATACGTTTTTACCTAGAATGATTGTTCTGTATCTCGATTGTCAGCGGCATGTTTCCATGTATAATAAAATGTAAACATGCTTCAAGAAAAGGCAGCAGACACAGGGTGGGGGGTGAGAGAATTGTGAATATTCTAAGACTACACAGGAAGCATGGCTTCCCCCATAAAACAGCAAAAACGACGGAATTAGTCAGTGTACCGATGCAAATGCATTTTATTTACGATTAAAAGTGTAAGGTATTTTGCAGAACCACAGCACTGATCTTTTCACAACATATACATTAATTTGCCATTTGAAACCAGGATTAATACACCTCATAGACACCCATTGATGCTGTGCTTCACTGGAAGTCTGTGGAAGATTTATTTATGCTTTGTTCAGATGAAAAGTAGACGAAGCCTTATTGGTGAATATTCTAAGATTATGTGTTTTCACTGTGCTTCACTGGGAGTCTATAGCTGTAGCATATTTCACAGGCTGCATCCTTTGAAGGACACATTTGGCATAACGTTTGTAGGCTGCATCCTTCTAAAAATCTGCGCAATGGCTGTGTCTGAATTCAGGGGCTGCATCCCTCCAAGTCTGCATTCAAAGTCTGCGTGTGTCACAGCAGTGTGACAAGGCTGTCCCATTTCAAAGTCTCCTACAAATTCAGCCTAGAACTGCATCCATCTTTTCCTACGCCGTGAAGGATGCACCCAGTGGATCCTTCGCAGCCCAGTATGTTCCAAGATTCATTGTGCAGATAGAGAACCTCCAAGAAACGCAGCCTACAAAGGAAACTGAATTCGGACACATCCAATGAATCTTGGGAAGGAAACATTTCTAGGCAGCATTTGAAGTGGCCTTCGGAATGGGACGGCCTTGTCTCGCTGTTATGACGCGTTTGGTCTTCGAATGCAGCCTTAGGGGGCAGCAGCCCCAGAAATGGGAGACAGCTTATGAGAGCTTCATACACTGGCTGTGTCCCAATTCAGGGCCTGCATCCTCCGATGGACATGATCTATGAAGGCGCAGACTCTGTAGGCTGCATTCTTCAAAGGTCAAACAAAAAGCGTCAATTGGGACGGTCTGGCCTACAGATAATTTCCTATTTGCAACACCAGCTGTTTCCCCCCCCTTTATCCTTAAGTCACGAAGCACTGCTCCTATTGCCAAACTGGGATACACCCACTTTACTGCACAATGAATCATGGGATAGGTTGGGGTGCAAAATGTCCATCAGGTGCATTCTTTGCAACTCGGCAAAAGGACACATTTCTAGGCTGCATTTCAAGGAGCCTTTGAAATGGGACAGGCTTGTCACACCACTGTGATGCATTTGGTCTTTGAATGCAGCACCTGGATTTGGATACAGCCATAGTTTTTGCTTAGGCAATGCTGATTGGACAGATAGACTTGCAGTCTAGGCAATGCTGATTGGACAGATAGACTTGCAGTCTAGGCAATGCTGATTGGACAGATAGACTTGCAGTCAGATATTTTAGAGCCACCTGGAAACCAGGCTTCTCTGCACAAGACAGGACAAACTACCACTAACAGTAATACTCACGACTAACAAGTTTCATGTGCTGTTGGCAGCGTTGACTCACAGTATTAATTCATTCTGTCATATGCAGGGGATAGAAGCATTTTGTTGCAACCCAGAGTTTATTGTTTCGTTTGTCATCTTTTTCCATTTGCATTTGTAAATATTGTAAATAAAGGCTTTATCATTGAGTTTTGAGCTCGGCCGTTTGTTTAATTTATAGGTTTATTGATTTTTTTAGTAGACGTTTGGTAATTAGTTTTCTAGCTATGTGTTCAAGCTGAGCTGGTAGCTTTGAGGAAACATGGCAGACACTGCATCTAATGTTGTTGAATTAATTCTGGGTCATACTGCCAACTGTCGATACTGTGCATCCCACATCTTAAAAATCACCCTCCGCCACTGGGCCAGCTAACCATATACGTCTGTTGCATTATTTCATGAAAATGATGCCTGTACCATGCGTGAGAGCTGTTCCTGCAGCATGTTATCTTAATTGCACTGGGGCAAAGTGTTATTCGAGTTCTTGGAGAATGGACACATATCAGTGTAGCACAAGTGTTTTGTTTCTCATGAGTGGATTTCAAATTTTACCAGTCAACTAATAGTTCCCATAGCCCATGCATTTGAATTGCCAGCACAGATGCAGTGTATTATGTTTGTGTGGTGTACAGCAGTGTATTATGTTTGTGTGGTGTACAGCAGTGTATTGTGTTTGTGTGGTGTACAGCAGTGTATTGTGTTTGTGTGGTGTACAGCAGTGTATTATGTTTGTGTGGTGTACAGCAGTGTATTGTGCTTGTGTGGTGTACAGCAGCGTATTTTGTTTGTGTGGTGTACAGCAGCGTATTGTGCTTGTGTGGTGTACAGCAGCGTATTGTGTTTGTGTGGTATACAGCAGCGTATTTTGTTTGTGTGGTGTACAGCAGTGTATTGTGCTTGTGTGGTGTACAGCAGCGTATTGTGTTTGTGTGGTGTACAGCAGCGTATTGTGTTTGTGTGGTGTACAGCAGCGTATTGTGTTTGTGTGGTGTACAGCAGTGTATTGTGTTTGTGTGGTGTACACTCAGATGCACTGTTGTCCTGCAGACAGGGTAGCCCATGCCCACTGGGACAGACCCCAAGCTCCCCCTCCAGGACACTGTACTGGTCCCTTCACAGTTAATCATTTGGGTATGAATTCAGTTTTAACAGTAAATGATTTTTGCCTTATTTTTTCTGGACAGGGAAATGCAGTGCCTCTAGTCCACTGTAAATACAGTGTCAGGTTAGCCAATTAAATGCATGCCTGTTAGGCTTAATCAGACATTGTTTATCTTGTGCACCGCAGCTGTTTCCATGCTCCATGAATCAGTAGCTGTGAAGGGGGCCCACCGTATGCGGCCCGGCGTGAAGGGGGCCCACCGTATGCCGCCCGGCGTGATGGGGGCCCACCGTATGCCGCCCGGCATGATGGGGGCCCACCGTATGCGGCCCGGCGTGAAGGGGGCCCACCGTATGCGGCCCGGCGTGAAGGGGGCCCACCGTATCCCAGTGTGAAGGGGGCCCACCGTATCCCGGTGTGAAGGGGGCCCACCGTATCCCGGTGTGATGGGGGCCCACCGTATGCCGCCCGGCGTGAAGGGGGCCCACCGCATGCGGCCCGGTGTGAAGGGGGCCCACCGTATGCGGCCCGGTCAGGAATGTCCAGACGGAAAATCGAATCCTGCTGCCTTTATCTCTACATGCCGGTCAATAGTACAGGCATCAGGGCAATAGTGTGCGGTGGGATGGGGAGCTAGGGGGGGGGCTCAGGAATAAGGCCATCAGAGGAGACCTCCCTTCTGCTGTCCACCTTCTCCCATCCCATGTCTTCACCACCAGTACAGCACAAATTTCACCCATGCTTCCCCCATAATGGTTCAATTCTTCTTTACTTTCCTTTTTACACTTTCAAGGAATCCAGGTCTCCATATGTAACATTTATTTTATTGTCATATGTAAATAATATAGTGACAGTTGGCACCCAAAATTTCCTGCCCCTCCCTCCTTG
>JAODJU010000002.1:23002805-23015134 GCA_026776725.1 Gnathonemus echidnorhynchus | reverse complement strand
TTTATCGCCCTCCCCTTGCCACCCACCCAGTCAACAAATTTTACTATGCCCCCTATCCCCCCCCCGCCACGCACACACCCCAGTTATGCCTGACCACCATGAAAACTTCATATCTGGCCACCATATTTATTTGTTCTGGCGCTGACACTGTATCATGAGATTACTTGCATATTTGCTTGCTTGTATTCCTTCTGCAGACTGTCAGTAAAAAGTACATTAATAAATAACAAGTAACAGCAGTAGTTTGATATATAGTGTTCTTGTTTTTCAGCTTGTGGGTAGAAAAGGTTTCTGGTTCGGGTGCTGATGTTTCTCTGGCCCCTGCCAGCAGGGAAGAGGAAGGAGGTTGCGCTGGGTGACTGGAGGTATCTCTGATGAGTAGAATGCTAGAGTCAGCAGTACGGTTACATTGGCTCTGCTGTGCCACAGATTAGATCGGAATGTTTACGTCGGGTGATTTACTGTGGAAGATCTTACGTTGGTTCTCTCAAGTTTGAAAGATGACAGGAAAACCCAATTTATAATAGACTTAAAACTAAGATAATTAAATGCCCAGATATTGTATTATCAAAGATGTTTCAACCTATACCACAAGACCAAGATTTGAAATTGGAGAATATGAATTCCTAATGTACTCCAAGTCGCAGGAGTGGCACTGCAGTTGTATTTGACACTTGACACTGAATTGCTCAGATTTTCTGAGCTCATATTTCAAACATCAATAAACATCGATTCTTGCCATTAGAACATCTTTTGAAGAATGAAGTGTTTATGTTATGAATAAAGTGAATAATGTTTTGGTCATTCATACGGCATTGAAATATACAGTTTTATCTTTCTTTTCTTGACAAGTGACTTGACCCTGACAACTGGTCAAGAAGGTAATCTTTTCTGCTTTACAGAGAGGTATTTCTTTGTTTCCTTTCAGTTTGTAACATAAGATAGCTAGTGTGTACTTATAAGTCTAAGGGTTTTGTATCATTAACTAAAATTTGTAACGGGCATGACCAAAATCTTAGCAACCTTGTCAGTGATATTATGCAGACTAACTGAGAGACGTACAGTTCTAAATGGCATGCTTGTGCAGGCTGGTCCATCTAATCATGCAATTCCTGCAGCATTTAATTAAACCGTGCCCACTGTCTATTATGCAGGCATATTAATAACTATGGAATTCAAGGTTATAAAGTTTAAAAAAAAAATAATTCAAGGAAACCTTTGTGAGGGCAAGAAGCTCCACAGCTCCCAGTTTGAAAGGTCAGGTCCGGTACACAAAGCATTGTGGGGAATTCTGAGAAAATTTAAAAGGTTAACTTCAAATTCCACTGAGTTCATATTTTCTAAGACTTCTGTTAGGTTGCCAAAACAAGACTGGTGACAATTGAAAGACACTGTTTTTCCTTTATTTTTTAAAATCCCTCTACTTTACTTATTATTTTAAGGACTTATCATAGTAATCATGTAAATCGGGGCTCGACTTTTACCTTTTATGTCTTTTTAGACTTCTTTGAGATTTCAGGTATGGATAATGTCTTGCCATTCCTAATTTTCTGTGTCTGAGTTTTATGAGCTGTGCACCACCTAATATTTACAAAGCTTAAAATGTTTATGTCAGAAGTTATTACATACTGTACGATAGAGGCTGTAGCTATATCAAGAATTCGGCAAAGAAAAAGATGTGGTTATGAGATCTTTCATGGCATTACAATTCGTGTTATCCGACAAGAAGAAGGATTAAGGAAAGGTCTTGGAAACAGTGATCGTTCTTTCAGGTGGAAGAGAGGAAACGATGAGCATAGAACCAGCATCTCCCGCCTTGGGGCACCCCCACACCACACCCCACCCACACAAACAGCTCTTCATACCAGTTTGCAGACCTTCTCTGACACTGGAGACAACAAGTTCAGTAGACACCCTTCATGTCTGAAGAAACCTTGTCATAAACTGAACTGCTTGGTACCATCTTGACATATTGTTTTTTCTTAGTTCTTTCTGTTGTTTCTAATGCGTAAGCATTGAATTCTATAGCACAAATGATTTATATGCATTTGATGATGACAGCCATTTCATTCAAAGGAGTGTGTCTGCAACAAAATTCTGCTATAGTGCCATCAATATTCTATCAGTTCCTTAGTCCTATGTTAGC
Organism: Gnathonemus echidnorhynchus; assembly: GCA_026776725.1. NCBI lineage: Eukaryota > Metazoa > Chordata > Actinopteri > Osteoglossiformes > Mormyridae > Gnathonemus > Gnathonemus echidnorhynchus. The sequence continues at coordinate 23,012,988 of JAODJU010000002.1, read as the reverse complement.
TCTCTGTTCCTGTCTCTCATGTTAAACAGGTCGGTGCCAACCCATGTCTTAAATCAGCCATAAAATACCCTCAAAATAATGATTTATCATCCAATTTGTTTTTTACCTTGTTAGGCTTCCTTATCCATGAAAAGATTGGTTTTATTATATTTTATTACATTTTTGGTGTGGCTTTCTGGACCTTTCTTTTGACAGCATACCTCTTGTTTTCAATTAAAAAAAATGGTAAAATAAACTTCAAGAGAGTTATATAAATAAACTGAATTGGTCTTATCTTGCCTTACATGCATTACATGCCTTGATTTTGTTTTAATTTATTTTGTTTAAATAGAGGTTCTTGACAAAGCCAAAAAGCCTTGACGCAGTACACAAATTTATGTGGTGCTTTTATGCATTTTAAACTTACAAACGGGTCAGTGCCAACCCCAACACCATAGCAAGGTTAACAAACATTTAGTGTAACACTCTTTGTATAATTTGTAATCTGTTTGTTATGGGAATGACTATTTTCACTTTTAGTGACTGTGTGATGGCATTCTGGTAAGTGGAGTGGAGACTGAAAAACTTCAGAAGCACATGTATTTAATTAAAATGTAATCATTGACATGGTTGTTGGAGTGCTACTATGCACAGAAGATTCAGTTTGATACAATCCTCTCTTTTTCTGATCATAAGTGCTGCGCATAGAGAGTAAATTTTGTCCGTACTGGGACAGCATGTCTTCTGACATGTGTAGTCCCATCAGACCCTTCAAAGCAGGTGAAATTTTTTCGTTTGCTGCCACTGCCTCACCTCTCTGACGCTAGCGCTCCGCCTGCTTTCTGCTGCTGAGAGCCCAGAAGACTCCTTATCAATATTTCAGACCATAGACTCAAAAGAATTGTAAACTTTGCTTTAAATCTGCCTTCAGCTACTGATTAGTGTGTTATGCCTTATCGTCTCCCTGTGAAGGGAGAAGAGATTGGCTATCATTAACGTAAGGAACTAGATTTATAAGAAGCATACACCAGCCTCTCCGTGGAGACAGATGGCAGCCGAACATAAGGAGAGCAAGTGTTTAGCCAGCTGTCTGTGTTGAGATTGAGCGTCGGTGGATGCGATTATCTGCCAGGTGTAGTTAGGCAGTCGCTAAGTAAACTAACACAAATTACTAAGGTGCTGATGGAAGAATTCGCAGCACAGCATGTCGGCCGACCTTAATCTGCAAAATACAGATTAAAATGGATAAGAGCTGTGAATGTCAGAGAAATGCGGAATTGAAACAAAGTGACTTAATTTTAATAATTTTAATTGCCATTGGTGAAAACTGTAGACTGCAAAGAGCAAGAGTATTATGCTAAAAAAGATAAAGCAAATTGTGCATTAGCTCAGCTTTGGTCAGGAAAAATGTACTTGCTCATTAACATTCTTGTTTGAAATCAAATGTTCAGTAACATTTTATTTAAAGCAGTCATCATAATGCATTATAGATTCCTTCATAATGCATTATAATGCATTCATAAAATATTATAAACATGGCTATAAATATATATAAAAAGGCAAAACACATTGCAGCCATGTTTATTTTGCATTATGAATGCTATATGAAGCTCTCACCTATAATGCACTATACAAAGCACACTTCATCCTTATACTGACGATTATAATGCATTATAAAGGTATTTATTGTGCATTATAGATGAGAGTTTCATAAAACATTCATAATGCATAATACACATGGCTATAATATATTAGCCCTCTTTAGAAATACTTATAGTCATGTTTATAATACTGTATGAATGCATTATAATGTATTATGAAGGTATCTATAATGCATTATACATGGGTGCTTTAAGTAAAGTGTTACCAAAGGTCCTTATTCTTTGGCATTGATCTGCGCCATTGAGCACTATTTATTCTAAAGGCACTGCATGGCCAATCAGACTATTGCATTTGTGATTTTTAATTTACAACTCATGTTTGCTGGTTTTGCCTATAATCTTTAGAAATATTATTATGGCTTTATAATTATTTAAAAATCAACAGCTTTTGTGCAATTAGTAAACAGTATATACAAATAGGTAAGCTAATATTATTGTTCGTCTGTTTACGCATCAGAGGGCTTTTTTGGTTTTGGTAATTAATCCACCTTTTCAATTACATAGCTGGTATTATTTTTTAATAAATAAACGCCAAAAATTGTCAGTGCTTAAACATGGGCCAAGGTACTCAGCATAGAAAACAACAGGTTCATTGACGAATTTTGGATGACACTTCCCCAAGACAATTACTAAATTGATGTTTCAAGGACATTGTGAGGAAAAAAAATGGACAGATGTTTGTCACTCATGCTTAAGTTAAAATGCTTGCTTTCTCTGTTTAGGAGGTAGCCAACTTGACAAACGTGGCAGGAGAAGTGTTCTTTTAAATGTCACTATCTCCTCCCACATAAATATACCCCTTAATGATGAACAGCATTTGCTCACTGTTACATTTTTAGCTCACATTTGAAAGGGAAGCTGACATGCTTTTTTATTATTATTACATCTAAAACTCAAAAAGTGATCACTTTGGCTGGGAATCTTTATAGCGGAATGTTTTATTCACATTCAATGGATATGCTGTGAAACTACATTAAAGTTCTGTGGAAAATGTATCAGTACTGGAGAGTTCAGTAAATCTGAAAAATGGTGGCCATTAATCCTCATTGATTAAAGCTTCTTCTCAGGCAGCTAGATGGCTTATCGTGTAATTAAGCACGATTAAACATATCCACACAAACTAAATATCTAGGAGGAAATTAAGGAGCTCTTCCCACAGCCTTGCCTGCTTCACGGGCCTGTGTCAGGTGAAATGGAGGATTTTTACTTGCTTTACAGCAGATGTCTAATTTGTGTCATTGTTGTGACCTCTGCCTTCATTAAGATCGGAGTGGGAATCTAATCAAAGATGTCACAGCTGGCTGAGAGGCTGAGGACAGCGTCTATGGGAAGTGAGTACAGTGTGAGTACAGTGTGAGTACAGTGGCATGATCTGCATCTCGTAGGCTGTGCAGTTATATCTAGAACTTCAGTTTCAAACACACCTCTAAACTTTCTGCAGGCCGGTGAGTTAGTGCATTAAATTAATGGCTTTACATCAGTGTGACAGTGTGTCATCAGTGCATAAACTATTCACTTAGCAGAGAACATATCAAACCAACGATAACAACTTTATTTTATATAACATCTTTCACCAACCCAAGGACGTTTTACAGAGGAATGGTGTTGTTTATGGTACACAAACAAAACATAATGATTACAAATAAAACGTTGAAGAAGTATAATGGCCAATAACATGGCAAAGACAGCAGCCTAATTCAAACCATGGTAAAAACAAAGTCAGTGATCAGTGAAGCAGAGAGAGAAGAGATGGGACTTCAGTTGACAAATGACAGATTGGACCGGGTGGATGTGGAAATGCCACAATTATTTTTTATTTATAAAATGAGCCTTTTTCTCCACAAAACTGAGCCATAATCAGGTTTGTTCACTGTTTGCAGAAGGGTAATTATGTACTGCAGCAGCAATTTATGGAGCCATTTGCAGCCCTCCAGATGGGTTTCTTGCCAGCGCCTTGTTATCTCTTCACTGTTGCGAGGCCCTTGTCATCTGCCAATCAGACAGTTGTTGCTGCTGAGTCACTGAGAATGACATCGCTGACGGCGTTTCTCGCCTTTGCATCTGCCCCGTCCTGAAAATGCACTGGCTATTGCTCAGGACACTGGAAAGGCAGCTGAGTGCACACAGTCCAGAAAACATGATCAGTGACAGCTTTCATTTAATTTTATTATTATCTAAAAAAAAACTGCACACTGACCACTGTGTGAAAACTAATCTACAGCAATTTTGTCTAAATCTGTCCTTTATACAATGTTATAGTGGAGCTTAGAGTAGTTTTTTTAGTATGAGAGGTTCTGTAGGTCTGTAAATTGAATTATATACTCTCTTGGTTGAATTTCATAGATTGAGGAATGGAAAAATAGCAAAAGGCTGAGCTAATAATAGTTCATAAAATATAAGACCCATCCTGATTCAGGATGACAACAGCAAGTGACTTGGTTTGAAAGTGGTTTATTAGGGCCACTATGAAACATTGATTAGTGTTAAAGCCGCAAATTTTGAGCCTTAGTGATAGCCAGCCATGCCGATTTTGTGTTTCAACAGACTCCCCGACTTTCTAACATACATGTTGTATACCACAGGTTGACCCCGTGTGGATATTTTAAGGGTTTTGTTTGTCGAAGTCCTCCCGTGAGAGATAGAAAATGGAAGCGTGGAAATATGCTTTGTGGGGCAGCCTGAATATTTTATGAAAGAGCTTTTTTTTTTCCCTCTAGTGGTGATTGTGTAAATTGTGAAAAACTTAGGGCTCTGGGGTGATCATCCATTGATGAGTTTGACTTGATTTACATGAATGTAAAGTAGCCTGACTGCACTGTGTAAGACAAAGATGCTGCCATCTCTACACGGATTCCCTAGGCAATGTTCCCCATGAAAAACAGGCTTAGTTTTACTCCACATCAACATTTAAATGTATATTATATATTATATATTATGCAGTGCTTACAGAAAGTCTTCGGATGCTTGCTTAATTCAGTAAAAATATTACAAATATATTGGTTTTATAACAAAAATCATTACTTCATTAATTTATTTTTTACATTACTATATATAGTATAAAATTCATTCAAAGCCTTTAATGAAATAAAATGCTTTTTAATTAGTAACACCGTCTCAGCAACATAAAACACCAAACATTTGTGTTTAGTATCCCTTTGGGAGCCAGTCACCACAATAGCAATTAATAGCAAACTGGCAAGAACAGAACTCAATGAGTCAATGAAGAAAATTATGACATTAAAAAGAGAATGTCTGTGCAGAAGATATTTACAGATTTGTTAAACATTGTTTGTCGATGGACTTCAGTTATAAAACCAATAAATTTGCAACATTTTTACAGAATTAAACAAGCATTGGGACTTACTTTCAGCACTGTTTATCTACACACGTGAAACTGTAATTGGGATGTGAGTTGGCATCTCAGAGCAGACAGTCAGGTGACTGTGGATGTTTGTGTTGCATCAGTCCACCTGTCCCTCATTTATGGAACTCCGTATGGGTGATTTTTTTTTTTACAGCACTCAGAAAACCTGACGAGTCGCTGATGTTTATTCTTACTTCCATTATTTTTATATACCCCCAGGTTTAATTTTTATTTGTGCTTCTCCCTGAAATTGTTGCGTTAAGCCCTCCCAGTCCAGTCCCTTTGCACCCTGAAAAGTGAGATCCTTCTATTCTGTGTCCCATCCCTGTGTCATTTGGTTCTGTTCACAATCCCAACTGGACTAGTGCCTATAAGAGGTTCAGAACACATGAACCTCTGTGCAGCAGACCCTGAGAAGGACTCACCGCTTAATGACCTGTTACAGGGTATGCACTCAGAAGATGGATGGGTTTGGTTTGGGCGAGTGTGAGAATTCTATAAATGGCCTTACGATCACTTTCATCCTGCCATTTTTCTGAACCCACTTGCCCTGTCCAGGGTCACAGAAGCTATGGGTACAAGGCAGGTAATAACCCAGGATGGGGCACCAGTCCATTGCAGGGCACACACACATTCAAACCTATGGACAGTTTGGTAACGCATGTTTTTGGACCGTGGGGGGAAAACCAGACAGACTGGAGGAAACCCCTGATGACAGAGGGAGAACATGCAGACCCATGGAGCCATGGCAGGGACTCAAACCCCCGACCCAGAGGTGTGAGGCAGCAGTGCTAACCCCTGCACCACAAGCCCTTCCCGTTAATGAATTTAATTGTTTCCCTGCTTCCTTTTCCCATTTTTTTCATTCCTTCTCTCTTTCCCCTTCTGATGTCTCCAAACACAAATAAAGGTTCATGGAGGGGGGGGGGGGCTGCCCACAGGCATATATTTCCTCTCTTATGGGGGTCCCTGAGCACTTATGGGGGGATCTTGGGATTGCCCCAGGTCCCCCTCACTGCTAAGAAACACAGGACACAAGGGAGGGACACCCCTCCGAATAAAACACCACACCAACAGCTAATCATTTTTTTTACGGATTGATGTAACTCTGTCAATCATTTTCACACTTGAGGCTTCAAGTTCAACCTACCAACTTCAGCGTGAAAAATGCTCAAGGATTCTGAAAATCCTTGAAATTTTTTTTTTCCCCAAGATACTGTATATCCTTTCAGGTATCAATGAGTAGTGAAAATGAATCATTCATTCTAAAGTTAATACTTCATCTGAGCCCAGGAGTCTTTTGTGAATCCTGTTAGTTTGCAGCTGAGCAGAGCTAAGCTTATCAAGCCCATGATCACGTGTGTCAATCCCAGTGCTTCTGGTGGGCGTGTCTCCACAGTCTCCCAGTTACATAATAGCTCTAATTCTTTTCTGAGCAGTCTCTCACCCTCACTGCTATATTTTTCTCCTGCTAGGTACATTGTCTTTGTGATTGATTTTAATGGTCTCTGAAACGACTAATCCACTGTGTTCGGATTTTTGATTAAAAGCCCGGCTGTTTTCTTATTTTTCATGGTACTCAATTCTCCCTTTAAGTCATTGCAGAAATCCGCGGTGTTAATTTTATTTAGCAACATCTACCTACTGCTATGTAAACAGCTTTGATATGTTAATGCTGTTATTGCAGATAGGTTCATAAACACACAGAGCGCGGAGGTTTGGGCTGCACAGTTCATTGCTGCCATGTGGTAATGGTAATCGGTGTAGACCGTTCGTTCATTATTGCCTGTAGTGGACCGAAGCAAAACTGGCATCCGTATCAGGAATGCATTTATGGGGTATGCCAGTTCAACCCATCCTGGGTGTCTGCACTGGCATCCGTATCAGGAATGCATTTATGGGGTATGCCAGTTCAACCCATCCTGGGTGTCTGCACTGGCATCCGTATCAGGAATGCATTTATGGGGTATGCCAGTTCAACCCGCCCTGGGTGTCTGCAGGCTGGAGCTGACGAAACGTGTCTAAAGGATGCTCTCCTTTCACAGGGTGATGATTACCTTACTTTCTTGCTGCTATATGCTCTGAATTGGGGGGGGACTCAGAACTATTCATCGCAGGTGGAACCAGCAGCTTACTGACTCCCAAACCATTCACCCACACTGCAGCTAAACCGTGCTTTTCTCAGTAGAGGTTACAATATTATCCTGCCCAAATATTTAGCAATATTGTTACTTGTATTGTAGTTTTTGTTTGCATAAGTGTTAAAGGCAGATCATTTATATTTATCTGATATTGTGTTTTCCTTACAGCTGATTAAATTTTGCAATTAATCTTGGTTTTATTAATACCAAAATAGCCTAACGCTTGCACACACTACTATAAGAGATCTGTGCAAAAAATGATAAAATGGAATGTCACCGAATAAGGGTAGGTGGAATCTGATGAGGGGGGGGACTGAAAATGCTTGTTTGGTTTCTGCTGGTCTCCTGAGTTTTGACTTTAATGACATTTCTGTGACCATAGCCTGCCACCTATTGGACATGCACAGTAACTGTATTTAGCTTTAGATGTGTTTCTCCAAATATCTACATATTTTAATATGGATATTTTCGAAGGCTGTTTGATCTATATGGAGCTCAAAAGAATGAAAGCGGTTTAATAATGTATGGAAGCACATTTTTGGAAAACATAATGGAAAGAGCACTTGATGCAGTGCAACTGGTTTTGAGTTTGTTTAAATGTGTGAGATCGTGTGCATATCTCAGTGATGACAGGAAGGCTTAAAAACACACCGTGGATTGGATTACTATACACTCTCAGGTTCTAACTGGTTTAATGCCCTGGGATGCAAAATGCTCTAAATTCCATCACTTATAAATACAAAAAGAACCCACATGAAAATTATATTTGTTGGGAACTTTCAATAGTTTCACAAGAGAAAATAATAAATGATGCTTGCATATTCTCTATATAGTTTCTATACAGTCTTCCTGCACAGTCTTCTTGCACACACTGCCATCATAGCCTATACAAACAGTCATTATCCAGGTGATATAAAATGTTCTTCAGCCGTATGTAGCTATAAAAGTGACTTCTTTAAAAGGCAGTGGAACCATTATACATTTTTCATATTTTTAGCTAACAGGTATACTTTTTAAACCATTTGAATGTCAAAAGAAGTGCTTGGGAAATCTTACACTTCGGCAGCAGGTGGTTGTGCCTGTAGGATAGAAGTGCTATATGTATTTTTGCATATAATAAATTCATGTTTCAATATATTTGAACTTCTTCCATCAAAACTTTTATTTTGACTTTACTGAGCAGGTTTACCTCTGGTTTGTTGTTCTTTGACAAAATGAAGAGTTACAGCTTGTCTGTAAATGTGCTCAATATCTTTTTGAAATACAAATATGATGTTGTTTACTTGTTACAAAGGTATGCTTATCAAAACAGAATATGGGTAGTGGTGTCCGTTGGGGGGGCTCGAAGCTGAATTTGTAGTTTCTGATGCAGATGGTAAACATTAGATTCTGGGGAATATAAAGGTTTTGAACATATTCCATAACTAATTTATGAAACAGTTTCTGCAAAAAACTCTCAGTTACTTATTAGCCATCATTTAAAAGTTTCCATTGCGTTTAGTTTTACCTTGACCCAGAAGACAAACGCAGACCCTGACATGCCTGCTACTTTGTAGTCCTTTCCAAACCCAGTGCCTGTTTTGCATATTTGACGTTGACCTTGAACTGGCTTTTCAGCTGTTTTTTTAAACTCATCTACAAATAAAGTCCCTATTCCTCCCCCAGTCCTCCTATCACATGGTCCTGCCCTGAGCAAGTCTTACAGATCTCTCCAGTCGCACCCACCCAGCGAGCTTCACTGATTCTTCAGAAATAAGAATGTGTGACACCGTTTTAATAATAATAATAATAATAATCTGAAACCTAAACAATTAGCCTTTGCAACACATTCACTATTGGAAAGAAAAACATTATAATTCAAAGCTGCATCACTAGAAAGGAAAACCAAAACAACAACAAAAACAAATTGTTGACTCCCACCTGTGGCCTGTACTACAAAGTGGGGTTACTGGCTTATCGGGGTAACTTGTCGGATTTAAGGTAGTCTGGGCAAAATGTAAGTGAACGAATATGAAATCAGTTTAAACTGTGGTACCTTAAATCCGACAAGTTACCCCGATAAGCCAGTAATCCCACTTCGTAGTACAGGCCCCTGGTCTTAGAGGAATATGTTATGAGGAGAGGTTAGCTGAGCTGAATCTGTTTAGCCTTGAGCAAAGGAGACTAAGGGGGGACATAATCCAGATATATAAGATTTTAACAGGTCTGGATGCTGTTCAGCCAAGTGGCTGCTTTAATATTAGTTTAAATATTCGAACTCTTGGCCATAAGTGGAAATTAGTGGGAGAATATTTTAAAATGAATTCATGAAAGCACTTCTTTACACAGCGTATAGTTAGAGTATAGAGTATTTAGCAAGCTAAAACCCTGGGTTCCTTCAAATCAGACCTAGATAAGATTTTAACTCTGACCTACAGTATTCATTAAGTTCTCCTCAAACGAGCTTGATGGGCCGAATGGCCTCCTCTCGTTTGTAAATGTCTTATGTTCTTATTTTATTACATCACAATGTATCGATCCATTCTTGCTAACTCGGAACTTGAAAATTTCCAACCTCCTACTTGAAAAGGAGGAATGGCCGAATGAAATGGATTCATTATGCAAATTTACACAAACTAATGCTAATTCTGCTACCTCTTGATGCTAACATAACACTCTCACAGACATACTGGTGGAAATTAGCACATGATGTACATAATATGAACAGTAAGCAAGCATCTCTTCGGTTTTATGTCACTGTCATTGTCCAAAGCCAGCAGCGCCATTACCGAGGTTACTCTTCTGCAGTAGAAAAACGAAGCAAGCTGGAATCATGCTGTATCTAAGGTCTTTTCGTGGTTCGGGTCAGCTATAGCCTGGTTCATACTGTCCTGGTTAGTGCTGGTAGATTTGCTACTCCCAGTGCCTTCTGTTGTGACCATAGACTGTAAAAAAAAATGGACGTAGTATCCGTGACGTCAGTCGTAGGTTTCTGAAGAGCGTTTTTGAAGCCTAAAGTGGGCGGAGCCGACGGCCGCCATCTTGGCAACGCGTCACCG
>JAODJU010000002.1:22977499-22997383 GCA_026776725.1 Gnathonemus echidnorhynchus | reverse complement strand
TGCCGACTCCGACTCCAGGTACCCAAAATTGTCTCCGACTCCGACTCCTCGACTCCGACTCCGACTCCACAGCCCTGATTTTAAATGTGTGATGCCTTTAATCTGTTAAGCATGGCTGGTCAAGGCTATAAAGACCAAAAACGTGCATACCTGATGACGTGATGGATTGTGAGGACTAGAACCAATAGTACCACTTATATCTGCCCTCTGTGTATGCAGAGGTTACTTAAGCTGTTTTATATCAGCGGCTGTTCAGTTTCTCTGTCTGAGCAGCTACATTTAGAAAATTTAATGGCACTTATTGTAAAGTTAAATGTGAGTTAAATTGATTAATTGAAGGCACTTAATTCAGTCAGGTGGTTTGGCATGGCTGGAATGAAAGGCATTCTAGATTTAGCCCTTTTGGACCATAATTGAATAGCATCGCTGTAAGTGATGCTAATCGGGAAAGTTAACCTCGTATCGAATATCCATTGTACTCTATACAATGGCACGCCTTGTGGCAGGCTGCATGCCATTGCTGAGTTTCTAGGAAACCATTGTGACAGTTGGTTTGTGTGCTATATTTTCTTCTGTGAAATGGCTATGCTTTTTGGGCAGTGTATAGGGGAATGATCACTGAGGTGATTGTCTTCTGAATAGTATTTCATTTGTGCATTTAATTTATACCAGAGACTATTGGATAGAGAGGCATGACATGTAGTGGAATGGGAGCGCTTGCTAACTCTGCTGTTTCACTCTTTACACACTTTTACACCCAGGTACGTCACATCCTTTGTGAGAAACATGGTAAATGTATGGAGGCCATGGAGAAGCTGAAGTCCGGCGTGCGATTCAGTGAAGTGGCATCGCAGTACAGTGAAGACAAGGCCAGACAAGGGGTAGGGGGGGAGAACGATTCTGCTGTGACATGTCCATTGGTTTTCATTTCTATATTTTATACACTTAGTAAATGACCTTCTCTAGAGTGGTATGCAGAATGGCTGTGACTGCAAAAACGTAAAGCATTAGCCTAATTGTTCCAACAACCAGAACATTTGTGATTGTTGTATTAATATAATAGTGCTGATGTGACAGCAGTGTGTATTATGAAAATCACATGGAAGTTTACGTTTTTGTACTTCACCAGGTATGCCCACAGGTCTTGACAGTAATCTCGATTGTATTACTTTCATGAATGTCTTTAACTCTCTCTCCCACAAGATGGTGCTGTAAGTGTTTCAAACCGCTGAGCTACAGTTCAATGCATTAAAGTTGTCTGTAGTACTTTTTACTAATCTTCCATTATGTATAATTTACTGTTCAGTACTTGTACTTCCTGCAAAAATGTTATGTTTTAGATGCAGTTTTTGCGGTGGAAAAAAATCTGTTTCAGTATTATGAAAATATATTTGTTCCACATTAGTTCCCTGGCTTATTAATATTTTTACTGGTTGAACTTAACTCAGCCAGTACTGATTGTGAGCTTTCTGGGTGTCACAGGGTGACCTTGGCTGGATGACCAGAGGATCCATGGTTGGGCCATTTCAGGATGCAGCCTTTGCCCTCCCTGTCAGCACTATGGACAAACCCATGTACACAGACCCTCCTGTCAAAACCAAGTTTGGTTACCACATCATCATGGTAGAGGGCAAGAAGTGATAATCCTTTGAGTATGTAAGGTCATTTTTTGAGTTTGAGAACTTATTGTGGTGTCTGTAGTATGAGGATTAAATTTATCCAAAAGACAGCCCCTAATGCCTACTTTCTCTTAATGCAAAGATATTTCTATTTTTTTTTCTGAAGTATATGCTGCTTGCATATCATGCGCCCATTGTCTTGCAGCATGTGCTTTGACATCCAGTTGTATATTAACTTTGGAATAAAAAAATCCACTATGACCAGTTTTACTTGATTGTTCTGGAGAAAAAAAAACACTTAAACCCAATTTAATTACATTTTACCGTTGTTAACTGTGGCCTGATTATATTTGTCACGAATAGCAGTAATCACATTTAATGCACTTTCAGTACAATTATTATACAGGCTACACCATTTTCATTTGATTTACAAGTAATTTTTGAAAGACTGAACCTTTAATTTCCATTTGGACAATCCGGTTTTCCGAGGAAGAACCTGATTGCTAAGTTAGCATGTTTATGGACTGAAGTTAAGCAATAACTTGAGTAAATAACGTGGAGCGATCAGTGCATATGAGATCCTGATATGAGCTCCTCGTGTTCATTTATGCCACTTTTAAGCTTAGGATAATCAGAAAACGATTATATGATGTTTTAGAATTAATTTGTTAACCATTTACATTACAGCTATGTCACTGCAATAGCAAAATGATTTTAATTATGTATTTTAAGAAAATATTTTGTCAAATGGCCATAGTTTGTATCTATTTATTTTTTACATTTAACAGAAATTGACATTTTCAGCAGCTACCGATCGCGTCTGCCCTGCGATAAGGTGCCATCCTTTCTGAGGTGGTTTCCTTCCTTGCTCCCTTGCGTTCCTAGCATATAGCCCTACGCCCCTGTACTAAATAAGCAGAGCTTGCTCCAGTATTTTACCTACGTTCTTATCCAGTCCTTATCTCAGATATAATTATGCCACCACGTGGTTAAACTATTTGAATTGTTAAATAATTTACATAACTGATATCTGTTCTTAAACGCTTTTGAACAAGCTTCATGACGCACCACCGGTGAAACGTGGGTACAAACCGCCGAAAACCGGGAAGTGAATCAGACGAAGGCGTGGTCGCAGCTGCACCTTTATTGGCTCAGAAAAATGGAGTCAGATGACGTCGGTGTTTCCGGGTTTTCTAGTTCCTTAGGAAAATGGTGAGGTTACTGTCGGTCATGTCTGGTAGCAGCGTAAAGATCAGCAGGCGTGTTGTTGCTGAAGGTAAGGATGCCGGTATATAGAGCCCTATGTAGCGCATGCTGTATTTTAATACCTGCTCTTTAATATTTATTCTCAGTCACATTTTAGCAAGAAATAGATCGGTCTTCCAAAAATACATTTGTACTGTTTGTAAGGTGTTTGCTGTATAATTTGTGTGCCAGATATTGTTTAACGTTTTGAACCATTGTCAACCGAACCAACATATCAAAACCGATTAAATAGAAACAATTTAGTAGCGTTCTTGCCACTCACACTTGTACCATAATCACATAAAGTGTTTCATTTTCATAATTGATTCATGTTAAACTTCGCGTGTTTCTTCCGTGTACCTTGGACCCATTTTTTATGGGTGTTAAATTGTGATTTTAAAGCGTGTTTTCGTATATGGTGATGACTTCTCGTGTAATTTTGATTATAGCACTTGTGCAGTTAAAATCCAAACGAAAATGAATTTAGTTAAATCCTATTACACATGCAAACGATTTTTTAACAATATAGGGATAACATTTCAAGCCATAATTTGTATAATATATAAATCAGAGGTATGTGCCTTTGTCCCATATTATAATTTAAACAGAAATGAAATTATTAATTTATTCAAACGTAGCTGTAATTAAGTAACAGTGGGACCTCAGCAATATGCTGTAGTGAAGCAGGCGCATCAGATGATGTGCGAGCGCTACCATGAAGCTGATATCCACATGTTGAAGAATGTGTCGTAGATTGCAATGTATGTGAAATATTACATTTTTTTTACGAATTACGTATGAACCCGGAGTGCGTCATCTGCCAATTCTGTTGCGTATTTAACAGAAGACCCGCTTTCTGATATCAGTCGCAGGCAATTCCCGAGTTTATTTCTGCGCCTTATGTGTCTGGAGAGGTTACTAGCGGCCAGGTTTCTAAGCTGGGGGAAAGGGCGACGTTTGTCCTTGATGAATTGTCAGAGTTGGAATAGACAGGCGTTTTTGACTGTGATATGCGAGTTTTAAACTACATTGTACTGGCGTTCACAGTTAAACACCGTGAAGACTCTCGTAACCTAATCTATACTTGGACACACTAATTTTGGGTGGGGTCTTTTCAGCATATTGAGGTAATTTAGTTTTGCTTTAATTCAATTGGTTAAAAGTATCTATTAGCACTGTAAATATTCTGAATAATGATTTGAACGAATGAATGAACGAATGAATGAATGAGTGAATGAATGAATGAATGAATGAATTTTTAATATTTGTTAGTTAGTTTGTTTATTATTCATGTACGATCAAAGAACTGGCATCCTGTCCAGGGTACATCTTATTCTTTTGCCCTGTGTTGCCTCAGATGGACTACAGATCCACCGTAGACTCTGACTAGTATTTGGAAGATGGATGGATCGATGGATGGATGGATGGATGGATGGATGCAAGTGCACAGGCTTGGTCTAAACATTGGTAGGGACCAAATCATCCCCGAATCCCCTGCCCCCCTAAACATGCATGCTACTCCTGCATTGTTGGTAGAAGTACCTCCAGACCCATGGATGGATGGATTGATTGGTGGATAATTGATTGGTGGATTTGCTTTCATAGTTTTCTGAATGCAGTTTCTAGCTTAGGTGTAGTAAGGTCTGCACCTGGACATCACACACGCACTGCTTAACTGTCATCTGGGGCACATCCCCATGCCTGTGGCGTTTGTGATGATATTTGAATAAAGCTTTGAATATTCAGAACAGTTATTCTTAAGAGTATATGACTCAAAAGGCATCAAAAGAGTGAGACGGAACAATGGAAGAATTGTTGAATAAACTGTTTGTACAATACAATTTTACTGGTTTCATTTATTTTCTTCTCAAACTTCATATCCTGCTTTGTTAATAAAGCATTTGCATAATTGAATATCTATGTTAAGATCTAGGCTTATGATGCATTACTCTTATAAGAACTATCTGCTTAGCTTTTCCAAGTACAATGGCCTCACATTTGGATGCACCAAATTTATCAAACCACCTGCCTGTAATTACATTCCTGTCAGTTCTGGAAGAAAAAAATGAAAGATTCGAGTTATTTTTATTTCCCAACTTAAAAAGTTGGAAGAGTAGGTGGAGAATCTTGCAAATAGCTGCTTTTTGTTGCTGTTTTTTAAATCAGTCCCTGTCTCCCAGTGTCCCCATTCATCCTTGGGAATAAATGACGATTCCGTATTGGTGAAGGTTACCTCTGAATCTCTTGTTTGCCGCTGTCCTTCTACAAGTACTACAGGATTCTGTCATTTCAGAATGATGTCCGCTATCTCCCCCCCTCCAAATTTCAGATGAGCATTTTACTTGTGCTCCCTCCATAACCAATAATGCAGATGTTTCTTTAATTTAGGCTACATCATTTGTCCATATAGTTCTTCACAATAGTCAATAAGTGATCTGTTCTGTTAAAATTACAGTTTCTCTGTTGTTTCTAATATAAGGATAAAGATGGATGGATATTAAATATTTTTGCTCTGGGCTTTGTTTGTTTTATATCTGAGTACTGAATGACTGGGGGCAGGGTGTGGCAGATTAATCTTTTTGTGAATCAACATTGACGTGTAGTTGCTATAGTTCATTCTTGGATTACAGAACTTTCTGGAGCCAAAGTGTATGAAGGCCTGAGGAGCTACAATACCGTGTGGGTTAGTGACGTGACCGGGTCTGCGAATGGGGAACATCAAGAATTTGTGTTGGTGGTGCTGCTGCGGCCAAAGCAGTGGGTCAGAGTGCATCCCCCATGAAAACTGGACTGCACACCAAAGTTCTAGGCCCCGCATGTGACAGTACCTGGGGAATTAGTTCTCCATTATTTGAGAGGTATCACCATTTTGGAAGAAAGGGAAAGGCTTCTCTCCCTTTGTCCGGTGAGATAACAGAGTGGGCCTGTGAGTCACAGACGACTGCATTAATAGGCGTAAATGTCACATTGCGCTTGCGACTGGAGAGTGCCTTGGCTAGTAATAGGTCACATTTGTGGTGTTTTCCCTTGGAAATTTGTCCTGGAATCATTGTGCTGCAGCTGTTCACTCATAAAGAAGCCTGCTCTGGTTGCTTCGGTCGGTTTTCTGTTGCCCTTGTGTTATATTTAGAATAGGTATGTGTTAGCCTCGTAAAATGCTGTACGTGCAACCTTTTCAATGGAGTATTTAGGGATAAAAAGGATCGTTACCAAGTGTTTGGTTTTATCATATTTTAAGTGCCACAGTGAATCAGGACTAAATTGCCTACATTGTGTTACTGTCTAGTCTTTCACATCCCTTATTCCAAAGGTCAGCCACAAGTCATTAGCATGCTGCATGCTTACAGAAGCCTGGTGTTTGGCAGTACTTACACAACAACTGTGCAACCTGATGCTTATGACAGTCGAAATTCTTCCAGATTATTGAGATATGCAATATGTATCAGTCATCAGGTACTGTTTTGTATATTATGTAAATGCTGCAGAGCACAAACTAATATGAGAAATGGGACACAGATATGGAGCCTACCTTATGTTAAACCAATGGGCGTCTTTAGGCCCGATCACTCGGAGCTATTTTAAGCCCCGATGCCAATCTTCCTTCATAAAAAGAAAAGTGAGGTGTCATGTTTTATCTCGACAAAAAACGTGTTTTGTAGTCAGCCCAAGTCATAATATTAGACTAGACTTAATTACAAAAATCTGTGTCGTGCAACTTTGATCACACTGAGCAACCGCAAAGGTGGTATTTGTGGAGAACGATGCAACATATTCCCTTTTTTAAAAAATTAAATGAATCATAATCACTTTGGATGCTCTGAAACATGAGTACATTATACGGATGACTGAGTTTACTGAAATAAAAGCCCACTGACATTCTCCACCTGAACGACCTCCCAAATGTTAGGCCACCCAGCAGCCTTTGATGAAAGGAGACAGCACCTTTAGGAGAGGAACACGTGGGTCATACAAGCCCAGGGGAGGTGAAACGAGTGAGGGCGCCTGTGCTGTCCTACTGCGCTGTGCACTGACGCGGGGATGCACCAACTCAGGGAGCCTGTCACTGTCACGTTTCGGAGACAAACCGTGAAACTCTAAAGGCAGACGATCACCACTGGCAAGAAAAGGCACAACAAAACTGTGAGATGGAGGAAGGTGGTGAGCAGCCCAGTCTCCTTGGCTTTACTTTGCATGGTCTTATCTTCAAGACTCACACCTCTGTCTACAGCGACTTCCACGGTTCCAAGGTTCTCTAAATGGGTGTCCTACTGGAGAATGTGCGTTCGAAGCTGTTTAACCAAGTTCTCCTGGGTGTAACTGTTCCCTCATACTATTCTATTTCTGAGTATTGATCTGTTTTTTTTTTTATTTTTATTTTGACAGTGTGCTAAAATGTCTGGTGAGGTTTTGGTTTTGTGGTTGGATGCCCACGGCATAGTGTACCAGGGTAAATGTGTTCATTCCCACCAGAAGACCTAACCCTGATGCATCATCCCTGCTGCTGGCTGTGAGAGTCACCCTTCGTACCCTGACGGACTCACAAAGGCTCTTTATGGATTGAATTCTAGGAAAGACAGGCCTTTAGTTTTACCAGTGAACACTGCTGTGAAGTATGTTTTTTTTTTTGTTTTTTTTTTAATAAAGTTTTTCAAAAGCCTCAGATCATTTACCTGTAGTTAATTAATCTGCAATTAATCTTTGTTGAAGATTTTTAAGGTTAAATCAAAACCAGTAATAAAAAAAAAATGTGATTGTTTAAGCAAATGTTGACATAAATGTTCGCAGGCACATAAATGCATAGGAGCTTTTTGTAACATAAACATGCTGGAGTTTCAGCAATTTATTTTTCAGTTATAATGGTAGTAAATAAATGAGATTTACATGTTTACACAATAGTGAGGGCGCTGAAACATCTTTTTCTGAGGTCAGAGGCAAGTTTGAAACCTGGTTAGATGATGGTTTCAGTCACTGTGAGCCGTGTAGCTGTCAGTGTTCATTCAGCTCACAGTGTAATTTCTGGTTTCGCCCAGTGCCAGACAGGCAATCCTGCAGCAGGTAACGCCGTCGCTAAAACACCTCAAATGTAACGGGTTCAAGGCTGGACAGCATGTTTGCAGTATACGCATGTATCACTTTTAAAAAGTAATATTTTATTTATTTATTTATTTATTTATTTATTTCAACATTAATGGCATTAACAGGATGTTCAGGTAATAATGTTATCATGCTGACAATGACAGAACTTTTGTTAAAATGTAAAACATGGAAATAAAATTCCATTAATGTTACAGCAAGAACGTTCTCTGTCAGCTTTGAGAAGACATTCACGTAACATTGGCTGAAGTTCTGGGAATGTTCCCTGTTAGCTGGGTAACACCTAGGTGCTTTGCACCTGATCGTCGGTCAGGAACGCACAGTTTCGTCTCCGTGTTTTTTTTTTTTTTGCAGTTGCATGTCTCTCCCTCAGGCTGGCCGGCGGGTAATGGGGTTTTCAAAACAAACAAACAAACAAATAAAACAACCTAAAGCATGCTGTTATGTCACCTGCTTGTGTAATGACACGTCACAGTGGAAGTGCTACCTTTTCGCACATCTTATCTCACGCAAGTACATGTGTGCGTGTGTTTTTTTTTCTGTCCCCGTTTTTAAGCGGCATTCAAACTGAATCCAGTGTCAACAAGCGGGCCCATAGCTAGAAATCACTATCGTGGGTTGTCCGGCAACCCGTCTGATCAGTCTCACTCAGTAGATTTTAAAATGTTGGTACCTGGTTACGTGCCTGTCGACAGGGCTTATGTTGGGCTTTACATCAATAGCGATGCACACAGAGCGGAGTTGTGCTGAGGTTCATAATGTCCTGTGGAGTTTTTCATCGAGGTTATAGAGAAATCGTTGACTGGGTGTTTGACACATTTTGTTTTTCTTTTTCTTCCCTGCAGTGGTATTTGTGAGAACTGCTAAGTGATCGCTCCGTAAGTACCCAACTTGGTCTTGTATTACATTCAGTAAAGGAATTTTTTGATCTTGTCATTCAGATTTATCTCTATATTACGGTAATGTCCTATCATGCAGAGTCTTTTCAAGCCACAGTAACAAAAGATTGTTGGCACTACATCTGTGTGTTTTCTGTAATTATAAGTGTTTATACTAAATCCAGTGACATTTCTCAAGGGACTCAGAGTCTACCAGCAAATTTTCTGTATGATTGCTTAGCCTTTTTCTGTTCGGTGGTGCGGTGTATTCTGACAAATACTGGCTTTTAAATGTCATATTTAATTTAGATCAAAATACCATGAGTTACATAGTAAGTGATTAGATGAGTGTTTTATCACCATGGATAAACACTAACAAAGCTGAAGGGTAATTTTTGAATGCTTTAAGTAACTGTATCATTAGGAGATACTGTATCATTGATAGTATCAAAGGTCATTATTTGTTACGTTACTTATTCATGTCTTTTCCATGATAGCTTTGTGGGTTTTGGCAGTCTACCAGCCATTATTTCTATTTATTTAGCTCTGTTAATTAAATAGTATTTACCTCTGCTGCAGGATTGAGCCCACCTAACACTGGCTGTGCTGTTTGTGATCATGGCCAATGCTTGTGACCTATCAGCTGCACTTATGCAAATAGTTTCACTGTTAAAAAGGATGTGTAACATTTTGAAAAAGCCGAGTGCTTCATGGAGCCAAAATGCAGAAGTGGCTTATAACGGAGAATTTTCTGTTTTGCTTTTGCCTTTGTCACTTAAATGGTATTATTCTTAATACTGAGATGTATAATCAGAATGGGCTCTGACATCAAGAATAGTCATTTAACCTTAGAAGAAAACATTTGTTCTATATATACCTCTTTTCCTCTTCCTTAAAAATGGAGGAAATTGCATGTGCTAAAATTTGTTTGCGAAACACATCAGATCCTTTTGTGAAAGCAGTTATTTCTTTTGTAATTGTTGTTGTCCCCACTGTTTCTTGGCTTTTAGCCCCAGCGCTGATATAAAGGTGTCAGATCCGCGCCTTCTGACGGAAACCACCGTCCCTTCAGTCAAAGACGTTCCGTTCCGTTCCATTCCATTCCCATTCCCCCTGAAACTATGACTTTGAAAGTCAACGCACACTTGGTCGTCTTCTTCCCCCTCTACCTGCTGATGTGGATGTACACGATCGTCACCTTCGTGCCATGGTACCTGCTCACGGGAGCCCGGGCGAAGAAAGTGGCGGCAAAGCGGGTAAAGGCCCGGCCCACCTCGCGCGTGGCTGAGGGTCCGTATCGCTCCGTAGACCAATTTGACTCACTGGCCACTATGGACTTCCCCGGCATGGACACCCTGGACAAGCTGTTTGAGCACGCCATGCAGCGATTCACCGACAGGGACTGCCTGGGCACCCGCCAGGTCCTCAGCGAGGAGAATGAGATGCAGCCGAACGGCAAGATCTTCAAGAAGGTGCAGAATACCCCTCGTCTTTACCTCTTTCACAATTGTGCTCACCGTGGGCCTTCACCGTGGGCCTTCACCGTGGGCCTTCACCGTGTGCTGGTTATGGGGTCCAGCCTGCCTCATGTGTGTGTTCCCTTACAGCTGATCTTGGGCGAGTACCGCTGGATGAGCTACAGAGACATGGAGGAGGCCATCAGCCATCTCGGCAGCGGGCTGGCGGCACTGGGCCAACAACCCAAGAGCACCATCGCTATCTTCTGTGAGACGCGGGCTGAGTGGATGATCAGCGCACAGGCCTGCTTCCGGCGCAACTTCCCCCGTGAGCGTGGCGGCACTGTGATCGGAGAATGTTTCCACTAGCTTCTGATCATCCTGTAACTGAAAGCTTTCACATGTGCTTTTGGCACAATGCTATTTGCTTGAGTCCAGTAGCCTATAAACCCCCCCCAGTGAAAGTGAACTGGTTTGTGTCTGCCCAAACATCTTGTCTCAGACAGGAAGGGATTCAACCCAGATGTCTCATAAATTTTACTTACTACAAATTTCCAAATTAATTGTCATCTACACAGCTGGAAATATCCTGTTTAAGTATATTTAAGAGTACATGAGCGAGGCCTTCATCATTTTGTTAAGCCAGTGTTTCCTAACCCAGTCCTTGGGGGGGGCCCAGCCAGTCCACATTTTTATTCTCTCCCAGCTCCCAACATAACTGTATCTGGTTATTCAGTGTTATTGATTGGCTGGGAGCTGGGAGGGAGCAAAAATGAGGACTGGCTGGGGGCCCCCGAGGATTAGCTTGGGAAGCGCTGTTGTAAACACCACAATGCCACCTACTTCCATGTCTCTGAAGGAAACTTTCAAGTGTTTTAAGTGTGTACCCTTACCCTTGAGTATGGATATATGAGTGTCTCTCTGTGCTTTTTGTAGTGGTGACCTTATACGCAACTTTGGGAGAAGAAGCTGTGGCGTATGGGCTAAACGAATCCGGGGTGACCCACCTCATCACCAGCGTGGAGTTGCTGGAGACCAAGCTGAAGGTGAGATGACAGCCCAGCTGCTGATTGGCAGCCTCATGAGTGATTCCATTTTTGGCCATTTCTCCAAAGGAAGCCATTTATTGTGCGTTATGATGGTAGTGAGTGTGATATATCATGGGAATAGCCTGTCATTAGATTAAGCATAAATGTTATGGGTTTGGTACCTTCATTTTAATAGCGAAGCTTCAACACTTACATTTCCAAAGTGCTTTTAATTGCCAGTCCAGGACATGTTCTACGTAGCTGGTAAACGCCTTAAATTTGTATCAAATTGTTACTGAATACATTTGTGCCACTAATTGGAATCATACCACGGCTTTGGTAAATGCTAATTTCTTATTGGCCCAGAGATGTCATGTGGGTGCTGATTATTTTTATGTAGCAGTTCAGGTAGTTATGGCAGCATTTATCAATGTGTTTTGATGTTTTATTAAACATGTTAATATAAAAAAAAAACCCATGTGATATTTTACTCACAAGTAAGTAGTTATTGTTATCAGCATAATTTTCCTCGGTTTTCAAAACTCAAGCAGCTGTCTGTTGACAGTTTGCGATGATAACTTAACAGACTTGTGAGTAGCACCAGTGAGTAGCCTGATCAGACATTCTACCCTTATAAGGACTATATTTTTAGAGCACATTGGAACATTATTAAATGCTAATTGGAAAGATTTTCTTCTGAAAAATTAATTGTGACTAATTTATTTTATTTAAATTTTTTTTTCATTAGCTGTGATAAAGTGGGGTAAACCAGTTTGAGGTGTGTGGTTATACGAAAATAAACTTTGCTCTCAAGTTGCCGCTGATTAGTTTTGTATAATCCTGCACCTCATTATATTCAACATGTAAGTTTATAAGTATAAATGATAACCAAACCGTTCTACACAACCTGTGTTCTGATCGTGGTCTCTTTGGACCTTGCATAGACATTTGCAAAACCTCTGCTTCTCTCTGACCAGAATGTGCTGCCTGAAATTCGGAAGCTGAAGCACATAATTTATGTGGACAAGAAGAAGGCGAGTTTGTCGGGCTTCTCAGAAAGGCTGCAGATCCACAGCATGCAAGAAGTGCAGAAGCTGGGAGCCAGACCTGAGAACCGTGAGTTTGGCCCCAGCACTCATGCAGTCCACCCAGTGCGGAGCCCTATGCATGTCAAGCTGAAAAGAAATGGAAAATCTTAACCAGTTAGCACATGAATTCACCAGCTACTCCCATCTTGGTGCAATACACAAATCTGCCAGGCATCTTTTCTGCCTGCTGATGTCAGGCAGACGCCTCCTAACACAACTTGCCTCACCAATAGCCATAAAACACTCCCGGACAGAATGTAAAACAGACTGACACATCTTACATGTCTATATTCAGCACTGTGCAAAAGTCTAAGGCAGTCAAAGAAAATATTTAAAGCTATATATCTGGGTAGTAAGTGTATATTTGCTCAGAACAAAAAAAACACAATTGAACCATAGAACATATGCAAGAGTAACAATAAAAACTAACAAGAATTTAATCTTTTTTCAAAAAGTTACTGGTATCATGTCAGCAGTAACACTGCTTTAGTTCCCAAATCTCTGCTCAGGGGCGCTTCAGCTATTCTATGTGTTTATGAAATTTTACAACAAGCTCACTTGTTTAATTTAAATTATTTTATAAAGTCAATGAGGTATTGGTTAGCCATATAAAGTGTGCCAGTGACCCAGATAAAAAAGGACATGAGCGTATTGGAAAGTTTCTGCAAACACTGGGGTGACTTTAGGAGAGGTTTTGAAATGGCTAAGCTGACAAACATTTACAGACGTAATGTCATACTTCTAGATCAACATGCAGATGACTTAGACATTTACTTTGGCTGCCTAAGACTTTACATTTACACTCCTATCAATTTCAATTGTGTATTAAGTGATTTTGCACAACCTGTGTCACACTTGTCTCACACTTTCTTGGGTTTGCACTCTGTTTGTAACTATCTACCAATCTGTACATGGCAACATGGGTCCTTGTACGTCTGTTGCAATGCTAACTCACTAGTGCATAAATGTAAACAAAACGAGGACAGGCGTGAATGCATAGAGCAGACGAGACTGCTATTTCCAATGAAGTACACTTAAGAATGTATTCGAATGTTTGAGTATCCCAGGACCAGTTACAGTTTTGTTGCTTTTACATGTGAAAATAAGTTAACTTCTGCAGTAAACAAAAATGAGAAAATGCATCAAATTTGAACGAACAATTCCTGTTTTCTGAACTCAACATGTTTGATTAATTAGGCATTTGCAGATTAATGAATCCTCTGAATATTGTGCTTAGACTCAACCATGGGTTCCACTAAGCAGCTGAATAGGGATGAAGAAATAGAGATCATTATCTCTTACAACAAGACAGAAATACAAATATAGGCTTCCTGTTTGCCATCTGAAATGTCCAAATACAAGGAAACGTTTGCAGTCAAGTTTTTATATAAGAAATAGATGTTTGTAAACTTGTCAGGTGCAAGAAGCAAAGTCCCCAAATGACTGCAAAAGGCTTGTAGGAAGGTTTAATTGTGCGGTTAATATGAACTGCATGGAAGAATCATCAAAAAGAAACCTTATCTGCAATCTCACCATAAAAGTCATCTGAAAAATGCGAAACACCACTTTGCTAGGCCAGGGGCTTCTTGCAAATAGCTGTTGTGGTCTGATGAATTAAAAATGGAACTCCGTGGCTAAAATTCAGGGTATCTTTCTCATTTTCAGCTCTATGATGCATGGGTTATACAGTACATGGGTTTTTGCAAAACAATGCAATAAATAGTGAATGTAAGACATTTAAACATTAAGAAGGTACATTTGGAGAAAAGCATTTCAAGAACATTTTCCCACTGCTATATGCATCAGGGAAGATATTGTGTGGGTAGTGAGAAAAGTCCATAATACCGAGTATCAAAAGGTCTTACAAGTGTGTGAAGAACCTGGAACCATGAACTCATTCAAGAAAGGACAAACTGTTGTGGAGTGGAGGTGACAGTCCCCAAACCTGAATTACTATATCTAGAGTGGATCTCGAACATGCAGCGGAAGATGACCTGCCACTATTAATACAGAAGTCTTCTGTGAGGAGTGGGAAAAAAAACCTACTGCACATATAGAAAGACTGTTAGTGTTTTACAGGCTGTGATTTCTGCCAAAGCAGATGTTACTAAGTCTTGACTGACCGAGTGCCCAAATGCCTCTACATGCCACCCTTTTCTTCCAATATGTTGAATTCAGCAAGTAAGTAGTAATTCTGCATTAAAATTTGAAGACAAATAATATTTGTTCCCTTCCCCTTTTCGTGTAGAAAACCAGTAAAGCATGTATTTTGGTCACGGGTCCCCAAACTTCCACATATAACTTTAAAGCATAGAGTAGATGAAGCTCTGTAATGTTGTAGCATACATGTGGTAGTGTAATTGCTTAGGCCCAAAGCAGGGCTGAATTTAGAAGGGATGCGGGCCTTACCTACTCCATACTGCATAAAATGCTGCTGTAACAACCAGACAAAATGGGGTTCCCTACAGCTCAGGTCCCTGGGCTAGCCAAGTTAATCCCGTGCAAAAGTCCGGCCTTGGCTCCGAGTGATCACTCACCGACGGCCGTCTCTCTCCCGCAGTGAACAAGGAGTTTCAGAGACCCACACCGTCCGACCTGGCTGTGGTCATGTACACCAGTGGCTCCACCGGCCAGCCCAAGGGCGTGATGATCATCCACAGCAACCTCATCGCGGGCATGACGGGACAATGCGAGAGGATTCCGGGCCTGGGGTGAGTCTGATTGCGCAGGAACACGCCGATACCATCTTGCATATCCGCCTCAATCAAAGCATCCCAACACGCAGTGGCATTGCAGAATTCCAAGTTAGGGCCAGCACATCCATGCATTGCTGCTGCTACTGCCTATAATTAGTGCTGTGCTTCTCCAGACCAAAGGACACGTACATTGGCTACCTCCCACTGGCCCACGTGCTGGAGATGACCGCTGAGATCTCGTGTGTGACGTACGGCTGTCGGATTGGCTACTCCTCTCCTCAGACGCTGTCTGATCAGGTGACTCCCAATCGCTGAAGAATCTACTGATCTAATTACAACATGATGGTTGTATAGTAAGAGGTAATATGATATTTCTGTTGACACAAAACCTGTGAGCACCACTTAGCACTGCAGCTGCAAATGAATTTGAGTAGCTAAGCGTGACCATGCTGGTTTCTATTTTGATTTAGTAGATTTTTAATAAAATCGAGCAGCAGTAAACATGAATGCCCTGCAAAATTTTGCATCCCACAGACTGTATGGAGAATAAACAGTGGTAGGGTATGAAACTCACATTGGGAAGAGGGAAAAAAAGTGTTAATTACATCACCAGTATTTGCTTCTAATTTACTGGCTGATTTTTATTACCGTGATGCATCTGTTTGTTTTCTTGCTCCCTGCAGTCAACAAAGATCAAGAAAGGCAGTAAGGGAGACTGTTCTGTGCTGAAACCCACTCTGATGGCAGCTGTACCGGTAAGATGACCCCCCACCCGCCCTTATCTCCCTTCTCTTGTGTAACCTGTCTGTAATACTGCAAGCCCCCTGCCTTAAAGCAGCCAGAACACTGGGGAAGCCTTTTTAACGGCTATCAGCTCAAATCAGACCTGCTGTGAGCGTCTGATTAGGGGATCTGTCATCCTTGACTGACGTCTACGGCGGTAATGATTATAATCAGAGAGTTAGCTGCATGCCATCTTGTGTGTTTGTTTTTTATTACAGTTCTGAGGTAGTTCTCGAGCCTTTGGCACTTGAAGCATTAGCATCGCACGTGGGCATCATGGCTGACTCTGTCTCTAAGCGGGCTGTGAACCACAAAGCCCCATTCCAGGAAGAAGGATCTCTATGAACGCCATTTACAATGAACAAGACATTCTTGTTATTAGTGTTTATTTAGTAGTTAGAGAGATATATTATTTGGCATGCGGAAAACTTATGTTGTTTTGATTTTTTTAAAGATTTCTGAGAATAAATTTTTATGTCTCGGAAGTCCATTTGCTAACAGTTGGCAGCTGGTGGCTGGCGTTGCGTAATGGATTTCATAACCTCCAGACCCAATCAGGCTCTGAGAGGCACACCCCACGTCAATGTGGGTCACCATAAGGCCTAAACTACGACCCATTACTCACCACCACCCTCTGTCCAAGCACCAACCGATGGCTGACGTAGGCTTTGGTTTAACTCGCAGGAGATCATGGACCGCATCTACAAGAACGTGATGAGCAAGGTGCAGGAGATGGGCTATGTGCAGAGGACACTGTTTCAGCTGGGATACGACTATAAGCTGAAGCAGGTCAAGATGGGCTATGATGCACCGCTTTGCAATAAGTAAGTGCACATGCATGACCCTCGCCCACCCACTCTGCGCGTGGATTATAGACCAGCCAGAAATGCATGTGCTTTGGTATTGTGCTGGTCAGAGTTCTGGTCCAGAAAGCAAAAAATCCAACCAGCTCAGTATGAAGAATCACAGGCACGAAGTACTCAACTGGTTGGTTGAAACAAAATCTTGGTTAGGATTTTTACTTTCTGGACCTGAATTATCCAACGCTGGTGCTGGAGAACAGACTGGATTTGTGAACAGAAGGCCTTCTGGTTAAGGCCTGGCTATGTGTGATACTTAAAATTAAATTTTGTATAGGCATTCATGCTATGCAGCCAAACATTGCAGTGGAATATAAAGAAACTTAACTGTATTTCCCAGGCAGGGAATAATATTGGTTAGAGGTCAGTCCTCCACCGCTGCAAGCACAATATCTCCAAAATATTTTGAACACTGCAGACATATTGTATGGATGGTGACCTGGAACTGATGCAAATCTCACCAGAATTGAAGCAACACTACTTAGTGGTAACAAAAGAAAGGGTGACTGCAGAAGACATTTAACCTTTAGAACATGATAACTCAAAAAGTATTTGATATATCTCATTACCTTCTCACAAAAAGATCTATGTATTTCATTTATAGACAAATTGCACCAAAATTGCTAGCAGTAGCAGCACTAGGTGGCAGCAAAGGAAGGAAAGGACAGCTGAAAAGATGTGAATATTGTGAATACAGTAACTCTTCAAGTACTTCATGGATCTTTTCCAAACTTCCAAGAATGTTGTATAGGTGATGATCTGAGACGTATTTCATTTTTGTAACAAATTGCACCAAAACTGAAGAAGTGTTACTTAGTGGTGGTACATGAAAGGACAGCCAGGGACACAGCTCTACTGAACCTGAATACATTGAGACAAGTCACACAAAGTCGGGCTTTGAATAAAGACTTTATTGGACAGGTGGTTCAAGTGAGTAGGGGGGTGAGAGGTTGTACTGCAGAGACTGGGGGCCGTAGAGGAAGTTGGGATTAAATGGGGGGAGTTTATGGGGGGCATATGGGGAATACATTGTTGTCATTCTGTCAGTATCTAGTTAAGAAAATGATGGCATCACATTTGGTGATTTTACAGTGTTGCTATGAAGCAGACAGATTGTTGGCAAAGACGTTTATTAATGAAGTTCAAATTTCTGTAGAGAAAAACCTTTTGTATCTAACTGATATTTGGGGTCTGACATAAATCTTAACGTCACTAACCAACTTGCTCTAACCCAAAGACACACCCTGTAAAATGCTTGCATGGACAGCGGCAGATGGGCTGAGTGGGGGTGTTTACTGTCCCTCCCCCACAAGTGATGCCAGTTTTCTGTGTCTCTAGGCTGCTGTTTAAGAAGGTGAGGGCCCTTTTGGGGGGGGACGTGCGTATGATGCTTTCGGGAGGGGCACCCTTGTCCTCTGCCACACAGCGCTTCATGAACGTCTGCTTCTGCTGCCCGGTGGGCCAGGGCTATGGGCTGACCGAGACCTGCGGCGCAGGAACCATCACGGAGGGTGAGAGGCGGGGGCGGCGCCAATGTGGCAGTATGCCGCTGCCAACCAATCACAGCATCTGTATTGCGAGTGTCACCCTGCCCGCCCATAACTTAAATCAGCCTTAACTGGCAATAGGACTTGCTCCTTTGTTGTGGAAGTCAGGTGTGCACAACCACGAGGCCATCTGAGCCGTAATTACTTGATGCAGTCGATGGCCTCTCTTGCCAGCTGAGCATTACTCTGAGCGTCAGATGAATGAGTTTAGCTTTAGCTCAGGAACATCCCCTTGGGCTGAGACTTTAGTACCTGATCATCTCAGCCTCATTTGGGCTGAGGCACAATCGCTTAGTTGTCCTCTGTTCATTCAAGCGACATAAGATTCAGGGCTAGAATTAAGTTCTCCTATCCTCCTGAGATTCAGGGTGGGGTTTTTTTTCCCATAAATGTAAGTTTTGGGATGGTGAAAAGCACACATGTGATGTCATCTTAAAGCCAAAACTGTGCTCTTTAAAGAACAACAGGACTTGATAGAGTGGCATGTATATGAGAGATATGAGCAAGAACATGTCCAATATAGAGGTTAAAATGAATTGTTGGATCTCAGGAGGATAATGAAATAGTATCATAAAAGTATTATAAATAATTCTCAAATGTCTCTTTATCTTGCACAAATTCACCTTATTTCCAAATGTAGTAGTCATGCATGCAGTCCTGTTTTATACACAATATAGTATAATATAAATATAATATAAATGCAATATAAGTACTGAGTGCTGCTTTCTGAGGGGTGATGTCGCTGTCTTATGTTAGTGGCAGACTATAGCACTGGCAGAGTTGGGGCTCCACTCATTTGCTGCGAGATCAAACTGAGGGACTGGGCCGAGGGTAAGCAGACCCCCCCACACACACACACACACACATAACCACAAGCTCACCTCCTCACAGTCAGCTGGACCCTGCCTCACACGTTCTCCAGTGGTCAGTAGTCCCCCTTGGAAGGGTCTACCACAGTTCTTTTTTGTATATCAGTGCCATAGAACCATTTTCCACCAATAGCAATCTTCAGAGTGCTCTGAAAAGGTCACATTTTATTCTAGTGATTTTTTTTCACTTTAGAAAAACTATATATATTTTGTGCTGGGTCCCATTTTAAGTGGCCATGAATACTGGGAAAATTAACTGAAGGCAAATAAAAGTGAAATGGTCAGAATTATGTTGCCAAATTAGGGCACTTACTGACATCACCAATCACCTTCTTGATTCCTTAATTGGGATGCCTTGTTTGGCGCCACCTTCAGTCTGTTTATTTGGTTGTGTTTATTGATCCACATGGGGAATTAGAAGAGCTACTGGCCCCCTATACTCATGTTCATTTTCAGATATGAACACACAGATTGGTATTGTTGTATATTGGCTATGCATGTATACAAAATACAATTAATTCTATACCAGTGTTTCTCAACCCAGTCCTCAGGGACCCCCAGCAGTCCAGATCTTTGTTCTTTCCTATACCTATACCTATACCTGAACCAAACTATTAAGCCAGGGGTCTCCAACTCCGGTCTGGGAGAGCTACCGTCCAGTAGGTTTTCTATCCTACCTGGCTTCTGATGAGTCACACCTGTTCTCAGGTAAATACCAGG
>JAODJU010000002.1:22963570-22977399 GCA_026776725.1 Gnathonemus echidnorhynchus | reverse complement strand
AAATTAGGAACAATAGTGGTCCTAAAATTGAACCCTGCAGTACCCCACTATGAACACAGGCCCACTGTGACATTGTGCCTCTAATAACTACTCTTTGTTTCCTGTCTGTTAACCAGTTTTCGATCCAAACTGCTACAATTCCTAAAATCCCTGCTGCTTTGTTCTTAAGCAAAAGCCGTTTGTGGGGGGACAACATCAAAGGCCTTTTGGAAATCTAAGTAGATCACATCTTATGCCTTTTTGTGATCAATTTCACTTGTAGCTTCCTCAAAGAACTCAAGTAGATTAAACAGGATCTACCTCTCCTAAATCCATGTTGGCTATCCCTCAGAATGTTAATCCAGGTAATCTACCATTTTCACTTGGATTATAACTTACATTACTTTTCCAGTTATGCAAGTTAAACTGATTGGCCCATACAGTAGTTTGCTGGATTATGTCTATCCCCTTTTTTGAATATGGGCGTTATATTAGCATACTTCCAATCAGGTACCACACCAGCAGATAGGGAACAGTAATCTCATCCTATTTTGTAAGTAAAATGTGGAGCACAAGGTGAAAAGACTGTACCTGGAATTTTGAAAAGCCCTGTATTCAGCAAAACTGTAACAAACACAGAATACACTGAAGCTGCCACCATTTCGATGAAGACTGGCAACTGAATCAAGCAATTTACAGTAATTTAGTTGTCTTTGCGATTTGGCTCCTTAACTACTGTATGCTTGTAATGCACTAAGTGCATTACTTCTAAGTCACTTCAGATAAAGCACCTGCTGAATAAATGTACGTCAATGTCGATTTGTGAGGCGTGAGCATGGAACCTGTAGTGCAAGGAAGACGTGCGATGACGTAAATACGTAGGGGGGCACGCACGAGCGAGGCCGGTTTTCGGTCTGCCAAGATGGCGCCGGTGAAGGCGGCGGCGGAAAATGTCTTCAACTAGCTTGTTGTGTTCGATAGATATTTCGTGTTGCGGCTTGTCTTTTACCTAGGTATACATTTCCAGTCCGAGGAGGACATCAGTTGGAATTGTGTAACCTGCTTAGCGAGCCGCTTTATCTTTAACCGAAAAATTAGGATGGTAATATGACACAAGGTAAGAAGAAAAAGCGGGTGAATCGCAGTCTCCTGCTAGCGAAAAAAATCATAATCAAGGATGGAGGGACGGTAAGTCCGACACATAACCTTTTTATTTAGCTGATTTCCTTGTATCATCATTTATGATGTACACTTCTTGGGTGGATAGTTGTATGGGTAATGGTCGCTCTTTATTTTAGCGGCCAGTTGCTGTGTATCACCTAGTGTTTGGGTAGAATGCCCTAAAACATGGATCTGGTTTCACATAAACTCATGTCCGTCAGAGCTGTTATTCGCCTGACTAATAGGGATCGTGGCGTTTCAGCGTGGAATTTCCCCGTCCAACGCTTAAGCATCAGGTCCACAGACACGGTCATCGGCCAGAACCCATATGGTTCCGTTAGTTAATAACCATCCTCCGCCCGGGGAAATGACAGCTGTTTAACCTGCAATCTGCGGTCTCAGTCTGCTGCGCTGCCGTCCATGATCAGGGCCTTAGTAGGCAGCGTAATAATACTAAATACTAAGTTGTATACTTATGCTATCTGGTCATACGGTTCACGTTTAAATCAGTTTAAATGATCCGGTATTGATACATAAATGTGATATATGTAAGGATCCACATAATAACATGTATGACGGAGCATACACATATAAAATTGAATAGCAGTGATATATGAATGGCTGATGTGTTTTCCTGTCCATATCTACAGTTAGGGCTGATAAAATCCATGCCTGCCGTTTGGGTCGAGTCCGTTATCACATATGTTTGATGTTTGTCGTATCCGAACAGTTCAAGCATCTCTGGATATATTTTCCCCGGTTACAAAAAATGGCTTTACTCAGATCAAATGGTCATAGATCAGGTGTTCAAAGGAGGACTAATAACGCTTTTAAATAGAACTAGACAAATTATTGTGGTATGAAGAAATAATATAGAAAAATATCTGAAACCTGAACAAATCTGTTTTTCGTTATGCAAATAATTTCTTGTGAATGGGAATACAATTCATATGGAAAGCATTTGAAACGAGTCGTGACGCATAGGCATTTGCCTCCCAAGTAAATTGTTGGTTGACTGCCCACAAATTTCCGACTTGAAGAAGTCCTTCCTGCTCTTTCATTTTCCTAAACACCACGTGGGTTGCTATGGCAAAAAATAAGTTAGTTTTCTGGGTGATTCTTCTATATTCGGATTTGGAGCAAAAACGAAACCTTAAACATTATGCTTTTGGTCAAAGCGAAACTGATACATTGATAACATGTGTTCGCCCTTAAACTGCTGTGTTACTGTGCCTGCTGCCTGTAAACTAGCTCAGATCAAAGTAAAATCAAAACAAAGTTTATTTATCAAATGTACAACAGTACAGCGCTGAAGACTTTCCTGTAAATCTCCTTATAGTAAGTCATAGAAATATGTAAAGAAAATAAATAAAATAGTAAGTAATTCTAAAAATTATAGTGAAATAAAATAGATGTGTGTAAATTGTCCATACTAATAGCGTGATCAGCTGTTGCGTGGCCTCGCTGGCTGAGGGTAGATGCTGTCATGGAGCCTGTTTGTCAGTACTCTGATACTGTTTCCCTGACGGCACCTCTCCAAATCGTGGAAAGGAAAGATCTCCTTAAATGTACACATGAGATCAAGGGCTGCCCTTCACTGCAGCTGACCCAGGCACATGGCACGCTAGTGTTTTCCAGGATGTTTAGGTACTTGTGGTCAGTTACCCCTTCTTCTCCAACTTGGCAGCCGCAAAGTTTTGGGTCTCCCAGCGTTCATCACGCGGTCATTGTGGTCTTCCTGGAGTTCTTTGCCTGGGGCCTCCTCACTGCACCTACCCTGGGGGTAAGCTTGCTTGTTTGGTTATCACATAGGCGATTGTTCAGCCACGTTCAGATTTGCTTCTTGCGCTAAATGGAAGTGTAGGAATAATAGCAATCTGTGAGGAACAGTATCACATGAAATGCTTACTGTAAAACTGTAAAATAGCCTTTTCTATTGCATAATTAACCTGCTCTTGCAAGGCCTTATGTGTGCATGGCCCAAATTTCAAAACTATTGTGCAGTGCCTACAACTCTCATACTTATTGCTATAAACAGTGTTCTCTGGCTTGGCTTACATTATAAATCTGATGGAAAAAGACCTGATAAATGTTAAAGAGCACAGTTACATCGTCAGCCTAGAGATATTTTAAATTTTTTTTTTTTTAATTCATATTTTGCTGAATTACAAACTGTCTTGGTCACTTTTAATGATACAATGACAATTGCATTGTTGGTAGTTCTGGAGAGTCAATCCTGACATCAGCTGTTCCCTCTCTTCCCTCTAGGTCCTGCATGAGACGTTCCCTAAGCACACCTTCCTGATGAACGGCCTCATCCAGGGTGTGAAGGTGAGTCACGCCACTCGCTCTGTTCTCTACTCGGCCTCCTGACTCGGCCATGCTTCTTCACATGTGCCCCCCCCCCCCCCCGCCCCTTAGGGTCTGCTGTCGTTCCTGAGTGCGCCGCTGATCGGCGCCCTGTCGGACGTATGGGGGAGGAAGTCCTTCCTTCTGCTGACGGTGTTCTTCACCTGCGTTCCCATCCCCCTGATGAAGATCAGCCCCTGGTAGGTGGACACGTTATTCATCAGCGTTATAATATAGGGGTATGTAAAACCTGAAATGTAAGAGATTATCGATGGCATCTAATCCCTCAGAGGGAAACAGGCTGTCGGGTTAGGTGTACGGTACAAACATGATGTTTGCTAAACATTATTTCTGCACTGCAGTTAAGATCGTATTAGAAGCAGACCGTAACTTGGGTAAGCTCATATCTGTTCGTTTGACGTCATTTTCTGAAATGTGCGTCGTGTCACAGCTAATGGCCTGCGCTTCCATTGCAGGTGGTACTTCGCGGTCATCTCGGTGTCAGGAGTGTTTGCTGTGACCTTCTCCGTCGTATTTGCCTACGTGGCGGACATCACGGAGGAGCACGAGCGCAGCATGGCCTACGGACTGGTGAGTGCCACCCTCCCACTCGTTTGTCCCATGAGAGCCTGTAACATGCAGTGCATAATGGGAAGCCTGTGGGCGGCTTGTACCCCCCCCCCCCCCCCACGCCTCACACTCAGGATAGCAGAAGTACAACTGATCTTCCTTCAGAATGGCTTTTAGAAAATGAGGAAGCACGATGAAAGCAAGAGTTTTGGGTGGGTTTTTCTGTTGGTTTTTCTGGTCTTCCGGCAGTTTGTCTTGGTCTGAGTCACTGGGGGACAGGAATCCATCCCAGGAAGCATGGGGCACTGAGACATGCACATACATTTTGGGCATTTTAGAGAGACAGTCAGCCTAACTGCATGTTTTTAGACTGCAGGAGGAAACCAGAGTTAAACAGAAGAATGCCAAAGATTCTACATAGGCGGAGCTTTAGCTTTGCAAACGCCAAATATCCACCCCTAAAAATCTGATTGGTTGGTTTGTCCAGAGTAAAATACAGTGACGCAGTCAGAGCAGCGCAGTCAGTGTCAACTCTTGTAATTGTATGCATCCTGTCCATTCTCTGTCGGTCTGTAAGATTTTGGGCTGATATTTAAGGGAATATTTACATTGAGTAGAAGTTGGATTACTATAACATAGAGCTGGGTGATATGGCCTAAAAATAAAATCTCAGATTTTTTCACAAAAAATCCGATTTCCGATTTTAATCGATTTTCCCCTCCCCTACTCAAAATCAAACTACAGATGACAAATAAATGGTTCAAAACAAGTTTATGCTTTATGCCATTGGGCTTGACATAGTGCAAAAGAAAGCTTTTGAAAAATTGCCAGTGTTAAGAAAAATGAGGCACGTACTTTGGGTCTAAAACTTTTAGCATGTTAATGAATCCCAGCTTATGTATGGGCACCATGTCTTTTGCAATATACATCTCGACAGCGTTTGCTATCACCTTCCATCGTGCCCCATTCTTATCATATGGCACACAGTTCGAAAACGTGTCAGGGACGGTTGCTTGCTTAACTTTGTTTGTTGTGCTGCGGCTATTTTCATTTCGCTGGGAGCGGCACTTCTCCCACTCCGCTGCGTGCCTCTGCTTTACTTGCTGGAATAAATTAGTCGCGCTGCTTCCTTTGGTTGCAACAGTTTTTAAAGTCTTTGCAATGAGGACTTGTTTGGTCTGTGTCCGACGGCGCAAAACCGAACCAATTCCATATTACAGATGTAGCAACACCTTTCTTGGGCACAAACGCCAGCTTTTCCCCTGTCATTGCCATGTTGTTAGCGAATCTGCTACAGTGTTTGGGTGCGCCACGCTAATTTACCCGTGAAGAATGGTGCGTCGCATTAGTTCCGCTTTTGGCGCTCGTATGTAAAAAGTAAAAAAAAAAAAAAAAAAAGTAGTAAAATCGATTTTCATGAAAACACGTCGTCCTGAACTGTAAATTCGAATTAATCGATTAAATTGATTTATCGCCCAGCTCTACTATAACAGAGTATAGTAGGTGGGCGCAGTAGTATTAGATAACGTTAGCGTTAGCTGCACTCTTACCGTTGGTCGTGTGTATCTTTACTTTTTTGGTATTCCTTTTCTTTCTATTCTTTCTTAGAGCAAAGCCAAAAAAAGAGAAGCTATCTCCTGAATCTCATGTAAACATGTTTTAGTCGGTTTTCTATCATACCCGGCTTCTGATGAGTCACACCTGTTCTCAGGTAAATACCAGGAACAGGTGTGGCTCATCAGAAGCCAAGTGGGACAGAAAACCTACTGGATAGTAGCTCTCCAGGACCGGAGTTGGAGACCCCTGTATTAAGCAATCTAGAACACCAAAAACCTGGTACAGGTGTATTGGGAGCTGGCAGTGAGCAAAAATGTGGACTGTCTGAGGGTCTTAAGGACTGGGCTGAGATCAGTTCTATACTCATGTCAGGCGTCTTCAGCACAATGATATAATGGACTCATCTGGTCACTTTCTCACTATATGCTTTGGTAGCTGTTGAGAGAAACGTTCTTGATTGCTTTCAGGCGGCTACACGACCCGGGACCGCCCCCACCCGCGTGGGGAGATCCTGATCGGGGGTCCCAACGTAACCATGGGCTACTACAGGAGCGACTGCAACAGCGGCGACTTCTTTGTGGATGAACAGGGCCAGCGCTGGTTCTGCACAGGCGACGTGGGTGAGATTCACCCTGACGGCTGCCTGCAGATTGTGGGTAAGTGCTCGGGAGAGGAAACGTTTGTCCGGGTGCAGTCCTAGCTCAGTTTGCGAGCAGGTGGCACAATAGCAGGCTCAGACACCCTAGTAACATTTCCAAATAATCAAATGGAGATCTGAGAGATTTTTGTATCAGGTTAAATGGTGCCCAGACTGTAGCGTGCTTCTCATTTTTCATCTATTCTTCTCAGGCCTTTTGAACAGCAGAGTCATTGGCATGGTAACAGTCTAAAGGCACCTCTGGCTTTCAGTTGATTAAGTGATAGTCAATTGTGGGAACTGTGCACCCTCAGATCGAAAGAAGGACCTCGTGAAGCTGCAAGCTGGAGAGTATGTCTCTCTGGGGAAGGTGGAGTCTGCGCTGAAGAGCTGCCCCCTCATCGACAACATATGCGCCTATGCCAACAGGTATCTGATGTCCCTTGCTGGGGTTGGTGGTGCTGTGTTGGTCCCCGTGATGACGCTGTGTTGGTCCCCCTGATGGCGCTGTGTTGATCCCCCTGATGGCGCTGTGTTGGTCCCCCTGATGACGCTGTGTTGGTCCCCCTGATGGCGCTGTGTTGGTCCCCTTGATAGCGCTCACAATGCCGTGTCTTTGTGCTTTGCTCCTCCAGTGACCAGAACTATGTCATCAGTTTCATTGTGCCCAACAAGAAAAAACTGACGGATCTTGCAAGTGGGAAAGGAGTCCAAGGGACCTGGGAGGAGATCTGCAACCACCCCGCCATGGAGGCCGAGGTCCTGAAGGAGATCAAAACGGTTGCTAAATCAAGTAAGAGTCCTCAAATTAGTCCATCGTTCCATCACATAGGAGTAAATGTTGTTTTCCTGTGTCATATTTAGGTTGAAATAGTGCAATCACACATAGCACTGTGCAAAGGTCTTTAGCAGTCAATTAAAATGTTCTTTAAATGCTCTTCATGTTGGTGTAAAATTGTGATGTTATGTCTGTCAGAGTGTGCCAGCTTAGTCATCTCAAAACCTCTGCTAAAATCACCCCAGTATCAGCAGTAACTGTCCAATACACCAATATGTTTTTTGACTTGACCACTCGCTCCCCTTGATTGGTTAATCAATACCTCACTGAGTTTTATAACTAATTAAGTCAATTTATTAATTGAGCTGGTAGTGAAATTTAATGAATATATGGAATGACTGAAGTGCCCCTGAGGAGAGGAATGGGAACTGAAGTGGTGTTCATCTAGCTGTCCAACGAGATATAAGTAACTTTTTGGAAAACAGAAGAAATTATTTTTTCATTGTGTTAATTTCCATATATTCTAATGTTAAAATATGATTTTTGCTGAGCAAATATACACTTATTACCTAGATAGCCTTAAACATTTTTTCTTTCTTTGACTGCCCAAGACCTTTGCACAGTATTATAATCTTCATCCTGACCTTGCAGGCCATGCCCAGTTGGGTCTGTGTATACCAGAAAAAGATTTCATATTTATTTTCACTACCCAACAGACAAACTGCAGCGGTTTGAAATCCCAGTCAAGGTCCGTTTGACCCCAGAACCCTGGACCCCGGAGACGGGCCTTGTCACTGATGCCTTTAAACTCAAGAGGAAGGAACTGAAAGATCACTATCTCCATGACATTGAAAGAATGTATGGGGGAAAGTAGGGCCATGGTCAAGCCTAAGAACGTCTGTAATGATTATTGAAGCCCACAGGATCACTACTTTTCGTTAGATCGCTTT
Source organism: Gnathonemus echidnorhynchus (assembly GCA_026776725.1). NCBI lineage: Eukaryota > Metazoa > Chordata > Actinopteri > Osteoglossiformes > Mormyridae > Gnathonemus > Gnathonemus echidnorhynchus. The sequence goes on along the minus strand of JAODJU010000002.1, from coordinate 22,969,418 downwards.
TAGTGGTGACTTGTCAGTCCCTGACGTTGGGACCGTGTCAAATAATAGTTTTAGATCACAGTGCAGAGCTTAAAGTATTGTGTGTAGGGACTGAAACAGTACCAGCTTTACAGAAACATCCAAAAGGTGTCATGTCAAGTATCACGAGCATTTTTTCAAGGAAAGTAAAACTGCCATTTAAACTGCCTAACAATCAGAGGTGGAAAGGTGTTTCAACTAACCAGTTGAGTATAAACAGACATAGTCACAGAGTACTCAACTGGTTGGTTGAAACAAAACCTTGCACTGGATTTATACTTTCTGGACCTGAACTTTCCACCTCTGCTATAAATCTTTTGTAACTTAATCTGTGAAATATACTGTATGTATATCAGCTTTCTTAATAAGACAAAAGGGAGTAAGATGTACTGAATGTTGGGCATCTCAGCATCTCTGACCACTGTCTTCTGGTGAAACCAGGTAGCCACCCACCCGTAAGTGTGAGTTACTGCTGATTTATGTGTGACGGTTTTTTTCCCTTTCAACTTTGTCCCTAAACGTTGGCTCAAGCTTTTGACTTTTTTGCTGCAGCAACTTCGCTGTATGTTCAGGAAATTTGTACTGTATTTGGAGGGAGAAATGCTGTATTTGAAGGGAAAACACATACAGATACAATTCTGAAGGCTGTCACAGTTTGACGTGTAAATTCATGGGTGGTTGGCTCCCCTAGGTTTCCAGCAGAAGTGCTGTGCCTTGTGTGAAGATGTGTACCTGAAGTCATTGATATATTTATCTTAGTGGTTCGCCAATTCATTTTATATAAACTAATTTAATATTTAAGTCAAATGTTCAGCTATGAACTTATTTAGCCAATTTTTTTCTTCAGTTTCCAAAGTCTGACTGGTCATCATCATGATATGTAGCACAGAATGGTCCATTATTCCAGAACTAATTTTTCAGGGGTTAGAATGACCCATGTCAGCTTGAGGATGACGTGGATAGAGGACATATTAGCCACAGTCGTCTACATACGCTACACAAATGGTGGCACACATTCACCCTGCATGGCGTCAGAGTTATTTGCACTTTTTTGTATTTGAACTACTTTTTCCTCTTTCTAGATTATTCTTTTGCCTGAGGTTTATGTACCACAATGTGCGCTCAGCCTGTTATCACTGTCAGATATCTCTACAAACCACCACTGACCCAAATTGTAAATAATTATTCATTGAAATATTGATATAATTTTGCACAATTAAAAAAGGCGATGTGCAATGACTTGAGTTGGAAATACATTAAACTGTTCATGGGCACATGAAGTTTTCAATGTTTACTTTTAGAAATGTTAAGAATGAAGGTGTATGATCTGAAATGCTTGAAAGTTTTAGTTTGTTTGTAAAATGATTATTCATATTCAAGCCACAACTAACCTGAAATTGAAATACAAACTCATAAATCTACATTCATTTGGAATCTTCTACATTTTTTTTTCTCTAGCTGTCTTACACATACAACTTTAACTGTATTGAAGCCTGGGCTATTTCTTAACTTGTCATTTTTTAGAAACTTTTTTTGGTTAATACCATGTGTCATAATTGTGTAATAGATCTTTCAGTTGACTGTAAATTGTAGACCACTAGCTTGTGTGTGTGTATGTAGAAATGAAGAAAATGTGCAGACAAGTTGTGTCTAGAAGTGCCTGAAATAGTGTAATAGTTTGGTTATGATTTTGTGAAGCACATGAAAGGGACACTAAATTTCAATGGTTACATTCCCTCCAATTGATTTTAGGTATTTTGGGCATTTTCTGTTTGCATGCCTGCAGATTTCACCAAAATGAGAATAGACAATATACAATTGTACACTCTTAACCAGATTCAGAAATTGATAATACAGTCAATTGCACTAAATGCTAAAATGTCAGAGTAATTTAAGTGGTCATTTCTGTTTGAAAGAACACAAACAATGTCCTGTCTGACACTTGCTGCATTTTTTTTGTTTGGGGTGGTGGGGGGGGGGTGAAATTATTTTATCGTTTTCCTCTCCAATTTCAAATATTTTATTTCACCTGTGAAGTTTGGCACAGCAAATTAAAGACAAATTGCATGACTGGTGTCACTAGAAAAAAACAATGACACAAGAAGGAAATGCATTCTGTGAGGCCTCAGGGTTTATAAAATGCCAAACATTGTTTAAAGTTTGGAAGTAATGTGTCATTTCCAATGCAATCTTTTTTTTCTTAATTTTTGATTTGAATACTGTTATTTATTCAATTGTGATTTTTGTGTTTGACAATGGGATAGTTACACGCCTTTCCTGGTTAATGTATCTGTTGTGTACAATAAAATTTAAGTATTTGAGACATTGTGTTTGGCTTTGTATTCAAATATTTAAAGATTTTATTCACATATTTCACATGGTTATGGTTTTTATAAAGAGTAGCTTAACATAAATATATATAACATAGCTTCAGCTGGCCCAGTCTTGGAATCTGAAACAGTCACTTGCTATCTTCCACACAGGCTGGTCGCTTGTCGGGGATGCTTGAGCAGTCAGAAGAAAGTTCTGGTTGAAATAGTGCTGTTTGTTGCCATCAAACTTGACAGACCCTCCAGTAACTACCAACAGAGTTGTCTGTCCTTGGGTTGCTTGATCTGAAAATGATTTTTTACATGGGTCATTGTACCATAAGCTGCTAAAATAATCCATAACATATAAACAGAAACCATTAATGCAGGCCTGCTCATTTCCTTACCATGCACTGGTTGGCAATCCAGTGTGTGAACCTGGAATTCACTTGACGGCAGGGACTCGAAAAATTCCCCTAGGGCATCATGGCCAGAGACGGCATTGCCGTTCCACACGAGAGTGGCTTTGTCCAGGTATAGTCTTGTAAGGTGCTTGTGTAAAATTGATTTTAAAAGACATAATTAAATGTATATTAGTGCAAATAATATAAACATAAAACAGCACAGTGTACAAGGAGTGAGCCAAAAAGACAATAATAATACACATACCCTCCTTTTCTTGTCCATGCAGTCGTAATAAATATTAACAAATTCCTCAGAATATCTACATGATTGATCTACGTGCGTCCTGAAATCCTGAAGATTACAAAAAATGTGGAAATGATCAGTTGCACTGTAGCATCTTTTAAGCTCATGTTGGCTAAACCCAGTTAACCAATGAATTCCCCACTGAGACCATAAGAACTGTATGCGTTAATACATTAGGCAAATACAAATATACACCCCCCACAACACATTTTAGGCTTTTATGGACATTTAAGAATTAGTAAATTTAAAAAAAATAGCGAATGTTCCCAATCACGTGTCATACATTACTTCGATATTATATTTACAGTTCACAATTAAACAGCATTAAAAAAAAAATGAACAAGCTATATCAGATGCAACTAACTTATTCCATCCATCTTAACAAATTCATGAATTAGCTGACTGGATGTAACAAAGTGTTGGTACTGTACTTCTGAGAAGCAAACCAGTACAAACAACATGTACAAGCTGGATAACAAACAAATCAACTGAACGTCTAAACTTACTACTGTTGAGGCCATGAGTGTTCTAGATGGTTTTAAACAATTTAGTTCAATAATCTCCCGTTCGTGCAGTCACAAGCCCGATACTTGTGTTCAAACGCAAGATAGGTTTCAAGCTCTCTTAGCGAATCTTTTATGCAAGCGCTCCTACATTAGATCCCCCCAGAAACAAAGCGAGAAAACGTTGGTTCCTGTTGCAGCTTGCCGGAAATGGCGCGCGTATCATATTCCTAATCTGGGATTGGTGTAGACGTATAAATACTAGAGCAAATCAAGCAATCCGTAAAGATAAGATAATGTTCGAACAGTCCCTTCACTGCTAAATTTAATAATGGTTTAGCGTTAACGATATCATAGCTAACGGTAATTTCTTAATCATTCAATGTATTTAGGAAGTTGTATTTATTTTAAAAATGTATATACTTTGCATAGTTTTCTATTTGCTCAGTGCGCCATTTGAAACGTCACGAATCTAGTTTGTGTAGATCTATGATTTTAACGCCGCCGACACGAGGTACTGAGCAAAATGTGAACCGGAGGGGAAAATAACGTCCGCTTGCTGGGGCAGTAACTATGGAAGGTTCAGTGTCAAATTTAGAAGTCTGCAATTTTGCTTATGCTGGGAAGTTTGACCAGTTAAAACAGTGCATATTGTCTGATAAATCACTGGCTACCAAAACAGACCAGGTAAGATGAATCATTAAAATTACATCGTTATCTCTTGAAGAATTGCTTCAGGATAGTTTGGAGAGTCGGATGGATATCATACAGTCCTGGGGTTAAATGACTGGCGATTTAAATGCAGCATGGGCCAACGTGTATGCTATTTTAGTACAAATGATGATGTTTACAAAGCATTAAACTCGTTTCTGAGTCAGGTGGTTTCCTGTCTGGTAACCTGCTAAAAACTGACTGCGGTAAACTTTCTGTCAGACCAGTATTTTTTTTTTCTCCAGGATCACAGAACCGCTCTTCACTGGGCATGTTCAGCGGGTCACACTGATATAGTACAATTCCTGTTGAATTTTGGGGTAGATGTGAATCTTAAAGATGATGTAAGTAAGTGTGAGTTTTACGTATCGTTTCGTAACAGATTATTCCATAATTCATCCTTAAAGTTAATTTAAAAAACTAATAATTGAGAAATACAAAACACATCATTTTTACCCATCATGCTTTCATATATTGCCCTGACATTTCAGGCATGCTGGACACCCCTACACATCGCAGCTTCTGCTGGCAGAGAAGAAATCGTGAGAGCTTTGATAAGCAGAGGAGCAGAGCTGAACCCTGTCAACCAGAATGGCTGCACACCACTACACTACGCTGCCTCTAAGGACAGATATGAGGTCGGGCAACCAATGTAATGACAGATACATATGCTGCATTCCATTTACCGTCAAACTCAGAGCTGACATCACATCTTAGCTAACCGAATTCCTGTACAAGAAGTCAGCAATACCAGTTTGAGCCAGGGACATTTTAAGCAATTCTAGTGGATAAGAGTGCATTATGAAGTACACCATAGCAACATGTCCACAGATAACGGTTGGACAATACTGTGTGTGCCACTGATTTAATGAGACGCACAGACGAGTGCTAATAAGCAGCGTTTATCTACAGCCTTCACTTACGCTGCTGACGGCTGGCGCCAAATTGAATTCTGACATTAGAGCTGCTGCGTTTCCTTCGACTTTCCGAGTCGGAGCTCCGACTTCAGGGGGAATTCCAGATCAGGTTTCTAACTCCAAATTCCGACTTCAGAGTTCAAATGGAACACACCAATATCCTTGTCCACATGGACACTAAGCAAAGTATAAAAGTGAGGGATAGGCAGGGTCATGGTTAAGACACTGTGACCAAAACTGGATAGTGTGTGGCCCTGTGGATTGTGACTCGAGATCGGAAGGTTCCCATGCCTGGCAGATTGATTTCACTATTGCCCCCTTGGGCATGGCCCAGTACCCCAGTTCCTCTAGGGATACAACCTGATCCTGCTGTCTGATTATTCACTTGTATTTCGTTTTGGACAAAGCTTAAATATAGGCACATTCATAAGAATACTCTTGTATTTTTATATTTGAGTATCCATCATTTCTGTCCTCAAGCTGTACCCACACTAAATGAAGATTCCTAATAGCTAATATGACACTTAATGCTCTTTATACTATTCCTGAATTTTTATCTTACGTCTTCCAGATCACTGCCTTTCATAAATACAGGTCCTGATATTCATCCATCCATTTTCCAAGCTGCTTATCCTACTGGGTCGCGGGGGGTCTGGAGCCTATCCCGGAAGCAACGGGCACG
>JAODJU010000002.1:22939199-22956756 GCA_026776725.1 Gnathonemus echidnorhynchus | reverse complement strand
TAGGCTAAAATATAAGCATCCAAGTGATACTAAACGAAGAGCCATTCGGGAGCCGTAAGAGCCGGCTCTTTAAAGGGGGCCGATCCAAAAGAGCCGAAGCTTTGAAAAGAGCCGGAGTTCCCATCACTAGCAGTGACACCCTTCACATAAAATTATGTCATAGGTTCTTGACAATAATTTTTTCTAAAATCATTTAGCGAACTGTACCGTAATTTCATGAATGTTTCGTAGCCCCCGCACGGACTTTTTATTTTCGTGCGGGACCTCCCCTACGCTCAGGAAACCGTTATCGTGGTGGATTCCCCCTCGGTAAATTTAATCGTGCGGGACTTTCTTAAGAACCTCCCCCCCACCCCGGGAGTTATATCCTACAATCGCCCTTGATTAATATTAACTCATTTAATAATATCTTTTTCGCACATAAATGTATTAATACGCCGTTGTAATGTGATCACGCTTTGATCCAACATCTGTGTGACGGGAGTAAAAATGTGAAGGGTTCATAAAATTCAGATATGTTCAAATTTCATTTGACCCATCCATCAATTTTCTGAAACAGCATGTGCTATTCAGGGTAGCGGGGGGACCGGAGCCTATGGGCGCAAGGCAGGGAACAACCCAGGATGGGCTGCCAAACAGTTGCAGGGCTCACTCACACACCATTTACTCACACTATTTAATTTTTAGTTTAATTATTTAGATCGCAGTGGCAGTTATACTCTTCTAGAATTTTTAATTCATCCAATGCATATAAAACCAAGCAGTTTAGACCAGCGAGATCTTCCCAAAATTCTCCGCATTCACCGAAATCCTACCACCAATGCCACTACCGCTTTTCATGTAAACCCCCCCCACTCCTTCCCCTTATTTCGTCATATCCGGCTCAGTAACCTTTACGTAATCAGCAAAGAAGAGGTCCGGCCCTGCTGTTCAGGATACATTTTAGGGAGGCATTTCTACGGTAAGGCAGACGGAGAGTGTGATATATCTAACTTTTCGAATAGCGTAAGATAAAGTAGTATTTATATACGCTTAAATTATTTCGCTTCCGACGAATTGTTTACTTCTTTAAACTACGTATCGTCGTGAAGTGCTCTTAGCAGGCTGATGACAGGTGGTCTAAGTAAAGTCACATTTACTGATAAATGTATTTGTAAGTTGGTTTCTGCTGTTCTTTCTGTACAAGCACGTCTTATAGTTACATCGCATACTGTCAAACGTGTTATGGAACCTAATTGTTACATTTAATACGTTATTTTGTGCCCAAGTCATAACATTATGCAAAAGTGTGAGCTCGGTAATGCGTAAAATGCTAGACTGGCCGATTAGGTATTTGATCTAACTATGTTTCCTATTATTGGTAACATTTTGCAATTCCTAAGTGTTAACGCATAAAGGCGTTGTCGTTTGGCGACGTTGTGTGTTTACCGATTGCTGTAGAGGTCCCATCGGAAATCTATGTGGGTAAAGATCTATTGCCTGTCATCTTTGGTGTTGTAATTTATATATGTAGTGATATCAAAAGGTTGCACCATATATTTTAGACATCATAGATAACATCAACACTTTAGAATACTTGGAAGGCTTCTTCGTGATATGCTGGTGATACTCAGTCATAATCGAATGGACTGCATTGCTGAAATAACTGTTACTAAAACTCGCCTGGCTGTCTTGGTTGAACATTGTAGGACTGATGTCATATGTATGTGTTTTGTTTAAGTAGTCTTATAATATATGCATACTTGACATATGTTAATTCTTTGCCAGAGATGTTGCAAAACCTCCGCATGACAACCATTATCGTATCGTGACTTTGAGTCAGTCACAGAGATTTGGGTGCCGTGATAATGTGCCAGGGTCATGTTTCCGTTCACTTTGCTTTGAAAATCTCTGTATGCAAAAATTCAAAATATTGTAACGGTTTGGTTTGCTCAGCCTCATCTTTCACTAATTCTGTGATGATGGTTGACTGCTACAATGGAATGGAATGTTATTGATCAGGAAGAGATTGTTAAAGGACGTAACTTCTTGGTTAGGAATACAGACTAGAAACCTGACATTGTTCTGATCAACCCACAGAACCCCTTTTGCAGTTGTATTCCTGAATTAATTATATTATGTGATGCACTGAAATATATTATAAAGGTAAGTTTCAGTGGATATGTTGGATCAACAACAAGTTTTACACACTAATTACACCATGACAGGGCTGTGATTTGACCTGTGATGTATGCATTTTCCTTTTTGCCTAGAGCAGTAGTCAACAACAATTTAATCCAGTCTGAGATCGATCCCCCTGGTTAGTGGACCTTGACTTTGTGTTGCTGTTGGAATTTGGCTTTCAGGCCTAGAGCTTGGTACGTGTATCAGTATAGGTTAGAGATGTCTTTCCTGACTGTAATGGCTTCAGTAGATCCTTCAAGTTGGTGTATCAATGGTGTTCCTCATATTTTGAAGTGCTGAGGTATGTCATAAGCCCTGAAGATGATGCATAACTCAGTGACTTTTACGGTTTGGGGGACTATTTTCTCTTCCCTTTCTAATTTGTCACAGACAAAAGTGAATACAAAGAAACAATAATATAATTCAGAATCACTGGCTTGTGCAAAACTTTGAAATTCATTAACTAGTGCCATTATATATATATATGATCAGTATATGATATTTATTTATATATAATATGAAATGTTAAGGGAGAGACTGTCTGCCTGCCTAGCCTTTTATGGTGCCTACTTCTACTTCCCATGGACATATGCACTGCCAGCAGTTTCCTCCAATTGTGACGTTTTTTGGTTGGTTTTGAATTTTTTCCAGTGACGTCGTTTTCATTTCCACATGTCATGTCCTATATAGATTTGTCACTTAACAACCCCCCCCATCCCCACCCAGGTATTTCGATGAAGCTGTTGCGCTGTACTATACAGTTTGAACAAACATTAGTTTAAATCAGTCTGATGTAAATTATAATCACACTTGTCTTTTTACTCCTTGTGGAATGGACAGTCATGCACCACTTGTGTAGTGCTGGGTCACAGTGGCACTTATGGCAGGTGGTACAGAGCCCAATGCAGGGTGAACCCTGGAGAGCTGTATCTTGTCATGTTTCTTCAGAATGTGCACACAGACAAACACTTAAGAGATGCCAACTTTATTTAAAAAGTATGTGTTATTTTAAGGCTAGGAAATGTGCGATACGTAATACCCATATCGCATGTTATGCACATGCAATTCTCACATCACAACAGTCGCGATAGCTAGGTTGAGATCAGGCTTTTTCCTACCTTCATATGGTTTGGACATTATAGTGTGGGGGGGGGGGTTTAAGTTTCACTAAAATATTTTTACTCTCTCATAGAAAACAAAACTAGCAAGCTTTGCAATTTTAATGATTGGTCCTTCTCAAGAGTCCCAGCTAACATGGAATGTTATGAGAACTTTAGCCAATGTTACTTCTCAAAGATGGCAGAAAATGTTCTTACTGTAACATTAATGGAACATTGTTTAAATGTTTTACATTATAAGAAAGGTTCAATGTTAGCACAACAGCACACAATAGAACATCTTTTTATTGTAATTTTAATGTTGAACAATATTATTTCATAACAAAATATTTTATAAAAGTGCTTTTTTGACACTGAGAACATGACATCCATCCTTGAACCCATGGAGGTATAAAGCAGTGTTACCCACTTCTGCCCCATGCCCTTTAATTGTTTCTGCATTATTATTTTTAGTTGTAGTAGTTCTAGTAGTGGGATAACATTCTGGGAACATTGGGAAAACTGGACACGTTGAGTGTTTCCATGCCTTAATCGTAACATTCAGTAAATGTTCCTAGAATGAAAAATTGTAAGGTGGGATCTAGTATATGTTAAAAAAGCAGTCAATGAGCTCTGTGTGTGCTCCCTGAACCAATCATAATAATTTTCATCCTTGCTGTTTTAATCACATAGATGGGTTTTATTGCAATATTCATCGTGAAAAATCACAATGCATTATTAGAAAATTTTCCAATATTGTGCAGCTCATGATGTTCACAAAACCCGCAAAGTTCCCCTCGCATGAGATGTGGAACTGCTCGGGAGAGGATGTTGGTTATTCAAAGATGCACCATTGGGAGAGGAACTGGAGTCTGTGGGTTTTCAGTTTTGATTGCATTAAGACATTTTCCCAAGGGATGCTGTCAAAATAAATGATGAATGGGAGTGAACTACAGTAGTCTTGGTGACCCTATTGACTGCTAAAGATTTGTGAAGTTTGGCTAGGGGTGGAAGGTTGCAGCCAGTCTCAGCCCACTTCATAATGCCCTCCAATTGGTTTTTGGAGCAGAGCAGAACCAGACAATGTTGGAGGTAATCACATTTTCAGTGACTAGATTTCTGTGAGAATAGTTTGTAGAGCATCAAACCTCAAGATGCCTCAAACTATTATTATTTTTTGGTGGCAATGGGTGGAGTTGTTTGTTTTGATGGCCAACAGCAGAATGTACACAGTAATTTACTTGAAGTGTTGAAAAACTCGTTCTGCCCCACATACAAAACAGGGACATGGGATTGGGTGGGTAGGAAGTGAAAACCCTATGCAAGGAAACAGTCTCTGCTCTTTGGAAGTGAAACTCTATGCTTGGAATAGCTTTGTTAGGTGGGCACCAGCTGTGCCTACCCTGAGAAATTAACAGAATGCGGGCCTATTGTTTGCGTCTGCTGAGCTATTCTGGCATCTCATTGGGAGCCCAGATCGGCAGCTTTCTCCACCCATCACGTGGGGGAAGCACACTGTACGTGTGACTTCAGTTTGGTGTAGCCCTTAAAGGCACAGTACTCCTGTATAACGATCTAGACTTTGATCACTAGAATGTGTCTTAGTGAATAAATAAACAATTTTGCTTGCTGTATGTGAAATATAACCCTTTTAGAGCTTTAGTGTGATTGTTTTGCTTTAGCATTCTGTTTTCCATATCTACTTATATTGAACTATGCGGAGTAGAGATGTTCTGTTCAAAAATCTTTTGAATTTAATTTTAAAAAGCACACCAATATCTTTGCCCAAATTGCTAGTTATGGTCTTTATCTTGGGGAAGTAAATACAAATGGATATTAAAACTGATATTTTTAATGCCTTCTATGCCACTCTTCTGTCACAGGTATTCATTATTCATTCTTCCCCCAAAATGGCTGACCGAGGGTACGACAGTGACCTGGAAGCGGATAACGGCACGGACTGGTCTGAGCTTGTCACCCGCCTGCAGTCCTTTAGCCACTTTCCCAGCATCCCCCAGGTGCCAGTGGAACGGCTAGCCCGTGCTGGCTTCTACTTCACTGGCAAGGCCGACCGCGTCCGCTGCTTCAGCTGCCAGCAGATGGTGGAGGGCTGGCACAGCGGGGACGCGCCTGTGACCCGCCACCAGCAGGTGTCACCCGATTGCAAGTTCCTTAGCTGCGTCCACGGCTTGCGCCCGGCGTCTGGCGCCTGCCCCACCTCCCTCATCAACGGCAGCTATGACGAGGAGTCTGAAGACATGCTGTACCGCCTGCGCAGGGGTGAAGTGGTCGATGAGTCGCAGTACCCCATGGTTCGCGACATGTGCAGCGAGGATGCTCGGCTTCGCTCCTTTGTAGGCTGGCCCTCGTCGACACCAGTCACGGCACGGGCACTTGCCCAAGCGGGGTTTTACTACCTAGGCGAGAGGGACCGTGTGCAGTGTTTCTGCTGCGGGGGTATGCTGGCAGACTGGGATGATGGGGACGATGCCTGGACTGAGCATGAAAAGTATTACAGCAACTGCTTCTTCATCCTGGGCCACGATGTGGGTAATGTGCCTTCCCAGCATCCCCCAGAGAGGGCGCGAGAGCAGCAGAGGCTCTCCAGCGAAACCTTTGAAGGCCGCCTCCAGAGCTTCCAGGGTGTTCAGCACCCTGTGGACCCCGTCCTGCTCGCCAGGGCGGGCTTCTACAGCTCAGGTGGGTAGCGGCGAAAGGTGGTGCTCGGGTGGATTCTCAAAGTTGAGCTTCTTTAGCAAGATGTCGTGTGTTGTATAGCGAGGCAGATTTAATACAACTTAACTGAGGTGCCACACCTACAGGAACATCAGTCAGCAATGCTGCTATGCCAGCATGGTGTCTTAGGTTTCTGATGTCCTGCTCTCCGCAGGCCCACTGGACCGGGTGATGTGCTTCAAGTGCGGTGGGGGCCTAAAGAACTGGCAGCCAGACGAGGACCCCTGGGAGGAGCACGCCAAGCACTACCCAGGGTATGCGGCAAAACCGCCGCATGGTGTCGACAGTCTCTGATTGTACCGTCAACTGTACTGTGGTCGAAGGGCAAACCTCTGCACCACCTGTATTCTGACATAATGTGAGGATTGTGAAAAAGAGGTGGATAAGCTCTGCAGTTCCTCACCTTACCTTTTTATCAATGAACAGATGCAGTTTTCTGTTATCAGAGAAGGGCCAGGAGTTTGTGAACAGTGTGCAGCTGGGGGACACCAGCAGGAGTTCTCAGGCAAGTCTGCTGGTACTTTCTGCTTCCCATGGCATTGTCACGCACCTTACTCAGAAATGGCATGTTTCTCCAATTACACATGGAGTGTTCTGGGTCTATAAGGGAAGTGCATAGAAAACACAATGCTGGCATCCAGAATGCCATGGCATACACTCAGACAATAGCCCTACATGCTGTGCGGCAGTCCCGTTCCCAAAGTGCATCTTTGGTATTTAGGTCAATGTTTCCCAATCTGGTCCTCTGGGACCCACAGACAGTCCACGTTTTTGCTTCCTCCCAGCTCCCAAAAAATGTGGAGTTTCTAGCAAGGAGCTCTAAGCGAGCCAAAAAAAAGTGGACCGACAGTGGCCCCCCGAGGACTGCGTTGGTAAACGCTGATTTAGGTGATACAGTACAGTCGGTAGAGACTTGGTAAATATGTGAAACTTTAAATAATTGGAAACTGAATGTGCTTATGAAAAATATTTCATGAGTCATTAACATCTTACAGAATACCAGTCCTGAAAATGGATTTTCCAAACTAGAAACAGGTAAATACCCAAGAAAACCCCTTAAATATTCCACAGTTTTTATTATCTTTTTAAATGGAGAACCATAGATATTAATACCCATGACAAAGAATGTGTGTGATCCTTTTCTTACAGGCCAGAACGTCATGCAGTTTAGGATTGCACAGCAGGCTGTAGAGATGGGCTTGGATCCCACAAAGGTGGAAAGCACCATACTGGAAAAGATGCGCAGCACAGGCGAGGGATACACTAAGGTGGAGCTCCTGGTGGAGGATGTCCTGAAAGGTTCTGCTGAGGGTTCTGTGGAGGAGCCACAGGCAAACAGTGGTAAGTCACATCCACGGTCTTTGTCGGAAAATACAGGGGAAAAACATCTTATTGGGTATTTATATTGATTGTGATGTTTATAAGGTCTTTATCACCTTTTAGTCACCAGCCTTATTCATTGCTTCCACTCTACAAAGAGCCCTTCATATTCAAACACACTGTAGATAAACAGCCTTCTTCCTCACTAATGCTTGCATTTTCCTAAACATACTATGTTTCTGCCGCAGGGAATCAAAACCATCCAACTGGCATAATGAATAATCAGCCAGATATCTTTGACTCTTGGTTCCCTGTAGTTTGCTAGATAGCCTAGCATGAATATGATATTAGCAGTGCTTTCCAAGGCAAGTTGAATGTAACTACCTACCATTTGTTGGGTGTGTCTGTTGTCGTTTCCATCAGATGAAGATCCCCTGGAGAAGTTACGGAAGCTGCAAAGGGAGAAACAGTGCAAAGTGTGCATGGACAATGACATTTCTGTTGTTTTCATCCCCTGTGGACACCTGGTTACCTGCAGTAACTGTTCCAAGTCCTTAAGCAAGTGCCCCATCTGCTGTGCTGTGATTACTCAGAAAATTAAGACATATATATCTTAGCCTCTTCATCAAAGGTTCTGCATCCATCTTTAAACTGGCCTTTCAATACATCTTTGTTCAATCTGTGTAAATGAAGCTTTCTGGTTCATGCAACTACATACTTTGCACGTGAATGTAAAATGAGTGGGGAAAATGTAACATGATTTAAATACCACAAAGAAAATGCAAATCCCTAAGATGTTATATATCATGCTTCTGCACCGTGCAGACCAACTGGGATATCTGTTTTATTGTGTGTCTTTCCGGGGGTAAGCAATGTAACTCATTTTGGTCACAATCGCCTTTTTCCTTACTTGACAGGCTGAGATCTTTGCATCGTTTTGTTTGCTTATAAATGTCCCAGTAATCTGCCCAGCTGCTGCTAATGACTGTGTGAATGTCACCACCATTTCTAAGGGGAGGTGCTGTAAATAAATTTTTAAAAATGAGGTGACTGAGTTACAGTAGCATGAGGTAAGTGAAAGATCAGTTTTTATTTGCAAGATCTGGGAATGATTCTCTGGTTATATCAAAATTATTTTTGTGTAATCTATGCTTTTCAGTATGATTTTAACTGGTGTATAATTCTAAAATATATACATAATTCCATATTATGCCTCTAATTTTTCAAATTGTTTTTTTTTCCTCTGATTTTTATTAAAATGAGCAATGTTTTATTCTAAAATGCTTCCCAGGGATCAAAGAGAAAATACCATAAATAACAACATATATATTTCTATCATATTATTGTATATTTAACATTTTTTGCCGATAGTGTACTTAATCTGTATAGTAATTGCTTATGTAGTATAAAGTCTTAGGGGGAACAGAGTTCTGTGTTTCAGAGCAGGGACTTTTTCCTAACTATTAAATATGAATATAATTGTACCCTGTAGTGGTTGTTTCTTTTTCTGACTTTGTACTCACTTATCATGTTCCATTGCATGAGAGCTGCAGAGTGAACAGGTTTGGCCAGAAGGGATGAGCAGGGCTTGGACAAGCAGCTGGTGGATGGACTGTGAAGCAGGATTGGGTTATTTTAGCAGTGGTATGGGAATTCTGGTCAGCTATGGTAAAGGTTTGAGATTAGGCCATGGTTTCACTGTTGAGGTGATTTTCCTATAGAAAAGGTCAGACCATCATGATGGTTATCTGTCTAAAACCATGTGTGATACAGAAGGAGGCCTATGAATCTGCAATGGGGAGACGGGAAGCACCGCTGAAGAGGAGGCTCAGGGTGCAGCGTCCGCCATATCTGTTTCAAGCAATTTTTAAATGAAGTGAAAATGGCACCAGGTAATGGAACGCATGGGGATAACGAGCGTCAGAAATGGCATCGGGGAACAAGGAGAATGACGAGAAGGATTACTCTGGTGAGAGACTGTAATGGAAGCCATTTTAGCTGTGCGTTTAGCTATCAGGCTTAATTGATCTGTTCATGTTCTACTGTGCAATATCTTATTCTTTTCCAGAAATTAGGATGCGACACCCAGGAGACAATTTCTTTACATTTTTTAGCTGCCAGCCGACCCCCTTTTTTTATTAGATCATTATACATATATAAAGTAAGTTCCCTCAAATCTGTAATTGTAATCAACAAGAAAGACAAAGCTCAGTAGTTTGCACCACAGCCTCGTGGTTCATGGGTTGTGTATTTGATCCCTGCGCTCCATGTGTCTGGATTTTACACTAAATTTTGTGGAAAATGGAAGACAGTCTGTATTTAGCTGTTTTATTTTATGTTAAATTGATTGGCATGTATTTACAGAGATCTATGGGCTGACAAATATAATAGATATGGAAAGTTTTTAAAGAGCTTCATTTACCATGATTTTTTGCCAGTCAGATAGAACCTAAGAGATGTCCACTAAAAATCAAAATGGCCAAAAATGCAATATGGCTCAACATATGGAACTATTGAATATCATTTTGCCTGAAATCATGGAATCAACAGATAGAATAGCTTTGTCTATAGGCCACAGAAGTTACAACCCAAAAGAGGCATGTGTTATGTTTTGGTTTTTTTGGGGCTACAGTGCCACCATCCGTCTGTCTTTCAGTCTGCCAGTCAGATCTCCAAATATTTCACGTGGTATTTGTTGCTGAGACACGTAGTAGCAAATTATCGTTTTTTTAACCATCTTTTTTATCTTAACCATCCTGATCATATCAAAATATTTATCACAGTTTTGCATGGATTATAACCGACAAAAAAATCCTAGTAAAATCATTGTCAAAATCATATCCGATTATTTAATCGAAATTTAATCGAGACATATTTGTGACTAGTTAATTTGCCTGACCCGTTGGGAAGTTATATTTACTTATTATATTTTGGACTACATAACTTATTTTAATACAGCCCCTACTTCACTTAATAGAAAGATCCTCAGTATAGAAGTCCCAGTGAGAGTGGTTAAAATGTTAAAAGCAATGCATTAAAGTCCCTTGATGGAGCTCAATGCACTTAGACGTCGAATGTGCATGATATAAAAGTAACTTTAACAGACGTGATTACGAGAACAACGATTTAACCAATATGTTAACTACTAATGTTAAGGAATAATTAGATGTGTTAATGCAGACAAAGCCCAAACAAATAGCCATGCGCATTGACTTGACTTCGGGGGACAGTTTAGTCGGTGTGGTGAAATCTGCATGACCTGTGTATATAGTGTTTCCTCTTAAATCAATAGCGTCAAAAGGCTTAAGAGTGGCAATAATAGCTTAATAGTATAAACAATAGTCTGGGGACAAAGAACAACGTAGTGGCAAAATAAACCGGGGCACGCATAATACTTAAGATAGTATTATGCTCTACACAGTATTTTACAGGACTGCTATAAAATATAATAGAAAAATCATAGAAGTGATTAAACATCCTGAGTCAGTCAATTTGGTTCAGCATCAATAATGTGTGAAACACTGGATTGGGCATTCATTCCGTTTATGACTCTTTACTTTATTATTTGCCTTAGATTTTCACAACAGGAGAACAATATCTCCACATCTGCGCATGTAAAAAAAACCTGGGTGATTCTAGTGGATATGGAGCTCCAAAAATGCCCGTTTGATGTTCTTATTTCAAATACTGGGCAAACACCTGGAAGTGTGCAGGGCAAGCACGACAATATTTGCTAACGTGCGGCAGTACTTCTAGGTAAAAATGTGAAGCACGTACGCAAGCCGCGGGGTTTCAAACATGGCTGAGACGGAGCTTTTACTGTAAACTGAAAGCGCATCGTCTCCGCTAGATGTCAGACAGTCACCAGAGCGCAAGCCGCGTTCCTTCTGACCACCAGGTGGCGCCTCTGCAGCGCGACTCTCCCTTCTCCTCAATCATCGAAACAACAAACCGAACGGAGCAAGCGGGGTAAAGAGAGTCCAAAACGGCCTCTGACCGCCACTTTCAAACTCGTCTGTGAAATAGCTACGAAGAATTAGGACGTTGGCTGCCGAAACCTTTTTTAAACGCGCGACGGCTGGGAGTGCGCCGCGGCTGCCATCGACGACGAGGTAAGTTGTAAAATGGCGGAGAAGGTTCTGGAAGTTTGTTGGTTTGGTGTTTTGTTGGCTGCTAGCATGCTAGCCGCTAGCAGTGTGTCGGGGGTTCGTGTTTCGGTGTCAGGAAAGCGGACGAGGCGAAGCGATATGCGCGCAAAGATGCCTTAGTCTTTCACTGTCACGTTTAAAATGTGTGCGATTAGGGCCGTTTCGGGGCTCGGCGGTCGCGGCGAGGCTTTAATTCTGAGAAGAAAGTCATTTGTTATCCCTCTAATGATGTCGGAAATGTTTCAAACGTGACAGCGCGGAGTTATTGGAACTAACTCCAAGTCAAGATGGAGGACAAGGACGAGATGTTTTTCGAAAACGGGATCGTGCTCTCCAAGTCCCTTCCTGTCGAAAGTCGAATCTGCTGGATTTTTAAGATGCTTTTTTTGGATTCCTGCCGATTTACTTTTAAGCGGCGATTGACGCGTCGATATACAAATAAGGAAATATCGCGTTTTAACAGCGAGCCAAGATGGAGAATCCAGAGAACAGCTGCTGGGCAGGCTTCAAAATGGAGATTTTTTTCTCTCCCCCGATTGTTTTTTCCTGGCTTTTTTACTTTCGGATAGATTTCAGTTTTATCATCGCGAGTGAGACTCGCGTAGTTTAATCTTGTGATACTCGAGGTGATCGTCGGTGGAGTGAGTGACTGCGGGCGGGAGCGAAGATTTAGCCCTTAGTGAACGCATACATAGGCGGCGGGCTGAGCCACCGGCCGCCCGGGCACCGTGCCTACTGCGTCCCTGCCCTCACCGGCCCGCTGCTCTGCCCTCCAGCTTAGCGTGCAGCTCCGGGTGAATCGGGAGCTGCTCCTCGACATCGGGGAGCTCCTTATCCTGTATGCGGTGTGGGTTAACAGGGGGTATTTAAGAAGCCTGCTTCTGCTGGAGTGGGAGACCGGGCTTTGCAGCTCCGGGTAATTCTCTCCGCGATCGTGTAGCTACGTGGGGCGCTTCGCCTCGATTAGCTAGTCGGTGCACCGGTTTAGGCCTTAAAGCGGGTATTTGACATTTAATCTGGGCTTAACGGGGATGCCTTTGTGAGTTCGGCTGCTGTGTATCAATAACTTTATCCCGCATTTGTCAGCTCGCTTGCCTGCCAGCGCCGTTTTCCGCCGTGATGTGTGTAAGCCATGAAGATTTTTGGCGCCACTTTTAGACAAGTTAACTATCTATATTGCCCAAGGAACTATTCATTTGTTATAAATTATCAAAAAATATTTTAGTTCTTTGGTCTCATAAGTCAGTTGCAACATAATAAATGTAAGTGCAATTATTGTAATAGCGTGCATGATCTAGGTCAAGGTCTCCCCTATAAGCGTTTATTTTCTAAGCTCACTGCTACCGCTAGTGTAGACGTTTCCATTTTAGCAGGCTTTGTGTTTTTTGCGTGTTTCGAGCGCTGTTTTCCAGTTGTACCACACTCACCAGCATTTAATAGTCATTTTTGAGAAGCGTGCATACAACGTATTAGTCTGTTTACCACTTGATTTTCTTAAGCAATTACAAAGAGGAAGATGAATGTCTCTGAAGGACTTGGATAGGCATCTTTCCTTATAAAATCGGAGATCGAGCTAGTTGTGAGAAGATTCAGAGTACGAAATTTCCTCTGCTTTTTAGATCTTAAATGTACCCTTATGAAATCCAAAGAAAACGAGGAAAAGTGAATCACGTAAAATAAAGATGAAAGAATGTTAATTTTGAAATTAAGTTTAATAACTACAAGACGCTCTCTGGATCTAATTTCGTGTACAGTTAAACGTGGGTATCTCGGTAGGACAACATATTACGCTTTCTTGTCGTACTTTGACGTGTTTCACTATGACTTCAATCTTGGTTTTATATATATATATATATATATATATATATATAGTCACTATTTCGTTTTAGCCACACCCTGTAATGCGCTTGGAAACAGTCATCTTTAATGAAAGGGGGTTGGGTGGCGCTACTGTAACTTTCTTGCCCGGGATTTTAATCGGCCGCGTTTATTTTTATGCGCATCCTTGGTACGCAGTGAATGTTTCCTTTTCTTTTTAAACATATTTTCCGAGAGAGAATCCCGAGCAGATCTGAAAATTCCCATAGTATTTCAGATGCGTCATTTCAGCAGTTATGGCCGTGTTTTCTGGTCCTGCTGTTTTGGCTTGTTTACGTCTGCATATGTTAAGTTTTCTGTGATTGGTTAAAACGAAGGAGCAGCACGGACGGGGCGCTGCCTTATATGGAGTTGGAAGGCAGTACTTCCTTCCTGCTTTGGCTGAAATCTCTTGGAAACAGGGGGAGCAAAGACCAATGAACAGCCAGGAAGGCGTGACAGACGCGCTGATGCAGAGCGCAGAATTTTACTTCTGTTTCTGTACTAACGCCATCCACTGTTGTTCAAGGTTGTCACCGCCCATTGTTTACTGAAGCAGAGTGGAGAAACATAAGCTGTCACATCACTTTACCACAATGAAAGTTGTAGAGCCACATGTAATTGTGTCCAGTTTTATCCATCCATAATCTGACTATTTATGCATTGCATATAGTCTATATTTAAGTTAAACCTTTCATTGACACACGTTCATGATTAAAGCAACAGTTGTTTGTGTTTACAGTATGTTTAATGAACAAAACCTGGTAGGGTTCTGGAAAAAGCAGTATTTTGGTCTTTAACTTATCTCTGTTCCCCATTTAAAAAAAGCTTTCTTAAGCACAGAATGAATATGGCTCAACACACTTAATGTTGAGATTGAAATCTGAGGTGGGTATCAGTATCTCTGATCCTTTCTGAATATCTTTTGAGATCTATTAACCATACAATTGACAAGGTTGATTTTTATGAAAGTCTTGGAAATGCCGACTTTTTTGTCCTTATTTTGACAGTATAAATTGTCATAATTCCAGTACACACACAACCATATAAGTATTAATACTGAGTTGCAGCACTGCAACATCTGAATAATATTTTTTCAACACTTTAATTTCTCTTAATTTTAGCTACCTACCAATTTTATCAAACTCTTCTTTTCAGGGGTGCAATAAATGGTATTTGATTTCTCTTGCAAAAAATGAAGATGAGAATTTTGAGTTATACTTTGTCATTAAAATCCTGCCTCAGTCATCTGTAGTGTGTGGATTTTGTCGTCCAGTTTTCTCATTTGTGATAATGCTTCAGATATGGTAGATTAGACACTACATTAATACATTTTGCATTGTGCTTATTTACCATGGTTTGATCTTCATTTTGCATTTAAGAAAATAAACTGCCTTGTTCATACAAACCAAATAAACTTTGAGTGGAGAACATGATGTAGCAGAATTGCTAAGCTGTGTAATTGTGTGTAATTTTTTTTTTTTTTTTAAATCTGTGAAATTCCAACGTGTGGCACAGGAAGTTGGACCATGTCCATATCCAGAAGGTCGTGGGTTCAAATTCTGTGGCCAGCAGTTTAATCATATCATCACTGGGGCCTTGAGCAAGGCCTATAAATGCATCTACTGTAGGAGTGCTGCGTGCCAGTGAAGTCTGTGCTGTGACCCCATAGAACTTACTCTCACCTGTAAATGGAGAGCTGGGTATAGAATGTGAAAGTAAAGAATTCCTAGGTACTTGTACAAAATCAAAAATATTTTAAGTTTAATAGCAGTACGTTTTCAAAAGAAGGATGAGTATAATATCCTAACCAAACAAGATTAACATGCTGCTTCACAGCAATGCTACAGACTTTTCACAGACATTTCCTTCAGCTGTGGTTTTCTATTGTTAAGATGAAGTGTATGTTTAAGTAATCATTAATAGGGTGACTATCTGAATTAGTACTGTTTGTGGTTTATGTATGTCAGAAATGTATGCGGCTAACTTTTGTAAATGAGCTTTAAATGTATCCTTCCTGCTTGGGCTGGTTGACATGGCTGCAAAAACAATATCTTGATATTTTAGGTCACTGTATTGATATTCGACATATTTCAATATCGCAATTTCTCTAAAATACTTTCAAAAGTTGGGACAGAAAGTCAGAATGAATTTTATTTATTCACATCAATTTTTTCCAATGGGAAACACAAAAATGGTATCTCTGCTGGACATAATTTAACATGTTTAAAAAAACTCTTGGAAATAATACAAATTGACTAAAAATCCAAGTGCCTGAAATCTAAACATATGTCAAATATTTAACAATTAGATCAGGTATATTCAAAATAAGACATTGTATAACGTTTTTATCAGTGCTGTTTTATTCTTCTGCTGACCTGATTCACATGAACCACAGAAGGGACTTGGAGGGGAAAAATGGAACAAATGAAATGTCCATCCATCCATGTTTAAATGTATGGAGTGAAACGACGGCCATGTAGTCCTGCAAACAAATGGTGTTTACTGTAAACAAAAGTAAAGGTATTAGATTTTTTTTCTTTGCCCACTTTTTTGAGTTTTTTTTTGATGGTTTTTCTTTCGGCTTTTTTGGCACTCATTTTTTCTTTACTGTACATGTGTTGAGCTTTGCAATATTTCTTCCCTTTTTCTTTGCATTTCATTATCTGGCCCTTTTTTGTGGGTGGGGCTTTGTGGGGTGTCTCTCACTATACAATCCCCGATCCATACCACCTGTCTGATTTGCACCTCGCGTTACATTTTCTAGTCCACGTGTACATCATGTTACTTTTTCTGGCACTGCCCGATTTGTTTTTCCTGCCTTTTTATGGCAAACCATATTGTCTACATTTACAATAACTAAATTAAATTGGTATATCAATACATCACCAAGCCATTTCGTATATAAAAATGTGTTGTATCAAATTATCTTCTATTCATCACCCAGCCCTACTTCCCCCACAAAAGCAATATTACAGGTGAATTCATTTTGATTTTGGCTCAGTGTCTTACTTTCAAACAAAGTGCTTTTATACTCTCAAAATGTAATGGTGAAGTAATTAGGTGTCTCTTTAAAAGATTAATTTGAGAAGTAACATTATAAAAGGCTCTGCTACTGTAGTAAGGGAGTTGTAGTTCTTTATTACACTATCAAGTGCCCTGGTAGTAGAATTGATTTAGTAATTCATAACTGCTGTGCGTTACAGGTGTCTGACATAGCTTAATAAAGATATTGTTCTTGCTCCTTTGTCCTTTGAATGGCTTTGCAACAAGTTCTTTGTTGCAATTGTTTAATGTAAGTATAATTCTGAATCTTACTAAAAATGGTCAAGTCACCATGCTTTGTTGAACAATCCATTCCGTATTACAGGTCTGTGGGCAATGTGTAGCTAGGCTGATTAGGGGTTTGTCCCTGTGTTTGGAAAGTTCAAATCCTATGTCCGACAGAGTAACTATGTCTCCGCTGAGCCCTTGAGCAAAGCCCTTAATCCCAGTTGCTTCAGGAACGCTGGCTGACCCTATTCTCTGATCCTCACATGTACGTCGCTTAGGACAAATGATTCTGAAAATTAATGCGAATTTGGCTAAACTGAACATTTTGGCTTGGTACTGAAAAATCCGTATTTTTAGAATTTTGTGCAGAAATAGCTGATTTGTAAGTAAATGGAATTTTGTATTTGTGAAAGCATTAAAATTGATATTTCCATTGTAATCTCTGCATTTCATTTTTAATTAATTAATTAATTAATTAAATAAATAAAAGTAAGACATTGAACTAAATCAAGATTTATCCTTGCTGTTCATTTGAAATAGAGTTGTAAACAAATACATGGTCTGACGCTTGTCCCTGCCATGAACTGAAAGTGTGGTATGTTTATAGCAACTGTTAGAAGTTTTGTGATTCTTCACAAAAATCTGCTCTAGCAGTTAAACTATTGACATGAGGGATGACTTGAATTTTCCATGGAATTTAAAGTATAAAAACATTTTAAGTATCCTTAAAACTTTTTGCCTTGTTAAAATTTCCACACAGGTGGACTCTGGTGTCGAGCAGGTAACTACTGGGGGGGGGGGGGGGGATCATACCCATTTGGGCAAATGGGTTTTTTTCAAAGAAAAGTTGGCTGTGGGAAATTTAACATGCTATAGGGCAGGGGTGTCAAACTCCAGTCCTGGGGGGCCGGAGCCCTACACAGTCTTTGGTTCACCCTCATTTAACACACCTGATTCAACTCC